>VBSM01003143.1:42707737-42759930 GCA_008086735.1 Cheirogaleus medius
AAAAAAAAAAAAAGAATCTCCATGCCAACAAATAGCCAACAGGTATATGAGAAGATGTTCAATATCACTAAGCATCAGAGAAATGCAAATCAAACTACAGTGAGATATCATCCCACTCCTATTGGATTTTTATCAAAAAGACAGGCAATAATGAGTGCTGGTGAGAATGTAGAGAAAGGGGGAACTTCTACACTGTGGGTAGGAATGTAAATTAGCATAGCCACTATGGAGAAGAGTATGGACGATCCTCAAAGCACTAAAGCCAGAACTACCATATAACCCAGGAATCCCACTATGAGTATATATACAAAAGAAAGGAAATGAGTGTATCAAAGAGATGTCTGCACTCCCATGTTTATTGCAGCACTATTCACAACAGCCAAGATACAGAATCAACGTAAGTGTCCATTAACAGATGAATGGATAAGGAAAATGTGGTACATATGCACAATGGAATATTACTCAACCATAAAAAAGAATGCAATCCTGTCATTTATAGCAACATGGATGGAACTGGAGAACATTATGTTAAGTGATATAAGTCAGGCACAGAAAGACAAATATCATAAGTTCTCATTCATATGTGGGAACTAAAAATAATTGAACTCATGGAGATAGAGAATAAAACGATGGTTACCAGAGGCTGGGAAGGGCAGCGGGGAGTGTGGGATAAAGATGGGATGTTAATGGGCACAAAAATACAGGGAGATAGAAGGAATAAGATCTAGCGTTTGAGGCCGGGCGCGGTGGCTCACGCCTATAATCCTAGCACTCTGGGAAGCTGAGGTGGGAGGACCGTTTGAGCTCAAGAGTTCAAAACCAGCCTGAGAAAGAGCAAGACCTCATCTCTATAAAAAAAATAGAAAAATTAGCTGGGTGTGGTGGCACACCCCTGTAGTCCCAGCTACTTGGGAGGCTGAGGCAAGAGGATCACTTGAGCCCAGGAGTTGGAAGTTGCAGTGAACTATGATGATGCCACTGCACTCTAGTATGGACAACAGAGGGAGACTCTGTCCCCCCGCCCAAAAAAGATCTAGTGTTTGGTAGCACAATAGGGAAGCTATAGTTAATAATAACTTATTGTGTATTTCAAAATGACTAAAAGAGGCCAGATATGGCGGCCCATGCCTGTAATCCTAGCACTCTGGGAAGCCAAAGTGGGAGGATCATTTGAGGGCAGGAGTTCAAGACCAGCCTGGGCAACATAGGGAAACCCCATCTCTAAAAAAAATACAAAAATTAGCCAGGCACAGTAGCATGCATCTGTAGTCCCAGCTGAGGCCGGAGGATCGCTAGAGCCCAGGAGTTGGAGGCTGCAGTGAGCTATGATCACGCCACTGCAATCTAGCCTGGGCAACAGAGAGACCTTGTCTTAAAAAAATAAATAAATAAATAAAACAGTAGAATTAGAATGCTCCTAACACAAAGAAATGATGAAGACTTGAGGTGATGGATCTCCCAATTACCCTGATTTGATCATTACCCGTTGTAGGCTTATATCAAAATTTCATATGTAGCGCATAAATATGCACAACTATCATGTACCCATAATAATTACAAATATTTTTAAAAGAGACTGAACCCACCATCTGCAGCCTGGGCATCACCAAGAAGGATTCGATTCCCACCTCCCCTTTTAGATGTCCCTGTTGCCACTCTCCACCAAGCTGAGCCAGGCTGCTCATCCTTCCCTGCAACTCCCTTTATTTTTCCACCTCTGTATTTCTGCTGTTGCGGTTAAGTAGAATGTCCTCCCTTATCCTCAAAAACTCCCATCAACACCGCATTTCGAGGTCTTGTTTAAATGCCTCCTCTCCACAAAGCCTTTGCTCACATCTTCAACTAATGTAATTGTTTTGCCCTTGAACTCCCACTGCATTTCTGCTGGCTCCGACAGGCCCCTGTTCTGTTGTGTCTCACAGGAGAGTTGTTAATTCGTTTGTCTCTTCCGTCTCTTCCTGGCAGGGCAGAGTCCCTGAGGGCAGGAATTAGGTCCCACTGGGATGGGTGGCATGTTAAAGAGGGCATAGGAGACCAACAGATTCAAGTTCAAATTCCAGCACAAGATTTGCTGGCGATGAGAATCCAGGCAAACCATTGCAGCCAGTGGAGCCTCAGTTTCCCCTTTTATGAGCGATGTGAAAATACCGCCTCT
The DNA here is from genome assembly GCA_008086735.1 of Cheirogaleus medius. Lineage (NCBI taxonomy): Eukaryota > Metazoa > Chordata > Mammalia > Primates > Cheirogaleidae > Cheirogaleus > Cheirogaleus medius. The sequence goes on from VBSM01003143.1 coordinate 42,709,893, forward strand.
CCACAACTGTTGAGAAAATCAGAGGCAATCATTCCATGGACAAATAATTCCTGAGGACCCACTACAGTTCCAGAGCTGCCCAAGGACAGGGTAGTGAGCAAGACAGAGTCCCTGCCCCCAAGGAACTTACACTCTAGTGTGGAGAGAAGGACAGTTAGCACAGAGACAAATACTTGAGAGAATGTCAAGCAGTGACAGCTGCCCTCAGAAAAACAAAATGGGAGAGCTAGGGTGGCCAGGGAGGGCTTCTTGGAGGAAGTGACATTTAGCTGAGATAAGAATAAAAAAGATCAGGGCATGCAAAGATCTGGGGAAAGGACTATCCGGGCAGAAATCACAGCAAGAACAGCTTAATGACACACCTGCCAGAGCTCAGCAATTAGCTCCCTCCTCCCTCTGTCACCTTCCCATCCCATCCTCTGCAGAGCAGCACACTGACAGACACAGCACACGGAGAACAAATGTTTGCCAGAGCGAACCTGAAAAAATAAGGAATCTTAGGGATAAATTGGAGTGCAACAAAAATACGCATCTTAGCAAAAAACAGTCAGTGGAGATGAGGCAGGAGCCAATTAAAAGGATCTTAAATTCAGCTTCATCTTCGAGGATAATAATCACCTTTCGCAGCACCTGCCTCTCAGAATAGACCACAATTTCCTAACCTGTAAAGGGAAAGAGATCACTGATTTCATCTGAGTCACTACATTTGCAGCTCGGGGCTTGTGGGGGGCTGGAAGCCAGAATGACGGCTTGGCCGGACCCCCGCTTCATGCACTTCCCTCCCTCCTGTCAGCCAGGGCCACACTTACACTTACGACGCTGGAAGCATTTGATTGTAATAAACTCCTTGGCCCCCTTAGAGCACCTCCCCAAGGCTAACACTTTCATACTTGAGCAACGCAAGCTTTTGATGCCTCAAAATTATCTGGTTATCTCTCTGATCTCTCCGCAACATTTTTATTCTTCTGCTAGCATATGCTTTTTGAAACTACATAATTATCCATGTGGTTTCAAAGAAAATTTTTTTTTCTCCTTCGAAAACACTGCTTCAAGTGCCAGTACACACAGAGCAGGCAGGCAACCTGGGGTGAACTACTTAGCCACTGCTTCTTGGGGCACCTGCCGGTCTGTGCTGTGAGGAGGGGGTGAAGGATGCACCCCAACACGAGGTGGGGGCTGAGGCAGACAGGGCCCCTCTGGTGCAGTGGCACTTCTGCAGAAATCTCCGTTTCCAGCTGGCTGCACCCAAATTTCCAGGCTCCTGCTGTGAGTTCCTTCATGGGTGTCCCTTGGGGTCCCCAACTCACCAGAATCCCCGTATTCAGCCCAAACAGCCCAGACTTTTCTATTTTTTGTTAAGGCATGATCAGGTTTCAAACTGCATGCCCCTGATAACCGATCAAGCCCCCCACAACTGATCACTGCCCACCTGTCCTAGCCCGTCCTTCCTCACATGTCTCCTCCCACTAGCCCCGCCTCCTGACAAGGCCACACCCACACAGGCCCTGGCACATGGAAGCATAGAGGGTGCCAAATTGCTTCTGCCCTGGGCTCCCTAGCCTTGGTCTCACATGCATTCTATACCCAGCAGTGACCTTGCTAAACCCAGTCCAGATCATGTCACTCTCCTGCCCAGAAACTGTCCTCCAGATTAGGCATGCTCAACTAACTTACTGAATTCAGATGCCACGTAGGACTGAAAATATGCATTCCTCTACAACAGGGTTTGCTACCCCCAAACCAGCAACTTGACTTGGTTCCCAACCTGCAAAACAACAGCCTACGTCCAGGCTGCCGGTGAACACAGGGGTAAGAACACGAACTGTGCTTGGGTTCAAATCCCCTCCCTGTCCACAATGAGCAGGGGTGGCCTTGGGGAAGTTGCCTTTCTGTGCCTCAGTTTCCTCATCTGTAAAATGGGGATAATAATAGCAGCTACCTCTTAAGGCTGAATGATGATTAAATCACAGGGTTGTTGCAAGGATGGACTGAGATGGATGTGAAATGACTGGGACAGTTTGGCAAGGCCATAGTGGGTACAAAGTAAACCCGAGCTCTTATTATTTTTCACGGGTCATTTTGACCCTAGGTGATTTTCACTTTTCAGGCTCTCTAACCTAACCATGCATGAGATAAGACCTTGTTGCACACACTACTTATGGTGACACTATAGGCCCTCTTGCCTCAGCTCCCTTTGCTCTTCTATGTCACAGCCTTGCTATTCCTGGCACGTGCCACTGCTTGCTGGCTGCCCTGCCCTTGTGCACACAGATACCTTCACCTAGGATGCCCCTCCCTCACTCCATCCCATGCCCTAAGCCTGATCTTCCTTCAAGGTTCAGCTGAAATGCCACCTCTTCCACGCAAACCCCTTAGCATGGGTGCTAAACCAACATGCTGTGCGCACACAACTCGAGACAGTAAATGCAGAACTCCTCCGGACTTGGTACCTTTCTGTCCAGTGGCCTCCAGGGCAGTGGCATCTCCACCAGTCTATGCAGCATTCAGGTCTCCATCTCCTCACTGTGCAGAGACCACCATCCACTGGGCTTCTCTGGACACAACTCAGGGTTGGACCAGTTCCCACATGTGGGGTGATTTGCACAGAGAATGAGAAGGGCAGAGAACTAAGAGAAAACTGAGTGATTTGTACCCAAAGGGGTAAGAGATTCATTCATTTGTACGACAAGTGTATTGAGCCCTTGGCTGGGTGGCATTGCAGTGCCAGGGGGCCCATGGAATAGGCCACCCACCACTGACCTCCACTCTCATGTTTCCTCCCCCCAGAAGTCTGGGGTCCATAGCACAGCTAGAACAGGGATGGTAGGGCTTATGGCCACTGATGCTTTCAGAGCTCTAGAAGGACTTAGGGACCCCCAAAAGAGAGACCTGAGCCACATCCATAGGGCTTTAGGGTCCTCTCCCACCACTGCTGTAAACTGAACAAGCCTCAGGACACCGGCCAGCCACCCTCATCCGCAGCAATTCCAGAGCCAGCCAGCCTAGCCCACGGGGCCTCGAGACTGCTTCTCTCATCCACAAGACACTGGCACCAGGGGACCAGAGCACAGGTGGGCGCAAGCCTGGCTTCTCACTGCTTACCCCTCTGCACCTCATGGTTTGCACCCCAGGCACATGGATTACCTACTGCTTTTTAATTAAACACATATTCTTTAAATCATTTCTCTGAGTATAAACGCCAAGGTTGGAGCCAGAGAACAAATTTGTTCTCTCTCCATCCCAAGAGCTGCCTTCCAATACTGAGCTGTCCTCTCCCTTCACAGCAAGATGTGGGGTCCAGACAGTCCCGCTGAGCCCCACACTGACCTGGGCACAAAGAGACCAAGGCATGGTGTGTAAGGTTTGCCAGACACCCCCGCCCAGCCCTCTCCTCGCCCACCCGCCTAGACACAGCGCTCGTGCCCACCTTCCCGGGGCTCAGCTGCTCTCGGGCCAGGTCTGAAGCAGTCAGGATTCCACAGGCGCTCTGGGGGCGGCAGGCAGTGGGGTGGGGGCACACTGATGGAACCACTGGCCTCTGACATGAGGGGGCCAGCCCAGACCCAGGCCCTTCACTTCTGCACCACAGGCCGCTGCCCTGGGCCAATTTGCCGCCAGGGAAACCGTCCGGCTCTCAGAAAGCGCTAATGATTTTCCTTTCCAAGCTGGTGATTTGCTGCCAAATAACACCGTCAGACACCACCCCACTGGGGTCTCACCTACACGCCTTTCTCTGCCCTGGCACCCCTGCCAGACGCCAACCTCCTGAGCCCCCCAAGCATTTACGGAGCACCTCTGCAGCCACAGCCAGTGCCCACGGCCGTTCTCTCTCCAGAACCCCAAGGCCAGAGAATGCCCAGGGGTGCCCTGGAGAGTGGACTGGCCCCCAGCCCCCTTCTTTGACAGAAGAGCAGGCTGAGGCAGAGAGATACAAAGTGACTGCCAAGGTCACCCAGCATGTCTGAAGCTGAGCTGAGATTCAAGTCCAGCCCAGGCCAGGGCCCCTTCTGCTACCCCACAGGCCTCTCCTGGTGTGGGTCCAAGGGTCCTCAGGTACCCTGGGCATCTGCCACTCACAGGCTCTCCCTGTCCCCCAGTGCCACAACCAGCCAATGCCCCAGCCAGCCAGAATGACACTTTTCCTGGAGGATACTCAGCACCTAGAAGATGCCACAGCTCGGACATCTCCTTAGAGAAGCACATGCACACGTGTGTCAGGGATGCACACAAGAAGGACCACGGCAGCACCGCTCCTCACAGCCCTGTATGTCACAACAGTGGCAGGGACCAGCAAATTGGGCTACATCCGTGTGCTGGAGTAGTTTCTGAACACTGATGGAAACGTATAGAATGATATTTAGGCAATAACGTCTGCATCTTCTAAGTCATGGTATTAAAGTCTGAGGACGAGAGCACGCCAGGGAGCGAGAGCTGGCCTTTTTTTTTCTACGCGTGCACTACACGAGAGAGGCGTGGCCTGCGCACCCCGTCCTGTTTCCACGGCCCTGGGAGTCAGCGTGTGGCCCCGTCTCCGGGTGCCTCCTGCCTGGGTGGGTGTGAGAGTGGACCGCGTGTGTGGGAGCATCTCCCTCCACTGGCAGCCACAGTCATTACCAGTACCTCTGGGAGAGCATCTGGTGCTAAAACGCTGCCATTGCCAATGAGGAAAATACTAATTACTGCTAAGAATCAACCTTAAGACCAGTCAATAATTCACACAGGTTTACAGTTCATGCCTGTGGTTTTGTGTTGGTTGGTTTGTGTTTTTTTAGTGCAAAAGGTTTAAATTTATAGTTGTGAACATAACTTGTGTGTGTTCTTCTAAGTAGATTCACAAGATAGTTAAAAACTCATTTTTTCTCAGAAAAAAAAACACAAAACTATAGCTATAAGCACCACATGAAAAAGTCCTAAGGCTGGGCAGTAAATAAATAGAATCAAAGACATCATCATACATCATAAATTCATGCACATGAGGTATAAAAACAAAGCAAGCTAAGCTATATTGTCTAGAAGTGTGTATACAGATGGTAAAACTAAAAAAAGCAAAAACTAAGGAAAAGTTAATCACAACAGTGAGGATACTGGTTACCTCTGGGGGTGGGGAGACTACTGGGGATTCTGGTGATGTTCTATGTCTAGTATTTGTTTTGTAAATATCTGAACTGTGTGTATATTGTTTTATGTACTTTCCTACCTGTACTTAAATTTTCACAGCTTTTATTTTAAAAAAGAAAAATGATTGTGAAGGCCAATTAGGAAGGTCTGGGGGCCTCTCTAAAGAATAAGAATTTAGGTCCGGCATGGTGGCTCACACCTGTAATCCTAGCACTCTGGGAGGCCCAGGCAGAAGGATCACTTAAGGTCAGGAGTTTGAGACCAGCCTGAGCAAGAGCGAGACCCCGTCTCTTCAAAATATAGAAAAATTAGCCGGGCATGGTGGTGTGCACCTATAGTCCCAGCTACTTGAGAGGCTGAGGCAGGAGGATCGCTTGAGCCCAGGAGTTCTGGTCTATAGTGCACTATGCCCACCAGATGTCGGCACTAAGTTTGGCATCAATACGGTGAACCCTTGGGTAGTACAGGGGACCACCAGGTTACCTAAGGAGGGGAGAGCCAGCCCTAGATGGAAAGGGAGTGTATCAAAACTCTCATGCTGATCAGCAGTGGGACTGCATCCATAAATAGCCACTGCACTCAGACTGGGCAACATAGCAAGACCATGCCTCCAGAAAACAGAGACCCCACTTATAAAAAAACACCAAACCTAATCTAATCCCCAATATGAGAGCATTTGGATGTGGGGCCTGGGAGGTGATTAGGTCATGAGTGTAGAGCCCCCATGAATGGGACTAGTGTCCTTATAAAAGAGACCCCAGAGAGGTCCCTCCTCCCTTCTACTACGGGAGGACATGGGCGAGAAGACAGCTGTCTGAGCCAGGAATCGGACCCTTCACTATACACCGAGCCTGCCAGCGCCTTGATCTTGGACTTCCCAGCCTCCAGACTGTAAGAAATAAATTTCTACTGTTTATAAGCTACGCAGTGTATGGTATTTTGTTATAACAACCTGAATGGGCTAAGACAATTAGCAACTAGCGGGTAGAGGCTATGGATGTTGCTAAACATCCTATAATGCACAAAACAGCCTCCACCACAAAGAATTATCCAGCCCAAAAAGTCAATAGTGCCAAGATTGAGAAACACCAGCCTAGGGCTGCAAGGCCTTCCCTTCAAATACGTACTGACTCCTCAAGGGCGAAAAGTCCTCTCCAAGGGGCACAGGAGAGAAGATGGAGAAGGGTCATTCTTGGCCTCCCAGGACCCCCCATCCAGAGAGGGCACATCCAGAGAAGGCATTTTAGGCAGAAGCTTCCAGTCACCCCCTCATAGCACACAATGCAGGGAGCAGAGCTGGGAGAGGGCAGAATCCACACGTGAACTCAGAGTCCGCTTGGGAGAGCAGCACAGGCTCTGCGGTGGGTACCTCTGTCCCCTCCCCACCTGCCGAACCCCCCCGAGAGGCTTCTCCAGAGAGGCAGGGAGCCAAGGATGGCAGATCTTTGGCCTCAGCCCTCGTGGTGGACAGAGACAGGCAGCCTTGTGCGAGAGCCCATTCCCGCCTCCACACCTTCAGGGTGGGCTGGGCTGGCCCTCAGGACTCCCCAGGCCGGGAGACAGGGCAGCAAAACTTGCTCCCCTCACCCCCAGCAGGTGCCAGCCTGCTCAGCCCTGCGCCAGGAACTGCAAGTCACTAAGTCCCTACAGGGCCAAGACCCCACACCATTGGGCCAGAAACGCTGCTCCAACCACAGCACTGGCTTCTCCCTCCCTCGGTGTGTGTGTGCGTGAGAGAGTCCGCCTCCCCCACCACACTGGGCACTCCCTGGGCACCTGGGTCCTCTGGGCAGGGCACACACAGCAGGTGCTCAATGTGTGTTTGTTGAAAAAGGAGCCAGTGGCAGCTTCTAAACCAAGAAAAGATACGGTCCTGCTTCAGGGAGGGCCTCCTGGGTAGCCATGTTCAAGAAAGGGGTTGCAAAATCAGGTGCCTGCGGGGGCCAGACAGGAATGTAACGCAGGAAGGAAACCGGACAGGGAGTGGGAGCCCTGGTCAGGGCCTGGGCGCTCACACCCGGCAACAGCCCACTCAGGTCCGGGGCTCAGCCAGCTTCCTGTCCCCTGCTGGGCTGGTGACAGGGCGCCATCTGCTGGCAAGTGCAGGAGGAAAGCACTGGGCGAGTGCAGAACATGGGAGGGAGGTGCACCCCTCCTCCCCCTGGTCCAGATGACTTCATAGCTCCCAGCCTCGCTGTGCAGGTCCCTCCCGGAAACACATCATATCCGTATCCACATCCATTCACCTTCTCACTCACACACACATCCAGAGGCCTGCGGGCAACGCCCCTGCCCAGCCCCACAGAAGCCACCAGGAGAAGGAAGTTCCAAGTTGTAAATAGTAAGCCAGTGATTCTCAAAATTCAAGACCGGGAAGAATCATACCAAGTTCATGTTAAAATGCAGGTCACCAGGCCCACCCTCTGAGATCCTGCTTCTAAAGCTCTAGAGTGGGGCCCACACGTCTGTATGTTTAACCGATACCCAGATGACCCTGACAGGAGGAAATCTTGTGACCTTGTGTTTGGCAAAGATTTCTCAGATACCACACCAAAAGTACCATCTATAAAAGAAAAAAATGATAAAGTGGACTTCATCAAAATCAAAAATATGAGCCAGATGTGGTGGCATGCGCTTGTAGTTCCAGCTACTTGGGGGGCTGAGATGGGAGGATTGTCTAAGCCCAGGAGTTTGAGGTTGCAGTGAGCTTCGATGATGTTATTGCATGCCAACCTGGGCAACATAGTGAGACTTTGTCTCTAAAAAATAAAAAATAAATAAAAATTTAAAATATCTTCTCCTTAAAAGACACTGTTAAGGGAATAAAGACAAGGCACAGGCTGGAAAACATACTAGCAAAACACATATCTGATAGAGATTTTGCATCCAGAATATATAAAGAGCCTTTAAAACTTAACAAGAAAATGAAGCCACCGGAGCCTATAGTCCCAGGTACTTGGGAGGCTGAGGCAGGAGGATTGCTTGAGCCCAGGAGTTTGAGGCTATAGTTTGCTAACGATCACATCTTTGAATAGCCACTGCATACTAGCCTGGGCAACACAGTGAGATCCATCTCAAAAAAACAAACAAATAAAAGAAAGAATGAAAACTCAATTTTTTTAACGGGCAAAAGATTTGAATAGACATTTCATCAAAGACGGATGGCCAGGAAGCACATGAAAAGATGTTCAACATTAATTGTTGTCATAGAACTGTACACTAAAACCACAATGACAGACTATTATACCCTATAAGAATGTATGAAATTAAAAACCATACTGAATGTTGAAGAGAATGTGAAGGAATTAGAACTCTCAACATTTTGGAAAAGAGTGTGGCAGTTTCTTATACAGCCAAACATACACTCAATATATACAGTGGTCTTCTGTGTCCTCGAGTTCCACATCCAAAGATTCAACCAACCACGGATCAAAACATATTTGAAAATAAATAAATAATACAAATTAAACAATACAGTGTAACAACTGTTTACATAGCATTTACATTGCATTAGGTATAATAATCTAGAGATGATTTAAAGTATATGGGTGGATATGCACAGGTTATACAAAAATAATATACCATTTTACATAAGGGACTTGAGCATCTTGGAATTTTGGTAGCCAAGGGGGTCCTGGAACCAATCCCCCTTAGATACAGAGGGAAAACGGTACAACCCAGCAATCCCACACCTATGTATCTAACCAAAAGAAATGAAAACTTTGCCTTACACAAAAACCTACATGCAAATGTTTATAGGCTTTATTTTGTGGTGTTAAAAAACTGGAAATGGCCAGGCATGGTGGTTCAAGCCTGTAATCCTAGCACTCTGGGAGGCCAAGGAGGGAGGATCACTTGAGCTCAGGAGTTTGAGACCAGCCTAAGCAGGAGTGAGACCCCGTCTCTACTAAAAATAGAAAAATCAGCCAGGCATCATGGCAGTGCCTGTTGTCCCAGCTACTGGGGAGGCTGAGGCAAAAGGATTGCTTGAGCCCAGGAGTTGGAGGTTGCAGTGAGCTATGATGACACCACTGCACTCTAGCTAGGGTAACAGAATAAGACTCTGTCTCAACAACAACAAAAAATCCTGGAAACGATCCAAATGTCCTTCAACAGATGGATGCATAAACAGACCGTGGCGCATCACACAATGTAATTCTATTCCGCAATGAAAGGAACAAACTACTGATTCACCCAAAACATGGATGAATCCCAAACATGTGACGCTAAAGTAAAAGAAGCCAGGCTCAAAAGGTTATGTTCTGTATGATTCTGTCTGCATGATATTCCAGAAAAGGCAAACTATAAGGGTGGAAAACAGACCAGTGACTCCCAGGTCCTTGGGGTTCGGGGAGGGTTTGGCTGCCAAGGAGCATGAGGGACTTTTTGGAGGTGATAAAAAGGTTCTAAATCTTGTTATGGTGATAGTTACATGATTATATGTGTTTGTCAAAATTCACAGAAACATATACTAAGAGGGTAAATTTTATTTATATAGATAATAACTTGATAAAACAAACAAGTTCAAGTCCTGGCAGAAGCATCTGTGAGGCTTACTAGCATGCAGACCACCAGGCCCCACCCTCAAGGGTTCTGTTTTCAAAGCTCTGGAGTAGAACCCATGAATCTGCATTTTTTTTTTTTTTTTTTTTTGAGACAGAGTCTCACTCTGTTGCCCGGGCTAGAGTGCCGAAGTGTCAGCCTAGCTCACAGCAACCTCAAACTCCTGGGCTCAAGCAATCCTCCTGTCTCAGCCTCACAAGTAGCTGGGACTACAGGCATGCGCCACCATGCCCGGTTATATATATATATATATATTTTTTTTTCAGTTGTCCAGCTAATTTCCTTCTATTTTTAGTAGAGACGGGGTCTCACTCTTGCTCAGGCTGGTTTCGAACACCTGAGCTTAAATGATCCGCCCACCCTGGCCTCCCAGAGTGCTAGGATTACAGGTGTGAGCCACCTCGCCTGGCAGATCTGCATTTTTAACCATCCCCGTACAATCCTGATGCCAGTTATCCAGGACCCACCCTTCAGAACACCTGCAGGAGTGGAGGAACTGACCGAGTGACAGTGCTCCATAGAAACAGCCCTTGGGGGCTGTCCCTATCCTCTCGTTACCACTGGAGACATCCCAACAATGATGTAAATATTAGGTACAATGGTAGATGTTCACCTTTGGTTGTTTTCCTCCTTTTCAAGGAACAGGGTGGGCCTACTGTGGTTCTGAGCAGACCGGGAGGAGAGGCAGGTGTGTGAGCAGGAGGAGGGAACTTCAGGTCCTTCAGGTCTCTCTGCTCTCCTTTTCATCCTCTCCCCCGCCCCCTAAATGAGGGCAGCAGGGCGCACGGGGAAGGCAGGGCTGTGCACTCCACAGACCTGGGATGAATCCTGGCTCCACCTCTAAGCAGCTATGTCAACAGCAAAGTCACTGGTCCACTCGGTCTAGCTCCAGCATCTATCAAACAGGGGAAACTACGGCAAAAGCAACATGGTAGAGGAGGTAAGTTGAATACCCTTATGCAACAAAACACTTAGAAACACCGGATGATAAAAAAAAATGTTTCATAACTTTGTTTCTTCTTCTGTAAAATGGGGATATTGATATCACCTTTGTCGAGAGCTGTCATGAAGATTAAGCAAGTCAAAACCAGTACAATGTTTACAATGATGTCTGGTATAATAATAACAGCAGGCCCCGGGGTTCAAAAACAGAGAAAAGGTCACACTTGTAATCCTGATACTTTGGGAGGCTGAGGTGGGAGGATCTCTTGAGCCTAGGAGTTCGAGGCTGCAGTGAGCTGTGATCCTGCCACGGCACTCTAGCCTGGGTCACAATCAGACCCTGCCTCCAAAAAAAAAAACCAGGTACTGAGGCTTTACTGCCCTGGGCTGGTGTGCTGGTGTGATGGTCTGGAGAACCAAGGGGCTCAGGTTTAAAGGCCTAGAAGGGATCAGAAATGGAGTGTTGGGCCTACTCAAGGTGAGAAGTTGAAGCTAAGACCCCCTGCAGAAAGCTGGGATTTTGAAGGAAGGAGTGAAGGGGTAAGCTAGAGGAAAAAAAATCCACTTTTTGATAATAAAAAGCTATTTTTGTCTTTGTCTGGGTACTGAATTTAAAAAACAAAAACAAAAATTTCCCCTAAGATTCTGAAATCACAGGCCTGTTCTTCTTAGAGTTCGAATATTCACTTCCCTTAAGGTCCAGAAACACTTAGGGCTGAGAAATTAACAGAAGACATGCTTCTTGGCTGGTCACACTCAGGGCATTTGACAGAAGCAAACACAACCCCTTGGGAGGACACGGCCCTCAACCAGGAATACATAGATGGTGCTCCACCAGACATGAGCACAGTGTCCAAAGCTACATGAAATCCACCCAGAACAACCCGCTGAGAGCAAGCGTCAACCGGAACAGCAGACTCGGACCCCTAAGAACACCCTCTCATAGAAGAAGCAGTAAACATTAAAAAACAAGTATAGTCAAATGATTAAAGAAATAAAAAATAGAGTTGAAAAAGTAAGGAAGAAATAAGATATTATTCCCTTAAATCAGAATTTTTTTTAGTAAGAGGAAAAGGATTTACTGGATCTGAAGAGAAATCAGAGTATATTAAATCAGATTTTTTTAAAGGACCAAATAGAACTTTTGAAAATAAAAATATCTTAAAAATTGAAACTCAGTGGATAATTCAACAGATTCAACACAAATAAAGAAGCAAATCGTGAAATAGAAGGTAGATCTGAGGAGAGCAAGGGAAGGCCCAGGAGAATGTCTGGGCACAAGAGGTATAGGGAGGGGGAGAGCAATGTGCCAAGGGCTAATGGCTCAGAATTTTCTAGCAATGCACCCAGACAGGAATCCTCAGAGTCAGGAAGTACAAAAGGCTTCAGAGATAAATAAAAGATATCGGATGTGAACATGCCCAGCCCAGCAGCCTGACACACAGCAAGCCCCAGATAAAGGCTGGTTCCTCCCTTCCCAGCCCTTGTTGGTCTCTCCTTGTGCCACCTGGGCGGTGCCTCTGTCCCAGCCGGGCATGTCGGTTCTTCCTGCCTGCTCCCAGGCCTCTCCAAATCCCGCTCCTCTGGAGTAATGATCATTCTTTAAAGTCATCCCAAAGCACACAACAGACCTAGGAGTCTTTGCCCTGGAGGATAGTGGGTGCAGGGCAGCCTGGCCTGGCTAGAGGGAAGGTGAGGGCAGGCTGGGGCCCCCCAGGAGCACAGGACCAAGGGAAGCCCAGATAGAGAGAAAGCCGCTCACTCTGGAGACAGTAGGCAGTAGGGAGGAAACCCTGGTTCAGGGGAGGGAGGCTGAGTACAGAGCAGAGTTCTCAACTCTGCAGGCTGGTGGTTAGAAGAGTCTAACAATGGTGCCCAAGAGGGGTGAGGGGCTGCCAGGAAAGCGGCTTCCACTCAAGCTGAGGGCCTACAGGGGCCAGATGGAAAGAAGCCCACTTCTGCAGAAGCCTGGAGGGAGGTGAGAAGGGCTGGGACCCAGGCTCAGGTTACAGGAGGAGCGAGCCTGGCTCCAGCGCCACCGGAGGTGCCCGGGGACTGCTAGCGTGTGAGCGGTGCTTAGCAGAGTTACCCACCTGAGTAAGGTGAGAGCAAGCCTGTAACCGAGCTCTTCCAGCCCAGTCTCTACAAGGATCTCACACTCTGCAGCAATGCACCTGCGACTTGCAGTGGCCACCCTGCCAGGCCTGCACACTGGAGGGCAGGGGGGAGCCCAGCACAAATGGTGGAGCCAGGGAAGCCCACGTCTCTCCCAGGGTCATGGGCTTCCAGAAGGAGCTACCCCTGAACCCTTGACTGTCTTTGGGACATGTATTTTATTTCCACCTTCTAGAGCGGCAGGTTGTCCCCTATCTAAAATCTATTCTCTAATTTTAAATGTCATACATTCATTGTACAACATTAGAAAATGCAGAATAGTACTTTCTAACTCCCATTTCTATCTGGTTTTATTTCTTTCCATTTTCTTTTCTACATATACACATACATGTTTAACATAATTGGTATCTTATTGTATATACAGTTCAGAATCCTTGGTTTTTTCCAATTCACGTTATACAAGACAATGTGCCAGTCTTTATTCAAGCATACAACAAAATGTCATGTACCATTGTTAATGGCTACATAAATGGCATTGTATAGCTGTATTTATTTATTTAAGCAATTTTCTGGTGCTAGATGTTTAGGCTGCTTCACATTGTCTGCTATTTTACATGAGAACCATATAGAGTTACTTCACCTATCTTTCAACACCCAGTTCAATTCCCACCTCCTCCAGAAAGCCTTCCTGGACTACTTCAGCACGCAGCAACATCTCCCATCTCTGAATTACAACAACCTGTGGTCCATACGACACAGCTTAGCATGGATTCTGCACTGTCTCATAGGTGGTAGGCTGGTCTCAGGTCCAAGACCCTACAGCACACATCCCTGGGAGTCTCCAAGGCACCTTGTACACGGCAGGTGCTCAATATGTGCCAACTGCTTAGACTCCAGCCCCCTTAGATTGCATGAGCCTGCTCGGCTCCACTTTCCAAGGGTCGGGACTGCAGGTGCCCGCGATGGCCTGGTTTGATATTTTACTTCTTCTCTGGCCACTGCAGAGGCGCAAAGACTCCCTATTGCTCAACTCTAACCTTAAGACCCATGGAAGTCTTGAGCTTCAGGCAAGACTGCCATGGCTAAAGACTCTCCCAAGTTGACTAGAGCTTTGCTGTGCTCATAACTTGGTGATCACCAACCATTCACCCCTATCCCAGGGCTGCATGGTAGGGAGAGGGCTCAGGCTCTGGTGCCAGACAGTCCCAGGGTTCCAAACCCAGACATGGTGGTGGTCTGGCAGGACAGCCAAAGGCCTGCTTGGGGTTCTTTGGTAAGCATGGTCCCGGGCAGCACAGAGGAGCTGGTCGCAGCACGCCCTACCCTAACCACCATGCGTACTTCACCTGAGGTGGGGTGCCCACTCTTCAGCTCACAGAAATCTCCACCTGGCCTACAGATGCATCTGAGTTTGCAATCTCTGGTCCAGAGGTTGAAGACTGGACTCCTCAACCCAGCCTTCAGACTCTGCCTGCCGGCACCGTCCCTCACCACCTGCCCCATGCGGTGGCGGCCGCTCAGTGCATCCCTATCGCTGCCTGGAGTACCTGCCTCCTCACTGCGCCTCTGAAACCCCCTCTCTCACACAGCACCTTCCCAGGACGCTTCCTCAACTCCCCTGCTCAGAAGTCGGCTCTCCCTCCTCTGCTGCCTCTCCACCCTACCATATCTGCGTAAGATGGGGCTCCCTGCAACATTTGAAGGTAGGGGTAGGTTACTCACTGCAGAGATCTGGCCATTTGCTCTGAACTCCCTATTCAGAGGCAATGAGAAGCAGGCCCGGCGGGGACCTGGCTGGCTAACACCTGGAGGAGGTACGTTTACACAGGGGAAGACCTAGGCCCTACCACCAGCTTTCAGGGATGAATAAAAATTAAAAATAATATTAATAACAATAGTAAAAATAAAAAAATTATTGAGCTCCCTTCATGCCAAGCACCTTACAGACATGACAATTACTCCTAACCACCCTGATGAGGTACACAGTTCCCATCTCCATTTTATACATGAAGGAAGAGAGGCTCAGAGAGGTTAAGCCATCTGCTAAGGTACCAGGTGAGCAGGTGACAGAGTGGGGATTCAAATCCAGGTCCACGTGACCCGAAGCCCAGCTCTCACCCACAGTCTTGGTGGCAGAGAGCCTGGACCAGCCATGCTGGTGACTGGGGCAGGATTCCAGAATCCCCTCACTGAGGCCCACAGCCATCAGCTCACCAGCTTAGGGCTCCCCCAGAGACTTCCCTCCAACACCAACCACAGTCTTCAGTCTTCAGTGGGCCTGCTGACAGAGGAGGTGCCTCTCTCACCTTAGCACACACCTCCACTGCTTCCAAAGTGCCTGACACTGCACTAGGCTGGGGGGCGGGGGTGTGCAAATGACCACAGGGTCCCTGCCCTCAAGGCATGCTGAATGAGAGCCTCAGAGGAGGAAGAGAACAAGGGGTGGAGGGAGCTGGGCTGAGGGCTTCCTGGAAGAGGCAGTGACCAAGCGCATCCTGGAGGCTGGCTGTCCATCCACTTCCTGGACCACCACTCCCTGCCGCAGAAGCCTGCATTCCAGACACACCTGATGAGTAGCTGCTCGCAGGAATGCTCCACCTTTCCAGTCCCTGGGTCTTAGCTAGGCAGTAACCACCATGGAAATAGATGCTCCTTTGTGAGACAGACAGACATCGGCACACGCAGGCACACACACCCCAACCTGCCTGTGAAATCCCTCTTATGTACCGAAGGCCTAACCCAAATCCCACCTGTCCATCTGCATGATCATCCCCCAGGCAGGACTGTGCTCCAGGCCTCCCGGTTCCCACAACACGCCTGTGGCTCTACAGTGGTGCCAGGTTCTAGTGAGCGAAACATAAATACACGCATACACACACACTCACAAGCATGTGCACAGATGTGCATGCATACACAGACACACATGTGCACATGCACACACTAGCATGTGCACACACAGCTAACTGCACTGTAGCCCCTGCTGCCCCTTGCACAGGCAGATGATCAATAAATATCTGCTGAATTCAATTAAATGGGATGACTTGGAGTCTTGGGCTGACTGATGGGATCAAATGCTATGACCAATTCAAAGCAAAAAACATAAAACACGATTCAAGTGAAATAATGGAGTGTCAAGGGGCCTCCTGACTGGGCAACCTCAAAAAAATCCGTTTTGCCGTCTCGCCCCTCCACCCCCTCCTCATCTGCAGCCTGGGGCTCACGGTGCCCAGCAGGCACCACTCATCCCAGGGGCTGTGAGGATTCAACAAGGTAACACTCAGGAGGTGCCGGCACAGGGCGTGGTGCACGGGTGCCACTCCACCCTTTCAGTTGGTCCAAAGGCACACGCGCACTCAGTCACCGGCAGTCCAAGGGCAAGCAGACAGGCTCAGTGATTTTCAAACCTCTCTGACCATGACCCATGGTAAGAAATACGCCTTACACTGAGAGCCAGGACACACAAACTGCACACCGCTGCAATGACAGTTCCACAAAACACATGCATGACCAAGGCGCGCATGAGACCGTCTCTTTCCCCTCTTCTATCTCATTGCTAAGCTCACCTCACCACCACCCCCAGGCAGCGGGAGAGCCCCATCCTCACTCACCCAGGGTGTCAGAGCCGCTCTCCACCGTCTCGTTGACCTTCCTCGCTACTCTGGCCACGGCCTCACCCATCTTCTTCAGCATGCAGACGCGGGTGTCCTGCTGCCAGCCCCCGGGCCGGTCTGCTGCTCACAAAGGGGCCTGTGCCTGGGGAAGACGCAGGGCCATGAAGTGCCCGCCTGTCAGCGGGGTCCCCACCCCTGCATTCCCCCCCCAGCGACCTCCTCCACCAGCCTCAGGCTGCCGGGAAGCCTGCACAGAGGGCCCCAGGCCACTCACCTCCTCCTGCGGAGCCCAGAGCCCAGGCCACATCCAGCTCGGCCGTTGGAGTGGCTGATCTGCCTGTCAGAGGGTGGGGGCACCCGGGCCCTACCCGCGTTCTGGGAGGATCAACACGTATGACCTCACCAGACCCACGGTCCAGGCCTGAACCAACAGCCAGGCAGCCGTGAGGACTCAGGTGTGCGCTGGCCTGTGACTCACTCAACAGGCGGGGCATTGGGGGGGAGGCGGAGCACAGCCAACTGCAGGGGAAAGACACCTGTCCCTCCATCCCACAGCCTCTGAGCTGGCGCCCTGTCCACACCCCTCAGGACAATTCTCCAGGTCCCCTGTTCACTCCACCCACACCTGCCAGGCAGGAAGTGGGGACACAAAGGTAAATCAGAGCCCTGTGAGCCAATCAGAGCTCACAGGCTGGGGGGTGGGTGGTCTCTACAAACTCCCTTCCATGTGCCAATATGGACGGGGATTTATAATTGGCCCGCAGACCTGATTACCAGCTGATGCTGAGTTTATCTGCAAGAAAAGGGAGGGGGAGGAAGGAAATGGGAGACGGGAAATTGGATCACTAGGGGAGAAGAGGTTGAAAGAAGGATGAGGAAGACAAAATGATAAAGTGTTAAGATATAAAGACACAGAAATGTCCCCAACTCCCTGTTTATTACACAGAAGGAAACTAGGGCACAAAGAGAGGCTAAGTGACCTGGCCAAAGTAAAAATGACTGAGTGGCAATAATCGGGTCAGCCCAGCTCCATATCCAGTGCTCACTTTTTGCAAAAGTCCCCTACATTGCCAATAGCAGCGTGCATTCCATGGAGAGAGGAATGAACTTGAAGCCCAGGTCAGTACCCCTTTTTGCCTCAGACCCCAATCCCAGCTTCACAGACAGCTTGAGGAGCTCCAACGAACTTGTTCTGAGGGCCAAAGGCAAAAGAACGGAAAGGGCAGAGAGAAGGGCCATGGTGACATTGCTCAGAGCTGGAACAGACACCAGGACAAAGTTCCCATGTGCTCAACTAGAGAAGCAGGCAGGTGAGGCCACGCCAGAGCTGGCCAAGCCCACCCATGTGCTTGGGAGAGTTGGTGTGAATGTAGCATACATGTGTTTCATCAAGGAGGCTGACACTGGAGGTTTGAGATACACGGTACAGTGGTGAAAGACTGTTTTATGGAGACAGGCCTAATGCCCAACTCAGCCATTTATTAGCTGAGAAGGCTTAGGAGAGTTTCTTAACTGCTCTGAGCCTGTTTCTTCATCTGAGTAGGAGATCTAGTAATACCAACCTTGCTGGGTTAATATGAGGATTGAACAAAGTATATATACCTATCTACCTTGGAGTCTAGGACATGTAAATACTCAATAAATGGTAGTTGAGAAAAGAAATCAGTACACGTGCAACTATAACACCAGCATCTAATCCCAGTGTGATTCTGAACAAAAAACTCAGTAGAACTCAGCTTTGAGGAATGAGTACAATTTCCATCTCTCCACCTCCAGGAAGTCTTCCCTGATTACCTCAGTGTTCTCTCCTCCCTATGAGTTTCAGTAGCACTTAATGGCTTAGTATACATCACTTGGGTTATTTATGAGCCACACACTCACTTGTCTCCCCTGTTGGCCTGTGGGGCAGCTTGGGGCAGAGAGCAGATCTATACTGTGCTTCTCACCTGCACTGTACATCATACACTGAACAGAGATGCTTAATTAGTATCCCCCAATGGTGATGATGAGGATTAACGGACATCATTTGGGTTGAAAATCTGAATACAGGTCAGATGGGTCTTAAGACAAATCTAAGACACTATCTAAATGGAAAAAGGTCATAAATTCAAATGCCTAAATATGCCAGGTAGGCAACCTGCAAAAGGTGAGTCAGTATAGGACAATAGGGAATAGAAAGGACTGTGGCAAACTGGACCCAACACCTTCACTGCGCTGCCTTTAACATCATCCCCTAAGCCTGAATCACAGCCATGTTGCTGGAGTCTTGGTGACTTCCACTAACACCTTTAAGAATGGGAAAACTGAGGACCCCAGAGGGGAGGTGAACCAGCTAGATGAAAACAAAGAACCGGCCAGGCACACCGACTCACGCCTGTAATCTTAACACTCTGGGAGGCTGAGGCAGGCAGATTGCTTGAGGTCAGGAGTTTGAGACCAGCCTGAGCAAGAGCGAGACCCCGTCTCTACTAAAAATAGAAAAAATTAGCCCGGCATGGTGGCGCATGCCTGTAGTCCCAGCTACTTGGGAGGCTGAGGCAGGAGGATCACTTGAGCCAGGAGTTTAAGGTTGCTGTGAGCTAGGCTGACACCACAGCACTTTACCCAGGATGACTGAATGAGACTCTGTCTAAAAAAAAATAAAATAAAATAAAAAGAAAGAAAGAAAGAAAACAAAGAACCTAGATCTCCTAATTCCCAGACTGGCACTCTTTCCACCACATTATGCCTTCTCCCCTCCCTATCTCCAATATTCGTCGTCAATAGTTATAAACATTCATGGAGCATCTACTGGCATGGGGCATGAGAATGAAGAGGGAGGAAAGAAGCACAGGAAATAGCTCTGACTTGTGATTCTGATGAGGAAGAGCTCTCTGAAGAACAACACTGAGCCAATCCTGGCCTCACAGCACAGAGGGAAGGGAAATTGCCAAGCTGCCAGAGTCTCTGCTAACCCTGGTGGGATCCGCAGGCTTCTTTCAAACAGGCGCTATTCCTGCAATTCTACTAGCTGTCACCAGGTGGGGATGTGCCTCGGGCCATTTATGAAAATTAGATTAAAAATCTCATTCCTTGGCCGGGCGCGGTGGCT
This sequence comes from Cheirogaleus medius, assembly GCA_008086735.1. NCBI lineage: Eukaryota > Metazoa > Chordata > Mammalia > Primates > Cheirogaleidae > Cheirogaleus > Cheirogaleus medius. Next base: position 42,729,333 of record VBSM01003143.1, read on the forward strand.
CACGCCTGTAATCCTAGCACTCTGGGAGGCCGAGGTGGGCGGATCGTTTGAGCTCAGGAGTTCGAAACCAGCCTGAGCAAGAGCGAGACCCCATCTCTACTAAAAATAGAAAGAAATTAATTGGCCAACTAAAATATAGAAAAAATTAGCCAGGCATGGTGGCGCATGCCTGTAGTCCCAGCTACTCGGGAGGCTGAGGCAGAAGGATCGCCTGAGCCCAGGAGTCTGAGGTTGCTGTGAGCGAGGCTGACGCCACGGCACTCTAGCCAGGACAACAGAGTGAGACTCTGTCTCAAAAAAAAAAAAAATCTCATTCCTGTTGGCAAACTCAGAACGCCCTATCATGTGTGTCAGCATGGACATAGGAGCTGCAACAGGAACAACATGTAAAATCTAGGTGTCAGAGAAATTCATTAGGATGAAGGACCTCTTATATTCCAGAGGATGCTCTGAGTACAGCAGAGATGTGCCTGGGACACAATCCAATCAGCGTCAGCACCATGTGAGCAATCAGCGCAGAGGGCAGCCCTTCTGGAACCAGAACCCAGGATAGCCCCAAAGACCCAAGTTATGGGCTCCTCGAGGCATCTGGTCAACCCCACGTGCAGGGATGGTGGAAGCAGTGAGTCAGAGAGTGTCCCAAAGGGGAGAAACAGGTACCATAAGCCTGCCTGGGGGCAAATCTGGGCCTGGGGCACCCAAGCCAGATGGTACTACTAACCCTGCCAGTCCCGGGCACTGGAAGGGGGCCTCCGAAAATGTAAAGGGAAGCACTCCACATCCCAAAGACCCTTCAGCACAGGGTCTAAGCTCATACTCACATTACTGCTGTCCTTGAAACATAACCCTCTCCCCACACCCCCAACCCCATGATGAGTGAGCATCATGGTCCCGGAAAATGTTTAAATCCAACAAACATCTCCTGGACACTTTCCATAAGGCCCACACCAGGGAAGGAAAGGTACAAAGATGGGGTATGGGCCAGAACAAGCTCCCACTAAGAGACAGCAACACCAGGCCCAGGGAGTCGGGGTCATGAAGGCACATGGCATGGGCAGGGGGAAGGAGCAGAGAAGGTCTGAGCAGAAGGTGCACAAAGCGATTCGGGAGAGAGGGAGACAGCAGCCAGTCTGGTCCCAGATTGCTGATGAGGGAGCTATAGGCCTCTTATAAACCTGTCCTCTGGTTCTCTGTAGGGAACTAAGAGAAGTTTTTTGAGGAAAGTAGCCTAATCTAATCCGAGTTTTTGGAAAGTTATCGGTGTTGGGAGCAGCCCTATTTGTAAAATGGAAATACCACCCTTCTCACTGGGTTGTTGTGAGAAGTATAATAACTGATATGTAACTTTTGAGAACGGACTTTGCAAACCATTAAGTGCTTCCCACACTAAGGCATTACCAATAGGTGATTAAACAGGTGCAGAGAGGAAGTTTGAATATAATAAATTGGCTGGAGGGGGAAAGTCCTGTTTTATGGGAGCTGGCACTACAGCCCTCCTGTCCCTATAACCTGATTTCACCCGGATACAAGGCTGGGGGAGGGATATTTTTGCTTAAACCCCGATCGTGGTCCCCTGACTCCCGTCGTTACCAGCAAGAATTCTACCTTATCTGCAGTCCCAAGATCTCTGCAAAGGAGCCACTGCGACACCCCGTCCGCACCAGCTGCTCCTATATTTAGTTACTGGTGTGGTCAGCTGGGAACTTTAGAGCCTGGCAGCCGCTCCGACAGGCAACCGGAGCCTCCTGAGCCATATGTGCGAGCTGCCCCCACCGCTGGCTGCAGCCGGCCTCTCCTTGGTGCCAAGCCAGGAGCGGGTGGGGAGGTGAAGGACGGAGGGCTTGCTGGGACCCAAGTAGCCCCAAAAGCCCACTTGAGACCAGAACAGAGTTGACCCACATTCCCATCCAAGGGGAAGAAGCCCGCTGGGGCGCGAGCGGGACCAGCTGGCGCCTCGTTTTTGTGCCATGGGGTTCGGGGAGCCCCGCGCGTGCTCCCTTATGGGCATCTAGGGATTCTCGGACTGCACCTCTCAGGACTGTGCGCGGTGGCCAGCCAGGGTCCCCGCGCTCCACGCGCCTGGCCCCGCCTCGCCGTCCGGTGCCCACAGCCAATGGCACCGGCAGGCGGGGAATGGGGAGAATAAAACAGGCTGAGGCGGGGGACGCTGGCGATCTCAGATGGCCAGGGGTTCCGCGCTGCCCGGAGGCCGAGAGGACGCTCTGGGGCAGGCGTCTGCAGCTCCCCAAAGCGGAAGCAAACCACGAAAGTGTCGCCTCAGGGACCAAATGCACAGCAGCCTCTCCCAGCAAGGGCGCCTCCCCCGGGAATGGAGGCCCGCCAGGGAGCGCTTCTCCGGGCTCCTATTCCCTGGCACCGCTGCGCCCACTCCCCTGAGCCATCGGGGTCCTGCAGCGGTGCGCCAGCGAGAGCCGGCGCGTGCCGGGCCCCTTGGCACCGCAGGAGCCGCCGCTGGCGCACCGCTGCCCTTTTCCACCGGGTGACCTGGGGGAGGGGACAGTACGCTGCAAAAACCGGGGCACTTCTCTCCCTCTCTCCCCCAGCCCCTGCAACGCTTAGCCTCAGACCACGTTTACTTTGCGGGGCACCAAGCGTGTGGCCCCGCTCCGGGCCGCTTTCGGCTCCACTTACGGCGACAATGCCTCCTAGCGCCCTGCGCAGCGCAGTCACACTCCCTCGGCCGCCGGCGGCGCCCCTTGCGAGCTCCGCGCCGGCGGGGCGGGGCGCGCGGGGCTGCGGGCTGAGCGCGCACGACCGCTCGGCCAATCGCCGCGCCAAGACGGGCGCCGGGGCGGGAGCGGGCCCAGGGCCCGGGCCTCGCTCAACCAATCAGCGCGCGCTCCCGCCCTCCGCGCCCGGCAGTGGCGCGCGCCTCCAGGAGGCCCGCGCGCTCCCGTCCGCTGGGAGGACCCGCTTTGTGTGCGGCTTCTGAAGGGAGGATGCTGGGGAGAGCCGAGGCGTAAACCGGAATGGGCAACATGTCCCCGGATCAATGGCACTGAGGCTCCGGATCTGGGTGTCGAATCAGGGGTCGTTTGAAAAACGTGAAGATGGATCGTAGGGAACTTGCCACGTGATGTCCCCGGTGCCCATTCAGGTTTTTAGAGACAATAATTCTGGCTACACTAAGTTACCTCACCTCTCCAAAGCCTAATGTTCTTATCTATAAAATAGGAACTAAAATTTATAGATGCCTACTTCACAGGCCATGGTGGGGATTAACTCATGGAACGTCCTATGCAGCGCCCACGCCCAGACGTGAGAGCCGCTCAGGGGAAGGAGCCGCTGCACAGGCCTTGCCTTACGGAGAGTCACCGCACACCCTCTGCAGGACATACTGGAAGTCAAAGAGATGAGGCCCCTGCCTCAACCGGACGCTGACAGTGTCAAATGCTCTAATAAAAAGAAGTACATATCAAGTATAGGGGTGGGGGAGACGTCCTTAAGAAAGAACATTTAATTCTGCCACTAGGGGTGGCAGACAAGGAAAAACTCATTCCCTTGGGCCTTGATGGATGTCTCCCCCATCCCCCACCCCACCACTACCAAAAAAGATATGTTAAGGTCCTAACCCCCAGGACTTCAGAATGTGACCTTATTTTGAAATAGAGTCACTGCAGATGTGATTAGTTAAGATAAGGTCACACTGGAGTAGAGTGTGCCCCTAATCCAATGTGCCCAGTGCTCTTATAAGAGAAGAAATGCACAGAGAGACACGCAGGGAGAACACCATGTGATGACGGAAGCAGAGACTGCAGTGATGCAGCTGCGAGCCAAGGAATGCCCAAGAGCGTTGGCAAGGATCAGAAGCGAGGAACAGGCAAGAAATAAATTCTCCCTCAGATCCTCCAAAAAGGAACCAGCCCTACAGATAGTTTGATTTGGACTTATAGCTTCCAGAACTGTGAGTGAATAAAGTTCTGTTGTTGTGGCAACTTGTTACAGCTGCTCTAGGAAACAAATACAATAGGTTAGTAGGAATAAAAGAAAGAGGATGGTAAATATCTCTAAAGTCAGTCTTTCAAAACTGAATGCTTAGTATATGCAAGGCCCCATGTCTCCCGGTATACTAAGATGACTCAGACACAGACTGTGCCCTCAAGGGGTTATCAGTTGAGCGGATGCCTGAGCAGCCATGTTTTCTGACCCTTTACCACTGAATTCCTGCCAGACATATACCAAGTACCAGATATAAATAACAAATGGGTGGAGTCCCATTCTGCCCAAGCCAAGATGCTTGTTACTCTGGACGAAGCAGACACAGCTACTTCTGTTTTACTGAACACCAGCCTGACATTTCTGGCCAATGTTTGCACATGGATGTCTTCTCTCCCCTGCCAGGCCACATGCAGACCTGAGCCAGCTAGTGCAGTGTTTCCGTGTTCATAGTAAGGGTTCATTAAATACTGCCGACAGATGGCCCCAGCCTTTATCTTAGCCAATCCCCTGCCCCAGGAAGTTTATCCGGGACCCTCCAACTCCACAGAGACAAGATTCCTCCCCGGCTCAAATGCCACCTCTTCTATTCCTACTGTGTTTGCTTCTCCAGAGCACTTACTGCATTATACCCATTATTATACCATCTCTGCACAAGACTCTGCCTGATGTCAAGTACCAGAGCTTGGCACATGCTCAGTGTTTGTATCAGTCAGTGTTTGCTGCATAATAAAACACCCCACAATTTAGATGTGGCTTAAAATGATAGCTAATTTAGTTTATGATTTTATGGGTCAGTTTCTTAGGCTGCGTTTGGCTGGGCAGTTCTTCTGGTCTTAGCTGGACTCCCTCATGTATCTGGGGTCAGTTCCTGGACATTCAGAGGCCTCAGCTTCTAAGGGGTGGCTAGCTGTCAGCTGAGGCAAGTGGGCCACATGTCTCTAATTTACCAGCAGGCTAGCCCAAGTTTGTTCGCATGGAGCTGCAGGGTCCCAAGAGCAAGAGTGGAATTGTGAAAGGTCTCTCAAGGTCTAGGCTCAAAATTAGCACTGCTTCATTTCCACAGTTGTCTTGACTAAACAAAATTGCAAGGCCAGTCCAGATCCAAGGTTGAAAACGAAATAGACTCCACCTCCTGATAGGAGGAGCAGCAAAGTCACATCACAAAGAACATGGGTACAGGATAAGTGGAGAATTAGGGGTAATTTTGCAATCTACTGCAGTGCCCAATAAATATTCCCACAATACCTAGCACATAGTGAGTGCTCAGTAAATATATATCAACAGTGCTAAGATTTTCAATCACTATGTTTATTGACTCCATTCAGTGCAATCACTTGCAAGTTTTTATCCCTCACTACTAGGGTCTAGAAGCCTCAAGACAGTCATGGCTGCCTTCAGTTTCAGAATAGCAAGTGAGGGGATCAGGAAGGTAGGACCATGCAAGGGAACCCCTGCGAGGCTTCTCAGTGAAGCAGCCCAACTGGCCCCAAACAAACAGACTCCTCTGGATAGATGAGAGCATCTTCAAAGGCTTTGGCCACTTAGGGACTGGGTCCAAGCCTCACCACCTGAGTTAGAAGCCATACACCCTTCACCTATGAACAGAGAAAGGCTCAGATATTTGCTAGGGCTTGGACATAGCCTGTGCTCATGCTTGAAAGCCTTGCAAGCCACCTGCAGAAAGGAAAACTCTTGTGCTATGACAGATTGTTATACGGCAATTCCCTGGTGAGTCTGCCCTTCACTGGGCAGTATAAATTCTCAGGGCACTTGTGAAGAGGACACTATCCTGTAGACAGAGCCAGCATCTCATCTCCTATAATTGAAAACCCTAATGGGGACCACTTCCCCCCAGAAATTTTCTAGATGCAATCTCAAGGCCTGTTATGGGTTGATTTGTGTCCCCTCCCCACCTACCACTACCACCACAAACACACACACAGATATGTTGTAGTCCCAAACCCTAGTACCTCAGAATGTGACCTCAATTGGTCTTTATAGAGGTAATCAAGTTAAGATTGAGGTTATTAGGGTAGACCCTAATCCAAGATGGTTGGTGTCCTTAACAAAAGAGGAACTTTGTTCACATACAGACATGCATAGAGGGAAGACAACATGAAGAGAGACAGGAAGAAGATGGTCATCTATAAGCTAAATGGAAAGGCCTGGAACAGATCCTTCCCTCACAGCTCTCAGAAGGAACCAATCCTACCAATACCTTGATTTCAGATTTCTAGCCTCCAGATCTGCGAGATAATGGATTTCTGTTGGTAAGCCACCCCACTTGTGGTACTTCATTACAGTAGGCCTAATATTATACAAGGCCTTAATACAACATAACGCCTTAAATCTCTCCTTTTCCATTCTCTTCTCCTTATATTAGCCCTTATCTCACACCTCTTAAGGGAGAAGTACGTTTCGATGGAAACAAAATGTGAAGTCTCATCAACAAGTGTGAGTCAGACACCCTCTCTCCCTGCCCCTGCATCATCCTGTGCCCTCCTGTGCCTTCCACCAAGGGCTGCACCCCTGCCTGGAGCTGAGTTACCAACAGCCAGGTCACTCCAAGTCACGGCCATCCTAAGGCAGAAAAGCAATTCATCCAGTCCCTCTTCCAGAAGGTTCAGCCTGGTGAGATGTGCCCACCACAAACTCCTGCCAGGTACTACAGGGTTTGCAAAAATGAGCAAGTAGCAGTCAGTACCCTCAAGGCACATGCTCTCTACTATGGGAAATAAGATCAATACAAAAAGCGACTCTAAAAAAGCATGTCCCAAGCTTCAGCCATTGCCCTGCCACCTTCCTGATTTTGCTATATCTGAGCCCCACCCAGTGGTGAGCTGGAGTCACTTGTTCAGACTCGGAGAGCTTGCTCATTCTGCACGTCTTTTCTCAATTCTGAGTTCAATGCGATCACCTTGGTTACTTGAAATAGGTATGGTGGAAGAATTTCCACCACAAAAATCAGCACACACTACAAATCAGGACCTTATTTTTTTCTCAGCAAGATGGTTTACCAGCACACTATATACTATTATTTACTTATGTTTTTTCTTCAAATTGACTCACTTTTTAACTTAAAAATGTCATTTTAAAAAGAAACTTCATATCATTCCACAAATGATAAACTAGTAGCACTTGCCATAGATAAAAAGTAACCTTAAAAATAAATATAATAAAAATGAAACAATGTTACTAAATGCTAGCACATTACTGTTGCCTGATAAAGGGTTGAGCCTAAAGCCTAATCCCTTTGTTATAAAAGAAGTCTAACAAGCGTTAGGGATACGGGACTGACCCATCAGCCCCCTGGTTTATTCAGAATGATTGAAATAGGTTTAAAAAGGAAATAACTCTCTCATATCAGTGCTATTGTACCACCAAGAATACAGCTCCCATCTCGGAAAAGACTGTCGTATTGCAACAAAAAGAAATCGGAGTTCAGTGGTACCCAGTAAAGAGTTTCAAGAACAGGTTGCTCCCAGTATGCCCACCAACTGCAGGAAGAGATGATACTTGGATAAGTCTTCAAGGATGGGTTGAATTTTAGTAGGCATAGAAGACCAAGAAGCAGGTGAGAGTGGAAAATGAATAGGGAAGGGAAGACCATTCCTGGAGGAAGGCTCAGCTAAGCAAAAGCTTAGAAGCAAGAAAGCATAAAGTATTCTGGGGAATACTAAGTGTTCACATTTGGCTGAAGCTTGGGGAATAAGGAAGCCATGAGAATGTTATGAGAAGGTACCCTGACCTGATTGTGAGAATCTTTGATGCCAGGAAGAGGAACTGGTGCTTGGTTTACTGGGTGTTTCAGTTAGCTTTTGCTATATAACAAACCACCCCAGAATTTGGTGACTTACAGCCACAAATGTGTTATTTCTGGTCAGCTGGACAGGTCTTCTGGTCTGCACTGTCTGGGCTGATCTCTGCAGTCATCAGGCACCTGGCTGGGGTTGGATGGTCTTGTTCAGCCTCACTCACATGTCTGGCAGTGAGCAGGCTGTTGGCCTAGAGGCCTCAGCTGTGATAAACTGTGGCCTTGCTCTGCATGGTCTCTCATCACCCAGGAGGCCAGCCAGGCAAGCCTCAAAGCAAAAACACTCTTAAAGTCAGTTTGTGGCACAAATTTGCCATTAACCCATTAGCCAAAACATGGCCAAGCCCAGAGTCGATGTGGAAGAGCCATCCAAGGGTGTAAGTACAGGAGGACTAAACATATTAGGGATCATAACTGAAACAATTTCCCACAGCAGGTAATGGAGAGCTTTTGAAAACCTTTGTGCAAGGGGGTGATGGGATAAGAGAAGCACTTTGGGATGAAGGAATAGAGTATAGGATGACTTGGAATAATAATAACAATAATGTTAATACCCAAAATAGAACCATCACTTTTTCTTTTTCTCTTTTCTTCCTTTTTTATATATATAAAGTCCCAAGTAGCTGGGACTACACGTGCAAGCCTCTACACCTGCCTAATTTTTAAAAAATTTTTTGCAGAGATGAGGTCTCACTATATTGCCCAGGCTGATCTCAAACTCCCAGCCTCAAGCGATCCTCCCACCTTGGCATCCCAAAGTGCTGGAATTACAGGTATGAGCCACTGCAACTAGCCTCTTTCTTTCTTTTTTAAAAAAATGATTTGTGAATCATAGTATCTTGTGATGTGACAGGTGTTTAAGAGGCAAGGGCTGGATTAGAGAACATTGGTATATCAGCAAGGGAGGCAAGGCCAGGGCAATGGTTCCAAATTTTGGTCTTCATGGACCAGTACAATTCTTTTTCTTTTCTTTTTTTTTTCTTTTCTTTTTCTTTTCTTCTTTTTTGAGACAGAGTCTCACTCTCTTGCTGGGCTAGAGTGCTGTGGTGTCAGCCTAGCTCACAGCAACCTCAAATTCCTTGGCTCAAGCAATCCTCCTGCCTCAGCCTCCCAAGTGGGACTACAGGCACATGCCACCACACTTGGCTAATTTTTTCTATTTTTTCGGTTGCCCAGCTAATTAATTTATTTTCTATTTGTAGTGGAGCTGGGGTCTTGCTCTTGCTCAGGCTGGTCTCGGACTACTGAGTTCAAGCAATCCTCACCTCAAACTCCCAGAGTACTAGGACTACAGGTGTGAGCCACCACGCCCAGCCAGGACCAGTACAATTCTAAAAGGCATAGGACTCATTAACACAGGTTTCCTGGTATTTTGTTATAACAAATAAACCATGCAAACTATTATCTTTATAGTTTCATTTTTTAAAAAATAAATTTTAAAAAGGACCTAGGCAGGACATAATATAGGAAGAAAGTAATAAACATATCCACATTGTTCTTATTTATTTTTTCTCATTTCACCATGGACTGGTGACATTTTGGTGCAATTTGGCATGTCAGCATTGGAGAGCCACCGTACAGGGCATGTACAGTTTGACACAGCCTCTGGCAGCATGCAGCTCCCTTGCTCAGCAGCGTCAAGTGGCTGGTTTAGGGACCCCAGTTCTGGCAGTTGTGGAGAGGACCTCTCTGGAAAGAGTGTGTGGGGGGTACAGTAGGTGCGGGCATACCTTGGCTGGTAAAGGATCTGTGAGTAATTATTTGTGGAAGTCAGCTGTTTATAAAATTAAAGGCTTATGGGAGTCTGAAAACCATATTAAGATACATGAAGGACTTTTATATATAATGATCCTTGTTCTACCAGAGGGCAGAACTAGAGCTAGAGGAAGTCCCTGGCAGATCCATTTGAGTTTAATATAAACAAAAGCTTTTGACCATCAGACATTTCCAGTAGAGGTTAGAAAACTAGAGGGAGATAGGACTGCCTCCTCTGGAAGACCTCAAACACCTTTGAGCAACAATTTGTTAGGAATATGAATCAAGAGTTTCTGGACTGAGATGGAAATTGGACTAAAATCACTGTTTTCTAATCCTGGCAAGAATCAATAGCATTAGGGAAACGTTTTCAACAAATACAGATTCTTGGACCTTAACTTAGATTTTTAGGAACACAATCTCCATGAACGGGGCTCAGGAATCTATGTAGGCCCCCAGGAAATTCTGAATTGTCTGCAACTCTGGAAAACAATTAGATGAAGTGAACACCATCTTAAAACATCTGTAATGAAAAAAGTTATAAAATTCATAAGGCGATAGCATTTTCTCATGGCATCAATATTTGAATGTCCACTTAATATATTTTATTATTGGCTACTTAAAAGTTATGTTTAAAACAACCAGTTATCTGAACACCAACACAAACTGAAAACACGTAACTGTTTTGAAAACAAGGTTTGCTTTGCTTGAAAGAGAAATTAGCTTCAGGCGAGGAAAAGGAGTCATAGACCTAATTATAAAATATGGATGTCTAAAATTGCCAAACAGATTCCCCCTAGAAATGTGCATTTTATCAACACTGTCATTTTCCCACAAGAGGCACTTGGAAAGAAGTCACCTGTTTTGCTTTTAACTAATGAGAGAAGGCTCTCATTTGTATTCCTGAATCTTTCTTTGAGAAAAACACCAGATACAATTGCTGGTCACACTTTTAAAAATAAAACAGTGACTAACTGAAGCTCACATTTCCACATCTTTATCTACCTGCTCAGTGGTTGTCAGTTCCCTTAAAGTTGACTTCTCCTTCTATTTTGGTAATATTACCATGAGACCTAACATTTTTCAAGCAGAAAGAAAAAGTCTAGTTATAAATAAGTCAGTGGCAGCCCAAGTGCAGCCCTTATACCATGATTTCCATTTTTCTGTTCAATTCATACTGCAGAGATATAAGAATAAACCACCATTTTGGTTTCCAAGTTTTATTTATATAAATTTTGCAGATAAATGAATTTTAATCTCCATCTTCCTCTTCTTCTTTGTCCAGGTTAATTTGGAAATAACATAATTTGTGTCTTTCTGCTGTTAGCAACTACCTGAAACCAATCACATAGGTTCTTCTTCACATACTTTTTGGTGAGATATCTACAATATCTTTTGGGAAAAGGCACCTCAGAAGTTACAGTGATCTTGCTCTTGCTCCTTTCGATGGCTATAATCCCTTCACCAAGATTCCCAGCTTTCCCTGTCACTTTGATTCTCTCTTGGAGAAATGGTTCAAAACTGGCAGCACCCATGATTCCGTCTTCTATGGGGTGGGACTTAAGGACCTGCTTCCTTTTTTGTCCCCTTCCCCATAAGCTTCTCCACAGGCACCATGGTGGCGGTGGAGACAGAAAGGCCTAAGTTGCTTATTTAGAAGATCAATGACTCATCCTTTCTGATCTCAAATCAAATATTGGTTTAATACGGCAATATATATATGTTTATTCCTATGAAAAAGGACCTTTACTGGGTCTTTTATTATTTCAAAATAATTTTTCATTCTCATGAATGTTGCATTCTATTATAGCTTTAGTGACTGGCCCAGTATTGAATTATTAGGGCAGGATGGCCCAGTGGCCCAAAGAACCATCAATTTTTCTACCAGGCACTTTACATTATTCTTTTCACACACACACACACACACACACACACACAGAAACACACCTGTTAACAGCCTCATTTTAAAGATAGGGAAACTAAGGCATAGAGAAGTTAAAGAGGTTGTCAAAGGTCACACATCTACTAAGTGGTAGAATCAGTATTCTAACTCTATAGCCTAACATACACCATTAAGCTATGGAAGGGCCCATGAGAAAGCCCTTTTGGTGGCCTATGTGGGGAAGACAGACCTGACTTAAGTAGTTATACAGGGAACAGAAAAAGGGCAGATTCAAGAGATCCTTCTGAAATAGACTCTGTAGGCCTTGGAAACTGATGTGAGGGTAGAAGAGCAAAATGTATCGGAGAGGTGTTGGGCATAGGGGACAAGGCTCTCAGGGGTGAAGCTATCAGGGGGACTTGCTGGTCTAGGCATGAGTAAAGAGGAGGAGGGTTTGGGATACGTTGGGGACGATGTTAAGTAGACGTCCATTTGGCGACGTCTGACAAAGCCTTGGAAGCAGAGGTCTGGAGCTACAGCGAGAGAGAGCAGGGCTGGAGTCTCATAGGCCAGGGCCTCTGGCTAAAAACATGCAAGAGAAGAATCATCTCAGGGCATGGGGCAGTGCGTGCACAGTGAGAAGTGACAAGGTCTGAGGAGGGAGACACCTGAATGTGGCAGCTGGGGCTGAGAGGGCAGGGCTGGCCTTCAGAAGTCAGGGCCTGGGGCCGGGCGCGGTGGCTCATGCCTGTAATCCTAGCTCTCTGGGAGGCCGAGGTGGGCGGATCGTTTGAGCTCAGGAGTTTGAAACCAGCCTGAGCAAGAGCGAGACCCCATCTCTACTAAAAAATAGAAAGAAATTAATTGGCCAACTAAAATATAGAAAAAATTAGCCGGGCATGGTGGCGCATGCCTGTAGTCCCAGCTACTCGGGAGGCTGAGGCAGAAGGATCGCCTGAGCCCAGGAGTTTGAGGTTGCTGTGAGCGAGGCTGATGCCACGGCACTCTAGCCGGGGCAACAGAGTGAGACTCTGTCTCAAAAAAAAAAAAAAAAAAAAGAAGTCAGGGCCTGGAAGGCTCCAGCTGAGGGCTTGGGCCACAGGGCCAAGTGCTGCGGGGAGGTGAGGAGGGAAGGACTGAGAAAGTTGCTGATGAACACTACCAGGGCCAGAACTAGATGATGCAAACAAAACGACAATAGCCACAATACACAGCACTTAGTAAACAGCATGCACTGTCCTCAGCATCTTATGCGTGTTTACTCATTTAGTCCTCGCAGCAGCCCTAGCCATCCTCCCCCGGCCCAACCCTCAAACTCCAACCACAGTGAAGGTCACATAAGATTTGTGGCTGCTCTGATCCTTCCCCAGAGCAGAGTTCTTCCTCATGGGCTCCTCCTCCCTGCCCTCAGCCTCTCTAGGTATGGAAACCCCTTTGGGTCCTCCTGTGAAGCCCATGTTTTCCCCAGTGAGGACTCCCCAACCAAGATACTCCCATGCTTATCACAGTGGTCTCCCTCAGCCTCAGTGAGCCTTTCACTTACTTTTACTGTTACCTCCTTGAACCTGCTCCAGAAATACATACATCCTAGCAAATTTTTAGATCTTCAAAAAACACTAAAAGCTCTTTGAAGGCAATGACCAGGTCTTATTCATCCTTGAATGCCCAGCACAGGACTTGCACTTAAAACTAGATCAGTGCTTTTCAATTTATAGGTCATTGCCAATTCGCAGGTTCAGAGATCAATTTAGTGGCCATACTAGTTATCTATTGCTTCACAGCAAGTTACCCCCAAACTGAGTGGCTAACAACACCACCATTTGTTGCACCATGGCTTCTGTGGGCTGGGCATCTGGGCATGGCTTAGCTGCGTCTCTGACTCTCAGCCTCTCAAAGCTGCACTGAGAAGCATGCTCCTCCCAGCTCACGCACATGACTGCTGCCAGGATTCAGTTCCTCGTGGGCTTTTGGACTCAGTAAGACCTCAGGTCCTTACAGATAGACATTAAAGGAACACACAGATACTTTTTTTTTTTTTTTTAATTATTGTAGTATGTGAAAAACGCCTTGAAGGAAAGTACAGGGAGAGAAAACAACAGGAAGGGCTGGTTTAGATTGGGGGTTAGAGAAGGCCTCTTTGTGGAAAGTGTGGTCAGGCTAAAGAAAGACTATGAGTGACCCAGGACAAGAGAGAAAGAAGAGTGTCGTAGGCAGAGGAAAGCACATTCAAGGCCCTTAAAGCTGCAGAGGGCTGGTGTTTTCAAGGAACTGACAGAAGATCTGTGAGGCTGGTGCGCCTTGAGGGAGAGAGGGTATAGGGTGAGATGGGCAGCGTGAGCAGAGGTCAGACTGGGCTGGTCTCGGGAACCTCGTATTGTCTAAATGCAATCGGAAGTCATGAAGGTTTTTGAGCAGAGGAATGACAGGACCTGATTTGTACTTTAAGATCTCTCTGACTGCAGTGGAGGTAAGGACTGGAAGGCCAAAGAAGGGTATGGGGAGAACAATTAGGAGACTTACTCTGTCTTCCAGGTGAGACGTGAAGGCTACAGGGGACAGGAAGTTGCAAGATAGCTAGGAGGCAGAGTCACCAGGGCTTGGCCATGGATTGGATTTGGGGACTGAAAGAGGGAGGTATCAAAGATGCCACTCTGGCCTCTGGCCTGAGCCTTTACTGAGCAGTGCCATGACCTAAGCCTGCAGAGGAACAGGTTTGGGGAGAAAGGGGTGATCGGGAGTTTAGCACGTCTGATACTGTGTTTGAGATGAGAGTGAGATATTCAGGGGGGGTGTCAGTAACAACACCAACGCCTACTCCCTCTTGTTGAGTCACCCTGTGCCAGGCTGTGATCCCCACTTCGCATTTCATACTCAGTCCAGAACACCACCCTATGAGGTAAGGACTCGTGTTATCTCCACTTTAGAGATGCGAAAACTTGAGCACAGAGACTAAATCACTTGCCCAAAGTCATGTGGCTTGTACACGGCAGACTCAGGATTCAAATCCTGCCTATCATACTCCAGCCCCCAGGGTGTCAAGTAGGCTGAGCTACCCCTGGGAACAACACAGGAGGGGAGGTGGAAGTTAGGTGGGTGCCTTTAAGCCATTGTATCTCCTTCCATATGCCCTCAGGGAAGACAACACCCCCAAAAGCTTGTCCCAGCCCTGTAGTAGATTCAGAAATGTGTGCGCCTGTCTGGGAGGTCTGTGGGATGAGACCCTGTGAGACTATTTGCGTAATCTCTGATAAGGGATCAGAGAGCCTCATGGGAAAGTGCTCCCCAGAAGGGAAGAAGACAGCAGGGGGCTTAGTCTAAGTAGAATGGGTCACATTTGGAAAAGAGGAATAGTGGAAAAACAATTTTTTAATACTATCTTTCCCCCTAACTACAAAAATGTCACTTACAGAGTGCAGAAAATTTATAAAACATAAAAAAAGACAATGGAAAAAAGTCACCAGTAACGCTACCTTCCAAAGGTAACATACTGCTATCCTTTGGATGCGCATCCTTCCAGGCAGATATTTATATACTTTTTCAAAAACTATCATTTTGTACTCATAAACCATATATGAACCTGTTTGCTTATTTTGATAAGAATTCTTATTTGGGAAGTCAAACACTTCACTAGCAGGTAGGTCAGAAAACAAATCTTACAATGAAAATGCCTGAGCTGGGCTAGGGAGAGGTACCCGAGGCTCCCAGGGTACAAAATTTAAGGAGGCACTCACTCCTTAGTGGTGACCCTACACTTGCAAAAGCCCAAAAGTAAGTGTCTCCTTAAGTATTACACTCCAGTATGTTGCTTGACTTGTTTTAGCCCCAGCCTCAGCTTTTGGGTCCTAGTGAGAAACTGACAGCCAGAAGCAGGTCTTCTCTGTGACTTGTCAGCAAAGCTTATGTAAGATGTGTCAGGGTGGAGCATTTTCCCATGATAGCGTTAGAGGACAACTATGTCTGCAAGCACACAGGGGACACCTGCTTTATTCTCAGGGACTATATCAATTAGGGTACAGCTAAACTGCTATAGACCCCATGATACTACCGCTTAAATAAAATAGTTTATTTCTCATGAAACAAGTGGTCTAGGGGAGGTTGACAGCTCTGCTCCAAAAGGTTGTTGAAACTAAGGTGGCCAGTTACTGTCATCTTCAACATGATCCTTCCATCTCTGGGTCCAAGGCTGCTAGTACAGTGATACCATGTCTCAGCTGGCAGAATGGGGAAAAGACGATGTCAAGAGCAAGCCACTTTGCCTTTCAACAGATGACCCAGATACTACACACAACACTTTCATTTATATCCAGGGTCCAAATTTAGTTATATAACCACAACTAGCTGCAAGGGAGTCTGGGAAATGTAGTCTATGGTTGGGTAGTCATGAGCCCAGCTAAAACTTGTACATTTTATTGCTAAAAAGAAGAACGGGAAACTGGATACTCCACTCCACTCCTCCTCACTCTGAATGTCCTACGAATCATTCATTTATTCAAAAGACATTAACTGAGCACCTTGCATGTGCCAGGCACCATGCTAGTCCCAGAGAAAAAGAGGAGAACATGATGGGCTGCTTTCATGGAATGCACAGTTCAGTGGAGGGGCAGATAGGAATTTAATACTCACACAACTATAACTGGATAGGTCACGTGGAGGAGAGGCACACAGTGGCAGGAGAGCCTATGACAAGGAGGTGAGGCCTTGGTACAGAGGGTAGGGTGCGCTGCCCTGAGAAGATGAATCTGAGTGGGATGGGAATGATGGGAATGATAAGGGATGAATAGGAGTCAACTAGTTAATATTAGAGAATAGATTGGTTTCCTATGCTGTATATACAAAATAAATTTACACACTTTTTTTTTTTAAAACAACAAACATAGCAGTTTAAAACAACACAATTATTATGTCACAGTTTTTCTCAACTGGGTCCTCTGCAAGGCTGCAACCAAGGTGTGAGCCAGAGCTGAGTTCTCACATGGAGGCTTGGATTGTTGGCAGAATTCATTTCCTTGTGTGGTGTGGAGGACGAGGGGAGGGAAGACTCTAGAGCGAGTCTATGAGCAAGATGGAGTCTTATATAAGTCAACATAATCAAAGGGTGACATCCCAGTCACCTTTGCCATATTCTGTTGGTTAGAAGCAAGTCATAGGTGCCACCCACATGTCAGGGTGTGAGCATAGGGAGGTGGGGATCAGGAGGGTCACTATAGAGAACAGCCAGGCAGAGGGATAGCATGTGCAAAGGGCCTGTGATAGGAGGGAGCACGGCCCATTTGAGGACCAGGAGCACAGAAAGCGGGAGAGAGAAAGGTGGGAGATGAGGGCAGACCATGCAGGGCCTTATTTAAGTAACAGGAAGCCATGGGAGAAAGAGTGGTGATGTAATCCAGTCTACACTGCCAGTCACTGTTAGCCCAGCGCTTCTGAGTCCAATCAAGTGTGGATGGAAAAATAACCCCATCCAAATCCAGCCAAAAGATATGGATGCAAGGAGTTGTCACCAAGGCAGGTGCAGCCCATGGCTAGATGGGAGCTCCATGAGATCTCCCCTGTTCACCCTGAACCCAAAGCCAGGGTCATAGCGGGAGCTGAGTAAATACTTGTGAATGAACTGGTTGACGGATAGATGTAAGCCAGGTGGCTTGTTCAGAGCCTGCGTGGAGAATCAGATCCCTAATAATTGAGTCAGTCTTCCATCCTGAGCCCAACAGTGCCCACACAGTCATCATAAAGGATTACCCTTGAAACCCCTGGGCTCCACCCAAGAGAGGTCAGAAGCTCCCCCGGGGCAGAGCACCTCTTGCCTCACCTTGGCCGGCACCCACTGTTGGCTCCTCCGTTCTGTGCACAATGTGCTTTGCCTTTGGGCTGCACTGGCACTGGGCTGGCACAAGGCTGGCACTGGGCTGGCACAGGGTGTGGCACACCATTCCCTGTTTGGATGACAGTGCATTTCCATTTCAACCGTGCTCTCTCTGGTTGGAGCTCAAGCTATCAAAACCAGCACATTCCACCGGATGTGGTGTGGCATTAAGCGTACTGCCCACTTTGACATTGCTTTCACCCTGCAGGCCAGGGGTAATAGAGGGAGAGTTATACCCATGAAGAATCTTCTACTCAATACTGGGATGAAGAGGAGAAAGACAGGAATGACAGGTGTTGAACTGTAGTAAACAGGCAGAGAACAAATGGTTTCCACAGGGGACTTTATTATGTCTAAATAACTTTGACCAAGCTGTACTTTATTTTCTGAAGTCTAAACCGACAGACAAAAGGCATCACCTCCAAAGGTGTAAATACTGAGCCCCCAGCCTGGCCCCCTCCAGCATGCCAGACAGACACACGCTGCTATCCTGCCTGCTCCTCTCCAGCCAGAAGGGCCCCGGCACCTTCCTGGATCCAGTTTGGTGCTTGATCATCACTCCTGTTGACCACACCTTGGCTGGGAGTGACATCTAATCCTCAGAAGAGCACTCTGCAAATGAGGAGTTACCCCTCCTATTCTTCAGACAACAGGCTCAGAGCTCAAGGTCATACAGCAACCTGGTGGTAGAGCTAGCATTTGAACCAAGGCATGCCTGACGTCAAAGCCTATGTGTGGTCAACGGTTCCCAATGGCTGTGAAAGGCTAGGGAAATTTCTAGAGCTACAGCAGGTCACCTTGGGCAAGGTAGCTTCTCTGCTTCCTGGACTGTAAAATAGGTGTAATAATGCCTGCCATGTATGGCAGCTGTATTAGAGGTGAGCCTGTAAAAGGCATTTGGAACAGCACCTAACACAGCCTTGATACCTACAAACGCTGTTTGTTATTATCACCTGAACATACTCTGTCTCTTATATTTCAGGAGCTCAGCAAATGGATGTTGCTTATCCCTCAAAGAGTTTAGCAGATGTGACAACAAAGGGTGGTTGCCCAAGGGACATCCTGCACTCTTTAGGAATGTAGGAGGCCAGCAGATGCAGGAGATAGTGCAAAGGACCACCAGCCAGAAACTTGAGTTCGAGTCCCAGCTCCACCAGCTCCTGGCTGTAGGACCACAGAGAAATCACTTAACCTCTTTGAGCTTCAGTTTCTTCACCTATAAAATGTAGATGAGAATAATAAATAGCCTTTGTCACAGGGCTGTAGCTCAGCTTAAAAGAGATAATTGTTGTGAAAGTGCTTTGTAAAGTGGAAAAGTGTTATCTAAACCTAAGGGACTATTATCCTTATGATGATATAGATCTAGTGTGGGTGGCTATATTACAGAGGGTGGGACCAGCCTCCCTCTGCCCCTGGGAAAGATAGAATCAGGGGGAACAGGGGCAACAGGTGACTGCAGGTGATTAGAAGGAATGAGTTTAGGGAAGCCAAGGTAGCTAAACACTGGAATAGATGACTGCATGGGGGGGCACCTCTGGGTTGGGGACACTGGACCACTTCCATTCTTTCAACCTCTGGTTATACTAATAAACTAAAACTATTCCAGGACAGTGTTGCCCACATGTGGTAGATCTTACATATTTGATCCTAGCAATACATCAAGTGAGGCTCTAGTGGGTCCTGTGTCTGTGGGGTCACAATTGCATCAGCAGCTCCTCAACCCCAAACCATTTGGATCCTCATTCAGAGATAATACCCACCTGTACATTTCAGGCCACATAGAAGCCCTCTTAGACTCCCAAGATAGGCTCTGGGGAGGGGACACATATATTTTTCCTTCAAATTCTCATCTGATAAGCAGTCTGGGGCATATGCATAAATGGAATACTACCTAGCATAAAAAGGGCTACTGATACAAGTGACACATAATGCTGAGTAAAGAAGACAGTCACAAAATAGCACACACAGTATGATTCCATTTGTATCAAGCTTCGCAATAGATGAAACTCATAAATAGTGACAGACAGCAGATCAGTGATTGCTTGGAGCCTGAGCTTGAGGGTGGGGTTGCAGTTGTTGACTGCGAAGGGGTATGAGGAGCTTTGGGTGGGATGAAAATGTCCTGTTTCTTGATTGTTGTGGCATTCACCAGGAAGCAAACATTTGTCAAAACTCACCCACATGCAGACGTGCAAGAGGTGTATTTTAGTGTGTGTAAATTATATCATAATCCAGTCCATAAACAAACATTCTCATCTGAATAGGAAACCTAAAAGGCCTCTTGCCTCACCCCCCAGACCTCTCTGCCCATAACTGTGTCTAATGTTTTTCTCAAGGTTTCCACAAAGGCTTCTTAAAGTCAGTTCAACAAACACTAACCACAGGCTGATTCTGTGCCAGGCCCCGTGCAGATATGAGGCAAAGAGAAGGTCATCCTCACCCTTGAGGAGTTTGCAGTGCTGCCAAGAATCCGATGCATCAGCAGACAAGGCTTGTGCAAAGGGTTGCTGCAAAGGACCATAGTGTGCACAGCATGCTATGGAAGCTCAGAGAGAGGGAAACGAACGAACCTTGGCTGGGAAGAAGAAAGTCAAGGAAGGCTGACCCACAATGCATATTAAATATGAGCATGAGCTAGGCAGGAGAATGGGTAGGGGGTGGGAGGTGGGAATCCGAGGGGTGCCATCTGTCTCAGGGATTGCTATACCCTCCACCCCAGAACAGTACCTGGCACATGATAGGTGCTCATTAAGTATTTATTGAGTTAATGGACAATATGAGGGGACTTCAAAAACTTCATGGAAAAGTGGAATTAAAAGACAAAAATAAAAATATAAACTTTACTCTTTGACATAAGCTCCATCCTGTTCAAGACATTTTGTAAGCCATTTGGCCCATCCCTAAAGAACTGAGGGTCCTGAGATTTTAACCATGCCAATACAGTCTTTTTTACATTATGAACTGAAGAAAAATGGGTGCCCTTTGTGGATTTTTTTTAAGATTAGGAAACAAAAGGAAGTCAGAAAGTGCCAATATAATAGGACTGCAAGGTGGATGCCTAATGATTTTCCACCAAAACTCTTATAACAAGTGCCCTTGTTTGATGAGAGGAATGAGCAGGACCATTGCCATGGTGGAGAAGGAATCTCTGATGAAGGTTTCCTGGGCATTTTTCTGCTAAAGCCTTGGCTAACTTTCTCAAAACTCTCTCATAACAAGCAGATGTTACTGTTCTTTGGCCTTCCAGAAAATCAACAAGCAAAATGACTTGAGTATGCCCCAAAACTGTTGCCATGACCTTTGCTCTTGACTGGTCCACTTTTGCTTTGACAGGATCCTTAATGCCTCAAATAGATCCTCTTCAGGCATGTTATGACAAATTAGTATGAGTTTATTTTGGTGCAAAAACTTTTTTGAAATCCATGTACATTTTTTTCATAATATGCATTTTCCATGAACCTTTTGAAGACCACTCATATAAGCAAAGTCTGGGGTCTGCAAACTATGGCCGCAGGCCAATCCAGCCAGACTCCTGTTTTTGTAAATAAAGTATTGCTGGATCCACACTCATTTGTTTACATATTGTCTGTGGTTGCTTTTGTGCTGTAATGACAAAGTTAAATAGTTGTAATGGAGACTCTGTGGCTTCAAAAGCCTAAACATTTATCCTCTGACCTTTTAAAGAAAAAGTTAGGTGACCCCTGAGCAAAGGGAAGGAGGGGATGCTTTTAGACTTTAATCCCAAAGGCTGGGAAGAAGGAAATTAGATGAGGCGAGAAAGACAGTGGGAGCGAATCCTATTGTCCAGTTAAAAAATGCTGTCTACACATCTTAACTTTTGTGCTGGATACATAGATTGGTGCCCTTAATACCTGTTCTAACTTTTCTCTGGTTTTAACTTCCTTCTTTACAGTGCAGGGGCTGGAAAGCTTAAAATAAAACAAAACAACATTTTCCATGATCCCTCATAGCAATGTGTTTCGAATTACACCAATCAGATGTCCGCACATAAGACTCGAATTCAGAACTGAGGTAAGTGGGGAGAGAGGTAGTGTTGCTCTAGGCATCCATCACTGACATGGACCTAGCAGGCT
Organism: Cheirogaleus medius; assembly: GCA_008086735.1. Classification (NCBI taxonomy): domain Eukaryota; kingdom Metazoa; phylum Chordata; class Mammalia; order Primates; family Cheirogaleidae; genus Cheirogaleus; species Cheirogaleus medius. Next base: position 42,750,698 of record VBSM01003143.1, read on the forward strand.
CTGTGTGGCTTTGAAACCCACAGTTCTGGCGGCAGCTCCCTGATCTCTGACTTACAGCTAAGGTAGGGCCAGCAGTTGGGACAGAAGCTCCCTACTCCCCAGTTTCCTGGCTATGGTCAGGCAGCAGCTCTCCAGGAGGGTCAGTTCTGCAGTGCTCTGAAGGTAATTTCTGGAGGCCCAGCCTGAAGCCCATTCCTCTAGTTCATCCAGGTTATTTTAAGCACCTACTTCTCTGAATAAACCTTTTCTGTTATTGCAACTGACTCTTGACTGCTACGCTATTTAAAAGCATGTGTTGTGTACTTTAAGTGAAACTGGGTAGATTAAACATCTGTGTTTATCTCTTCTCTCCATTAAATCTCTCTAAAATAAGAGTAGCGGAATTTGTTTTTTTAAAGGCACAAACCCAATAGGACTAGGAAGCCAGGAAAGGATATGGCAGTGGACCAGTGATGACAATAAAGTTTTGGAAGCTGGAAAGCAAAGACAAGTGATAATTGACTTAGCAGACTGGGGGAAGTAGAGGTGGAAGAGCTAACAAGAAAAAGGCCAGTTCATATCACAGGACTCCAAGAAGACTCACAAATTGGAGGCTCCAGGTACCTTTGGAGATAGGGGTGCAAGGGGAGGCTGGAAAGAGAAGGACTGGTTCAACATCTTTAAAATGAGCAGCTGCAACCCCCAAATCTCCTCCACCGTCTTGTCCAGATAGGCACCCTTCCCTTCCCAGTGCCTTCTGATGCGAGGTTCGCCTTCTACAGAAGTTAATAATAGATACAGCATGTCTTGGAGACTTCATGTCCTCAGAGACACATCCCAGTTGTGACCCAGGGGAAGGTGTTGCACTGCAAACAAGGGGGTCAGTGACAGTCTATGTTCTGAATGGAGAGGGTCCCTACCCAGTTTGGCTCTCAGAAGCCTGGCCCTCAGACTTGTACTCCACTGGCCAGAAAATGGAGACTGCTTCCTGGCGAACATTGACCAGCAAAAGAGGAAACATCTATAGATGTGAACATTCAACATTTGGGAGCCCCCCAGTAAAATGACTGGTCTGGATCTGATTACCCTATAGAGAACCCCACCCTGAGACAAGCCCTCTCATGCCACCGCTGCGACTCCTCACTCAGAGCTTCCTTTAAGAACTTTAGCCCCTCACCAATGCTTAACTATGAATAGACAAAGACCACAAGGCAAGTCAGGAACATTTCTAACATGGAAAACAGGGGCTTAGAAATGAGTAGAGAAAGTAAACCCAAAGGAAAGAGAGAGAGCTGGGATCCAAACCCAGTCTGTATGTCTCCAAAACCTGTGCTCTGTTCACTTCTCTAGAATGCCTGGAAAAGTGAATAAAGAGTCTATAATACTTCTCTGTCTCTAAAACTTTGGAACTCTGCGCTGGTACAGCTTCCATTTATTTCATTTCATCCCATCTGTAGTCCCATCCTCTGTGTGTAACTTTTTCTACCATCTTCACCCTTTGCTCTGGCCAGAGAGGTCTCCCTAATGTCCCCAGAATATCCCCCAAATCTGTAAAGACCGATCAAGGAGTGATGCACTTTATACATCATATCCTTTGTAAGATCCACACGAACATAAGCTAGTACTTTGTCTTTTCCTTCTGCTATTATAGAAATATCACTTTCTCTTGGCACATCCAAAGCCTTAGAGTCTTTCAAGGTTAAACTTAGTCCTTTGCAGCTCTGGGTCTCCAGACTGCAGGACAGATGAGGGACTTTTCTTTCTGAATTCTTGGGACACTTACCACAAAATCAGTACCATGTCACGTCCTGGCCCATCCTGCACTGTGTAAGTTCTTTTGTCTGTGTCCTTGTCAAGCACCTGCTTGGACCTCTAAGCAGTGAAGCAGTAGCTGTTTTACTTGGGTTAAACCCTCAACCTCTCTTAGCCTCAATTTTTCCCATTTGCAAAATGGGAGTGATGGTAGCTATGTTGATCCTATCCATGATTCTCTTCCCACTCCCATCCTGGGAATGTTGTGGGCAGAAGCAGTTCTGCTTAGCACAGTGGTTTTCAAAGTGTGGTTTGGAGAGCCCCCAGGGGCCTGTGAAGCCTCACCTTTTCCAACTACATACCTGTGTGAGGCTGAGTTTTCTTTACATACTTGAATCGGAAACAATATATTCTGAATGCAGACACAGCTTGAGAATCCAGTTGTCTTCTATTAAGACAGTTATTAAAGCATTTGCAAAAATGTAAAACAATGCTACTGTTCTCACTATTTTTTGTTTTGGAAAATATAATTGTTTAAATAAAAATATATGATTATGTTAACATGTAATAGGTTATTGTTATTTTATAAATTAATGAACATTTAAAAATTTTCTCAGTTTCAATTTCTAATAGAGGAATTATCAATAGACATAACCTACACAAACAAAAGATCTTGGGGATTCTCAATAATTTTCAAGAATGTAAAGAGACACGGAGACCAAAAAGTTCAGAGGAAAGAATAGAGTTCTTCATTTATCGGGTGTTGGGCGGGTGGGAGGGGGGAGGAGGGGATGGGTATATACAAACATGAGTGAGATGTGCAACGTTTGGGGGATGGTCATGCCTGAGGCTCTGCCTCGAGGGGGGAGGGGGGCATGGGCAATGTACGTAACCATAATATTTGTACCTCCATAATATGCTGAAATAAAAAAATAAACAAAATAAAAAAATAAAAATAAAAAATATAAAAACCATCAGGAAGGCTGAAGGACAGCAAATTCAAGTGACAGTTTCGTCATCAGCAGAGCTAAGACTGGTTTCTGGTCTGCAGGATCCCATGTCTCTCCACTTGACCTTCAAATTAATTAAGTCTTGAATAAAGTTAGGGATTAAATATCAGTCAGTGGATCTATCACTCCTCCTCTCAAAATAACAACTAATTGGTGAGTTACCGATGGAAGGGAGGAAGTGGGACACATCTATGTATGATTTTTAGTCTCTCAGCTTGGCATAGAGATGAGTTTGGGTACAATTCTCTTTTGTAATTAGAAAAACTGTCAATAAACTGATAACTTAGAACCCCCCCCCCCAAAAAAAGAATAGAGTTCTAGATCTAGATTTTTCAGGCATTTCGTGGTCTTAATCCTCTCCTTGGCCTCGGTTTATTTCTAATACAATACACATCCTTGTGACGTGGCTGGCTCTTGGCTTCTGCCTTTCCCTATTTAGATCTTGCTTTATGTATGTATATAGGGACCGTCTCTGGAAGGATACACAAGAAACTGGGATCAGTGGTTGCCCTTGGAAAGGGGGACTGCGAACTGGGAGAGAGTGGCACCGTCAATCTTTCTGCTTTGTTTGCTATATATATATATATTTTTTTGAGACAGAGTCTCACTCTGTTGCCTGGGCTAGAGTGCCGTGGCATCAGCCTAGCTCACAGCATGATTTTTTAAATGCAGTACATCGTGCGTGCATTGCCTATAATTAAAGTAAAATTATGTTTTTAATGGATAGAAATGGAAAAGAAACTGAGGTCGGCTCAAGTGAAGTAGTACTGATCGACAATTAAAAACAACCAGAAAGTTTTCCTTGCGGGCCTTCGCTCGGCTCACGAACACCTCGCCCGGGTTCCTCCCCCGCCCGCCTGGGCTGAGCCCCGCCTCTCGGTCGGGCCCGCCCCCGCCCCGCCCCGCCCCGCCCCCGTTACGTCACCTCCGGACAGCCCGCTTCCCCGAACTCCCTCTGGCTCCCGCCTTCGCCCGCTTCCGGTCGTCGTCGTCGCCGCTGCTGCCGCTGCTGCTGCTGCTGAGGCTGCTGGCGGAGGCCGGAGGATCGGGCGGCGGCGGCGGCGGCGGCTGAGAGGGCGGCGGCGGGAGCGGAGCGGGACGAGGGAGCGAGAGGAAGCGAGCGAGGAGCGAGCGGAGCGCGCCCTTCCGCCCGCCTGAGGAGCCGGAGCAGCCCGGGCCCCGCCGCCGCCGCCGCCGCCTGCCCGCCGGACAAAGCCAAGAGCCCGCGCCCAGAGCCATGTCCTCGTCCGCCGGCAGCGGCCACCAGCCCAGCCAGAGCCGCGCCATCCCCACCCGCACCGTGCCCATCAGCGACGCCGCGCAGCTACCTCATGACTATTGCACCACGCCCGGGGGGACGCTCTTCTCCACCACACCGGGAGGTGAGCGCCGGCCAGCCCTCTGCCGCGTCCCGGTCTCCCGCCACGGTCCTCTGTCACTCCTCGGCGTGTCCCCCCGGCTCCACCAAAGCCCCGGGAACGCTGCTCTCGGGCCGCGCCCGCGCTTTCTGGACCCTTCACTTCGCGTTCTCTGTCGCTCGCAGCTCGAGTCCGCGCGCGCCACTCGGGGACGTGGCTTTCCTGTCGCGACAAAAAGCCCTTGTTCTCGCTTCGTGGCCCGTTTACGCACTCGACCCAGTTTTCTCTCCCCTCTTCGCCTGCTTCCCGTTGGCTACACTTGGCCTTGCGTTTCACTCTGCGTCACCTCTAACTCTTGCAGATAGTGCATGTTAACGCTTGATTTTGGAGCTGACTCCCGGGCCTTTTTAGAAAGCAAGTTGGGGAGAGGATTTCGGTCTTGGGACCCTGCGGTGACTTGTTTTGCTGCTTTTAGAACACTAGGAGGAGGCTGGAATGCGGAGTCTGGAAGCCTTGCCCAGCGTTGTCCTGCTTTGACAGCATTGTTTACTTTGCTGGACGAGGCCCCGCGGGAGGGGGGAGTCCCTCGGCCAGGAGGAGCGGGTGATAAAATAACGCTCAAGTAATAGCCAAGGTGGGGGTGGTGGAGCGCTGGCAGCCTTTGTAGAGTTTCTTTCGGCAGTGATGGCTTTGGAGGTGGATTGAAGGGAGCATTGTCAAGGAGGACCCCCTACTTGGGTGGGGTTGCTTGATCCTGGGGCAGGGGCTTCTAGAGAGAGGCTGTGCAGAAGGAGGTTCCTGAGCATTGCTTTTCAGAATACGACCAGGAACTGTTTACAAGTTAACCCTGGGGTAGAGGTGAAGCTTGTTGCATTGGTCACGAGAAAAGGGAGCTCAAAGGTTGTCTGTCCCTGACTGGGCTGTTCTCCAGAGGGAGGAGACTGGAAAGAGATTTTGAGGGGCCTATTGAAGGGAACGGGGCTTCCTTTTCAACTTCAGAACTTTGCCTTCTTTTGGTGATGGGGTGGCCTTTCACGAGAGGGTGGGGATTTCGCTGGCAGCCCCTGCAGTCTACAGGATTGCTCGCCTCATTTTGTGGGCAGGGCTCTGGAGTTGTACTACAACCAATCCGGTGCAGTTAGGCCTGGGCCAAACTTGAATTGGTTGCACAACAGCAAGGCCTGTGGAGTAAGGAGACAGCCTTGCCAAGGGATAAAAATCTAGCAGAGAGCTTTACAGCGGTATCCAGCCAGGCCACTCAAGGGGAGGGGAGACTGTCTTGGAAGACTTTAAAGTGACTCAGGCAAGAGAAGTTCATAAATATGTATGGAGAGCTGGGTTTAAGGAGGTGTTTAACTTTGCAGAACAGTGGAGTTCCTAGTGAGGTGGCTTACCTCATTGAAGAAACCTCTCATCTGATCTGTTCAAGACCAGTCCCTGTGTTTGAGCATGCGGAGATCTTGCTTTTTAATTATGAAAGATTTTTGCAGACCAGAATCTACTCGAGATAGAGTTGCCTTAAACTTGAACTGATAGCTTTTAAGAAATGGATATTGTTTTCCATGGTGATGGACAGGGATTTATAACTTCCAGAATTCTTTGAGATATTGGTCAGTAAATGCCTGTGTTTCCAGCAGTGCAAAACACATGTCACAGTAACAACTGCACTGGGCTATAATTTATTTGGGGCAGGAACTAAACTTTTAGCTATATATTAATCAGTATTCTCCCGAGGAAAGAGCCACAGAAAAACACTTTTGGCATATTTCAAACAGCCAAGCTATGATGCTTTTCAAATAAAGGCATAATCTTTAAGCATTTCTTTAAAGATAGAAGCCTGTCTCATAGCCTGGATGAGTTCCTAAAATGTTTGTAAAGATTCTGCCAGAAATACTGATTCGTTTACCCTTCCTCCCAACACACAGAATTCCACTGCTTTCTCAAATATCATTTAACCTGCCTCCAGATAGTTTCTACGCACAGTTTTTTGTTTCAGATTCAATACTTGGCTAATTTATAATATTAAACCTGTATTTATTGGTAAAGCCCATTGTAATCTTTGGATTTTTAACACAAGGACTGACTTAATATGTTTATAAAGATGTAGCACTGTTGCAATTGGATTTGATCATTTTTAGCAATTAATTCAATGCTGTTTAGGTGTTCAGTACTTATTGATTTAATTTTACCCTTTTGGAAATTTTCTGCCCTCTGGTTTGTACATTTCTCTTGTTATATTCATCTCCCCTTCACTAGGTAATTTTATTTCTCTCAAGTAGGATGAGATAGTTTGTTGTTATTTGGTCACCTCCAGACACCTGAATTAATGTGGTTGGGTATCTTCTATGAATTTTGTGGGTCCAGTGCAGTGCTTTACAGAAAAGGGCATAACAGACAAAAAATGCAGTCTTTGCTCTGAACAGGCTTAAAATCTTGATTTGGAGGAAGGGAGACACAGATAAGATTTTTAGTTCTGCAACTATATAGAGCCAAGAGCTAACATATATTTCAGACTTGAAAACATTTAGAAAAATGAGAGTCAGCAGGCTTGTATTGGAAATCTCTGTTTTGTGGGAAGGGGAAGGATTAGCATTTCCTGCCTGGAACTTCTGGAGTGTCACATGCATGTCAGAGCATTCAAGATAACATTTGATGTATTTAATGCCCTAAATGGTCAGACTGGGCAGGGACATTCACAACATAGTGAACTTATAATTTTTCCCCTTTAAGATGCCTTTATTCATTGGAGATCAGAGGATGCAACCTAACCTTGAGGTTTCTCAAAATTTCCTTCTTGTGGTGGTTTGGGAAATGAGAGGTGGGTGAAAACACACTTGCTGTAGCCTCTTGGATTTCTCGTATTGCTAGAAGAGTACCTTTTCTCATTATGAAGGAAGAGGGAAATTTTTGTTGAGGTCCCCCAAAAATGTCCTTGGATTTTATTTTATTTTTTCCTATCTGCCTGTGGAGGAATGGGAATGATATTTGGTTCTTCCATTGAGAAACACTTTTAGCCTCAATGGAAGAAGGTAAGGTTACTATAGTTGGTTTCATTTTTGTAACGCTCTGGTTAGCTGGAAGGAACCTAATGCTTTCATTTTATAATTGAGAAAAACTGAGACCCAGCAAAATTATATAACTTGTTAGCATCATACAGCTAATTAATATCAGTGGGTAGTCTCAAATTTAGTATCCAGATTACTATTTCAGGTTTTTCCTCCACTATCTTAAAATGTTTATCTGCCCAGACACTATGACTCATGCCTGTACTCAGAGCTTTGGGAGGCCCAGGCGGGAGGATCCCTTGAGCCCAGTTCAAGGTTACAGTGAGCTATGATCAGGCCACTACACTCCAGCCTGAGTGACAGCAAGACCCTGTCTCTAAAAAAAAACTTATCTTACCAGGAAAGGAAGTTTGCAATCATTTGAAGAGACTTTTCTACCTCTGGAATGCTAGCTATTACTAATAGGCTTCTTTCTGCTACCTTATTTCTTTTTTGGGTGCCAAAGTCTCCTGGGAGAGTTGTGCTCTGGGGAATGAACAGAAGCATAGAGACCTCTTTTAGCCTTTCTTTTCCTGCATAACATTCTCATCAGCTGTGGAAAAGTATGCTGTTGCCATAACAAGAGCAACAGAGGGGAACTAACTATGATGATCTGAAATCTTGTTTATGCTGTAGCTCTTCCTCTGCCAGCTGGAGAGTTGCTGTGATTGGTTCACTGGGGCAGAATTACCTGAAGGCCATTGGAAGGGTCTGGAAATAAAGGAGAAGGCAGGAAGAGGGAAAATAATCCACTTTGAGCGAATTATATTAAAATAAGAGTATGGGGGGGGAGATTGCTTTTTAATCTGGTTCTTTTCTTGGGAAAAATGAATAGAGCTCTGTGTTTAGATATGGGGAAGGAAGGCCAGTTTCTGACCATGTTATAAAATTTCTAATTTGATGACCTTGAGCTGAGTTTATTCTAGGCCAGTAACTTCTGAACCAAGAAATGTACTTATTTAACTCTAACTTCAGTTATTTGCCAGAGGACTTATATGTGAGAAGTACATGAAAAACGTAACAAAGTGTGTTCAGTCACTTTGCCTGTTTTTGAGAAAGATGGCATTTACTTGTCTCAGAGTAACACAAATTAACGTATTGTCATTTTGTAGAAGATTTAGCTTTAACCTCATATTCATCAGCTGCTAATGTATATATTGAAGAGGCTGTATTTCAGTTTTTATGTTGGGTGCATTTTTGCTGGTGAGGGTCTGAATTCTGAGCCTGGGAAGGCAGCAGTTCTTATCCTCAAGGCAGTGCACCGTGTGGAAGGGAGCGCCTCTGCCTGACCTAAGCCAGATGTAGTCCGACAAGGGAAGAGAGTCTAGGGCGATAGTGTAGCATGCATGACAGACCTGTGCACAGCTCCCTGTAGCTCTTCTGAGGCTTGTTAAATGAAATAAGGAGGAAGAGTGGAGATGTTTTGAGGATCAGAATCTTAAAGAAAATCTTACAGGAAGATATTTGGGATGGTGTGGAGATGATGTAGGCTTGATTAATTGTGTGTGTGTATACACACACATGCATGTGTCAAGTTCAGATGGGGTAAAGTTATGTGGAGAAAGCTAGTTCATCTGGTTGGGGAAGAAGGGAGTCTGAGCAAGAGAACGGTTTGTTGGTGAATGGCAGAAAAAATTTTTCTTCAAATTAATGCTTAAAAGATTTTTCTTGCTCCATTTATAATAGAACAAAAGTCAGTTGAGACTTGTAGTCAACAGGTAAGGCCTAGGTGACCATTTTCAAATCTGTTTATCACTGTACTTTCCTTTGCGAAGGCCTCTTAAAACCTGTGTGCTCCTTAACACCCAGCAGCTGTCTGATGTGTAAGTAGTTTTTAAAGGCCCCCTTCACATGATTCTCAGGCCAGAGCTTAAAGCCAAAAGCTCAGAAATCTTGAGTGTTTATATCCAAATAACATTTCAGATCTCTAAGACAAATGCTTTGACAAACAGAAGCTGTTCATTTCATTGAATAGTTTTAAAAAGTAAAAACCACCAGGTGTGGTGGCTCACGCCTATTAGTTAACCCCAGCACTTTGGGAGGCTGAAGCAGGAGGATTGCTTGAGCCCAGGAGTTTGAGACCAGCCTGG
>VBSM01003143.1:42761327-42798236 GCA_008086735.1 Cheirogaleus medius
TGTTTGGCTAATTTCTTTCTATTTTTAGTAGAGACAGGGTCTCTCTCTTGCTCAGGCCGGTCTTAAACTCCTGAGCTCAAGCAATCCTCCTGCTTCGGCCTCCCAGAGTGCTAGTATTACAGGCGTGAGCCACCGTGCCCGGCCTGATGTGCTTTATTTTGAACCACATTTTCTGATGGTCAAGGCTACATAGACTTAGAAAGTTAGTTGACATTTATTTAAGGGCAGTTTGTGGTTTGTATACTATTGTGGTTTGTATACTATTTTGGATCTAGTACCAACTTTAAAGAACTTCTGATTCAACATATTTTGAACTCAAAAAAACCAGATTTGCCTAGAATATATACCTATGTTTTTTGTGTTGTATCATGACTCCTGTGTCACTATATGACCTTTCACAAAGACTTTTTAGCTTCTTCACCTGAAATGAGAGGTTTCCACCAGATGCTCTCTAAGGTCTTTTCTAACGTTGGACTTTCTGAATAGGAACATAGTCATTATCAATTTCTCTTTCAGCCTAGGTGTGTGTTCTATTATGGAAGTGTCCTAAGTCTGCGGTCCCCAACTCCCAGCCCTCAAGCTGTAGGCCCTGTTATCTGTCAGTGGCATGTTAGGAACTAGGCTGCACAGCAAGAAGTGAGTGGCAGGTGAAGCTTCATCTGTATTTACAGCTGTTCCCCATCACTTGCATCACCACATAAGATCCACCTCCTGTCAGATCAGCAGTGGCATTAGGTTCTCATAGGAGCATTGAACCCTACTGTAAACTGTGCATCCAAGGGATCTAGGTTGCATGGTCCTTATGAGACTCTAATGCCTGACCATCTGAGGTGGAGCTCAGGCAGTGATGCTATTATCATTAGCAGAGAGGTTTGACTGCACAATAAATGTAATGTGCTTGAATCATCCAAAAAACATCTCCCCCCACTCCCCCTATCCCTCCACCCCCGTCATCTGTGGGAAAATTGTCTTCCATGAAACAGGTCCTTGGTGCCAAAAAGGTTGGGTACCACTGCCATAAGTGATAAGACAGGGAACCATCCTTTGAAATTAATATCTTGGCAATCTTTGCTCCCAATTACTGAGACTTAGAGTTAATCTAAGGACAATAGGGTAGATTTTTCACAAAACCATGGATGTTTTCCATTTGCTATAATAATTTAGTCTTATTGAGTTACAAGGTCTTGAGGCTCCAGTTGTGCCTTTTGTTGATATAAAAATTGTCTCTCTGTTGGTTTTATTAGCACTTCAGGGATTTGATGGTTGTGCACAATGAATGTGGTTTGGCCACCACCAATCTCCCTGGAGGATACTGGGCTGTGCAGCTTTTAGTTTCCTCTGGGTTATCTGCTCTAGAGCTTTTTAGGAGTCTGTGTCTTTATCCAGAGCCTCTATGAAGAGCAGATGTAGTTTAAAACTGAAATTCATTCATGAATGCTCTCTAATCCAGTCTATCAGACACAGATGTTGTTATCACCTTCATAAGTCCTTTCTGTATTTTCCCTTCTTATTATGGAGGGGGGAAGAGAGACAAACACAGACTTCTTTTCTGAGTGTGTTAAAAGCACTTGCTTCTTGTTCCTCTTATATCTATTTCTGATCTTTTGATGGGCCCTTACATGAGGCATAGCTGGAGGATTGTCAAGAATTCCTCATAGACTATTGGGGTGACATATTTTAGTTCCTTATAATTTTTTTTTTTTTTACACTGTCTCTTGAGGTTTTTTTAAGAGACAGTGAGTCTCCCTTAGTCACCCAACCTGCAGTGGCACGATCGATCATAGCTCACTGTAACCTTGAACTCCTAGGCTCTAGCGATCCTCCCACCTCAGCCTCCTGAGTTGCTGGGACTACAGGTGTGTAACACCATACCTAGCTACTTTTTCTTATTTTTTTGTAGAGACAGGGTCTTGAACTCCTGAACTTAAGTAATCCTCCCACCTTGGCCTCCCAAAGTGCTGGGATTACAGGTGTGAGCCACTGTCCCTGGCCTTTGATTTTTTAAAAATATATTGTGGTAAAACCTATATAACATTAATATATAAAACATTATATATATTATATATATTAATATATAACATTATATATAAAACCTATATAAAATTTACCATTTTAACTATATTTAAGTATACAGTTCAATGGCATTAAATATATTCACATTGTTTTGTGACCATCACCACCATCCATCTTCCCAAGCTGAAACTTCATACCAATTAAATGGTAACGCCCCTTTAAACACCACCACCCCCAGACCCTAGCAACCACCATCATACTTTTTCTCTTCATGAATTTGACATAAGTGGAACCATATAGTAATTGTCCTTTCGTGACTGACTTGTTTCACTTAAAACAATGTCTAAAGGTTCATGCAGTCACTGTTTTGTTTTGCTTTTTTTTTTTGAGTTATGTTTCTTTTTTATACCTGTGAAAGTAACAGATTTTAAAAGTCATATAGTACTATTAAGCTAATAACAAAAGGCAACATTCCCATGCCCCGTCCCCTCATCTCCATTTCCACTTCCGGAGAAAACATTTTAAACTCTTTTAGCTAATGTTTACCTCTGAGTTTCTAAATAAAATGATTTAATGCTGTTTCTCAGTTCCAGATATTAACAAGTTAGTTTCCTGCTATGGAAGATGAGGATTTAGTTGCTATATACACCCTTCTCCCAATATATATATTTCTACCTTCCATCGTCCCAATTTAATTTTTAAATTAACCCCTTTTGATTACATTAGTATTTATGTAATATTTATTAAATTTAGGTAAATATTAAACACAGATGTGGCTAATGTTGGTTTCCTGCCCAACAGCCATTGCTGCTGCTTCCATGCTATCATAGATTCCCTCATTTATTTAAGTGGCAGTGTGCCAAGCCCCAGGACTACTCTAAGCCAGTCATGACTTTTCCCCAGTGTTTGGTCTGGTGGACAGCTGAACCAGTTCTGGCCAAATGAGTCTGCAGGGAAGTCTGCTAGGGATTTTCTGGGAAAGATTATCCTCTATGATGGAGAAAGTCCCATGAGGACAGCCCTGTTTGACTTTATATTCTCCTTTACTGTTTGGGATACTATTGTATGAGGTTATATTAAATAGGTCCATCTCAGCCTTCTTGGACGGTTTGTCCTGAGTTTATTCAAACTGTGCAATTTGGACAAGTCATTTAATGTTTCTTTTTCTAAGCTATTTGCATGAGTGGAAGCTTAATTCTAATTCTGGAAGCAGATGTAGTTAAACAGAATTTTTATGATGGAGGACCCAGTAAAAGTATAGTAACAACTACTCTGTAAGTTAACCATGTTACAGTAGACTTTCTTTAAGTGGTTTTATTTCAACTTACACAATTTCTTAGGTGTATCACATATATATATATAAGCTTAGTGCATGCATTAATTATCATTTAAACTAAGCTACTTGGCCTTGAAAGAGGCCCTTACACTAGAGTGACCTGTTTCTGTACTAGCCAACTTGGCAAGCATTATTTTAGGCATCATTCATTCACCTTGTTGTTTTCTGCAGTTTGAGAATCACTAGTTCTTAAATCCAAAGATAGAAGGGTTTTTTCCTCCTCTCTATCACAGTGACTCAGTTTTACTCCCATGCTTTCCTAGTAATGTCAGTATCTAGAAACTGCTATATCAAGGGTATTAGATTTAATCTAATATCTGGTCATTAAGGGATGAAAAAAATTTATAAATACCCAACAAGTAAAGGTTCCTATTCTGAAATCTAAACATGAAGACTAAGTACAATATGCACATTTTTAAACAAAATAGAAAAAGAAAAATTGAATAGTATAGAAGAGCATAAAATGCTAACAGACCATTACTTTCAACAGTTTCTGTTTATAATGCTTTTGTTACCATTGTTGCTGTAAATAATATATGTGTACCTTGATCTCTTGATGTCTTAACATTAGACACTATTATGGACACCCTTACTATTTCTGCCTCTCATTTCCTGTCCTCTCTCCATTTGCCAATTTCTGTAAATTGTATTATTTTTGGTTCTTCTGGAAGTTACCTTTAAAATTCTAAATGATGTGTGTCTTCTCAACCTGTCAACCTTAACTCTCCACTATAGAAGATTATACTATCCACCTGTCCTCCTGCCTTTTCTTCCCCAGCACATCAACCTTTACATTATTTTCGTAATATCTGAGTTTGTAACTTTTACATACCCTTTCTTAACTATAATTCTTTTATGCTTTTACTGTAATTTGATTGTAAAGATTGAAAATCAGTAAACAGCATATATAGTACAATATTGTGATTTTTTTAAAAAAACAACTTTAACTGGAAGGAAAATGTTTCCATTGTCAAGGTTAATAGATTCTTTTTCTTTTTTAAATACTTTATTAATTGATCAGAATCATGTCCCATATTGTGTTATGTTTGAGCTCTGGATTTCTTGTATGGTTTCTTGTTTTTCTTCTCCAGGAGTTTAAAGTTAACTTGTTTCTAGATACTTGTGGCTGTATGTATTAGTTGACATTAAATTGAGCTGGCATGAATGTTGCAGGGAATTGGATGAAATGTGAATTACTAGGAATTTCTTACTTCAGAAAATATATGTCTGTGCATCCACATGTATAAGAGACTTTGAATATTTTTGGTTTTTTGGTTTGGTTTTTTGTTCATTTGTTTGTTTTAGAGACAAGGTCTTGCTCTGTCACCCAGGCTGGAGTGCAGTGACAGTATCATAGCTCACTGTGACCTCGAACTAGCCTCAGCCTCCTGAGTAGCTAGGAGTATAAGCAGATGGCACCACACCTGGTCAAATTTTAATTTGACAGTAAATACAATATTTAACAAAGGAAATAAAATATTTTTTCTGACATTTTATTCATAGTTGAATCTTAATTTTTCCTTTGAATAGTTTTGGTTTTTTGAATGGTCAGGTGCTTTTGAATTATACCATAGAAACCATTAGTCACTAACAAGTTGATTCCCTATTTTTTCTTTATCCCAGCTACAGTTAAAATTTTTTTAGCCTGCAATGATTTAAAATACAAAAAATTAAAATATCATGCTTTTGTAGTCATATTTTCCCTGGCTATATTTGAGAACATAAGCAGCATTAGTTAAGATCCTAGTTTTTCACTGTGTCTTGTCATCTGAATTATTTGTTGTAGTTCCATTTAAGACCAAATGTATTATGGGAATGTACTAAAAAACTATTAGAAGTAATAGGTGAGTTTTAGCAAGATTGCAGGATGCAAAATCCATATAGAAATTGTACTTACACTTGCAAAGAACAATCCAAAAATAAAATTAAGAAAACAATTCCATTTATAATAGCATAATAATAATAAAAAATATAAAGGAATAAATTAAATCAGAAAAGCACAAAACTTTTATTCTGGAAACTCCAAAACATTGTTGAAAGATACTAAAGAAGGCCGGGCATGGTGACTCATGGCTGTAATCCTAGCACTCTGGGAGACTGAGGTGGGAGGATCGCTCAAGGTTAGGAGTTCGAAACCAGCCTGAGCAAGATCGAGACCCCTGTCTCTACTAAAAAGAAATTAATTGGCCAACTAAAAATATATAGAAAAAATTAGCTGGGCATGGTGGCGCATGCTTGTAGTCCCAGCTACTCGGGAGGCTGAGGCAGTAGGATTGCTTGAGCCCAGGAGTTGGAGGGTGCTGTGAGCTAGGCTGACGCCATGCCACTCTAGCCCGGGCAACAAAGTGAGACTCTGTCTCAAAAAAAAAAAAAAAAAAAAAGATACTGAAGAAGACTTAAATAAATGAAAAGACATTTGATGTTTATGCATGAGAAGACTTAATATTAAGATGACAACACTCCCCAAATTGATCCACACATTCAAGCACAATCCCCATCATAATCCCAGCTGGCTTCTTTGACAAGCTGACCTTAAAATTTATATGGAACTTTAAGGGGACCTAAAATATCGAAAACAATCTTGAAAAACAAAATTGGAAGACTTAACGTTTCCCTTCCCGATTTCAAAACTTATTACAAATCAAAACAATATAGTACTAGCATATGGAAGGCAACTATGCCGACCACTATACCACCAATGCCTTGATAGGTACCGTGTTTCCTCGAAAATAAGACCTACCCATAAAATAAGCCTTACCCCGAAAATAAGACCTAGTGATGGGCATGGCTACGCAGCGTATCTGTACAACCCATGCATTTCGTTGCGGAGCGGTAAAGAAGACGAGCATCTGCCCCATGAGAGCTCTATTGCTAGACATGAGAGATTGGGGCCAATGGTTCTAAAGGAAATAGAGTCACAAGAAATTCAGGATGGAATTTGGGGTTTGGAGAGTTATGATGATGATCCAGAAGAAGACGACCTAACTATATTTGAATAAATTTAGATTGTTGTACCGTACTTAAAAAAAATAACACATCTCCTGAAAATAAGTCCTACGGTGTCTTCTTGAGGAAAAATAAATATAAGGCCCTGTCTTATTTTTAAGGAAACACGGTACTAGCATATGGATAAACATAGATCAAAGGCATAGAATTGAAAGTCCAGAAATAAACCCTTACCATTATGGCCCACTGATCTTCAACAAGAGTGACAAGACAATTCAGTGGTGGTAAGGGTAGTCTTTTCAACAAACGTTGTGGGTACAACTGGATGTCCACATAAAAAAACGAAAGTTGAACTTGATTGCTCAAAGACCTAAATGTAAGAGCTAAACCTACAAAACCCCTGGAAAAAAACAGATATAAACTTTATGACTTTGGATTAGGCAATGGCCTTAGATATAAATCCAAAAGCACAAGCAACAAAAGAGAAAAAACCCCAGATAAACTGGACTTAATCAAAATTAAAAACTTGTGCTTCAAAGAACACCATCAAGAAAACGAAAAGACAACCCACAAAATAGAAAATATTTGGAATCACATGATAAGGGATAAAGAACTATTACAATTCAATAATAAAAAGGCAATCCATTGAAAAATGGGCAAAGGATCT
This sequence comes from Cheirogaleus medius, assembly GCA_008086735.1. NCBI lineage: Eukaryota > Metazoa > Chordata > Mammalia > Primates > Cheirogaleidae > Cheirogaleus > Cheirogaleus medius. Next base: position 42,768,290 of record VBSM01003143.1, read on the forward strand.
GAATAGACATTTCTCCAAAGAAGATGAATGTTGGAATGGCCAATAAGCTCATGAAAAGAGCACGCTCAACATAACTAGCCATCAGGGAAATGCATATTAAGATCAAACCACAATGAGAAACCACATCCACTAGCATGGCTATTATCAAAAAAGACAGATAATAACAAGTGTTGGTTATAATCTATAGAAATTAGAACCCTTACACAATGCTGATGGGAATGTAAAATGATGTGGCCACTTTGGAAAACAGTCTGGCAGTTCCTCAAAAGGTTAAAGGTAGAGTTGCCATATGACCTAGCCGTTCCACTCTTAGGTACATACTCAAGAGAATGGAAACGTATGTTCACACAAAAACTTGTATATGAATGTTTATAGCAATATTCATAATAGCCAAAAAGTGGAAACAACTCACATGTTCATCACCTGTTGAACTGATAAAATGTGATATATACATATACAATGAAATATTATTTGGCAGTGAAAAGGGATAAATTACTGATAAGTGCTACAACATGAATGAACCTTAAAAACATTATGCAAGGGAAAGAACCAGTCATAAAAATACCATATATTGTATGATCCCATTATATGAAATGTCCAGAATAGGTAAATCCATAGAGACAGAAAGTAGATTAGTGGTTGCATAGGGTTGGAGGAGATGGTGGAGGTCTTTGTGGGGGTAATGAAAATGTCTAAAATTGATTGTGATGATGGTTCAATTCTCTAAAAGCTACTGAATTATACACTTTAAATGGACAAATTGTATATTAATTGCTCTCAATAAAGCTGTAAAAAACTTTTCAGCTCTGCAAAGTCATAGTCGTTCTTCAAAGTTTCTCTTATGCCTCACATATTTAGGCAGAATCTCTGCTAACCTATTTCCTACTTGGTTTCATTACAATTCTTTAATACATATGTTATTGCTAATATATAACTTTGAAAGCTTGCTTCTGTCCTTGCTTTTTTTTCACTACTTCATCACCAGAATTTTCAAGGTTAGTGTACTACAGAAATGAGAATTATTTGGTTTCAACTTGCACATTGAATATGAGAACATCTCACAGTGAAATCTCATCCTTATGAAATCTTATCTTGCCATGAACAAAAGTGAGGGTGTCACAGCAGATGTTCAAAGTCCGTTCACTAAAGCTCCTTCCCTTTGTTCATTGGAAAGCCATCGGGCCCCCTGCAGCCTATTTGCCCGTACTTCACATAGCATTCTAATAAGAAGTTTGCTGATTTCCAAACCCAGCACATTAGAAGTGCCAAGTTAGAATAGGTGTAAAAGTTGTGTTATAGACTGTATTGTCTGTCCAATATTTGTATGCTTTGGGGAGTTAGGTTTAGATGAGGTCATGAAAGTGGGACCCGTAGTGATGGGATTAGTGCCCTTATAAGAAGAGACACCGGAGAGCTTGTACAGTCCCCTTTCCCCCACCACCCATAGGGCAGCTACTTACAAGCTGGGAAGAAAGCTATCCCCAGAAACCATCCATGCTGGCACATTAATCTTGGGCTTCTTAACTCCAGCACTGTGAGACAATAAATTTCTGTTGTTTAAGTTGCATATTTTGTTATGGCAGCCTGAGCTGACTGAGACTTGGTAGAAGCCTGGAAAAAAGGCAGCTCTTAGTTTAACAGTGAGAAGGAGACAGGAAACTGTGGGAGTGGAGGATACAAGCATAGCTTTGGGCATTTGAAGTCTGTATAGTGATGTTCAGCTGTACAGAGCATCAGCTGAATAGAGCTTGAGACTTCTTAGGTCATGACATAGTATAATAAATGATTTTCATAATAATGACCCTGATATATGAAGAAAGGGTTGAATTGTTTTCTGTTTAAGGCTATAAAAGATTTAAATCTGTATTAGAAATATTTCCATCCAAGATAATTGAAATTGTTGGTAAACTAAGTTTTCTGCTATTCAGAATGCCTTGTTCCTCATAATTTCCATGAGCCTTTTTGAGTTGTTACTCTATTTTTCAACGCAAAGGGGGTGAAGATAAGTTTCTACTTTCCTTGTCCTAAAATTATATTTGAAACAGGATCATAAGACTTGTGTCATCCTCAAACCAGGATCAAGTGATTTCCAACAGTTTTCCACCAAGTTTTCTTAAAAGGAGGGAGACATGCAAAGCTTTTCTGGGAAGGCTAAGATCATGGTCTTGGGTCTAGTCACAAATGGGCTGTGGGCGAGCCTTTGCTCCTAAATCTTTCTAACAGTAAAAAATGGGAAGAGAATTTCTTAGATTATATAACCTACCTATTAATATAATTTTTATTTATTTATTTATTTATTTATTTATTTTTGAGACAGAGTCTCACTCTTTGCCTGGAGTAGACTGCCGTGACATCAGCCTAGCTCACAGCAACCTCAAACTCCTGGGCTCAGGCAATCCTTCTGCCTCAGCCTCCCGAGTAGCTGGGACTACAGGCATGCGCCACCATGTCTGGCTAATTTTTTCTATATATTTTTAGTTGGCCAATTAATTTCTTTCTATTTATAGTAGAGACGGGGTCTCACTCTTGCTCAGACTGGTCTTGAACTCCTGACCTTGAGCCATCCTCCTGCCTTGGCCTCCCAGAGTGCTAGGATTACAGGCGTGAGCCACCACGCCCGGCCAATATAATTCTTAAAACTATATATTTCTCTATCACAGAAGAAATATAAAGCTTAAGTAATTTATAAAATACACAAGTACTCAGGCTTTGTCCAACTTCTAGACCAAAAAACAAAAACAAACCACCTGTACCCATTTCTGTAACACTTCCTTAGGGGGCAGTAACACCACCACCATTCCCACCCACCCCCACCTTCATTGAAAAGCAGTGCTTTAGGGCAAATGTTTGGTGGTCTCTGTTGTATAAACTGCTTGCCGTACCATCAGCTCTTTACCTTTATTTTATATGTGTATGAGTAGCAGTTACCTTTTTCACTTTAGACAACTCAGTCCAGCTCTTGGGATCATTGAGACTGTGGTAGAGTGAAGAGTGCTGGACTAGTGGTCAGGACACCACAGGCTTAGTCCAGGTCTGTTTCTGGCTAGCACTGCTCTGGGACTCAGCATCATCTGTCAAAATGATCTCCATAGCCCTTTCCATCCTTACTAATCTTACTAATTCATCTATTCTCAAACCACTGTTACTAGGATTTTGGAAGGGTGAAGTTGGGTTCTTTCTCTCTGTCTTATGGTTCTCAAATTTTAATGAACATAAGAATGACTTATGTTCCATAAGAGGAACTTGAAAATATGGATTTCCAGTTCTACTCCCAGGGATTCTGATACAGTTGGAATATTGTTTTAATAAGTGTCCCAGGTGAATCTGAGTGCAGGTATCTACAGGTCACAACCCAAAAAATACTGTCCAAGTTCCAAATATGGTACAATATTTTTCTTAGTTTATTATGGAGAGGCTGAGAACCAGTTATTTTTATTTCTTATAAACAAAATATGACTGTGCAGTGTAGTTGTAGCAGAAATAGTAAAAAAGAAAGTTGATATCCTTTGGAGTTGGTTTGAAGGTCTTAAAACATTTTGTTTTGAAATGCCTTCATGTGCTAATAGATGCCCATCTGAGGACATTTGGGTTCATTTCCTTTCTGAGACACTTAGTCGTTCTTTCCTGTGATTAGCTGATTTTGTAGTATTGTCTAGAGAAAAATATGTTTAGTACTTAATTCTAGTTGTTAAAGCAAAGATGAGGGAAGTGGAAATTACTTATTAGCATTTGTGCAAAAGTATGATGGTACCACTGCAGGTATTAATTCCAAGAAAATCATTGATTTTGTAAACTCTTTTTCCAACTATTTAGCTTAATATTGGTATTATTTCTTTAAGTATTTGTCTCTTCTTTGGAAGGACTCTGGAGTTTCCGTTCTTGTAGTAAATGCTCTACTTTTTTCCACTTGCTTCCTCACATTTCAAATAAATTTGTTAGGTTGTTCTCCTGTTTCCTGGGATGTAGCCATCACATGTTGTTTGAGGAAATCTGCCTGAACATGACTCTCCCTATTATATGACAGGAGTGTTCCTTTTTTGTTCACTTGAGAATCTAAAAGCATTTACAGCGGATAGTATTTAGATTCTACCTCTTTCAGCTTGGTGACTTTGTACATAATTATACTTTTACATATAATGTTGCCTTTAATTTGGATGCCTAAACCCTTAAAGCAAGTTTTTCTTTTCTCAAGCTAGGTGTAAGCAAGATAGTTCTACATGAGTACTTCCTTCCCTTTGTTACTTGGGCAGGGTTGGCAAATATGCTGGGCTGCTATTCACCTCTTTGAACAGACTTCACTAAATGGTCGCCACATTCTGTCTTACTGAACCAGCCATAGTCTTAGAATCAGCAGTAGAGCTCCAGGCGTTTGCTACATTTGGCCAACACCAGCCATCTCTAATTGTCACTTTGTTTTATATCCTAAGCTATTAGCATAAATACCTTGGGAGACCATGACAAAAGGAATAGACAGCATCAGATTTTCTTCCACCACCTCCCCGCAGTTTTACTGAGATATTATTGACAAATAGAATTGTATAAATGTAAGGTGTGTAATGTGGTGATTTGATGTATGTATACATTATGAAATGATTACCACAATCAAGCTAGCTAACATATCTATCATCTCATATAGTGACCACTTTTTTGTGGTAAGAACAATTAAGATATACTCTCTTAGTAAATTCCAAGTATGTATATGATACAGTATTATTAACTGTAGTCACCATGCTTTTACATTAGATCCCCAGAACTTACTCATCTTATAACTAAAAGTTGTACTCTTTGACCAACATCTCCCCATTTCCCCTACCTCCCAACCCCTGGCTACCACCATTCTATTCTCTGTTTCTATGAGTTTGACTTTTTTATAATAGGTTCCACATATAAGTGAGATCATGGAGTATTTGTCTTTCTCTGATTTATTTCACTTAGTATAATGCCCTCAGGTTCATCCATGTTGTCACAAATGACAAAATTTCCTTTTTATGGCTGAATGATATTCCTGTGGGGGGTTGTGACAGAGAGAGAGATAATTTTTTATCCATTCATCCATTGGCAAATACTTAGGTTGTTTCCATGTCTTTGCTCTTGTGAGTAATGCTGCAACGAACATGGGAGTGTAGTTATCTCTTTGAGCTACTGATTTCATTTCTTTTGGATATATACCCAGAAGTGGGATTGCTGGATCATATGGTAATTCTATTTTTAATTTTGGGGGGAACCTCCATACTGTTTTCCATAATGACTGTACCAATTTACATTCCTTCCAACAGTGTACAAGGATTCCCTTTTCTCCATATCCTTGTTAACACCTGTTATGTCTTGTCTTTTTGATAATAGCCATCCTAACAGATGTGAGGTAATATTGTGGTTTTGATTTGCATTTCCCTGATGATTAGTGACATTGAGCACCTTTTAATGTTCCTGTTGTGGCCATATGTAAGCAGCAGGTTTTCATAAGTCTTTATCAGTTAAAGTGTACTATTCAAAACTATTGTTTTTAAAATATGCAGGTAGCACTTACTGGATTGTTTTGTAGAATAGAGAGGGGCTTCCAATTCCAGCTTCTACTATAGCTTTGTCTGGGAAGAATGTCAGTCTCAGTGCTTCTTTGGAAAGCCTTTAACCTAAAGGTGGTTATCTATTTTTTTCTCGTACTTGTTTATTCCTTCTTGTAAAACTTTTATTTTTGAATATCTTAATGTTAGGACCTATGTCACATATAAATAAGACGTAACCCTGGCATAAGGAACTCAAAGTCTCTTTATCTAGAGAGGCAGATAAATAGGAGTTCTATAGTAGGTGATGTGTGTTGAGTAAAATTGGGGGGAAAGAATGTTTTTGTTTTTGTTTTTGTTTTTTGAGACAGAATCTCACTTTGTTGCCCAGACTAGAGTGCCGTGGCGTCAGCCTAGCTCACAGCAACCTCAAATACCTGGGCTCAAGTGATCCTCCTGCCTCAGCCTCCCAAGTAGCTGGGACTACAGGCACATGCCACCATGCCCGGCTAATTTTTTTTTTTTATATATTTTTAGGTGGCCAATTAATTTCTTTCTATTTTTAGTAGAGATAGGGGGTTCGCTCTTGCTCAGGCTGGTTTCCAACTCCTGACCTTGAGCGATCCTCCTGCCTCGGCCTCCCAGAGTGCTAGGCCTCGGCCTCTCAGAGTGCTAGGATTACAGGCATGAGCCACCACACCTGGCCAAGAATGTTTTTAAAAAAAAGGAGAGAGTGGCTTCATAAAGGAAGTGGTGTTGGTGCTGAGTCTTGAAGGATAAGCAGGAGTGTCCCCAGCAGAAGGAGAAGAGAGGGCATTCCAGGTAGCAGAGGAACCTGTTCACAAGCAAGGAAGTTGTAGCTTATCCTTTTGGCTTTAATTGTAAAATCCTTAAAGTAGAATTAGATAGGATTTGAACTGAGTTTCTGGGTAGTATTATATGTTGGTAGCCTGTTAATTTGTTTCAAACTCTTTTCAACCCTGTTTTCTAGGAACTCGAATCATTTATGATCGAAAATTTCTGTTGGATCGTCGCAATTCTCCCATGGCTCAGACCCCGCCCTGCCATCTGCCCAATATCCCGGGAGTCACTAGCCCTGGCACCTTAATTGAAGACTCCAAAGTAGAAGTAAACAATTTGAACAACTTGAACAATCATGACAGGAAGCATGCAGTTGGTAAGAAAATGACAGTGCTGGGGACCAAGAGGGTGGTTCCTGAACTTTGAATGTCTATTTGCTGTAGGTTGAAAAAAATGTTGATGCTTCAGTTACAACTGATGTTCAGCTATGTGTCTCTAAGGTTCCCCCTCCTCCCCCAAAGGTTTATGGAAACCCTGAGTTATAAATCATAATCAAATCTACTTGAGTTGGTGGGGAAAAAGAATCCAGAATCAGAATGGTAAAACCCCAAAGATGACTCGTTGAAGCATGCCTTAAGGACTACCTGGCCTAGGCTTTATTGGACTAGGGCAACACACACACAGAAAACAGAACAATTTAATAGCCCCCATTTACATCACCTTCAGGTGATAGACCTTGTTTCTTACAAGAAGAATGTCCTTTTTCTGGTGTGGGGGAAAGCAGTATGGTTTGTTTCCCCCATTTTCCAGAACTGCCTATAATATTTACATAAACACCACCTCCCCCCTTTTAGTAATAAGTCCTCTTGATCTCTGTAGAAGCAGAATAGTGAGGTGGGAATGGCCAGCTCCTGAAGTATACCTCGGCCTACACTTGGTGACCTCTGGGTGTGAGCCAACATTCTGCTTTGTCAAATTCCAAATGAGTTTTTAATGGACAAAGTCAATTCAGAGCAGGGCCAAAGGTCAAAGCCTCCAGAAGAAGGTGCTCACTTGATGGATAGCAAAGAGCTCCCCCAGGAGCTGCTGTTTGGTCAACCTGCAGTAAAAGGGACACTTGGAAAGGTTTGACTTGTGTCCTTTTCCCCCAAAACCTTCTCCCCATATGTGATGGGACTGCTATTCTTCTTTTTCAGATTAAGACCAGCCAAACCAACGCAGAATAATTGTTTGAAGGTAGCAGAGAGTGGGACAGTCTGAATTATTTTTTGAATCTCATATAGAGAGAATGACAATAAAAACTCTTTTGCTTTTTTGTGTGTGATAAACTTTTCGTTTTATTTGTCCAAACTAGGGGATGATGCTCAGTTTGAGATGGACATCTGACTCTCCTGCAAGGATTAGAAGAAAAGCAGCAACGCTGATACTTGTGTGTACCTGATTTACCAATAGGATCAACAATGAAAAGAAGAGGCAATACCAGCAGTCCTGTTGCAGTCGCCACCTCCCCTCCCTCTCCCTCGCGTGCCAAATAATGGGAAGATGAGTGTCATCTGACCATTCTCCCTGTTTCCTGTTCCCATTCCCAGTTAGACAGACTAGATTGAAGGCCCTTGGTGTATTTCTGTAGAACTAAGCAGCCCATAGAGGAAAACATTAAACTGTGGCTTCCCTGGTCATTTTTTTATTGAGAACTAACCCCTTCAAATGTATCCCAGATCAAATATCAACCTACCAACAACTGCCTGGCTGGGAAGTCTGGGGGAGGGATACAGAGGTGTGGTGGGTTCATCATCATTCATGTTCCTTACCTTCTGTCTCTCCTCATATCCCACCTCTGGTTCAGTGCTTCGAGATTCTGGATTTGGGGTCTTTAAAAATCATCAGGGAGAAATGATAAAAAGAGAGCTGCTTTCCCTTTTACCTTGAAATGTTTGTCCTTAGGGATAGCACAGTTTGTGCAACTCTCGTAGCTTACCTTGTGACACTGTTTTGAGGTCCACTTCCCTTCTTTGCTCTGGGAGGAATGTCTTCCCATTCCTTTTCTTTTAAACCCTCTACATCAGAAGGAAGCCCTTGGTAACCAGCTTTGGTCTTCTCTATCATTCCTCCCTGCTTGCTTCTTGTTGTGGGGAGAATTCTTTTGTACTTTGAGATATTTAGGTGATTTTGTCTGCTCCCAAAGCAGGTCCATACCAAGTAATAGAGGCACCGTGACCTCTACTTGGTGATTAGGCCTGATCATAGTATTCTGCCAGACAGTACTTAAGACTGACCTCGGAACAGTGTTGACCCATTTGAGTACCCAGTCTCAGTAATTATTTTTAAGTCCAATGAGCATTGTGATATTTGTTCTTGGATTGCAGTTTCCTATGTTTTGAACTTAAAGTTGATTTTCAGAATGTTTCTAGAAAATAACTATATTTTTTTCCTTTGTGGACCTGCTTTGTTTGGCTGCTGGGATAGATAAGCATGGGCTTTAAAATGTGTTCCTCCCAGTTCTCTTGCCTTTCCCATTCTTTTCTTCCTGTCCTCCTCTGCTCCCTCCCTCTCTTCCTCTCTCCTTTCTTTCCTTTCTTTTTCTCTGCCAGGCCATTTTTCAAATTTACATCAAAGATACCTCAAGAGTTGGTATCTGGTAATATCTGTCACTCCTCTTATCTAAGGAGTGACCTTTTATTTTTAAGATGACGACAGACCTATTTTTAGATACGTTTTCAGTACAATTTTGAACAGCAACTTTTTAATGAAACATCTTTCAGTGTTAGGAAGGTGAGAAATGTCCATAGGCAAGTCTGCTGTTCTATGTTACCATCCTTCGTCTCCCCGAGTCCTTTAGGAGCTCTTTCCTTCCTCCTCTAGTTTTGGGTGTGCATGTTTGGAGTTTATAGTGGGTGGTTTGTAAAGCTGGACCATTCTGCCTTGCTATGGGTGTTCATGAAAGCCTAATTCTTTTCCTTACCCCTTTGCTTTTGCATTCCTCCTCCCCACCTCTCCTGAGACTATTGACTGGCACAATAATCTCAGAAGAGTGACTCCCCCCATAGAAAGACTAAATCATCCATTCCCTCGTAGAAAGACAAATAAAGTAGCCCCTAGTGTCCTGGGAATTTCTGGTAGGGTTTGGTGCTCTGAACCCTCTTGTTAAGAAATCAGATCCCAGGGTGAGAGTAACAGGCCAATTGGCTAAGAAAGAAAGCTGTTTGTTTTTCTTTTGTACTATGAAAAGACCCTGTTTGTGAATACATTTAGAAAGAAGAGAGGAAGGATGTCTGCAGAACTTTGTTCTGTTTTTATGCTACAAAATGTGAATAGTTCAAAGAGTGAAAACCTTTTGTGATGGTTGATGTCTCTCAGGAATAAGCTGGATCTCCAGTGTTTTGGGGATGCTCTGAGTCTCAAAAATTGATAATCAGGAAAGTATTTTTTGTTTGTTTGCTTAATGTAACCCTGTTCTGATTTTAATTAAACTCCAAATTTCGTCTCACATACTCTTGGAAAAACTTAAGTTGCGCTGTAATTTGCATAAGAAACTTGCTCAGGACTTCTTTGTACCCTGGGGAGCTTGATTCTTTGGGAATGAAGCTTTTCATTCTCCGTACACTGGCCTTGGCATCCTATGGAATCTGACTCCAACTAGCTAGCCTAGTCAGCCTTGTCAGTGAGCAGAATGGTATGCTCGTCTTAATCCTTATTACTGTATATGAAACCTTGGCTTCCTTACTGAACAGTGGAGAGTAGATTTAAAACATGAGAGCTTAAGTAGTAGCAAGATGCCATTTTCCCCTTTCTTGTCGTCTTGGGGCAAGAAAGCTCTGCGTGTGGTCCCCTAATCAGAGGACATGTTTCTAGTATTTCTGGGGAGTGTTAGCTGTATAATGCAGCAGCTATCCAATCCCTTGTCCTTCTCTGCAAGGACTTCCTTACTGCTTGGTACAGTTTTTTCCTCGAGTCCACCACTATTAGACTTTGACCTCCATAAATCAACATTTTATTTTAAGTTTTTTATAGAGACAGGGTCTTGTTCTGTTGCCTAGGCTGGAGGGCAGTGGTGTGACCATAGCTCACTGAAATCTCAAATTCCTGGGCTCAAGGGATGCTACTGCCTCATCCTCCCAAAGTGCTGGGATTATAGGCATGAGCCACTGTGCTCAGCCAAATCAGAATTTTAAAAGTGATTTCATAAGGCATGAGATAAATTAACAACAGATGATACCTTTGTGTCATGCCTCATAGAATTGTTTTTAGGGCAAGCCAGAGTCCAGTAGGTGGTTTACCTCTAGATGTTGGAAAGGAACCTCACAGATGAAGCCCTAAATGAATAATACATCCTGGCTTTTGGGGTTGGGTGAGGAAGGAAGACCTTTAGGTTACCACTTAAATGAGATGATTCTTATAAAATCTTCATGACCATTTTATTTTTATGGGGAAACCATGTTTCTATGCTTATGAGGACAGTCAGTCTTAATAGAAGTGACCTCCCTCCAAATCCCATCAGGAGACCTATATTGCCATGGTTCTACTTTCTTTATAGGTGATTCATTGAATTCACAAGTTCTCATATTCTGTTCAAATAGGTATAGCATTCTCAAGAGCATAGGCGTAAAGAAGCTGGCTTCTAAGTATTGGGCTTCCAAGCCCAGAGTTTTGTCCTTACACCTATATTAGTTATCCATTGCTGTGTAACGAATTACCTCCAAATTTAGTATCTTAAGATAACACACATTCTCTGTTTCTGTGGGTTAAGAATGCGGGAGTGAGCAGCTTAGCATAAGGGTTCTGGCATGGGGTCTCATGGAGTTGCAGTCAAGATGTGGACAGGGGCTGCAGTCATCTGGAGCTGGAGAATCTGCTTCCAAGCTCCCTCTTTGTGGCTGTTGGCAGGATGCCTCAGTTTCTCCCCACGAGTGTTTATAGGGCAGCTTGAGTGTCCTCACACCATGCAGGCTGGCTTCTCCCTGGGCAGTGTATCCCAGAGAGGCAGGCAGGGCAAGGACAAAGCTGCAGTGCCTTTTATGACCTAGTCTTCGAAAGCACTCACCATTTCTTATTCTGTTTAGAGGCAAGCCACTAAGCTCAGCCTACACTCAAGGAGAGGGGAATTATACCCCACTACTGAATGGAGCAGTATCAAAGAATTTGTGAACATAGCTTAAAACCACCACATCCCAAAAAGGATGAAACCAGGTCAACAGGGAGGCAGGTTTAATCTAGATAAGCTAAGAGATATTGCTACCAAAACCAATTCTCTAAGGTATGCATCGCCAAACTGGAGTAGAAGGCAGTCTCCCTTTCCCCGAAGCTACCTACTAGTTTTGAGAGGGGTAGTGAGAAATGGCAATTCCCAGGAGAAGTATATCCATACATCTGCCTGTGAGCAGCTCAGGGATGCTAATTTGCAAGTCCTAGACTTGGTGTCTCTAAGACTCATTTGCCACTTTTATTTTCCTTTAGCCAGGAATTGACAAAGGAATTGGGACCTTCCAGCTTGGCCACTAAAGCTGTTTTATTTAGAGTTGGAATTGTCAAGTAAACGTGAATTAGATGTTAGGTTATTGAGCTGAAGAAAAGAAAGAAGTTCATATTTGGGGTGAAATAGAGGATGGTATCAGAAAGCCAGGTTCCCACCAGTCTCCACCTACACCATCTTAAACAGACTTGGGTCAGATCTCTCACCCAAGCGGCAACTTCTCAGTAAAACAGGGAACATCTGAAAGTTACAAGTGTCTGTGCGTGATTGCACCTTTAAATCCAGTGTGCAGGTTAACTCTGCGTCCCATCTTGTTCTGAGCTTCTTAATGCAAGAGTGTTCTTAAAGAGAACTGGTCCTGTCTTCACCCTCAAGAAAAACTAGATGAGCTTTGTCAATTCGGTACATTCTTAGTGAATGTGTTTCTGGCACCCAACTCAACCATTGGTTTCAGACACCTTAAAGATGCAGATTCTTGTTTCGATTTATGGCATTTTCTTATCTGTAGCTCTGCTTGCTTTAGAGTATACTTGGATAAGAAGCATTGCTGCTGAGGCAGCTGTACGAAAAAGGTACTTCTTCCAGAAGTAAGGAACTCATCTTTCGAGCACCTTCAAATGAATTTTGTTTTTCCTTATTTTGAAGTGGATTCAAAATACATGGTCTTTTGGGGGTTTTTTTGGTGTGTGGGTTTCCAGCTCTTTGGGACTCTCAGACCTTAGCTTCCTAGTTCAAACACCATTAGTTACCTTCCTAGTTCAAACACCCTCATTTCCATTAGAGTGCAGCCTGCTAGATAAATGGGTTTCACGCCCAGAGGCCATCATTTGGCCAGTTTACGGAGAGGGCCTGCTTTGAATCAAGGCAACTGGTGAAGGCGCTCAGTATGTTGGCAGCAGTATCCCAGAGATTGAATCTATTTCTGTTCTCATCTTGGATAGCAGCTGCTTGAAGCCAGGGCCCTTCACTCTGCATTCCCCTTTAGAGAGGAAGCCTCACTGTCTTTTTCTGGTTCAGAGCTGTCCCTTCTTGGCATATGAATATATGCACACGTGCAGCTATTTACTGCCCTGCGAAACCCAATCACTTAGCTGCTTGTAACATCTGGAAAGGCACATTTGTTTTAAAGAAACACTGTTTCTTTGGGAGGGCACTTTCTGCTGGACTTTGGTGGGGCCTTAGTTACCCCCACAGTTCTTTACCTCTCAGCTTTTAATGAAAGATGAATCAGATCTTGATGCAGTCAGGTCACAATTCTTTAGAATGCTTACACCCAGGGGCATTTCCTGTTCCTAGTAATGGCTTTCCAGTTTAGTAGTGGAGTTTCTTGAGGCTAGCTCACAGAATTTCTAACTGAATACTGTAAGGATGATTGATAGATACTTGCTTTTTCAGTTATTCATATTATCACCTTTCCCACCCTCTGGAATTTAAATTTCTTTCTCTAGGCTGGTCCTGGAAGTTAATATCTTTTGGTAAAGCTTAGATTTAGAAGGCTTCTGAGTCCCTGTACAGATGGTCTGTGGTTTCTCTTTGCTTTCTGACCTCTGCCTGCAGCCTGGCAGGCCATACTGTATGTCACAGATGCCCAGTGGAAAGTAGATCTGAGGTGAAACACGTTCCCTGGGTACTTAAACTGTCATTCTGCCACCTTTCTAACGGTGAGAGGCTGGTAGAGAGATGCTGCAATGCTTGATAATCATTTGGCCACACGGAAAATTCCAAAGGGAGCTCTTGCTGGTGCTTTAAACCAAAACTCCTGGACACTTAGAGAATTCCATGAATCTAGCACAGAATAACCATTCTTGCCCAAATGTATGCCCTTTCTCTCAACTTAAAAAGAAAAATTCAAGCCCAGGCCAAGGGTAATTTTTACTGGAAACCAGGAGAGGGGAGGAGGGAGGGAACTAAGCGAGTTGTGGGTACCCAAGCCATCCTGCTCCTACGGATCACCCAGCACCATGCGCCAGTGCCTTTCCTTCACTGCAGATGGAGCCCAACCTTGTCCACCTGGGTGAGGAGACCCTCTGCCACCCCAGGGGTAAACCTTAAAGAAGGGGTCTTGAAGAGCCCAAAGGACACTCACATGCTAAGGTGTCCATTTTAAGCATCTTAAAAGATTTTATTTAATAAAAATAGCCCTTCCTTGTCTTAGTGCCACCAATGGCCCAGTTCCATCCATTCTGAATGGAAAAGCGGAGACTGCCAGCACTTTCCTAGTCTTCCCTCTGTCTCCTTGATGTGTTGTCCCTTCACCCACCCTCCCATCCGTCCCACTGTTGTGGATGGATAGCAGAGGGCACCATGCAGTCCTTGAGGCAGTCCTGTGTAATCCCATGATCAATTTGTTTTTTTAACTGTCCTTCCAAACCAGCAGGTGTTTGGAAATTAGGGAAAAAATTCAATTCTCATCAATGGTTGCTGTTATAGTTAAATCAATAAAGATCTTGAGTATCAACTTGGTGTTTTAATTTTTTAAAGATTTCAGGTGAAATCCAACCGAGGGTTATTTCACATTTTGGGAGTCTTGGCTGGCGGGGAGGTGTGCAAAGGTAGTTGGCTGCTTTATGTATCAGTTCTCAACACACATAGCTCACTTTGTCAATCTGGGCCTATAGATGCAAGATGTGACCCTTTCCTCGGGAGCAAGACCCTGGTTCTCTGTTGAGGAACTTGGAGGCGAACATGTCTCTGCTGGGCTGAATGCTCCAAACGATGCCCTTCTCTGGGCACCAGCCTTAAGGAAGCCCACACAACTTTTCCTTTCTCTGAGGAGGGGCTACCCATGGCCCTCAGTGTACTTGTTAGACACCCACCCTGTCTGATGTCTTAAACTGGGTTGTGCTGCAGGGGTGTCAGATTCCTTGCTATTACAATCCAGCAAGTCTTGCTTGTTAGTACTGAGGACAAGCATTCTGTCCTTTTGTGTTGTAGAGCTTGTGAACAGAGGTCCACAGAATAAAATGACTTGAGGAAGCTTCCCTGTCAAGACTGTGCAGAGGTTCAGGGCACAGGCTTTGGAGTCGGACAACTTTAATTCCAACTATGTTTAGTAACCATGTCACCTCCAGCAGATTCTTACTCTCTAAGCCTCTGTTTCTCTAAAACAGGGTCAAGAGGTAACTTCTAGGTTGTTTCGAGGCTCAGGTGAGATCATGGAGAGCCCAGTGCCTGAGAGTTCAGTAAACAGTAGTTCTTGTTAAGGGACTCAAGCACAGCCCAGTTGGCAGGGACAACCAGAGGTGGTTCAGCTCAGTCTCCTGTTTTGAGAGTGGAGCACGCTTGACCACTACAACCAACCACCTGGTCATGGGATCTCTAGAAGAACTAAAGAATCTCTTTAAGGGAGGTTGAGGTCAAAATAACCTTAAAAGCACTTTCATACCTGCATTACTCTGCCCCAAAAGCAATTAGGATAGAGGGATCAGGATCATACTGCTAATAAAAAAGCGAGGCTTTTCTAGATGGCGATAAACCTCAGGTTATGGTGCTGAGGGTCACAGCCACTTCCCACATCTGTGTATTCTGTGTTTCTGCCTCTCTCCTCTCACAATGTCTTTCCTTCTCTCCATGCCTCCCTACTGCCAGGCCCACCCACTGCCCTAGCCAGAGAGCAATGGATCTAATTCTTCCCACTCGGGACTTGGCACTGCTTGAGGAATGGTAGACTTTTGCCTTCGGAACAAGTTAAAATGACTATTAAAACCCCAGGTTTAGGCAGGACACAGTTCTCCAAGGCTGTATTTCCTGGCTTACAAAACCTCCAGTAAGCACACAGGGCCCAGAACACAGAGCTGGTCCCTAGGCTTGGGTAGGTAGGCATTGCCCCAAATACTTCTGTCCAGGCAGAATGACCCTGCTGCTGGCATAGCAAACACCTAGCTTTCAGCAGGGGTCAGCAAAACAAGAGTTTCACTGCTCTTTGCCTGCGTCTTTTGCTTGACATGAGGCAATGCCTTGTCGTCAGGTTTGCTCTGAGCCAATAGAGCCACTAACTGTAAACACTCTCACAAGCCATAGCCACAAATAGCTTGACCTTTCACTCTCCTGGCCCCAGACATATAAGAACTGTTTGGTACCTACTTAGAAGATGCTCTGAAGTCCTGGGGTGGGATGTTCACTCCTAAGAACTTCAGTTCAGTAGCAAGATTGGGTTCAAATGTTTTGTTGCAAAGGCTAAGGTCTTGATCCAAAACTAGGTGAGCAAAAACCCCCAGATGGTATTAGGAACAGTGTGTGTCCCCAGGGCTCAAGAGACCAGAGCTCAGCTAGCTGCGTGGTCAGGCCAGGAGGCCTCTGAGGTCTCATTTAGAAAAGGGTTGTGTGTGTGGAGTCAGATGCAGAATCCTCTTATTCTGAATTGTGGTCACACCTGGGCAGGTCTATTTCCAGTCCAGGCAGTGAACAGTTGCATTAGCTTTATTGCTAAAGCAAGGCATTGAGATTTCTCAAGCCCAGGCCTGGCTCTAGCAAATCTAACACCTTGGCCAAGATGACTGCATTGGCTCAATCAACTTAATCAAGGCTGTAGATGAGCTCATCTAAACTCAACAGGGTCATACATGATGGGAATCATTTTCCTAAGGCTGGAACACAAGTGGACAGACTTCTTAGGAAAGGAGGGTGGGGGCAGATTTACTGTGGACTCATCCCCAATAAAATGGGCCCCTTGCTCCAAACAACAAAAAAGTAGTCCCTGTTTTTGCATTCTTAATGATGCTTAATCCAGAACATGAAGATTTATGTTCAGGAGTTTTCCTACAAGAAAGTTTCGGTTCCTTTTGCTGTGCTACTACATGGAACCTGAAATGTAGTCCTAGAACCCTGAGTAACAAAAGAGCTGTTAAAGTTTAGATAAAGGGGACATGGCAGGGACTGGGCTTAGAAGGCTTTATAAGCTTTAAAGGGAGATGGGGATGAGGCCTGGAAGACAGTCTATGGCTTAAGACTCATGGTTCTTCTGAGCCTACCAACACACACGTAATATGAATGCATGAGGCTCCACCAGCTTTCATCTTACAAGAGGCGGCTGAGCAGTGAATTGCTCACCTGATGTCACACAGCTTCTCAGTGGCTGAGCTGCAACCATAACCAGAGTTTCCTGCCACTCAGGGTATGGCCTTCACCCCTGCTGGATAGGAAGCTCAGGGCCTCATTAATAGCACGCATTGAGAGACTGAGGTGCATTGTCACCAATTTTAATATCTGCCAGAGCAGACTGACTTGGGGATGTCTGAGGGCTCCAGCTTCTGTAGTCCAAAGTGGCCAGTCCGCTTGGATGAGTTCCTGCCTCTCCAAAGGCACCAGCTGGCCTAGGAGAACTAGACAATGGCTTTACTGTTTGTGCAACCCAATAGCAGAGACCCACTCCAGGGAGCCTCTGGACAAGGCCAACAGATTGCCACCAGCCTGTCAGAAAGATTGTGGGGGGGCTCCCCCACTCTAGCCTGAGGCAATGAAAGGGACAGTGGTACTTAATCTTTGGGGAGGGGCGGGTGGTATCTGGACAGTGATACTTAATCTCTGGGGAGGGGGCAGGGGCAGGTCACAGATCATATGAAAGCTATAGATGGCTTTGCCCCACCTCAAAAATAAAGGCACACATGTCCCAACTTTTGCATACAATTTCAGGGGGTTCAAAAGTTAAAAAAAAAAAATCCAGTAAAGAACTCTTGCACTTGTGCTTTTACTTGCCATTGTCTTTTTAGTAAAGAGAAAACCTAGCAAGCGCCCTGCGTGGGCTTCCTCCTCCCTCTTCCGGGTGCAGCCTCTGTGCGTGGCCAGACTCCACAGAGCCCTTCATTAACAGAGTGGGCAGCCCTTCCTCTTCAATTCTGGTGGGCAGAGCAGTGTCTCCCCTCTGTTTCTCCTCACTGGATTAGATGGTGGTCACGTCTTCCGGGAGCTTCCCAACCTTTTGGAGTGTAGGCAAATCCAGCGTCCCTCCAGGATGGCCTCAAAGGCATCCACATTCCTCCACGACCATGTCTTCGTGGCGATCTAGGAGCACTCTGCCGTTGTCCACGTACAGCATGCTCAGGGGCTTGGTCTTCACTGGGGCACAGCAGGTGGAAGGGACCCGGTGGGGCTGGTAACGCTTGAGCAGACTCTGTAAGAGGGAGCAGAGGAGAGTCAGTTCACGTCCCAGTGGGAAGATCAGAATAGTATTTCTGGTTAAAGAGTAAAAAAGTTAAGAGTTAAAATCAGTTTCTGAGTGAAAAAAATAGAAAATTATTTTCATAAAGGAATCAGCATGCCAATATATCAACTCTAAAGTCTAAACTTTAGCTATTTTTTTTTAAAGACTTTAAATAGAAAGATTCAAAAAGTTACATGCGTCTGGGTAAAGCAGTAGCTAATTTATATGATCTATTGTTCTAGTCTACAGTGAATACCAATTTTTAAAATATTCCAAGAAATTTCTGGAACTATGCTTACTTCCAGAAACATGAAACCGAGAATCACATGGAAATTCTTACGGGAATAGTTGTTTGCCAGAGAAGGGCAGATATGAGTCAATAGGAGAAAAGGTAACAACCCCTTGGCATGTTGGAACCAGGCCCTGTCCCTGTGGTCTAGCAACGTCTTTTCTGATTAGGGTCAGAGTTGGCCACTGGGACTGTCTGGGTCTCTGTGGTCATCCTGCATGTGGCTTGGTAGAGTATATGGCGTTGAGTGAGGCTCACGGGACCTTTGCCCAGGACAGCTCCTCTGAGGCTCTGGCCCCACCAGAGGCCCTGTGAGCTCAGCTCACATGCTCATGGTCCCCAAAGCCCCTGAACCCCACCCAAGGCTTGGCATGGAGGACACTGCAAGTCCAAGAGAGCCATTCCAGGCTTCATGGAGTAAAATGAAACACTTTGACTTCATACGATCTTTGGGAATAGGGCAGGCCACCTTATCAGGCTCTATTTTCTATTCTCTCCATCTCATTCTCCATCCTAACACCAGTCCTTCTATTCCTAGACCTTAGGCTGATTAGTGGCACCTGGTGGCAGCCTCTGGCCTTGTCTACTTCTGTGAAATGGGTAGTCAATTCCTGTTTTAGGCAGCAAAAATTCCGTGGCTGGAACAGTATTATTTTAACCATGGCCCCATAAACGTGGCCCCCATTTCATCAGTGACAGTTCTAGTGAGACAATACAACAAACATGCCTACTACTACTGCCAACTACTATACATGCTACATGCATGTCATCTCATCAACCCTACAGCATCCCTGTGAAAGATGGCATTGCCATCCCCATTTACAGGTGGGAAAACTGAGGTTGGAGAGAGTAAGCAGCCTGACCAATATCACATAGCTAGTAGAGAGTTCAGTGCAGGCCTGTCTATCCCCAAAGTCCAGATTCTGAACTTCTTTCCCTAGAATGTCAGGCTGAGAAGGAGTTGAGATCCTCTGGTCTGTCCCCCACCCAGTTTAATGAAAGACAAAGAAAAAGTCCCAGGGAAGCAATGTGTTCAAGGCTGCCCAACAAGATATGACTCCTATAAACTCTAAGAGGATGCTGTGATCGGGTCATCTCTATAGTCCCGATACCTAGCGCAGGATCTGGCACACTGTAGGTGCTTAAATAACTGAATGAATGAACACAGTAATTTAATAGCCAAGCTGCAGTCCTGTGCCCCTGATCCAGGAGCATGTCCCCATAGCTTATGACCTCCCTCTTCCCCTCAAGCCCTGGTATCACACCTGAATGTACGCATGGTTGGTCGGATGGAACTCCTCCCCCACAGGGTTGGGACACTCGCCCTCACAGCGGTAGGCATCGTAATGCTTGGGGTAGATGATCCAGGAGCCCCACCCGATCAGGTTGAAGTCCACCTGGAACTTGACCTTCCGACACAGTTGGCTTCTGTCTGGCAAGTGATGTCGACGGTGCCTGCTGCTGGCCTCCTGGGAGAGCTGTCCCTCCTGGGCCCGCCAGGAGCTCTCAGCTTCCCACAGCAAGGTGGAGCCGCCCAGCCGCCTCTGCTCCCGAGAGAGGTTGGAGTAGAGTACAAGGAGCACGTTGTCGGCAGGTGGTGTCGGGGGCCGCGGCCAGCACTCTCGGGTCACACTGGACATCTGCTCCTCCAGTGCCCCAGGGTGCTTTAGCCACTTGGAGAGGGGCCTGGTCACCTCCAGGACCATGCTGCCGGAGGAAAAGGTGATCTGGGACAGAGTAACTGTGAACAGGTCCATCCGAAGCCGCTCTAAGCAGTTGTCTTGAGCCTGCTGCGAATCTGGCTTGGGCTGGTGGAAAATCTCGACGGAAAGCGGGTCCTCGGCAGCGAAGGCCACGGCACCGGGCAGCTGCAGCCGGAGCTCAGCCCACGCCAGGTCCTCTTCTTGGCTCAGGAAGGAGAAGTCAAAAGCGAAGGTCCAGTTCTGCCCATCTACCTCCACATCTGGGTGGGAGAAAACCAGGAAGGAAGCAGGGTAAGCGGGAGCCTCCCCAGACTCGGTCCGTATGACCGCCACTGTAGCTCATGCTGAGTCCCTACCTTACATGGATCATCTCTTAATCCTCACCCCAACCCGACCAGTTGGTAATGTTTTTGTGTCCATCTTAGAGATAAGGAAAATTGAGGTGCAGAGAAGTTAAAGGACTTGACCAAGGTGTCATCCTTGGAAGGCGGCAGAACCAAGAATAAATCTGGATTTGCCTGACTGCAAAGCCCAAACTCCAAATCACCGTTCTGTTATAGATACCCGCCATAGCTGGAGAAAAATTGGTAAAAATGGGATGAGTTCCATCTGTCCCTCCCCTCGGTCCCCTCACACAGGCCAACCCCTCAGCCTTCCAACCTGAACCCTGGGCTTCCACTTACCCTCTGACCCTGGAGCAAGCCACCTTTGTGGGCTCTGTTTTCTCCCTGGGAAGGGCGGCCTGTTTCACAGGCACAGTGAGCAAGAGATGAGCATATTGGAAAAGCTCAGAGCTTTCAGGGAGCCAAAGACTGGCCACCCTCTCCCTGGCCTAGTTCCTGAAGGAGACAGAAACTTCGAGTTTTTGCAACTTTGCAAATAGGTTTCTAAAGGTGTTTTAGGCGTGACCTGGCATGGCCCTTGCAGTTTTCCATTCAGTGGTCTTTCCTATGTACCTACCTGCAGGGCGCTCACCGCTCCTGCCCCAAGTCATTCTTACACCTGGGGCACACACACAGCTGTCACTCTCTCTCACACACACACACAGCCCTGTCACACCCACCCAAACCAACCAAACCCAAATCGGATGAGGATAAGGGAACACATTCCATTTATTTCTGGTCCTGGACTAATTTCATCTGATGTCTGGGAATAGCATGTATTTGTGGATCTTCAGGTCACTTAAAAGTGATCCTTGCCGAGCATGGTGGTGCACGCCTGTAATCCTAGCACTCTGGGAGGCCGAGGCAGGAGGATCACTCAAGGTCAGGAGTTCGAAACCAACCTGAGCAAGAGCGAGACCCTGTGTCTACTATAAATAGAAAGAAATTAATTGGCCAACTAAAAATATATAGAAAAAATTAGCTGGGCATGGTGGCGCATGCCTGTAGTCCCAGCTACTCAGGAAGCAGAGGCAGGAGGATCGCTTGAGCCCAGGAGTTTGAGGTTGCTGTGAGCTAGGCTGACGCCACGGCACTCTAGCCAGGGCAACAAGAGCGAGACTCAAAAAAAAAAAATAAGTGATCCTTAACTTTCAAGCCCAGTTTCCTCTTCTTTGCAATGGGAATAACAACACTACCCTCTTTGCATTATCACAGGATCCAGGGAAATAAAGATATTTATTGCTAAATAAAAGTCAGGGGTTATTCATCAGAAATAAAACAAAGTTAATAACTCCTGTGAATAGGTCCTAGAGGTAGGGACAATCTCCGATTTAGGTCCAGTCTGGGCAGACTGCGTAACAGTTCAATTTTTTATGGTCTCACAGAGCATCTTTGGTCAGAGACTATGAATTTCTCTGAGAAATCCAGCTTGTATTATATTATAAAGGGGCAAGTCCCAGCTTCAGCCTCCTGGCAGCCCCTCCCAGCCCATCTCCAGCAGCTCTTTTTCACTTAATTTCCACTTCCCTCCTCATTAGCACCTGCAGGAGGTAATAACCGGCCCCTGACTAACAATCCAGAGGTGTGGGGAGGGGCTGACATTACCCGGTACCCATTGCCACCAGACCTGACTACCTGGGGGTTAGGAGGACACTATAGCAAGTCCTGGCCACCTGTACCAGGAGGCCAAGAGACAGTGAGTTTAAAAATATTTTATCCCAAGTATCTGCAAATGGCCTTTTAGAAGAAGGCACTCCTGCTTACCAGTCAGGAGCAGGGGTCCCAGGGTCTCCCCATGATGGTTCAAAATCTGCCACTTGCTTTTTGACATTGATTGGTTAGGTTGCTTTCCTTCTCTAGGCCTCAGTTTCCCTCTTTATAAAGGGGAGATGGTAAGAGCATCCACCTTCCAGGGGTGTTATGATTAACTGAGGTAATGCAGGTAAAGTGCTTTGCCCGGCACAATAATCAAAGTTCAAAACACATTAGCTATCATCTCCCGCCTCATTCTTCTTTTTTTCTCTCCCATAAAGATTATTTTGAACTGGACCCACCTCATTATTACCTGGGTCCAAAAGTTAGAAACGAGGGTGTCCACCCAGGTGATGAGGGACCTAGACAGGGGCACAAAGTCATCTGTAAACAGATGGGCATTGTGCATGGAGGGGCAGGGAAGAGACTGCTCCTTCCTGCTGGCTGGAAGAAGTTTGTGACTCCATAATCACCCCCAGAGCTCCCTGGGACACAATGCTCACAGGTTCTCCTAGATCTGGCTCATCTTAGTAGAGGGGTTCCTAATCTTTTAGGGGTTACTGATGCCTCATGCAAGGCAAGAATGTTCTCCCCAGGAAAATAAGACACACATTCACCCACTAATACAACAAATATCCTTTTAAGGTAGGTGTGAGGAAAGGGTTCAGACACCCTGAATACCATCTATGAGAGCCAGGCACAGCAGCTCACACCTGTAATCCTACCACTCTGGGAGGCCAAGGTGGAAGATCACTTGAGGTCAGGAGTTCGAGACCAGCCTGAGCAAAAATGAGAAGTGTCTCTACTAAAAATAGAAAAAAATAGCCAGGTGTGGTGGCGCGGGCCTGTAGTCCCAGATACTCTGGAGGATAGGCAGGAGGATCACTTGAGCCCAGGAATTTGAGGTTGCCATGAGCTACAATGATGCCACTGCACTCTAGCCAGGGCAACAGAGTGAGATTCTGTCTCAAAAAAAAAACAAAAACAAAAAAAATAAACCCCATCCATGAGCTGAATATAGACTCGGCCACACACAGGCCCCAGTGGTATCCTGACCCACCAATTCTAATGAAGGAAGGAGTTGGGCTCATGCCCTTGGATTCCTCTCCCTTCACCTGACACTCTTGTCCCCTCAAACAAGGCAGTGAGGCTGAGGCAGGATTAGGTACTCCCTAGTGCCCACTCTACATTATTATAGGGATAGTCACCCCCGGCTGCTTCCCATGTGCAAAGTGTTTTACAACCATTGTCTCCTTAAACCCTCCCACTCTTGTCACCAACATTTGCAGATGGAACTGAAGGTCCAAGGTGAAGAAGGTTAACAGCGGCAGACACAGATGCAAACCCAGTTTGGTTGGACCCCAACACCCATTTCTTGCTACTGTGGTGCAGCTTATAAATAAACCCAAGAGAGAAGGGTTGGGTTTAGGGCATCCCATCTCTAGGCTCCCTCCAGGCAGGCTCTTCTCACTGCTCTTAGAAAATGAGCCCAAATGCACAATAATGTAAATGTACTGAATGCCACTGTACATTTAAAAATGGTTAAGAAATTTTATATACACACACTTCTAGAGACAGGACCTCACTCTGTCTCTCAGGCTGGAGTGCAGTGGCAGCATCATAACTCATGTAGCCTGGACTCCTGGGCTCAAGCCATCCTCCCACAGCTAGGACTACGTGGGAGCACCACCACACCTGGCTAATTTCTTATTTTTTGCAGAAACAGGGTCTCACTGTGTTGCCCAGGCTGGTCTTTAACTCCTGGGCTCAAGTGATCCTCCCGCCTCAATCTCAGAAAATGGTGGGATTGCAGGTGTGAGCCATGGAGCAGAGCCCATCCCTCGTTATATATGTTTACATATGCAAATACTCTGCAGCAGAAAGGGAATAGCCCCCTAATTTACAGAAGGGAAGCCAGACAAGGCAAGCGATGTGCCAGGAACACAAAGAATTAGGGAGCAGGGTTTGAGGGACCAGAACCCAGTTTTCCAACCTCACAAACCTTCTCGAACTTTCCAGAAGGGCGTAAACTGGAAAATGCGCTCTCCCCCTTAGTCCCGTCCCACCCTCAGCGGAAGGGCTGAGCATTTGAGCAAATTTCTCTTTGCCTCGTCCCGCCCAGGGTATCCGCCCACCCCCCTCTGGCTGGTCAGCAGATGACCCTTCCACCAAGGGTCACCGGCCGTCTGACCCTAGACATGGGAGCTAGGAGCCCCCACCCGCAGGCCACGAGGCGTGACAGGTCGGAAGGGAGGGGTTAGCGGATGTGGATTGCACCGCAGCCCCGGGGAGGGCCGTCTGGACCCCGCAGGAGGAGGGCGGGCGGCAGGGGCTGCCCTGGCGGGAGGATGTGGATTGCGCCTTAGAAGGGGGTCCTGGGTCAGGGTCCCCTCTCCTCAGCACCCACCTGCCCGCCGCACTCGGTGCCCAGAGTGCACGGCCACGTCCTCGAGGGCGATATTTTCAGGTCTCTGCAGTCCCTGACACCCGCACCCCCTCCAAATCTAGGCCCCGAACCCGGGGCCATCCTGGACACTGGACACCTCCGCAGCCGGGGCTCGAGGACCCAAGGCTTCTCAATTCGCGATTTCGGGTACCCTACCTCTACTCTCGGATCTGCGATCCCTAATCCCTAATGTTCCATACCTCAGCCTCAGATGCTCCCACGCCAGGCCCTGGGACCCATTCACCCTCACTCGCAAGGAGAAAACAAAAATTGACAAGACAAAATATTTACAGCAATACTAACGACTGTTTATCGTTACTAGGGCCGGTTCCGTGCCGCGCGCTGTACGTGCGTTGTCACCGAGCCAGCCCCAGTCTTACACGGGAGGTACTGTTACCCTATTCTACAGATGCGCAAACTGAGGCGCCCAGGTGACGTGATTTCACTGGACCACACGGATGGAAAGAGGCGCAATCAGGCTCCCACCCTAAACCAAGACCCGGGAGGCAGTGGTCCCTGACGGGGACACACCCAGGACGCCGGAATCCCCTCCCCTCTCGGCCGTGCATATCCCCCGGCCACCAACGCTGTGCGCTCAGCCGAGCCCGCAGACGCGGAACACCTGCCGACCCAGACCCCTCGAGCCCTGGGCTCGGAACGCGCGGCCGGAGGCGTCCCCAGCTCCGAGCCGCAGCCTCCGCTCCGCCCCAGCGCACGTCCCGAGTCCGAGGCGCCCCGGGGTGCTCGGCGGGCGGGCGGCGCAGCCTACCTTGCGCCTGCAGGCTGCGGATGATGTCCGCCCGGGGCAGCGGGTCGCGGTAGAGGCTCAGCATGTATGCCAGAGGGGACGGCGACGAGGGCTGCCCCCGCGTACGTAGAGACACAGCGCCCAGCGTCTCGGCGCCCGCCTGGAGCAGGGCCCACCAGCCGTGCAGGAGGAGGAGCGGCAGGCGACGGGCGAGCATGGTGGGCTACCGGTGAGAAAACTGCGCCTCTGCCCCTTATATCCCGGGCCTCAGCAGCAGCAGCCCCGCCCCCGCCCTTCCTCCCTCCGGGGGAGCTTTAAGATCTTACAACCCCCCCACCCCCACCACCAGAGCGGAGGAACGCGGAGGGACCCCCTGCCGGGACGAGGTCAGACAGGAGGCCTTAGATCCAGGGACCGGGTCTGGGCACCCTGGCACCCTGCTCTGATAGGTACCAAAGGCCTTGTTGCTGAGACAGAGCAGGCTTGTCCCGCCAAACTGCCGGGTCAGAACTGTGCTCTTTATCCCATGGGGACAAATAGCAGCTTCAGTATTGAAGTGCTGCCTGCAGTACCTGGGTTTCAGCTCAGGATCACTCACTTTCTAGTCTCTGGGCCCTGCCCTTGTTATTCATCTGCACAACAGCGATCCCCGCTTTGCCTCCCTTCCAGGTGTAAAGTCAGGTCCGGGCTGGAATTACTTTTAAAGAAATGTAAATCCCTGCCCTTCAGTTTTCCTAAACACCTGAGGGCTCTTTCTCTGCCTGAGCTCCCCAACCCAGCGCGCAAGTCCTTTCCTAGTTTGGCCAGCACGTTAGCAGCTGGCCAGCACTTACTGAGCACGTACCTACCGCGTGCCAGGCGCAGTGCTGAGTGTTTTACACACCTCGGTGTCTTTCACAGGATGCCTCTAGCTGGCAAGAACCACAGGTTCAGACCAGAGCAGGTGTTAGGAAATGGAAGGAGGCCCAGCAGGCTCAGCCAGGGAGCTCCAAACCTGTGTCCTCCCACCCGGCTGGGATCAGGACACCTGGGCTGCAGACCAAGAGGGCCCTGGACACGCTGCTCACTAGCCACCTGTTAACTCCTTAAAGCTGACACTGTCTTGTTCATCCTGCTCCCATAATACCATCTTTGGGACCTGAAGAATCTTAGGTGAGTAAATAAATCAGTGAATGGCACCATGTCTGGACTTGCCGGAAGATAAGCATCACCTGGGGTGTTTGTTAAACTATTGATTCCAGGCCTTCGGAATTAGAATTTGGAGAAAGGGCGTGGTCATCTGCATATGTAACAAGCACCCGGTGATTCTTACCAAATGACTTTGCAACTTTTCCACAACTTTGTGAATCTAGCTCTCTTGTTGCAATTTGTACCCACCTCTCTACTTTCGGTTTCTTCATTTGTAAAACATGGCTGGAGATCACTCCTCCCATGTAGATTAAATGAATGTAAATAAGGCTTTGCAAGCTTTAAGACCTGATGTAATTGCAAAGGATTACACATACAGGTAGTAGAATGAGTACTCTGTGCTTGTCATCTAATGTCCCCAGCCTGGGCACTCACTAGCTATGGGGTGTCAGCCCCAGTGCTCTGTATCAGACCCCGCCCCAGAGGCAGAGGGCACCTTCCTCCAGGTTCCACACATATAAATAAAACAATGATAGATTGTGGTTAGTGCTGACCAGGACTCGGGCACCAAGAATGGCCACACAGGGAAGGTACAGACACCTAGACTGAGGTACGGGAGTCACACTCAGCAGACTAGATTCCAGGACCTAGATCTCCCAAATCGCCATGCGTCCTAGAATCCAGGCGTTCCTGTTTAAACAGGGAGGTTCAGCACAGAGCAGCCTTATCCACCAAGATTGGAGAAGCAACCAAAAAGATGATATATATTCTTTCCGTACTGGACCAGAAGCTTCCTTAAATGAAGGATAAAGCTTTATCCATCCTGTGTCCCTGCAGTTTGTGGCACATAGGAGGTGGTCAATCACCGCTAAAGTTAAAATGAATTATAAAAACAGCTAACATTTATTGAGCACTTATTGTTAATCATTGCATTGATTTTATCATTGTTCCTGTTTTAGAAATTAGAAAATGGAAGCTCAGAGGGAACAAGGTAACTTGCTCGAAGCCACAGATTTAGGAGTGGAAACAGCCGGCGCGTCACCCAAACCTCTGCTTTTAGCACCTGTTGCGTCCCCATGCATGAGGAGTGAAAATGTGCCTTGTACTAAGATTTTTAAAAAACTCTCAAAGTCTTGCCTTTCCCAGGGTCCAGCAGCTGCAGACAAAGCTCACTTTTGATGTGTATTGGCTTAGAGCCACATGGGAGCCTGGAATTTCTCTCCGACCAGCAGGGGCAACTGTCTGACAAAGCCCCTCCATCTCCTCACTTTCTAGGGCTCTGGCACCCCAGAAGAGCCGGAATCTCTCTTGCTTCTTTAGGAGAGAGGCTAACAGTCATCCTCAATTTTTAAGGACATTAGTTTGTCAAGGATCTGTTGTTCCACAAGTAAAAGCAGAAGTGTCCTTTTCCCAAGAGGGGAATGACACCTTCTCACTTCCTCTGCCCCAGACAGACTGACCCACAGATTCCCTGACCTGGGAGATAACCTTTGAGGCCTTCCCGGCTGGCAGGAGGCTGAGGGCAAAGTCCCTCGAGGTTCTCAAATGCTTTTCATCTGGCCCTTTGAGCCCCTCCCTTGACATGAGCAGCACCGTGTGACCACCGTGCGGTTAAACGCTGGGACTCTGAGGTCCAGCCTCCTGGAGGCAGAACCTGGATCCTTCTCTGTCACTTCCTACCTGGGTATATTATCCTAATCACTTACTATCTTGAAGCTTCTGCTTGCTCAGCTGTAAAATGGAGATAAATAATGTCTACTTGGCAGGAACGTTATAAATAGTCAATGTGTGTAAAGTGCACGGTGCATGTAGCATTTGGTCATTCATTTATTCATTGAACAAACCTGCTTATCTAGTGCGCGTGTGCAGGTTAACTCAGCTGGATTCCCAGGGAATCAAGGGCACGTGTTTAATGAGCATTTCCTGTGTGCCAGCTGTGGTGCCGGCCACCGTCACACGTGTTAGCCTGTGTGAGCAATTCTGTTCGCCCTTCACGGAAGCTCTGTGCAGAGAGGCATTTCAGAGATGGGGAAACTGAGGTACAGAGGACTTGAATGGCATAAGCTTTGCGAGGGTGGAGGGCACCTGCTTTGTCATGTCCCTACGGTGCCTAGCGCAGCTCCTGGCGCCTGGGTGCTCAGTAAGTATTTGCCTGGTGATCGAATGGACCCTGTATTCCTGAAGCAGGCCCCAAGATACCCTTGCCTTCCACCTGCTCTTTCCTCCTGCTCTTTCCACTGTCTCCCTGGTAAACTCTTGCTCATCTATCAAGACACAGTTTAAAAGTTCCGCCCCACCCCAGGCCCCCAGCAATTTAGCAGAGTCTTCTAAGTAAGCAGTTGTCCAAACTCTCTTTGGTGATGACTGCCACACTGTGAGCTCCCTAGAAGCAGGGACCACTCCAGACTCATTTCTCTCCGAAGCCCCAGCCCCTGGCTGGTCACTGACTGTTGCTTGCTGTGATCTGCAGCCTACACGAGTGGATCCAGTCCTGTAAAGGGTGAGGCAGGTCTCAGCACAGGCTCCTTGCTTACCTCTTCAGTGTTGCCCACCCTCCCTGTCACCCCACACTGCTGGTCTTGCAGGCCGACACCCAGAGCTGAGAGGTACTGTCCAGGCGACCCTTTTGGCACATGTGGCTCTCTGTGATCTGGGGATACAGATAAGCCTCCATCTCCAGCCTCCTCTCCAAACCCCAGGTACTGAAAAAGCACTCCAGCCCCATGGAAACACCTTCCCCAAAGTTCAAAGATGTTCTTCCTCTGCTCCGACTTCATTCACACAAAATATTCCTATTTATCCCACAGAATCCATCCTAAGGGTCTCTTCTTCCATGAAGCCTTCCTCACGTGGTCTCCCTCCCTCTCCGGCACACTCTCTCTGCGACCTCCTCCTCACTCAGGCTCTGATCCCAGCCTTTCTTTGCTTATAGGACAAGGTCCTCAAGCCCCACATGGTCCTCAAGTCCGGAGGGGTTGTCCGTCAGCAAGCCCGGTGCTGGTTTGCTTGGTATTCTTCGGAGCGCTGAGCCCTGGCACTCAGTAAACAGGCTACAAATCATGCTTGCAGCTGGCCTTGGCTGATAGCAGTGTGTCGTCTGCCGCTAATCATGTTTTGGAAAGTTTTAAAATGCACCAACAATGAAAATTGTTGAGATTTTGCATAAAATAGTTCCCCCCCTTCATTTGAAAATGGAAAGGTCCAGGCCCTCATTTCCACCTGACACTTTCCCTAAAGCTGCATAGTCACCATTCCTGTAGGCAGGGTCTGTTCTCATAAGTGCCATAGTCCCCATCACTGCTTAACTTAACACACCCACTTCCCTGGCCCTAAGGACAAATGAGTTTGAGACCCTCGCTGTAAGCTGGATGAGAGAAAGACATTCTGGAATCAATCAGGAAAGGCAGACTGGGGGTCTTGGGTTAGGCACACCCCATTGTCCTCCACAGGGACTAGCCCATGGATTATGGGTGCCTGGCCCAGACTGGATGAGATAGACATAATCTATTATTTTATAAATGCTTACCATCATGTGCTTGCATTATCTAATTTACCCTTCCTATCAATCTTTTTTTTTTTTTTTTTTT
>VBSM01003143.1:42798336-42809506 GCA_008086735.1 Cheirogaleus medius
CCTCCCAGAGTGCTAGGATTACAGGCATGAGCCCCCACACCTGGCCCTTCCTATCAATCTTATGAAGCAGATTGGATGTTCAATCCCATTTTACAGCTGAGGAAACTGAGGCTCCGAGAGGTTAAGCAACTTGCCCAAGGTGGAACAGCTAGCCAGTGGTAGTGCTGTGATGGGCCCTAAGTCGTTCTGACTTGGGAAGCCGGACTGGGTAGTGCCCTGTCCCAGCATGGTCCCTTATCACTTCCTTTGCACAGAGAGGCCTTTGCCAACTTCCCCTTCTAAATTGCTGCCGTATCGCTCTGTTCGTTTTCTCCACAGCCCTTCCACGGTTAAAAGTTAACTTATTTTGCTTGGTTCCGTGTATTTATTTTTTATCCGTTCCCGTCTCCCAGCACTGGGCTCTAAGCCAGGTTCCTTGTGGTTGGGTTCATCCCTGGACCCCCAGCTGTTAGCACACTTCAAAGTACTCAGTTCATATTTGTTAAATGAATGTATTTAACCCAGTGGCTGCACTGGGGGCACAGAGGTAAGCAGGTGAGGACAGGGAAGGGGCTTGTTTGTCCAGTGGCCACCTAAAGGACATAAGCCCTGCAAGTTACCAGCTTCTTCCGCTTTCAAGCTCTTCCACCTTACTCTCCTGAGCACATGGAGGTGTGCACAATAGGTGCTCAATGACCACTCAGTACATCTGTCTTGGAATGCCGACATCGTCACATCAGCAAGGCAATGCCTCTTAGTGTCGCTGTCTCCTTAAGGACAAGATTCATGTCGCTGTGCCTCTGTGGGCCTCGCCTCCATTCCCTCTCGTGATCCTTGCAGGAGCTCTGTGACCTGAGCAGGGGCCAGGCCCGTCGGACTCTGAAGCTCACGCCGCTCCAGCCCCAGCCGCTCCAGCCCCGTGCTGTCTGTCCTCCCCAGCCGCTCCTGGGTGGAGCCTGTGCTTCCCACAGGGTCAGGAGGTGAAGCCTCAGCCCAGCCTGGGAACCCCGTGGAATGGAAAGGTTTTGTGAAACAAACAAAGAGACCACCAGGAAGATGCCCTCTCCTCCCACTCTGGAAGCTTCTCAGAGATTCCCACAGCCCAGGCAGCCACCTCTGCCTCCTGCCTCCCACCTCGCCACGTCCCCTCCACCGGGAGT
This sequence comes from Cheirogaleus medius, assembly GCA_008086735.1. Lineage (NCBI taxonomy): Eukaryota > Metazoa > Chordata > Mammalia > Primates > Cheirogaleidae > Cheirogaleus > Cheirogaleus medius. The sequence goes on from VBSM01003143.1 coordinate 42,799,476, forward strand.
CACTGGTGCCGGAGTTCAGCTGGAGTTTGCTGTCCAAACTCTGCGCCTGGGGCTGGGAGAAGGGCTCTGTGTTTGTGAGTGCGAGTGCACGCACGTGTGTGGAGGGCGTGGACAGGAATGAGAACGGAGAATAAACACTGGGGAGTGCTCGCTGTGGGGACAGTAGCTCAGTGTCTCCCCAAATTTTGTGATGATAAGAATCACTCAGGCACTTGTTAATAATAAAGGGAGTCCCCAAAGTCATAGTGCACTATTTTTAGTTCACTTTTAAGATTTAATAACTTCATATGTATAAATGATAGGAACTTACAAAACCATCCTGATAATTTATTTAAATTTCTTTTATCCTTATTTAGTTTTGTGATTTTTGAATAATACGTTTTAACTTAATTTTTTGTTTTAGTCAACATTGCTATCATCAAAAAGCATTAATATGACAAATATATTATTCAAAATTCAAAACTACCCAAAGTCCATGGATAATTGAAGTTCAATGATTAATGGATAGGCCGGGAGTGGCGGCAGCTCACATCTATAATCCTAGCAGTTTGGGAGGCCAAGGCAGGAGGATCACTTGAGACCAGGAGTTTGAGCCGAGCCTGCAAAAGAGTGAGACCCCCATTTCTACAAAAGTATAGAAAGAAAATTAGCTGGGCATGGTGGCATTTGCCTGTAGTTCTAGCCCTAAGGAGGCTGAGGCAGGAGGATCGCTTGAGCCCAGGAGTCGGAGGTTGCAGTGAGCTATGATGACACCATGGCACTCTAGCCCAGGTGACAGAGTGAGACCCTGTCTCAAAAAAAAAGAATGGATAAGCAAATTGTGGTATGTCTACATATTGGCATACAATCTGACAATGAAAAGGACTGTTGAAACCCATGAGAGCGGTGACTCTCAAAACAATGATGCCGAGTGAAAGACGCCAGACAAAAAATAGTACATACGGGATGATTTCATTTATATAAAATTTTGGAAAATGCAAACTCACATATCATGACAGAAAGCAGATCAGTGGTCGCCTGTGGAGTGGGGAGAGGGTGGGAGAGCAAAGGGGCAGGAGGAAAGTTTTAGGGGTAACAAATATGTTTGTTATCTTGATGGCGGTGATGCTTGTCTACATGTCCAAGCTTATCAAAATGCACACTTTATGTGCAGTTGTGTGTCAGTCATACATTACTGAAGCTGGAAAGAGGAATTTAAATGTAATAAAAATTACAAGTTATTCTTCAAAATTCGTAAAACTAATAAGTGTAAAAGGAATTTAAATAGTTAACTGTGATGTTCTTTGTAAGTGTGTAGCATTTACACTTCTGAAACAGGAGTATACTTAATAGAATATATTTGTAGTAAGGCTTGAAAGTGCTCTAAGACTTTTGGGATACTAAAGTCTTATGGGTCTGTAGCCTCAGTGGGCCTGGAGTGGGACTTAGGAATCCTTGCCCTTCCAGAGAGTCTTATTAGGTAAGATGAGAAACAGAGCATCATCTCTTTCTTTTTTCTCTCTCTCTGCCTTTCACAAACCCACGAGGTAGGTGTTTCTTTCTAAAGATGAGGGATCTGAGTTTCAGAGAAGCTGGGTGACTTACCCAAGGTCACACAGATTGTTAATAGCAGTTATGGGATTGGGGTCCAGGCAGTCTGACTCCAAAGCCCACACTCAGGGTCAGGGCTGGCAGGATCTGCAGGCTGGTGCATCCCCCGCCAACATCAAAGGGCCCCAGACTTCAAAGGCAGCTTGGGGGGAGATGCACATACCAGGCTAGGTATGCAGGGAAGTCTGGGAGAGCTAATGCAATTAGCCAGAGACCCATCAGACCCATGGGGCAGGAAGTATCTTCACTGAGCAGGTAATTCACTAGAAGTGGCTTGAATACATTCTCACCCACCAACCACCCTCGGAGCCTTTCATTCTAGGGCTACTAACAAAACCTCTGGACACTTGGGAATTAGGGGTGAGATGGGGGCTGTGCCAAGTGTGTGTTCATTCCATAAATGGAAACACTTGTTACAAGCCAGCTGTTACCAAATTCGTGCCAGGCATAGCACTGAGTACTTTGGATACATGTCTCATTTTTATCCTGAAACTGGGTACAGGGTAACCATGTTCCATGCACAACTCCGGGAGCTCTTTTCATGCTGTATTCTGTAGGTGTAATTATGCCCATTTTACTGATGAGAAAACAGAGGCTTGGGTTGCTTAAATACCTGCCCAAGGTCAGGTTAGCACTAAGTGGCTGAGCTAGAATTGGAGCCCAGGTCTGTTTCCATGTTAACCTCCATTCCCTGACATATCAGTCAGGAGGGGACAAACCCCTAAGACCCCACCATGCTCTTCTGGCCCTTCCCTTGCCTTGGGTATGAGGAGCAGCAGGGGTTAGCTCTGTGCCTGTCTGCCCACCTACCACCCATACCTCTTTAGGGAATGGGGAATGGGCAATCCAATGCTTAGCTAATGTCCCCATGATTCCAGATGGTATAATAAGGCTCATCCCCAAGTTATCCCATTGCTCCCATGTCCGTCCACCCATACCCCAATTATTCTTCCACCAGCCTGCTCCCCAAACACCCCCCACCACACACACACACACACACACACACACACAAAGAGTGCTGTTTCAGAGCCAGAAAGGCCAGCAGTTGTGAGGTCTGAAGGAGGCCCGGAGCTCAAGCTCAGGGCCACATCCCCCAGCTCCATCCAGTCTTGGCCATACTGGGTTCCCTCCCAGGGGGCTCCCAGCTCAGCCTCCCTGGCCTATTCTTGCACACCCTTGCTCTTCCACCCCACCTCTCAGCTCCCCTTTTCTGTCTTCCCTGGGGAGGCATCCCTTCGGATGACCCTGTTTCCTTCCCCACTGGTAGGATCTAAGGTCACGTACCCTTTCTCTCCCTGTAACTGCCTCATGTCCTGAGTTGCCCCAGCAGGGCTGGTGGGGTTAGTAACAAAAATTTGGAGGGACCTGCCCTGCTGGGAAAATGCTCCTTGCTGGGGAAGTCCAGCCAAGGAAACTCCCTGAGGGCAGATGTGGGGGAGCAGGAGGGGGGTGTTTGTTTAAATTTGTACCAGTTAGACTGTGGCATGGAGGGTGAGGCGGGAAGCGGGACACCTAGGTCCTCCTCCCAGCTCAGCCCTGACCAGCATGTGACCTTGTCAAGCCTCAGTTTCCACATCTGGGACGATTCCCAGCTCTGTCCTGGCACTTTCGTATCCCGTGCTTGCCGGAGCTCCAAGGCCAGTGGGAGGAAGTATTTCCCAACATTTAGGACCAGCACATGGAGCTCTGTGGCTTCTTCCCCTCTGTCCCTCCCCGCCCACTGATGGAACCCAGCCCATTTTCCCCCTTAGCTCTTATGTATGTGCATTTCTGAACACACAATGAATGCACACTCACTGTAGAAAATGTGCAGACCAACAGTATGGAGAGGAAGAGAAAAATCTAGATGTGACTGTGGTTAACATTTTGGGGTACATCCTTCCCGTTTCCCCCTCTTAGGCATTTATGTCCATGTGCATCTTTTACTTAGAAGAATTGCACTGTGGGAATTGCTCTGTAAACTGCTTCTTTCATGAAACCTGAACATCTTTCCAGGCCAGAAGGCATCGATCCACTGCCATTTAAAAAGAAGTGTTCCTTGTTCCTCAGGCCTCCTCCTCCGGGAAGCCAGCTTAGGTTTCTCCAGCCTGGTCAGCCTCTCTTTCAGGGCCCTTGCGCCAGGCTCCTCCCTCCTAGCCAGCTCCTCCTAGACTATGAGCTTCCTCTGGACCCCTGAACTCAGCGCCCTGTGTACGTAATAGGCGCTCCATAAATGAGGCTAAAGAGGGTAGTTTTCTTGATTGTTTATGGAGAAGTGGCCGTGGCAAAGGAAAGGAGCACTGGACCTGGAGTCAAAGTCGTGCCCCCAGCGTTTGTGCCTGCCTCTGGCTTCGCTCTCCTGTTTGTAGCGCAGGGACTTAATGGTATGTGCGGGGCGGTGCCCGGTCCCGCGCCTGGCACAGCCGAGCGCTCCGCGGAGGCTCGAGGAATGGCAGGCCAGACGGAGCCCCGGGAGGTGAGCGCGCCTGGCGCCCCGAGGGGCTGGGGGCGGAGGCCCAGCGCCCGCCCCCGTGGGAAAGCGCGCGGAGGGCGACCCGGGCGAGTCTGCCGCCAGCGGCGCCCAGAGCCGGCTGCGGAGCGGAGCGAGAGGAGCGGAGGTCCGAGGCGGCGGTGAGTGTGCCCGCCGTGCGGGGTCTGTTGTCGCCACTGGGGTGGGGAGACCCCTGTCGCCTGGCCCCCGCCTGTGCGCACTGTGGGTCTTGCCCACTGCGGCAGCTCCCTGGCCCTGCGGGTCCCGCCGCCTGTCCCGGACACATACGAGCGCAAGGTATCCGGGAAACAGGGGCACTCTGACGGGAGCTCCAGCGTGGCCTGGGTCCCGCGCGGTGAGGTTTCCCAGGGCTCTGTCGTCAGCGAGATGGGTCCCCTCCCATCTGTCCTGTGCCCACTCTGTGCCTACGTCCAGTGGTCTCATTCTCTTGACACTGGGTGGGATGCGCTTGCTTGGCATATTGTGGAGCGCTATCAAATGTGGGGGCCGGGGGATGAAGTTATAGTTCAGGGCCACCTGCAGAGCCCCCACTTGATGCCATGCTGAGGCCTGGGGGGGGAGGCAGTCAGGAGAGACAGGGTGGGTCACACACACCATCACTGTCTTTCTTGCTGGCCCTAGGGCTACTGCTGCCCTTGGGTTCCAGGAGAGAGAGGCTCTCCTCCCTCCACCCCCACCCGCCCTGGGAGCGCAGTTTATACAGGCCGCCCGCGGTGTGTCCAGAGCGCCCCGGGACCCAGACTCACGACAGACACTTCCAGGTTATCTCATCTAGTGCTCGCCGCGGCCCCACTGGCACTGTGGCTGCTGCCCCTTTACAGAGGAGGAACCCGGGCTCAGAGAGGGGTGAAGTCACTTGCTCAGGGTCATGGCAGTCAGAGGCAAAGTCTCCCTTCCAAGGCCCCTAGACCTAATTTTGTATTTGTATTTTTGTGTTCTTTTTCTTCAAGAGCCCCTTTCCCCAACTGCATGAGGCTCAAGCCCCACCAAACGTGATCTCTCTGGCAGTACCTGGTCTGTATGGTGTCCCCTGCGACACTGCCCAGGAGGGCGGGGGTGGGGATTGCTGGCGCTGGGCAGTGCGGGCCTGGCGGGGAAGGAAGGGCATCTGGATGGGTCAAAGGACCCACGTGGCCTTGGCAGGATTCTTGGCTTCCCACAACTCCAAACAGCCTGCTGTGCAAGGGGCCAGCTTAGGCAGAGACCCCTTGTGACCTGGGGCCCCTCTCTGGGGCTCATCTGCCTTCATTATGGGATGACTGCAGACACCAGGGTGAAAGTGGAAGGGACAGAAGACAGAGATGCTGAAAGCCCTGGTCCTGCAGCCTTAAATACTCCTTTCCCCTGCCCCTCCCCCATCATCCCATCAGCGCCCACCACTGTGCCCCCATCTCTACGGCCACCGCCTTCCCCAGCCGCTGCATCGTCTCCTTCACAGCCAAGTTCACTCTTCACCCCGTTTGATTCTGTGCGCCTCCCGTCTGCCCCCACCGGCCATGGAATCTGCCCTGGCTTGGGTTGTGGGGCAGACAGTGTTGCCAAATTGGTTCTAGCCTACTTGGCCTCACGGCAGCCTTCGACACAGTTGAAATGCACCCCTACCTCTTGGCTTTTGTGCCACCAAGCTTCCCTGCCCCTTCCAGGCCCTCCTTCATAATCCTCTGTCCTCTTGCCCTCCTCCCCCTTCCCTAGGCCTCTCCCCTTCAGCTTCCTCCCCCCACCATGCTCTCTCCCTGCTGCTACATGCTTCTCCTGGAGGTCTCAGCCATCCCATTCCCTGCCCTCTTCTAGCCTAGACCCCTGCCGGAGCTCTGGGCCCCTATACCCAGCTGCCCCCTGCATCTCCGGTGGGGAGGCCCCCTTGCAGGCCTCGCTAGCTCCACTCAGGCTGAACTCGATCTGCACCTTCTCCAGGGTTCCCACGTCAGCCACGCCCCTGATTCCCGAGTCCTTCCTCCCCCAACACCAGCCCTGCCCATCCTGCTTCCAAAACTCTTCTCTAGAATCTACCTACTCCTCTCCATCTCCTCTGTCACCACCTGGCCCCAGCCACCATCTTCTCTCTCCTAGACAACAGCAATGGCCTCCCTGCCTCCACCCTGCTTCCTATAGCCCACTCCTCCCAGGAGCTGCTAAAGGGGATGGTCCCACTCCCTCATTAGAACACTCCTGTTGCCTATAGGGAAACATGCGAGCCTCAGCCCTCTGGGCTCATTGCTCCCCAGCTGCAGCAACATGCTCGTTCCCACCTCAGGGCCTTTGTCCGTGCTGTTCCCTCTGCCTGGAATGCCCTTTCTCCCACTCTTTGCCTGGCAAACATCTATTTAGCCTTCAAGTTTTAGCTTAAGCATGACCTCCTTGGAGAGGACTTCCCCCACGACCCTGGCTAAAGACAACCCCCTTTCATCTGGGCGTGGTGGCTAGGTGGAGTAATCCTAGCATTGTGGGAGGCTGAGGCAGGAGGATCACTTGAGGTCAGGAGTTCAAGACCAACCTGAGCAAGAGTGAGACCCCCATCTCTACTAAAAATAGAAAAAATTTGGAGGCAGGAAAAAAAAGAGAAAATTAGTCAGGCAACTAAAAATAGAAAAAATTAGCTGGATGTGGTGACATGTGTCTGTAGTCCCAGCTACTGGGGAGGCTGAGGCAGGAGGATTGCTTGAGCCCAGGAGTTTGAGGTTGCTGTGAGCCAAGCTGACCCCATGGCACCCTAGCCCCGGCAACAGAGTGAGACTTTGTCTCCAAAAAAAGAAAATAACCTCTTTCAGACTCCCTAAGAGCACCCCACATTTTTCCTTCAGAGTTCGCATTGTCATCTGAGATTGTGTCTTTATTTGTGGGCCCGTTGTCTGCCTCCTGCACCCGACTGTAAGCTTGGGGCTGTCTGGTTTACCGTCTATGTGGCTCTGCAGCCCCTGTGCCTAGCATAGTGACAGGCACACAGTGGGCACCCAGGAAACACCTGTTGAAGGAGAGGTGTGGAGGCCGGGCTGCTGGGTTGTCTTGCTGCCATCTGTCCAGCAGGTGGCCTCCCAGGCTAGAGCTTCACCTCCCGAAATGGGTACCGGTAGTAGCCTCACACTGAGAACACATCCTACCCCAATCCCAGTTGAGGTCTAAGTGGCAGGTGCGGGAGCCAGGTTGCTCTCTTTTGCCTTCTTGTCCCAGAGAGCCCTCTGCACGCACTTCTTCAAGACTTGGATTTGGCATCTCGATGCATCCCCTGCAGGGGGCTGGAGCGACTCAAGCCAGAGACTCCATCTCATCTAACCTGTTGCTTTTTCCTCAGTGCTTGTGCAGAGCTCAGAAAGCAACGCCTCCGTCCTGTGCAGAGACTGCTCCTGCTAGTTAGTGTTAAGCTTGGGAGCCCGACTGCCTGGGTTCTAGTCCTAGCTCTGCGGCTTCCTAGCTGTGAGACTTAGGCAAGTTACTTAACCAATCTGTGCCTGCTCTGTGACGTGGGACTAGCACCTGCCCCATAGGGCTGCTCTGTGAGTGGAATGAGGACATACGTGAGAAGTATGTAGAATGGTGCCCAGGGTGTAATAAATGCTCAGTAAACGAGAGCTCTTATTATTGAGCAATTCTTTACCCCGTACTCAAACCCCAGTCCCAGCTTGGGGAGAGGCTGCCCGCAGTTGCCCCGGGCAGCACTGTGCACGCTCGTGCATGGTGCACACACGTGCGGGAACTGGACACAACTCTCCCAGCTGCAGCTCCAGCTGGCCACGGCGCCTCTCTCGCCAGGACAAGGGAGCCCAGCAGACGCCTTATTGCCTCCCTGGCCCTGTGCCCCCTGTACCCAGTGCCATTGGCTTAGCGAGGCAGGTTGCCATGGCAGCAGGTGACCCAGCCTGCAGGCGGGGACAGTGGCTGGCCTTGGCTGAGCTCTCTGGCTTTTTGGAAGGGGGTGGCTTCCTGCCAAGGCCCAGGCCTTCCTGCTGCTTGGAGGCAACCATGGCCACACCCAGAGCTCACCTCGGGCTCCTGGCCCTGGGAACCGGGAGACTGAGCCAGCCATTCACTTCTGGGCGTTCCCGCAGCCCTGGGCACATGCCCATCCCTCACACTCCACTAGAGAGATCTAGCGTGGGCCCTCCTCCTCTGAATGTTTGTGGGGTGAATGAAAAACAAAAAATGAATTCCCTTTCCCCACTCTAATGACAGTAAAGTCTCCAGACATAATCCGGTCTGCTCTAGAGATGGCTTATTCATCCCACAAACATTAATTTAGTACCTACTGCACGCCAGACATTGCTCTAGCAAACAAAATGGGGAAAATCTCAGATAAGGGCGGGTGCCTGCTGAGAACTGTAGCAGGCCGATGCAGTAGGGAGGGACCGAGTGGCTGCTTTAGGTGGGGGACAGGGAAGGCCTGTTCAAGGCGGCAACATCTGAGCAGAAACCTAGTTAGAAGGAGGGAAGATCTGGAGGAAGAGCATTCTCGGAAGAGGGAGCAGCAGAGGCAAAGGCGCTGGGCAAGGGAAGTGAGATTGGGACTTAGCGGGTGCAGGGGATGATGGGAACAACACATACAGTGCGCTGATCTAAAGTTACAATGTGGTAAGTTTCATGTGTGTCTATGTCCGTGTGACCCTTGCCCAGATCAAGCTATAGATCATTCCAGCACCCCAGGAGGTTCCCTAGTGCCCCTGCCAGTCAGCGTCCCCTGCACCTTCACCCGCAGGTAACCACTCTTCTGTCCTCGGTCATCACAGGCTGGTCTTGCCTGTCCTTGGACTTCGCATACATGGTGGAGTCTTATGCTGTGTTCTCGTTTGTATCTGGCTTCTCTTACTTGTCATCATCTGTGATATCCATCCATGACGTTGCTTATATCAGTAACTCACTCGTTTTAATTTTTTTCATAGTCCATTCATTTTATTTAATAGTTACTGGGTATTCCGTGGTAAGACTACATCACAGTGTGACTATCCTTTCTTCTTTTGATGGGCATTTGAGTTTTTTCCAAGTGTCTGGCTTTTCTGAATAATGCTGCCAGGAACATTCTTATACATGGCCTGCCCTACAAAGTATATATACACTGTTAAGCAGCTTTTATATGTTGGTGAAGGGCCTGCTAGTTCCACTCTTTCATTTTACAGATGGGAAAACTGAGGCTCAGAGAAGGGAATGGACTTGCCCCTGGTTACCTGGGCATTTAGTGGCTGACAGGGGACACTGCTGACCCTGTACAAGGCAGAAGGCCCTGGGTCTCGGGGAGGGAAGAGAGAGAATGAACATTTATTGAGCACCTACTATGTGTTGGGTCCTCCATAGGTATTATGTCATTTGCTGTAATTCTCAAAATTACCCTGCCAATTAGGCATTGTTGTGCCCATTTTACAGGTGAGGGGCCTGAGTCTTTCATAGACATATTCACAGAGAAGAGTCAGGACTCAGGCAGGCCCGTCTGACTCTAAAGCCTGACACCTTCCATGATGTCGTGCTGCCACTGAGGGAGGGGTGAAGGCTCCAGGGCCAGGGCTGCACAGGCTGAATGCAGAACCCATGGGAAACGAAGACCTTGAGGAGGCTCCCCCTCCCTCTCCCCCAGGATGGGGTGCAGCAGGGAGAAAAGGTCCCTGTCTTCTCTGAGGGCCATAGACATGGCTAACTTGCTGTGTGCCCTTGGGCCAGGCACTCCTGCTCTGCACCTCTGGTTCCTTTTGGCTCTGACCTTCTGAGTGGGGTTGGCACTGAGGGTCTCTTGGCCTTTGTTGGCCTGACACTGCCCCTTGTCCCAGGGCTGGACCAGGGAGGCTGGGGGGAAGAGGTGGCTTTGGGACTCCCAGGGTCACCCCACAAGGCTGTGTGGGGTCTCCACCTCCATGCACTGGTCTTCCTGACTCACAGCTGGACTTGGGCCCCCTTGGGAGTTCTTGGGGAGGCCTTTTTTCGGGAGGACAATTATTTTCTCCCTTTCCATGGGTTCTCTTTTTTTTTTTTT
>VBSM01003143.1:42809606-42844879 GCA_008086735.1 Cheirogaleus medius
ATACTTCACTTAGTAGAATGGGTTCCAGCTGTATCCAGGAGTATACAAGAGGTTATTTTAGCCATTTTTAATTAAACGCTACGGTGGCATTCACAGTGTTGTACAATCATCACTTCCATCCATCTCCAGAACTTTCTTATCCCTCAGGCTGAAACTCCATACCCATTAAGCAATAACTTGAGAAGGGTTTAAAGCCGTGGTTATCAGGGAGGGGCAGTGGGAGGCAGCCCTCCTTGAGGGACCTGGGGACGTTGTGGGAGAACGTGGATCAATCGGGGAGGAAAGGCCAGAATTTGAAAGGAGAAAGGAAGGGCCCCAGAGCAGGAAGTTTAGCTTGCTTCCCTCCAAGGCCCTGCCCAGGGTGTCCTGCTCCCCTGATCCCCCCGTGCTGGGCTCTTTCTTCCTTCTCTGCCCCCTACCTGCAACTGCCCTCCCCCATCCAGGCCTCTCCCTCTCTCCCCCTACAGAACAATGGGCATTTTAACCATTTCACTGCCTCTTGCCTCCAGCAGCCCAGTGCTACACCCCCTTCAGAGACTTGAAGTAGAAGATGATAGTGACAGGCTGGGACATGGGGGGCCCAGAAGAGGGCTTGTCCACAGGACGCTAAATGTGAATTGTCAGCTAAGTGTGAAGTCAGAGCTGGGAGACCAGCTTCTGGGGGGTATGGGAGGTGCTGAGTATTGAGAGAAAGGACTCTATTCTCTACTCGACCCCCTTGGGAAAGAGCCCCAACCCCACCCCCCAGGGCGAGCTGGAGGGACAATGACAGTCAAGGCTTCTCTTGGTTCTCACCAGCCTTTGAAAGTCCTGGGATATTTAGCTTGAGAAGTTTGGGGCGAGGGTATGAGATGGTATTTCTCAAATATTTGAGGAGCAGCCCCCTGGGAGGAGGTACATGTGCTCTGTTGGTCCCAGTGTGTGTGTGGGTGGGAGGGGGGGCAGGGTAAGAACAGGGCCAGTCGGGGAGTGTGGGGAGTGACTGAGAAGTGGATGTTGGATCCACATGAGCGGAAAGCTGAAGGATGTCCAAACAGCCAGTGAAGCTCTGCAGGGAAGTGGGCTGCCGCTGAGGGAGTGAGCTCCCCGTCGGTGGAAGGGTTCAAGTCAGGCAGTGGTTTAGTGGCTGAACACAGGGGCTGTAGTGTCAGAGAGGGCTGGGAATGTTGGGAAGTTCCTCTGTGCCTCAGTTTCTTCACTTTTAAAATGAGGATGGTAATAGAATCTGCTTTGGGGGTGTTGTGAGGAATGAGATGATGACTCTGAGGTCTAACACAGTAGTCGGCACTTAGAAAACCCAGTAGAGGCCAGGAGTATTGTACGTGTGGGGCGATTCTTGGGTGAGGTGGCGAGTTAGGGTAAATCCCCACCAAGAGCCCTTCATCCCTGATGTCCCTTGGACAGAGAACCCTGGGGCTCATTCTGACAGCGCCTCTGAGAAGGGGAGGTTTGCCACCTGCCCCCTGATGGGCAATTTATCCACTTGCCCAGCACAGACGGGGTCAGAGAAGAGTGCCTTGTGTTTGTGCGCAAGGCAGGGATTACTCATCTCATTTTACAGACAAGGACACTGAGGCTCAGAGACTCCTTCACTCGCCCAGTGTAGACATGGCGAGGCAGGAATTAGATTAGGACTCGGTCCCCATGTGCCCGGTGGGGCCCTGTTCACTCACCTTGTCTGGTGACGGCCCTTATCAAGCCTGGTGCCTGGGTTCCCCTCTCAGTTAGAGGGGTTGCCTGACGTCTTACTGGGAAGGAGGTGGATGAGGGCACCCAGGCAAGGTTTTTAAGGGACTTCCTTGCTCTAGAGCCCAAGCGTGGAGCCTCCTGCCATGCGGAGCTCCTGCCCAGGACTTCTCAGGGACGTGGTGTAGCGGACACAGCGCAGCAGGCTCAGCATCAGGAGAGCCAGGGAAGGAGGCAGCAAAGAGGAAGGAGAGACACTGAGTATTTACTCCGTGTCACAGTTTACACGCATTCCTTCGCTGACACCTTGCCCAGGCCCAGGGCTCTTGTTATCCTCCTTTAGTAGGTGAAGAAACGGGGGCTCGGGGAGATAGACTGACCCGCCACAGGGCACATGGCTGGTGCTTATGGGCCAGAGCTCAAATTGGGCAGCCTGATTTCAAAGCACACCTTTATTTGCCCATAGTGGAGGGCAATCTCTGAATCCATGGCCTGTAGCCCAGAAAGCACCCTGGATTTGGGGGGCTGCACGTGCTCCTTCCGAGCCTTGGCCGGCATACCCTTAAGAGGAGCTGGCATTGCTGGGGGCTCTGCCAGGTGGAGTTGAGACCACTGCACCGAGTGCTGACAGGTGGCTAAAAGGGCATTGGCCCATTGCAGCAGGAGAAGGGCCTTGGAGTCACTTGGAACAGTGGTTTCCAAGCATCAGACACTCTGCTGCTGCCTTACACCCACCCAGGAGGCTTTCCCAGGCGCTTCTGGCTTGGGAGGGCTGGGCGGAGCCGTAGTTCAAACCCTCTCCCCAGTAATTCAAAATGCACACACACGGGCAGACTGGGGAACTACTGTCTGGTCTTAGCTCACAGTTTACTCCCAACTGCAGGACAATGAATGGCTGTCTGGGAGGATGGCCTGGGGGTGCTAGAGGGGCCTTCCAAGCCAGCAGAGCTCGGGTGACCTCTAGTTTAGTGAATGTGCATTGCACGCATTCTTCTTCTGAGTGCTGTGGAGATGAGCAGCCGTTCATGGCCAGGCTGTGTTTGCTTGCAGCCTGGAGCTGCTTCTGCCTGCTGCTGGGTGCTTGCAAGATGCAAAGGGAGGGTGGGCTGATGTCTGTCCCTTCTCAGCCACGAGGACAACGAAGGAGACTAGGTCAGGTAATGAGTTCCTCATTGCTGGGAACAGTCAAGCAGAGGCAGGCGACCGCAACCTCTCAGGGATTTGGTACAGGGATCCCTCCAGGTCACGCAGGGTGCAGTGACTGGCCTCTCAGACTTTGTGTCTTTCAACTGCATTTATTACGCCCATCGTATTTTCATGTAGGGAGGGGTGAATTGTGTGATGTCTGAGGGTTGCTTTAAAATACTCCGGCAAGAAAACCAAAAGAAAAAAAGGAAAATGGTAGATAAAGCAAGTGTGGCGAAATCTTGGTCATTGTCACATCTGGAGGGATGAATATATAGAATCGATTATACCATTCTATACATGTGTGCATATATAAGAATGCTCGAAATTAAAATGAAAATGGACTTTATGAGAGTGTCATAAATGCATGGTGTGAAAAACCCAGCTGCACAGAAGAAGAGTGGAAGGCGAGCCTGCTCCCTTCTCCCAGGCCCTGGTTCCCCTCCCACGGCTAAGCCCTCTTCCCAGCCTCCTCCACAGCCTTCCAGAGTTGACTGCGTGTACACAAGCCTGGGTGTATAAACAGGATTTCATTTTTTTATGATTTAAAAATAGATAACACATCCACATGGAAGAACATGCAAATGCACAAGACGGTATATCATGAAAAGTTTCCCTCTTGTTCTGTGCTCTAGAGGTACTGATGCTTCAAGTTTCTCAGATGTCCTTCAGAGCTATTCAAGGCAGAGTGTGTGTGTGTGTGCACATAACGTACAATGTGCATACACCCTTTTTATAACTCCTCAAGTGCTAGCATATTGGAGACTCTGCGTTTTCTCTCCCAACTCCCTCCCTCCCTCCTTCCCTCCCGTCTCAGAGGCAGAGACAGGTCCATGATTTGCCTTAATCCACAGCACCTTCTCATCATCAGTACATGTGAGGTCTTTCTCTTGTGTTGTTCTGTTTTATTTTCCCTTCATCCTATTTCTTTACTCATAGGCACCCACAGTGATGTGTTTGATAAATGTTTTTATATAACGCACACATCCTCATTTAAAAAATTATGGTATTCTGTGTATAAGTGCTGTTAGTTTACGTCAATAGTATTCTATAGCGAATCCAGCACCGTTTGTTGCTCTTATCCCTGGATACTGTGTTTTCAAGCTCATTCCACGTTTGTGTGTGCACCTGCATGGGTGTGGCTGTCGGACAGGGTTCCGAGGTTGAAATCCATGGGACTTCGCCATCCCCCCGAGACAGACGCTGAGGTTGCCTCCAGCACGCCACTGTCATGGTCAACACTGCCCTGACTGTCCTGGTCCATGTCCACAGCCAGACCTCGCCCCCCACGCTGGAGAGCATTTTCCATCAGCCCACATACATCTGTCTTGGGTTTTAAAATAGCTGCATGGTTATTTCTAGTTTCAGATGTTTCATAGTTTATCTGGCTAATCACCTCGCTATTGACAGACCGTTCGGTTTTCCAATCTCTCATCATTGCGAATGTGACTAGCCTTGTCGATTCGCACACGTGCAAGCACAGCTGCAGGCCGAATACCTAGGAGCAGAACTGCTGAGGCAGAGGGTCTGCCTTTGTCATTTACGGCCAAAACAGGGTGTCTCTCCCCCCTTCATCAAAGCCATCTTCTAGCACGAAGTCTCTCTGAGGCTCAGAGGGGTGGTGGCCTGGCTGGTATAAACAGTCAGTGAGGGTTGGCACTGAGGCTGGGACCCAGGAGGCTGAGCCCTGGCCAGTGACCTTTTCCAGGCACTGCAGGGGCTCCTGTGTGTCCCGGCTTTGAGAGAGTCTGGGACCTTCCCTTTAAGTCTGGGGGCCTCACCCTGTCCTGGAATGTTCGTGGTAAGAAACTCACCCATGCCCACTGGTCTGGAGAGGTGTCAGCCCAGGAGCTCTGTTCCTGGGGGTGGGAGCTTGTCACATGAAGGCCCCTGGGAGGCCCTGTCAGGCTGGGGCCTCTGTAGCTCCCTTGACCCCCGCCCCCCCACCCCCCGCAGCACCTTCATAAATGGCTCTGTGGGAGAGAGACATCCTTGGGAGCCCAGCCCCAGTTGCTTGGAGACAACTGGGCAACAGATCTGGGTTATTTAAAGGAGAGAAAGGGTGGGAGGGAAGGGGAGACAGTCTGTTTATTCAGGGATGCATGGTCCCCCTGCTGCAGGGTTTGGCAGCCCCCAGTGTCCAGGGCGGGGGGCTCTGCAGTAAGAGCTGGCAGGAGGCTACTTGGAGCTCCTTTCTGGTGGCAGTAGGGGTGCGGGATTCTCTGCATGTTCCAGGGGTCACTCTGCAAGTGCTGGCTGCTGTCTCCTGGAGGGGGAGGTGAGGGCAGAAGGACAGAAGGATGACGCCTTGAACCTTCTGATCGTCATGATAACCACAACTACCGCTGTGTATTGAGCGTCCTCTTGGACTGCTATTCTCTATTCTAAATTTATTAGTTCATTTAATCTTAAAACCCTGTCCAAGTAGGTATGGCTATCCTCATTTTATAGATGTGAAGACTGATGCTCAGAGAGGTTAAGTGATTTGCCTGAGGTCACACAGCTAAGTGGCAGAAACTGAATTAAAGCTGAGATCTGTCTGATGCAGAAGCCAGAACAAACAACTGTTCATTGCTAGAGTTAGCTGGGCCCTCTTGTGGCCTCTACTTCACCCCGAGCTGACCTAGAAGGATGCTGTTCAGCTGAGCACCTCATCCATGCTGCCCTGGCCCTACCCCCAGGCTGCAGGAAACACATGGCCCTGAAATGGTCAGTTTACTTGTCTGCCTCTTCCACAGGTCTGTGAGCACCTGAGGACAGGGCAGGGACTCGCTCATCTCTGTGCCCCAAGCCAGGGTCAGGCACATAGCAGGTGCTTAAAGAACACTCCACAGGGAGCTCGATGTTTGAGCAGCTCTCCCTCAGACAGGGTCAGCTGTCTGGCTGTGGGCCCTTGCTCTCTCCCTGACAGCCCTGCAGGGCCGGAAGAAACGGTCTTCTTCTGCTGTGTACTGGTTTATTGTGTCTTCCCACTAAAATGTCAGCTCCGTGAAGGCAGGACCTTGTCTGTCTCATTCACTTCTCAGGTCCTAGAACAAGGCTTGGCATAGAAGGGACTCTGTCTGTTGACTGACTGAATGAAACATGTGCCAAATGAATGAGCCAGGATTTCTTCCTCCTGTTCTCTCCACCTCTGATGGAGTCTTCTGCATGTAGCACCTGAAGAATATTCTGGAGACAGAATCATCCTCCTCCCATATGTCCTGGGCTCTCTTCAGTCAGGCCCTAAGTGGTGCTGGTGGGTGGAGGTGAGCAAGTTCTGGGCAGCATTTTCAAACTGCAGGTCACAGGAAAAATCAATTTAGTGCCCTGCAGGCAGCAGTAACAAAAAGGAATAGGAGAGGATAGATGAGTAAGTATCACAATGCATCCAACACAGGAAGGCCAAGCATTTTTTTGTGAATAACTCACATTCATGTTTCTGTGTAGCTGGTCACAGTGTAAAATGTATTTCTTACTTTGGGTCTTGATCAAAAAAGTTTGAACCTTGTATGTGAATTTGGGAGGTGGGAGATGTGATCCTTAGACCCGGAGGAGGATATAACCGATAAAAGTTATAATAACCCAGATGATGATGATAATGATGATGATGATGATGATGCCAATTACTGAAAATGAGTCCTGTGCCAGGCAGGGGTGCTCCGGTCCTAGTGCTTGCAGTGAGGGGAAGGAGTCCAGCGTAGACAGAGATCCTGTGGATGGGTGAGGGTGGAGTCCGAGGAAGACTGCCTGGAGGGGATGGAGGCTGGACTCAGTTTCCAAAGCCCCTGGGCCCTGGCAGGTTCAGGGCTGGGTCACAGTGTGAGCTCTGGTAGCAATAATAATGACAATAACAGCTGCCATCAGTAAGCACTGACTGACTGCCAGGCACCCGTTTAATTCTCCAGATATTCCCAGAAGCAAGAACTGCTCTTAGCACCATTGTACAAATGAGGAGATCTGGAGAAAGACAGTAATTTGGAGGGTAGGGGTCACACAGTGATAAAGTTGCTGTGTCTAGATCCAAGCCTAGGTCTGCTCTGCTCAAAGCCCGTGTCTTTCTTTAAGCCTTGGATTGCACACAGAAGGGGGGTGCTAGATCCTAGAAATGGGGCTGTGGGCCTGGAAGGGCACACAACCAGGGCAGGCGGGGGTCCCATCTGTGTTGGGACTTAGGCAGCAGGGATGAGTTACCTGAGGCGTGCAGACACTGGGCTCAGGGCGCAACTGCATGTCCCAAGATACCCACCGTGGAGGGGCCCACGTGGTCCCTGTTCTTGGCAGTAATGTGGTCACAAGGAGCCAAGCCAGGCTGCCCCCTGCCCTGATGCTGTCCATTCCTTGGGCCCAATGTCCCCCGCCTGTGGCGGGCTTGGCAGGGAGAAAAGCAGCAGGGCCTGTTTCCCGTCTTTTGTCAAGTCTCATCTTTGCTGGTTGGAGCCCAGCTCCTCTGCTTTCCAGCGAGTCATTTGTGCCTGTCAGGAAATGATTCTTGGCTTGAGTAGTCCCATGAGGGAATCTGGGGTTCTCACAGCTTATGTTTCTGCCCAGCGACTGACCTTGGGAGCTCTCTCCCAAGAGCACCAGCACCTTGCTTGGGCTCAGGGGCTGTGGACGGCCACAGGCGACTGTCCAGAAGCGTGAGTAATGGGGTTGCTCATCTTGTCTGGTTTGGGACTGTGGTGGGTTGCTCTGTGTGTGTGCCATGCATACCCTCACGTGCACACATGCTCACTCGCATATCCACTCTCACCCTTGCTAGACGCTTGCACAAACCTGCATCCCTTCAAACATGAGTTCACATACCAGCAACACAAGCACGGATGTGTGCATGCAAACATGTTCAACACAGCGCACATTCGCACAGGGCCACCCATGGTACCCTGGCCTTCTTTATTATTTCTTTCTCTCTTTTTTTTTACTCCAAGTTATCAACTGAATCTGGCCTTCTTTAGATGATAAGGTAGTGTCTTGGGTGCATGTGTGTGGGATGTGGGGGTGGTAGTGCTGGTGGAGGGTACTGGGTGAGTAGGGGTCTGTCCTGAGCCCTCTATTTATTGGGACCCATGAATCTTTTCTCCGGGGATTTTGGGCTTCTACTCTGAGCATCCAGACTGCTCAGGGAGCTTCTGCGGCAGTTTGAGAGGCTCAAATTAGCTCAACTCATTCTTCCTTTCTTCCTGGGGCTTGGGAGAGAGCACAGAGTTCCTTCTCTTGGGTGTACCCAGGGCTGCTCTACGTCCATCTCTCCTCCAGCTCTCAGCCTCTGTCCCCAGGCACAGGGTGGGGCAAATCTGGTCCTGAAGGCTTTCTTGTGTTTGCAGGGACATCCCAACCCCATGGCCAGCAGACCACTAGGACTGCAGGACTTGCTGCTCTGAGCAGGGACTTGGCAGACCCTCTGGCGTGGGGAGATTGAGCACTGTGGTTTGGATGCAGTCTGTGGCTTGACCCTGAGACACCTGCAACCCCCCAGCCCTCTATTTCTGGAGCCTACCAGCTGAGCCCCCAGCCTGTCTGTTGGAGCCATAAGGGCGGTGACTGCTGGCTCTCCTGAAGACATCCATGCTCTGGGCTTTTCTGCTTGGTTCAACAGGAACACCTACTGTGTACATGGTGTATATAAATTAATGAATGGAGATGTGCCAGAAACTGTGCAGGGGACAAAAAGACAGACTTGGCTTTTGCTCTCTAGGAGCTCAGTCTAGACAGGCACATGGCCATGGACCCCAGCATCTGCTGGATAGTGAGGGTGAGGGGTAAGCAGCATAAATGGGTGTATGTGTGTGCGTGTGATGTTTGTGTATGGATGTGTGTATATGTGTATGACAGTGTGTGTGCGTGCATGCCCCTACCTTAGTCCTGGCCTTGAGGGGGCTTTTTCCTGGTGTGCATTCTCAGGATGGCAGGGCTGCAGCTGGGGAATCTGCCAGGGGGGTGGGCTGGAATATGGGGTTGTGGCTAGAGGAGGAAGAAAAGGACTGTGCCTGAGGATGGAGACCTACAGTGTGCCACACACTGCGTGTGTGCATCACTTGCCCAGCTCATGGGCTCCTCGCACACCTCTTTGAAGGAGAATAGGGCCATCGATGGATGCGGAATTTGGGGATCAGAGAACTTATGTCATTTTTCCCAGATCACACAGCCAGTGAACTGGGAGCCAATTTGAGCCTACCTCTGCTGGACTCTGCAGGTCAGGGCTGCTTCTCAAGGCCAGGCGCCTGGGCTTCCTCTGCTGCTCTCCTCCTCACACCCTTGGGTGGGGCAGGAGCAGGCCTGGAGCTGAGGGCAAGTCTTCTCTGAGCCTCAGTTTCCTCATGCGTGAAAACAGGGATCATTTTATGGGTACTCATAAAATCATCCAGGTGAAGCACTGGAGACCTAGGAGCTAGGGACCTGGTAAGAGCACACAAATGAGTCATTTCTCTTGCCTTTAGTTATCCGAGTGGCCACGGGACTGCGCGCCCCTCTCCCAGCCAGGCGCCCTCCTCCAGCCTGACTTTGGGCAGAGCTGGGGCCTGCGCTGCCTTCCTCCGGTGGCATCCCGGGCTCGGGCCCTGACTGGGGCTGAGGCAGGTAAGGACAGGTGAGGAAGGATTTCCCGAGCGTGGAGCGGAGAGAGGGAGGAAGTGACTCACCAAGCACAGCAAAGCCCGTCTCCCTGGGAGGAAGTCTCTGCGAGACAGTGAGCACACATGGGGGCCCGCGGGGGCGTGCGGGTGGGCACGGCTGCTGTCGCCCAGTGCTGGCCCCGCGGCGCGGGAGGCAGGGGCAGGCCCTCTGGTGCGGGTCACCGTCTGGAGCCATAGAGTGGGGGCGAAGCGACCCCTTCTTCCAAAGTTCTTGCTCTGCGGGTCCTCTCTCGCCTCTGGGGGCTGCCAGGCGCGTTTCCCTGGGCTATTGGGCGGACAGTCTGCGCTTCAGGGGCTCGCCCTTCGACACCTGGGAGGATAAAGCCCCGAGAGTGCCATCGCCTCGCTCGGGCGCACAGCAAGGCGAGGCGGGGCCCGGAGCCCGGACACTCGTCTCGGTCCCGCTGAGGCTCGGCCAGGCTGTAAAGGCTGAGAGGGGCGAGGGAAGCCCGGCCGGTGTCCCGGGGAGCTGGGGAAGGAGGGGGTGTGACGCCGGGAACATTTGCTGTGTCCCCCAGTCCGGGCGGTGCGGGGCTGGACGTCGGGTTTGGGTGTCTTCCAGAAGGAGCCAAGCTAACGACAAGAGAAGAGGAACTGGCTTCCCGAGCAGTCTCCCCCGCCCCAAACTTTTCCTCCTCGCGGAGGGTGGGCGGGCGGAGGGAGGAAGCGGGGCCGGGGAAGGTGGGGCCCGCCGTCCCCCGCCCGCCCGGGAGCGGCCGCTCGGACGCCGTCGGGACGCGGCCGGGGTGAGTGTGTCTTTAAATCCGAGCCCCCCGCCCCTCTGCGCTGGGCCGGGGCTCCCGCGGGCTGGCGGCGGCGGGCGCGGTGATTGGCGGCCGGGCCGGGCCCGCCTCTCGGCGCGGGGGACGCGGGGCGCGGGGCGCGGGGAGCGAGCGCTCCGGCTCCGGGGGACCCGCCTCGTCCGCCCGGCCTGCCCACGTCCGGAGCCGCCTCTGCCCACGGATGGGCTGGGGAAGTTGGGAGGAGCGAGCCGGAGCCCGCGCCGGGCGCGCCCCGCCGCTGCCTGACTCGGCGCCCGCAGTCCGGGCGCAGCGCGCCGGCCGCCGGACCACGCATGCCCCCCGGAGCCGCGGGCTGGCAGGTACCGACGCGTCCGGGCCCGGGGCTGGCGAGGGGAGGGCAGCTTCAGGAGTCCTCCGTGCTCCCCAGCCCGCGGCTGCTCCAGCCGCCCACTCCCCTCCGCCGGGAGAGGAGAGGTCCTGGGTCCGCAGCCCGCACCCGCTCGGGGTGGCTGCCTGGGAGGCAGGCGGGAGCTCGCTAACCAGCCAGCCAGCGGTTACTGGGTCGTTAGTGTGTCGGGTTCTGGGCCACCCGCGCTCCCGAGGTTTCCCTCGGACTGGGGTAGGCATGGACTGGCGACACCTCTACTTTTCATTGCTAGGCCTGGACGGCCCAGGAACTAGGCTTCCCGCGAAGTTGTTGGGAGAGGGAAGCTTTCTAATGATCCAGAGATGGAGTCCCTTGACTCATCTCTAGGGGGCTGGGGGCCCACAGACAGGGGAAGAGTCCGTAGGTCCCAGTGGACACAGGCTTTGATTCTTGGCCCGGTCCGGCCCTCTTCCTCTGTAGGCCTGGGTCTCCGAGGAGAGTCCATTTTTTAATTTCAGAGGGTTTTCCTGAAGCGACGTGTCAGAAGGAGTATGGGAGAGCAGCTACACCTGGCTTCTTAAGGTGGCCAAGATGGTTGGAGCCTGTTCCTCTCTCTTGGGAAGTCAGATAGAAAAAAGCTTCATGGCCTCAGGAAGCTTCTGGGCAGCTCTGCTCTCCCCACCAGAGGTCCAGGCACCAACTCTTTGGCTTCTGGGCAGAGCAGCCTGAACCCAGTGACCGAGCACCTCCTAAATGCCAGGCACTGGGCCAGGCCTGGGCAGGGCGTGGATGGTGGGAGTATTTGGAGGATTCTGTCCTCACATGGCTCAGACCCCTCAGAGGAAGACAGAACATAAACACGCAGAAGGTTTGCTGATACAGGGTTTTGATACCAATCCTAGACTGCTGATAGTGTAAATGCCAAGAAGCTGCACACCATTGCTACATGAGAAATGCATGCAGGCTGCAAGAGCAGGGGGGAGCTGGGATCCATTTCTCATGCAACAGTGCAGATGTGTTTAAATGTTGCAGCTCCCTACCTACCCTTCCTCAGTTCCTGCCAGTAATCTGGACCTCTCACCACTTCCAAGGGCAGGGAGCAGCCGGGGCTGAGTAGTTCTCCTGCCTATATATGGCTCCTGCCCCCACTTCCAGGTTTTTGGTTTTTTTCTCTGCTGGTGGGTTTCTTGGGTTAGGCTGAGTGCAGGACTCTCCTAGCTGCCCTGTGGCTGAGGTTTGGGGTATAGAGCCAGACTTGCAGGAGGTTCAGAGGCAAGTGGGAGGAAGTCCTCACTTCCTTTCTGAAGAGCCTCCATTGCTGGGGGTAGGGGGAGGCTGGGAGGCACTGGGCCAGACAGTTTCCTGTGAGTGCAGACAGACCTGAGGTGGTGGCGTGTACTCTCTGCCCTTCCCTCATTGGGACTAGGGGTAGGCAGGGTAGGGCCTGGGTGGCTTGAGGTGGGTGGTGCCTGGGGCAGCTCTGACCTCACCTCTGTGAGGTTCTACTGTTCCTGGGCCTCTGTCCCTCCCGCATTGTCCCTGGCAGGTTTCTGTTTTTCTGGAACACCTCTGGGGGGTGGCAGTGAGCTCACCCTATGGCCTCGGGTGCAGTTCTGAGAGTGGGAGTTGCTGGGCTCGTCCCAAAGCCCTTGGCCGGCACTGTGACAACTCAGGCGAACACCCACCTGTCTCCAGACAGGTGGCACACACGGACCTGGGTCAGCCAGGCACAGGTAGGGGATGCCTATGTGGGCAGAGATATGTGTGCACGCTCAGGTTTGCGGCTGCGTGGGCAGAGACGTAGAGGAACTGGACACATACATACCTGAGGGCAGGCACAGGAAGACAAGAGGTGAAGAAGCAACCCGGGGACACAGACGTGTGGGGGAAGACATACACGAACACATCAATGTGGACCGCATGTGAGCTGCAGACATGTATTATAGACAGATTTACACAGTCACTGGGAGGCAGACATGTAAGTGGACAGACATATAGGTGGACTCGCCGGAGCACGGACGTGGGTGTGAACTGACACACACAGACGTAAGAAAGCCTTGCAGAAGTACCTGGGCAGACGTGGAGTTGGCTGTGAGCTCCCAGGGACGCAGACACGTATTGCTGACAGAGTCACCGGACAGTAGAGGCCAGGACCCAGACAGAGGTGGCACTGAGATGCAGTGTGCAGCGTGCAGTGCTCAGTTGTCACCACTTCCCCGTGTGGCAGCAGTGCCCCGAAGTTGTCCTGTTTGGGGGGCCTGGGGGTGGTACAGGTGCTCTGTGGTACGGCTTTTTCTAGACTCCTACTTTGGGGTTTGAGAATCCCAAAGGGCTCAGTGTCCTCTGTTTTACTGAGAGTCATTTGACCTCCCCACTCCCTCAGTTACAGTGCTGGGTTTGTGCCATTCTCATCTTCCCTGAAGCGAGGCGGTGTGGCCCGGGTGGGCTGCTCCAACCAGGATAGGGGAGGAACCTGGCTGTGGGATTCTCCTTCTAAACCCAAGCCTCTGGGTCTTCATCAGGGATGGGACGGTCCCTGGGGGAGAGACAGCACACATGCAGCTGGGTCTGTGATAAGAGCCATTGCCCTCTGGGGTGGGCGCCTCCCCCCCAAGCCCTGGGCTTGCACAGGGAAGGGGACCCCCACCTTCTGGCTGTGTTATCTCCTCTGCCCAGCCTGGCAACTGGGATCCAGCCCAGATTCTAGATACAGTTTGACACTAACTCACTGTGTGACCTTTGGCAAGTTACTTAATGACTTCTTTCCTCATCTTTAAAGTAGGGCCAGCAACCCCCAAGCCCTGGGGATATTGTGCGGGTTAAGTGGGAAAACATCAGCCGAAAGCATGTGGCCCGGTGCCTGGCGCAGAGTGAGCGCTAAGTCAACATGGGGGTGGGGGCTTCCACTATGAGCCTTCCCCGTGGCCAGGATTCTCCGCAGCTTTCCTCAGCAGCCAGGCCCCTGGCCCTGGAGCCGGGGTAGAGGCCAGGGGAGGGCTGGGCAGGCCAGGCACCTCTCACGTGAAAGCTGGAGGGTTTTGTCCTCACTTGCTGCCCACCAGCCCCTCCACACACAGGGTCAGGAAATGGCAGGCAGGGCGTCTGGAAGCTTGGGCCTGCTGGGCCTCTGGGAGGGGAGCCAGTGGTTTGCTAAGAATAGCCCCAAATCATGGCTCTTGCCTTCCAGCGGGCAGCCCAGCCGTGTGCCTCCCCTGTGCTGGGCCAAGGCGCTTGCAGACAGGCTTTTATGTTTCCTGTAACTGCTCCTGTAACTGGCGCTAAGCACGGGATGGGCCCAGGAGCAGCAGGCTCAGTCTGGGAGGAGGCTCTGCTCCCTTCCGAGGCCTTTGGGACCTGGGGAAAGAGAAGGTCTGGAAGCAGTGGTCTCTGTAATCTCTGAGTTCCTCTTGCACTCAGGGCTTGTCCCGACAGGCTCCCCTGACCACCTTCCCACCCCCCAGTAGACTTGTCCTGAGGCTCTGGGAGGAGACCACCAGGGTCTGAATTCCTGCTTCCTCTCTTACTGGCTGTGTGGCCCTGGGTAACTAACTTAACCTCTCTGTGCCTCAATTCCTTTGTGTAACAAGGTTGATGATAGTAACTCCCTTATGAGCCTGTCCCTGGGATGAAAGGAGGTACACATGGAAAGCCCTCCGGTACTGTCTGGCTCCTGGAAGGGGCTTGGTAAACATTAGGTGCTGGTGTTACTACCACGATTGATGTTCTCTCAGCAGAGGCCAGGAAGCTTGCCCAGTCACATGGTGGGACGGACCAGGATGGTGTCTTGATTTGGGTTCCTGGACTTGCTTGGCGTTGGGTTCAGTGTGAGGTGCTGGGGATCCAAAGGTGGAGTAGACGCAGTCCTTGCCAGGAGGTGAGCGAGGCACGCACAGACTTTAGACCGTACCCCACCGATGACACGATGGGGCACGTGCTAGCCATGGTTGGAGCTGGCAGTGTGTGTGACACTTCGTGTGGGCTTTGAAGGACGGCTAGGAGCTGGCAAGGGGGAGGGAAGGCTTCCCTAGCACAAAGAGCAGCATGGCAGGGGTGTGACAGCTCTTGGGAGGTGTTTTGTATATTTCCCATAACTGGCACGTGGACTGGCTTTAGCTCTGAGGGGGCCCCTGCCTGGGCTGCAGCTGGGGACTGATGAGGTGCCTAGGGTCACCTGCGTGCCCATGGTAGGCAGTAGGGAGCGTCTGGGGCTTTGGGAACTAAGTGTGTCCCAGGGAGCTGAGGCTTTCAGACGACCCCTGATGGGGGAGGGTGTGGTGCTGGGAGGGCTGGGGGTGCCCCTGGGTGACCTGGGCCGTGCCGGCCTCTCCATCCTGCTAAGCTCAGGCCTTCCTCTCTGCAGGCTGTGCTGGCCTCTGGGCTTCCCAGGGTGGAGGACAGGGACACTGGGTGTATTTGAAGATTCTGTTTAGAAACCCAGAGGGGAACTTTTCCTTTTCCTGGCACTGGAGGGCCTCATGAGACAGTTAACCCCTTTCCTGCTGGGCACAAAGTGGCCAATGGGCACGTCTCCCTCCCCGTTTTGTTTCTTTGGGATCGCTGTTTCATTGTTGCCTTTTCTGTTACGTGGAATGTGCACATTAGGTGTTAAAAGGTATAGTACATTCTACAACTGAGTATCCTTTCTGTAACTGAACAGGCAAAGAAATCACACTGAATATCAGCATCTGGCAGTATTTTTTGGAAAAAAATGGGTTTAAATTGATTAACACTATTAAATGACATCTAATATTTCGTGCTATATGATTCAGTACAGCTATATGATACAGTAACATAAAACATTAACATTAAAGCATACAACTAAAATTAAGATGGCAAACAAAACTTATATAACTTTTCTTTCTATTTTTTTTTTGAGACAGAGTCTTACTCTGTTGCCCGGGCTAGAGTGCCATGGTGTCAGCTTAGCTGTCAGCAACCTCAAACTCCTGGGCTCGAGTGATCCTTCTGCCTCAGCCTCCCGAGTAGCTGGGACTACAGGCATGCACCACCATGCCCGGCTAATTTTTTCTATATATATTTTTAGTTGTCCAGCTTATTTCTTTCTATTTTTTTTTAGTAGAAACGAGGTCTTGCTCTTGCTCAGGCTGGTCTTGAACTCCTGAGCTCAAACAATCTGTCCTCCTCGGCCTCCCAGAGTGCTAGGATTACAGGCGTGACCCACCGTGCCCGGCCAACTTTTTTTTTTTTTTTACAGGAAAATACTTTTGAAGTATGCATCTACCTCCAGAAAAATTACACATAGCATCACTAAGCATATCCCCAAAAAGTATACAATATGCACACTTGGAAAATTAAAAATTAAAAAAATTGTAAGCAACAGGTGAGCTTTATATTTATAAGAATATGAAAAGAATTCCCATTTTTAGTACTATTGTATAAAGAATTTTCTTTTGATGCAAAGTTAATGAAGTGTCCTCCTGTCAGGACCATACTTTACAAAAAACACTGTATTTAAAAAATTTGTTTTTATTTTTTATTTATTTATGTTTTTAGAGATAGGTCTTGCTCTGTTGTCCAGGCTGGAGCGCAGTGGAGCAATCATAGTTCACTGCAGCTTCGAAC
This sequence comes from Cheirogaleus medius, assembly GCA_008086735.1. NCBI lineage: Eukaryota > Metazoa > Chordata > Mammalia > Primates > Cheirogaleidae > Cheirogaleus > Cheirogaleus medius. The sequence goes on from VBSM01003143.1 coordinate 42,825,782, forward strand.
TCCTAGGCTCACGATCTTCCTGCCTCAGCCTCCCAAGCAGCTAGGGAGGTACACTACAGATGCACACCACCATGCCTGGCTAAGTTTTAAATTTTTTGTAGAGATGGGGTCTCACTATGTCATTCAGGCTGGTCTCAAACACCTGGCCTCAAGGGATCCTCTTGCCTTGGCCTCCCAAAATGCTGGGATTACAGACAGACATGAGCCTGCTCAACACCTTATTTTTGAAACGAGATTATGGAGCAAGATAGAGCATCTCAACAATGTCATCTTATTAAATATTTTTTTAAAAATTACTTTTACTGCTTTATCAAAACATGTTCCTTAGGTGTATAGGATTCATTCTTAAAGTTCTTCCTAGAAGTAATATACAAAGGAGAGGCATGTTTATTCCCAGTCACACTCCTGGAAGATGCTTTCTGTGGTTGAGAAGAGTCTTCTCTCTCTTCTTTTCGCTGGTTGTTTTTGGCCTTGACCTGTGTTAAGATGTGAGATTTCAGGTTAGTTAAAAGTTCTTATTGCAACCATGGAAGGGACACACAAAGGGCCCCAGGATGGATTCACACATGTGTGCACAAATCGAAGTCTAGTGAAAAGTGTTTCTGGAAGCCTTGAAATGTGCACTGGAAGGGCTTCTCTCCGGTACGAGCCAGTTGGTATCGCACGTGCATGAACTCCAGGACCGTGGGTATGTAGTTGTTTTCTCGTGGCAGAGTTATCCCTGAACTTCTTTGCGCAGCCTTTATGAGGGCAAGCTATTTTTCTTGGAGCATCGTCTTCTTTAACATTTCTTGGCTTCAGTCTAGCAAATTCTGCCAATTGTTTAGAATCCGAGAGGTCAATGCCAGATATTCCTCCAGAAAGAAATTTCTTTGCTGTCATATACTCTGAGTGATAGGTAGGCACGTTCTCTGCAGTGATCTGTTCTTCAGTCACCTCCTCATGGTCAGTATCTTTTTTTTTCATCTGAGCACCACATGGTGACAGAGAACTTGTCCTACAGGGTCTGAGCTGCACCTGCTTCTGCTCCCAATTCTTGTTGTCCAGATGGGCACTGCTGCCATCTGCCTCATGTCCCCTTTGACTGTTGCCTTGTAGTGCCTGAGCCCATCATCCTGGGACCCTGGGTGGCAAGGCCTTGAGGACCTCATCCAGCCTTGATCTGAGTTTGGCCTTGCTGTGACCACTTGCATCCTGGGTGCTCACTCCCTGTCTGGTAGAGCTCACGGACGTTTAGAGACCCTGCCACTTCTGCCCTGCCTGGCTCGCTCCAACGCCTGTGTGAAGCTCTGGTTTCTGGATGCCCCAGATGGGGCGTCACAGCTGCAGACCCCTTGGGGAGATGTGGAGCAGTCTTTGCTCTAGGAGGCTCCAAACCAGGCCTGAGGCATGAAGTGAGCAAGCTCTGGACTGGCAGTTGGGCATCTGAGCCCAGTTTTCTCATCTGCAAAATGGGTGTAATAATTTTTTTCTGTGCCTTTAAAACATTTTTTTCCCCTAAGGTGAAATTAACATAAAATTAACCATTTTAAAGTGCACAATCCAGTGACATTTAGTATATTCACAGCGTTGTGCAACCACTACTTGTATCAAGTTCTAAAACATTTTATCACCCCAAAAGAAAACCCTGTACCCATTAAGCAGTTATTCCCCATTCCCTCCTCCACCTTACTTTAAAAAAAAGTTGTATTGAGGTATACACACCATAAAATCCACCCACGTTTAGTGTACAAGTCGCTGAGTGTTGGTGAATGTCACAGCCATGCAGCTACCTCCTCAGACAAGTCTGAGGATGTTCCCATCACCCACAAAGGCGCTTGCACTCCTGCTCATCTTCTTTTTGCCCCTGTGATTCTGTTTTTTCTAGATTTTCATGCACATGGAATCTTACAATAGGTAATCTTTGGTGTCTGGCTTCTCAACAGGACGCTTTCTGAGATTCATCCCTGTTACTACACCTTTCCGCTAGTCCCATTCCTTTTTCATTGCTGCATAGCATTCTAGTGTGTGGAACATATTATGATAAAAATAATAAAATTACCTTTACGAAATATTCAAGTAGTCACTTCATAGAGAGAAAGTAAAATGTAAAACTCCTTCCCCTCCCTGCCCTCCCTCTCCTCCCCAGAGGTGGCACTGTCAGCAGTTTGCTGACCATCCCTTAGTCTTTTTCTGCACCTCTTCATAAGTTGGTGTAGTTTTTGATTTTGGGATATAAAGGAGATCACACTCAGCCCATGGCTGTGGGGCCTGCTTTTTTCATCTGGCCGTGGGTCTTGGGGGGTGACCCCAGCACTGCCATTGGAGTTCCAGGCACATGCCCCGAGCTGGGGCTCAGCGAGGCTTCGGGCAGATGGAATGAAGGCTTCCTGGAAGTGGTTAATTAGAGCAGGTCCGGGAAGAGGGAGGCATTGGAACAAAAGGGATCAGTCTGTCCAAAATAGGCTTTGTGGCCACCTGTCCTGGGATTCTGGGTGGACGTGTCCTCCTGCTGCTCCACCACTGACCCCTCCCGCATGGCAGCCAGCAGGGGCTTCCTCTTCCTGTCTCTGCGACGTGTCACTGGAAGGAACAGGCCCCAGGAGGATTTGTTGGGTTGACGGAAGAGGGACCCTTGAGGCTCCCTTCTTGTTGCAGTAGAGTTGCCCGGTGCCGAGGCTGTCTCAGCGTGCTCGGGGCCTTACCGATGGGAACCCTGCCTGGCCTGTGTGTGCGGGGAGGGTGGGGCTGTCTGTGGCCTCCTGAGGAATGGGGGCTGCCCGTGCTCAGACCTTCACCCTCCCAGCTCCACACTGACCCCGGCCAACTGAGTCACAGAGGCTCTGAACCTACCTTTTTTTTTTTTGAGACAGAGTCTCCCTCTGTTGCCCGGGCTAGAGTGCTGTGGCATCAGCCTAGCTCACAGCAACTTCAATCTCCTGGGCTCAAGCGATCCCCCTGCCTCAGCCTCCTGAGTAGCTGGGACTACAGGCATGCGCCACCATGCCCGGCTAATTTTTTCTATATATTTTTAGTTGTCCAGCTAATTTCTTTCTATTTTTAGTAGAGACAGGATCTTGGTCTTGCTCAGGCTGGTCTCAAACTCCTAAGCTCAAACGATCCTCCCGCCTTGGCCTCCCAGAGGATTACAGGCGTGAGCTACTGCGCCCGACCTGAACCTACATCAATTTGTACTGCTTTCCTTGATGCTGCGCAATGAGTCCCCTCTCCTGCACACTTCTAACTTAGGTTGTTTTCATTGTTCCTAACTTTTTCTTAACTTAATAATTCAAAGTAGTGCCATTAATACTGTTGTGTGAAGTGAGTTCTAGGAGATAGGGGCGCTGTGTTGTAATGTTACGGGGCAGCCACCTGCTCACCCAGGATGGGATTGTCTTGTGACTTAGGGAACCCTGTAGGGGGAGGGAGAGGAGAGCGGCTCTGGGAGGGGGGCTGTGAGTAGGTGGGCTTGTGGATTTCTCCATCTTAGTGCTGCTCACCTATTTAAAGTGTACAGTTCAATAGCTTCTAGTATTAATGTAGTCAAATAGTTGTGCGTCTGTCACCATAGTCTAATTTTATAGCATTGCCATCAACTCCCAGAGATATTCTATACCCATCAGTAGTCAGTCACTCCCCACCCCAGCTCACTAATCTGCTGTCTCTATAGATTGGCTAATTCTGGACATTTCATACAATATGTGTTCTTTTCTGGACTCTCTTTTAAAGGAGAAACCCCTCACTTGTTGATTTACATTATTCTTATTGGACTATAACTTAAATGTATACAAGAGTAAGCAAAAGGCATAAATGCTGTAGTTTTTATATAACTATAAAACAAACAGGAAATACTAATAAACCAGAAAGCCAACTCATTTCCAGTGAACAGTGCTGATTTAAAAGAATATTAGCTGAGACCACCTTGCCGATGTTGGGTTGATGGTGGACGGCCGCACCTTGGCCTCTGCTGTCCTCCCGGCTCTGTTACTGGCACCCGCTGTGCAGAGTGACAGCAATGACGTTTGGCCGATTGGACGGTTTGGGGCAGTGAGACCTCACGTTTAAGCCCAAACTGCCCATGAGCAGTCCCCGAATGTCTGTTTTCATAGGGCATCCTTTATCCCTGGAAAACTGGCTTGCTTGGTTGAAGATGAGGGTAGGATAGTGTCGTTATTGAAATCTACATATGGTGGCTCTTAAACCCGTTTCTCCCGGGAATCAGGAATTTGGCACAAACAGAGACGGGCTTTGCCCAGTTCACGCAGACGCTGTCAACACGAATATGTCCCTGAATGGGCAGGTCCAGGCGGCCGTGGGCTGTGGGGAGGCTCAGTTCTCCTTCCCCATCCCCTTTTTTCCTATTTGAACCACAACCTTTCTTTCTTTGTGCTGTGTGCGATGATGTCATTTGGCGTTCATGGAGAAGGAACCGGATCATAAACACAGGAGCAGACTCGAGCCCCAAATAGCACGGCAGTGCTTGCTTATGAGATAGTCATTCAGAGGCTCTTGTTATTTTTTTTTAAATTCTTATATAATTAGCCATGTTAAAGCATACAGTTCGGTGGCATTTAGTACATTCACAATGCTGTGCAACCGTCACCTCTGTCTAGTTTCAAAACATTTTCATTATCCCCAAAGGAACCCTCATATCCATTAAGTCACTCCCGAGTCCCCTCCCCCCGGGCCCTGGCAACCACTGATCTGCATTCTGCCTCTGAGGGCTTACCTGTTCTGGAGAGTTCACATAAGTGGACTCATATAATATCAGACTTTTTGTGTCTGGCTCTTTTCACGTAGCATAATGTGTTCAGGGTTCATCTGTGTTGTGGCGTATATCAGTACTTCATGCCTTTTTATAGATGAATAACTTTCCAGCGTGTGGATATACCACCTTTTGTTTATTCACTTATCAGTCGATATACATTTGGGTTGTTTCCACTGTTGGGCTGTTGTGAACAGCTGTTTGGCTGCTGTGAGCTGGTATTCTGTGTTTAACTTTTTGAGTTTGATGTTCTGGAATTAGATAGTGGTTACACCGCTTTGTGAAAATAGTAAAAACCATTGAACTGTATACAGACAGTTCTCATATTAACAATGGTTCAACTTATGGTTTTTCAGCTTTATGATGGGTTTATTCAGATGTAACCCGTGGTAAATCGAGGAGCTCCTTCTGACCTTCCATGGGGTTAGAGTTTCTACTGAATGCGTTTCGATTTCGTACCATAATAAAGTCTAAAGATCGTAAGTAGAACTATTATAAGTCAGGGACCATCTGTTGTGTTGCTAGCATTAAATGCATTTTTGGCTTACAACGTTTTCGATTTACGATGGGTTTATCAGGACATAACCCCATCGTAAGTTGAGGAGGAGCTGCACTTTAAAGGGTGAATTTTGTGGTATGTGAATTATATCTCAATTTTAAAAAAAGAGCCCACAGATCCCTAAGCAGATATTCATGGGGTCTGGATTGAGTCATGGTCTCAGCTCTGGAAACCCAGAGTCCTTTATCACCTCCTGGGAATCTTGGAGATTCCCTGGGTGGGTGGGGACACTGGGCCTCACCTCGTAGTCCATGTTTGGGGCGGTAGGTGGGAGCTGTAGGCACTAAATGGGCTCACTGGCTGCCTGGCCCCTGAGCGTGGCTCATTCTGGCCCTTCCTGGCTTCTGAACAAGAGGTGCTCACTATAGAACTCAGTTTCCCCACCTGTAAAGTGGGCCTGTGAGTGGCCCAGCCTTGGCCATGGCCAGGGCAATGAAGTCTATAGTGGGTCAGATGTGTCACACTGACTGCCTCTCTGGATCCACTTTTTCCCTGTCTTTTGTGTTTCTTTTTGGAGCATCCCCTGCAAGCCTCAGGACCAGTTCCTCTTTCTTTGCAGGGCCCCCAGGCCTGCCACTTCCTTCTGAGATTGCGGCAGGGCGGGACTGCGGCTCTCTGTCCAGTCTTCACATACACCTGCTTCCCCTCAGTCTGGCCCGTCTTGGCAGCGTCCCCATGTCTCTGGTTTTTCGGGCCAAACACCTCAAAGTCGTCCTGCCTCTTCTCTCACACTTCAGAAGTGGCATGCCAGGAGGCCCCTTGGCGTAGGCCTTCTGTGACTACCGTGTCTCAAATACGTCCCTTTCCCACCTTCTAGTTTTCTAGCTCAGACTCTCAGCCCCATGTGGCCACAGCACAGTGTACACAGTGTGTCATAATTGTGTTCCTTTGTTCACTCTTTCCCTCCCTCTCTTTCTGTCTCCTGTGGAAGGTCTGCTCCATGAGGGGCCGGGACTGTGCCTGTCTGGTTGACGAGGTAGATACTTCCCAGCTGTCTGTTGGATGAGCAGTGACACAGTGAAGCGACATGCCACTGTCAAACAGATAGGGCTGGAATTACGTGTATTGGCTGGTAGGGGTGTTTATGTTGTCCTGTTAAGGGAAAAGCTTGTTGAATAAGAAGGCTTAAGAGGTGGGCTTTGAGGGGGATGGGAAGGGCACAGATTTTTTCTTTATAGATTTTTGACTTGTGACAATAAGTACAAAAACTTTGGTAATAGAAAAATCTGGTAAACAACAAAAAAAATAAAATATCTGGTCAAAGGGAGCATCAGGATTTGAACCCTGGTCCTTCTGACTCCTAGCCTGTGTCCTTTCCCAGAACCCAACACTTGCGATGGCCTCTCTATACATAGCCTCTCAGTATAGCCTCACTGCAGTGCTCAGGGGAAGGCAGAGGATGAGTTATTAGCTGTTGCTATTTTGTTTTGTAAATTGAGATATAATTTCCAGATAGTGAGTCAAGGCACAGCTTGACGAATTGTCACAGATGTATCACCTGTGTAGCCACCACCCACATCAAGATATAGAACCTTTCTGGTGCCCCAGAAGGTTCCCTGGTGTCCCTTCCAGTCTGCAAGTGGTCACTCTTCTGACTGCCTGATCTTGAGCTTTATGTAATTGGACTAACGCAGTGTGAGCTGTTTTTACCTGGCCCCTTTCCCTCCACGTGACTGTGACAGGCACCCACGTTGCTGCAGGTGTCAGAGGTTTGCTCCTCTCACTGCCTGGAGAACTCCACTGCAGGACACACCACCGCTTGCTCATGCTCTGTCCTGCCAGGGCACCTTTGCCTTGTTTCCAGCTTTTGGAGATTCTGGGAAAAGCTACTGTGAACATTTTTGTGTCTTTTGGTGAACGTGAACACCCACTTCTCTAGGACATATGCCCAGGAATGAGTTGCTGGGTGACGGGGTAGAATCCTTACTTTACTGAGAAGGAAACTGAGAAAGTTCCAGAGGGTCTGAGAGAAGAAAAGACTTGCCCAGGGTCACATGGTGACTCCGAGTGTCCTGTGTCACTGAGCCTGTCTAACCCCCTGTTGCTGTTGCCCCCTAGTCTTACCCATCTCCCACCTCCTGGCTGCAGCCCTGTGGGCAGCATGGTCAGGCTGGCGTGGGAGGCTCTGCAGGGCCACGTGCCGCGTCTTGTCGCAGTGGGTGTGCCCACTAAGCCGCAGTCTTCTCCCCCCGCCGCCGCCTCCTTCCCCATCCCTGCCCTTCGCCTTCCGTGGTGGTGGGCGCTGGGAGAGAGGAGGCGGCCTTGCTGTTTGTGGACGCTGGTGCAGTGGGCTGGGCTGGCCAGGCACAGCCTGGGGTAGGCACGTGTGGGCTGTACTGGCGTCTCGGGCCCGGGACAGTGCGTGTGCGTGCATGAAGATACTTGCGGGTTCTGCACACATCACTCTCACCTGTGCTCCTGGTGGACGCAGATGTGTGCAACTGCCTCGCTCACACCCGAGCTTGGTCTGGGGCCTCTCGAAGCCCCCCAGACCCCCCAGGCGGTGTGTGGACCTCTTTCTTCAGCTTCCACTACACGACTCTGCCGTCTGGGCCAGCTCCCCGGTGGCAGTGCCTTTGGCTCTTTCTATCTCTGTCCCGACTCTCGACCCTGAACTCTCTTCAAGGTGGGGACAGAAATGAACATGGACATAACATTTTTTAAAATGAGTCCTTAATTTTTTTTTATTATGGCAAAATATACATAAAATTTACCAATGTGGCCATTTTTAATTGTAAAATTCACTGGCATTAAGTAGTGTGTAGCCGTCACCGCCAGAATCTTTTCATCCTCCTCAACTGAAACTTCATACGCATTAAACAGTAAGTCCCCACCCCTCTCTCCCAGCCCCTGGCAGCCACCATTCTGCTTTCCGTCTCTGTGAATTTGACTACTCTAGGTCCTTCATATAAGTGGAATCATAAAATGTTTGTTCTCTTATGTCTGGCTTATTTAAACATTTAGCATAATGTCCTCAAGGTTCATCCATGTTATAGCATGTGTCAGAATTTCCTTCCTCTTTAAGGCTGCAATTGTGTGAGCACATTTTAAAGGCTCCTCACATCTTTGGGAGCGAGTGAGGGGGTCAGCTTGGTGGTGAGAGTGGGAATAAACAACATTTATTAAGCCTCACTAGGTGCCAGCCCTTTTCTTACATCGTCTCATGTAATCCTCACCGTATCCCTATGAGGCGGGTGTCAACATCATCCTTATTTTACAGATACGGGAACTGGGCTCAGAGAAGTTCGGTAACTTGGCCAAGGTCACGCAGCAAGTCATTGGCCAGCCGGGATCGGACGCCAGTTCTGCCTGGCCGCACAGCCTGCGCCTGTGTTCCTGGCCCAGCGCAGGCTCTGTCTCTTTCCCCAACACCAGGCTTACGGTCCTTTCCTCGAATCCTTTTTTTTTTTTTTTTTAAGCCAAGCACAAAAATGAAGTTTATTGAGGAGAGAAAGATAGGATTATAGGGCAAGAGCAAGATATATAGGTTTACAGAGCATGATACGTTTGCCACAGATGACAACCAGACCCATTGTCGCAGCAAAGGGAGAGCCAACGGAAGGGCAAAAAGGGATGGATCCTTCCTGTCACGTCTCTGGCCTGAGTGTGCAGCTGATTGGTGACAGGTCCCCTCCTGGGCTCAGCTTCTGCTGAAAACCCCTTCATGCAAGCAGCGTCTCAGGCCGGGCAGGGTTCTGCAGGGAGGTGGGCCTCGGTGCCCCCAGCATAAGGCTGGCAGGGGCAGGGTGGCCCAGGGTGGCCGCACGGCAGGATGTCACTCTTGGCGGGACTTTCCCTGAACAAACAGACACCAGGACTTTGGGATGGAGAGGATAGATAAACAGGAAGAGGGAGAAACTTAAAAATATTTTTCTTTCCCTCCTGTGCCCTGGCATTTTCTCCCTGCCCCTCTGTCTGCCACGGAGGGTTTGAGGTGGTGGAGCTCCTCCCTGCCAGAAGCTGCCAGTGGCCTGGAGAGCCAGGCTGGCAGGTCGAGGTTTTAGTGTCGTAGGTTTTGTTCCACCTCATGGGCCCAGGTTTGAATCTCGGCTTTGCTGTCTTTGCCGGGTGATCTGGGCCAAGTTGCTCGGCTTCTTGGTGGGTCAGAGCAGCCAAGATCTGTAGCCTGCAGGGGTATTTGGAGAAACGATGTAGCAGTGGATATTAGCCAAGCACCGGCCTAGGTGTTCGGGTGGCCTGTACAGGGGTTTTCACGGTTCTCACGGCCTCAGAGGTGGGCATGGTTATGGTCGTCATTTGACAGGGCGTTGAAGCGAAAAGAGATTAAGTGTTTCCATCCAGGTCGTAAAGCTGGGGATGGAGATGAGGGTCCAGCCCAGGCGGCCTGTGCGCTCAGCGCCCTGCTAGTTTATGGGTCTGGTGCCTGGTACTGACCTTGGCACATGGTGCTGTTGGCACTGTGAATTTCTTTCTCTTAGTTTAGTTGGGGTTGATGGGGGGTTAAGGTGAGGTCTGCTGAGCTCTGGGCCCTGGAGTGACATCTAACCCTTGCTCGTGTTGCCTTCTCCACGTCGCCCTCATAGATTGACACAGGCTGTGGTCATACTTCTCCCCTACTGCCCGGCTCGGGCAGCACATCACACCCTGCAGAGCAACATCCGAAATCCTGGCATGGTCTGCAAGGTATGCGGGGTTTGGCCCAACCCCACCCCATCCTACATTCTGGCCACACAAGCGCCTCAACACGTCCTAGGAGGCTGTCCACAGTGCCAAGCATTCCTCTCTCCATGCCGCGCCTCCTTCCCACCTGTCAAATGTTGCTCATCCTTCAAGGCCCAACTCAGTTGCCTCCTCTTTCAGGAAGCCTTCCCTGAGTTCCTGACCTTTAGTTAACACCTCCTTCCTCTGTGCAGCTCAGTGTAGTGGGAAAGGTGCTGGAGGCCCTCCCTTCCTATTAGCCTTTCTGAGCCTCAGTTTCCTCATCTGTGGGTTGGGGTAGTGGGAGGCAGGGAGAAGGCAAGGGCAGGACTCTTGCCCTGGCCTGTGTGGAGTCAGCTACGGCCTGGTGAAACGTGGCCCGCTGAGGGTTAAGTCCTTCCTGTGCCAGGGACGGAAGCGAAGAGGACAGAGTGTGAGATGAAGTCACTTCCCCGCCGGGGGGCCTGCCATGTGCCTGGCCTTCCGCAGTAAATCCCGTTTCCTCCTTGGCTTCCATGTGCCCACCCACTCCTGGCTCCCAGGACCCCACAGGTCACCAGCAGGTGGGGGCTCCCCATGGAATGTTGGCCTGTCATTCATCTGGTGAGGTCACTTCCTGTCTGGACAAGCCATCCCACCTTTCCTGCTGCTGTGTTCCACTGGGGGCTTGATGAGACTGATGGGCGTGGGGGCCGAAGGAGGCTACCCAAGGTCAAGTGCAATGTCCAGCCTGCTCCTTTTATTCCTGGGACACTGAGGCCCAGGGGTGGGGACACTTCCCAATATCAGGACCAGGAGCCAGGCCTCTGGACCACACTGCAGTGGTGGAGCAGACTCTCTGGGTCGGTCCCGGGGAAGACTGGCCCTCACAGGCCTGTGGTGTGCGGTGAGGAAGTGGCCCGGCCTCCCTGGGCCTCCATTTCTCCCTGGGGGCCTGGGAGATCCTGTGTGTACAAGCCACCATGACAGCTGACCTGGTCAGGCCAGGACATCATGACCTGGGTAACCTTTGCTGTTCTGCGGGAAGGCGAGGCTCAGAGAGGCCAAGGAACTGGCCAGGCCTGCAGTGAGGGGCAGTGCTGGGAGTCTGCCTGAGTCTGTCCACTCCGCTAGCCTGGCTTCTCCCCTGGGAAGGTGTGTCGCTTCCCATCTGCGCACCTGAGGGGCGTCCTCGCTCCTGTGGTCAGGGTCTCTCTGCGCTTGCTGCTGTCAACAGCCATATTGTGGAGTTCTTTTTTTGGTCTCTCTCTTTTCTCTAAATAGCTTATTTTCACTGTAGGAAGATCAGAGGAAATATATATAGGACGATGAGAAGCATCATCTGTGATCCCGCTTCTTAGAGTTAACCGTGGTTCACCATTAATGTTTTGAGATTTGTCCTTGAGGATTTCTCTGTGTGTGTGTGTGCACGCGCACTTGTATATAAGAGGCCCCCCTTCTTTTTGATGGGACAAAATTCTAAAATACTTTGGTGTGTTTTGTTTTAAACTAGACATACAGTTGATATTTTCCTTTGTCCATAAATAAACTGCTACTTCATTCTTTGGAAACTTTGAAGTTTAACATCCATAGAAGAGTACACACATCGCAGGTGTACAGCTAGGTGAATGTACAAACTGAGCGCACCCCTGGGAGCCCCCGAAGCTCAAGGAATAGAATCCTGCTGGTACCCCTGGACTCCTGTCCCCATTGCCCCCACCCCCCAATTTCTGCTCCTGACATGGCTTCTTGCCTGACTTCCAACATCATAGACTAGTTTTGCCTATTTTTGAGTTTTAGATAAATGAAACCGTATGGAATTCTCTTAATTGGCTTCTTTCACTCCACATCCCATTAGTGATGCTCAACTGAGGTTCCATCCATTCTATCTATCTGTCTATCTATCTATCTATTTATTTATTTATTTTTTGAGACAGAGTCTCACTGTGTTGCCCGGGTTAGAGTGCTGTGGCGTCAGCCTAGCTCACAGCAACCTCAAACTCCTGGGCTCAAGCAATTCTTTTGTCTCAGCCTCCCGGGACTGCAGGCATGTGCCACCATGCCCGGCTAATTTTTTCTATATATTTTTAGTTGTCCAGCTTATTTCTTTCTATTTTTAGTAGAGCCGGGGTCTCGCTCTTGCTCAGGCTGATCTTGAACTCCTGACCTTGAATGATCCTCCTGCCTCAGCCTCCCAGGGTGCTAGGATTACAGGCGTGAGACACCACGCCTGGCCTCAGGGCTGCTTTATACTCTTTTATTTTTTATTTTTTAGAAACAGAGTCTTGCTTTGTTGCCCAGGTTGGAGTGCAGTGGTGTGATCATAGCTCACTGCAGCCTTAAACTCCTGGGTTCACATGATCCTCCTGCCTCAGCCTCCTGAGTAGCTAGGACTACAGGTGCATGCCACCGTACCTGGCTAATTTTCAAAAGTATTTTATAGAGATGAGGTCTCATTCTATTGCCTGGGCTGGTCTTGAACTCCTGGCCTCAGGCAGCCCTCCCCCCTCGGCTTCCCAAAGTACTGGGATTACAGGCATGAACCACTGTACCCAGCTTCCTTTACATTCTTAAAAATTGAGGACCCCAAAGAGCTTTCATTTGTGTGGCTTGTAACATATGTTAATATTTACCACATTGGACATTAAAACTTGAGTAAATTTAAAAATACATATTTATAAATTCATTTATAGTAACAAATCCATTTTATATTAACATAAACACAATATATTTTTCTGGAAAATAACTGTTCTAAAATAAAAAAGTTTAGTGGGAATGGTGACATTGCTTTACAGATTTGCAAGTCTCTTTAACGTTTGGTTTGATAGAAGACAGGCGGGTTCTCGTATCTGCTTCTGCATTCAATCTGCCGTGATATGTTGTTTTGATTGAAATAGATGAAGAAAATATGGCTTCAGCACAGATATGTGGTGTGAAAAGGGAGGAGGAGTATTTTATTAGCCCCTGGATATTTTCCTTTTATACTACATAAAACTTTGATAGCTGGTAGATTCTTAAAAGTTATTTGAAATGTGGAATCTGAAAACATATTAATGAACTGCTTATACCTTGTTACATTAAGATCCATTGGATTGTGTCGCACTCTGAGTGGCTGTTACCTGATTTTATAACATCAGACATTTGTCATTGGGAAAATATTGTCCCAGTTATGGAGATCTTCCCAATGTGAACACATTTCATGTCAACATTTCCAAAAATCACATCTGTTAATACCGTCACTCCTATTATCAGAAGAATCTTTGTTTTGAGAAGCTGTCAGATTCACAGTGGCTGACACAGGTTTTCCAAAATTCTAATTTTCCCTTGAAAGCTCCAACTTTATCATTGGCAACAAATGCTGCCAGTTGTTTTTCTTGAAGGGACAGGCTCCCTTTGATAATTTCTGAGAAAATGTCTCCCAGATACCCAAATCTGAATACCCATCGTCTGTCTTTTATTCTCGCAAGCAACAACAGTGTTCCCTGGACTGAAGGCTCGTTCAGCTCCAACTCTTAACGGGCTCATGTGTGGTTTTCTTCTAGACTCCCATCATGCTCGGGTGGGTTTTATGTGCGCTTCTCATTTCATCACACAGAACATCAAAAGACGTGTACTCAAGGGCTGGGATTCAGGGATGTTAATCATTTTTACTGCTTTATCAAGGACACCCTTCAATGACACTGGCATATTTTGTCACTGCGAGTGTGTGTCTATGCAGAACACAGTGAGACCAGCCCAGTTTGGGGCCACTGCCTCGTTCCTACTGAGACTCTAGCAGTTTCACCCACTGCGGCTTTTGAGCCACCAAATGTCATCTCAGTGAGAAAGGCAACAGTGTACTGTCATGAGAATCGTTTTGACCTCATGGACCCCTGGGCTCCGCGGAGCATGCCTTCAGAACTGTGGAATGAGATGACAGATGCAGGCTTTAGCCCAGGGCCTGGCAGTCTCTTGGGGTCCTGCCATTGTTATCCTTCCCCCCTAAAGAACCTGGAAGACATAACCTGGGGGAGGGGAGATGGAAGCCATTTGGGGTTAAGAATTCATCATCTGTGATTGCAAGTCCTGCTCAGGGTGCTAACATGTTTGGTCCTCAGGAGTGAGTGAGGGGCCCGGGGGACGCTATAGGTGCCCATTTTTCTTGCTTCTCTAAGAGACAGGCATGAGTCGAGGGGAGAGACGCAGGGGTCTCAGCCAGGCAACTCTCCCTCTTGGGCGGGTTCTGCTGCACAGACAGGAGGCCCTCAGAGTCACCTTCCCCCTTTCTGGCCTGAAGGGGCTTCCACGGCCTCTGGCCTCCACGTCCCTTCCTGGCTGGCCTTCTCGGCTGGGTGTAGTCAGAGGTCAGCTTCCCTGCCCACCCTTCCTAAAAGGGGATCAAAACGTGGCTGCCGCTTAGGGACTGTGTGCTGCGCTCTGGGACCCGACTGCACCTTGCATGTGTTGTCTCATTTATTCTCAAAACACAGATGCCTGCAAGGTTGATCCTCTTTTTTTTTTTTTTTTTGGTTTTTAAAAATCTTCCCAGTTTTATTTAGCTGGGTTCAGTGGCATGGGCCCTTTCTCGAGAGGCTGAGGCAGAAGGATCACTTCAGCCCAGGAGTTCAAGTCCAGCGTGGGTAACATAGTGAGATCCCATCTTTTAAAAAAAAGTAATCTTCCCAGTTTTGTTCATTCAGTGGGTGGGTTCCTTTGCGCCAAGCACCAGCCAGGCCCTGGGGATGCCACTGCAGGTCAGCCCCAACTCCCACCCCTGCCTGGTGGGCTTCGGGGATGGCGAAGAGGGGAGGGTGAGGCAGCCTTCCTGGCGCAGGGGATGGGAGTGGGCTGGGCAGAGGGGAACAGGGCAGGAAGGGCAAGCAGGAAGGAAGATGTGGAATGAGTGAGTGTGGGGCTGGCGTGTGGCCCTCAAACTTCATCTACTGCTCAGCAGAAGATACTGCGACATCTGTCCCATTGCTGGAAGAGAACTGGCTGTGTCAGACCAATTGAGAGACAGCTCAGCTTGTTGTTTGTGGAATATTTCAAAGATCTTCAAAGGCAAAAATTTCTGCCTTCTATAGGCTGTAGGACACCCTACTCCCATCCCCGGCCCAATAAGCTGCACCTCTGCTTTCTTATTTGTGTTATTGGTGTGAATTATTTGCAAAGGCCTGCTGATACTACCTGTTCCAGGGACTAAGAAGTTACTCTGGCTGGAGTTTAGAGCGTGAGGGTGGGAATTTAGGGGCAATAGGCTGGAGAAGGGGGCTGGGCCTGCTCAGAACTCATAGGTTGCCCTGCGGCCCCTCCTCGAGTCTAACCCGAGTCCTTTATGCTGGACTCCGTCTATGCTGGTGTGCTTCATTCTCTGGGGTGGAGAGCTCTTCCCGGGTCTTCCTGCCCGAGGTGGACATGCCCAGTGAAGCCGTGAGCAAGAGGTGCTGGGAGAGAGTGAGGGTAGGAGACCCCTTGTCCCAACAGTGCTGCCCAATGCTTCTGTGACTGTGGGCAGGTCTCTGGCCACCTCTGGACCTCTGTTTTCTCCTCTGCCTTGGGCTCCAAGATACACATTGGTGCCCAAGGATTCTGTACTGTGCGTGCGTGCGTGTGTGTGTGTGTGTGTAGTTGGCCAGTGAGACGCAGGACAGGTGAGGGGCTGGGCTGAGCCACCGCCCTGGGTCCAATCTTGGAAATTTTATGTGTTCCCACCCCCCACAGAGGGGAACCCTGCAGTGTTTCCACTTCCTCCCTGTTTGTTCTGTCACTGAGGCAGATGTTTCCTGCAGCTGGCCACTCAGCCCCCTGCCGTTCCCCAAAGGCTGGCCCTATTTTTAGTTCTATTGTTACCGCCCTGGGCATCTGGCTGCCAGGGGCGTGTGAGAGGCCGTGGCCCTGGAAGGGGTGCTCTTCCTAGGCCCAGCTTGTTCTCTGCCTTCTGCAGGTCCCTGCTTGAAGCTGCCCAACGTCCGCTGGGGAGTGACGGGTGGACTGCGCAGTGGGCAGAGTCCGGCTGCAGAACCAGGGCCTGGGCTCTGTCGTTACGTCAGGTAGCGAACTCTCTGAGCCTCAGTTTCTTACCTGCTAAATGGGACAATAGCCTGTGTTTCTGCCTTCCTCATCGGGTTGTTCTGAAGCTCCAGTGAGATAGGAAATGTGAAATATATTTAGTGAAATGACATTCAGAAACTACGACTATTGTGAGTTTAACCCTGTGGAGGACATTGGAGGAGTTGACCAGACTGGGGAGATGAGACCTGTCCTTACCAAACGCCAGGCCAGTCGGTCAAGATTAGGATTGGGTGGAGCACCAGGTCAGTGCCAATGGCACTGGACCTTGATGGGGGAAGGGCTGAGGGCAGGGACGGCATTCCAGGTTTCTGGACCTGGGAGTTGAAGGCAGGGAGTCAGGGGAACCCCGTGTGTCCTGGGAAGGCCTTGGAGGTCTCCAGCGGCCCTGCTAGTGGCACTGCAGCTCCATCCCCAGGGTGGATCTGGGGGCAAGAGGCTCTGCAGCCCGTCCCGAGCCTGCAGCCAGCACACCAGCTCTGCTTCTGGCTGTTTTACACACTGGACTTTCATGAAACATTCATTTTGCACAAAGGATTCAGCTGCTGAAATGCTTGAAAGCCACGCATCTATCTTGTCCAGATGGGAACGAAGTGTGGCTAGAGAGAGCTGTGCTGAAATTGAGGCCTCTCGGAAAGTCAGGGCTGGAGGAAAACTTCTACTGGGGCTTTTCCCGTTCAACAGCACAGGGCAGCTGGGATCCAGATTTCACTAGGAATTGAGGGTGTGGAAGGCAAATGGAGGTGTTGGGGATGGGAAGGCCGGACTTGAATGCTGGGCAAAGGAGTTTAGACTGGAGGCCACCGGGGTGGGAAGGATGTGGACAGACCCCAGAATTGAGTCATGGTTCCCCCAGCTCTTTGAAATGATGCTTCAGGTCCCTGTGAGCGTGCTGGAGGGCAGAAGTGGGGTTCAAGTGTAAGTTCCCATGGGTGCCCAGGGGCCCTGTCCCTGGTTGCGGCCAGGAGAGAATTAGCAGGGCCAGGACTGGGTGGGGGAGGTTTCAGGAGACTCTGAGTTTCTGCTGACCTTGAAATGTCCAAATGCCCAACTTCTTGGAACTGAGCATATGGC
Organism: Cheirogaleus medius; assembly: GCA_008086735.1. Lineage (NCBI taxonomy): Eukaryota > Metazoa > Chordata > Mammalia > Primates > Cheirogaleidae > Cheirogaleus > Cheirogaleus medius. Next base: position 42,842,845 of record VBSM01003143.1, read on the forward strand.
ATGTCCAGATACTGTGAACCCTGTCCTCCAGGGTCCCCCAGCAAGTGTTCATGCCCAGCACCTGGCGCAGGGAACTGGCGGTGGACGGGATCATGGGCTCTTTCCAGAATCGAGGCAGGCCTTTCCCAGTGTGGACCTGCCGCTTCCCTGGGAATCGTTACACTCCCCTCCTTCTGCCTCTTCCTAAAAGAACTGATGGGGTCGGGTCCCTCCCGTCCTCACTTCCCAACCTTCTTCCTTCCTGGGGACTTCCTTGGCTCAGAAGGGCTCCCAGAGGGACAAGAGGAGTCTCTGTCCTCTACATAGGGAGACTCCTGTCTCTCTCTGCCTTTCTGGACTAGGAGAGGCCACGTCTCTCTCTGTAAGGTGAAACAAACGCTTAGTCCCTGGGAACTTTCTAAACCTTTGTAGCTACCTTGGGGGGGCTGCTGCGCCGCACTGTCTGGCAGTTGGTGGTGCTCTGACGCTCTCACGGGCATCTCCTCAGCTATCTCCAGGGCCCTGGCGGTGGGGCTTATGTCTTCTGTACTCCATGAACGCCACGGCTGCATCCTGAGCTCATAGGATCCTGGAGTTGCTCTGCCCAAACACGGAGCTGCCAGCCCGCAGCATGGCCTGGGTTTCACCAGCAGGTAAATTTGCGTCTGCAAGAGGAGAAAGAAATTAGTTTTGTCCTGTTGCCATGTGGCATGTGGTCACTGAGGGTCAAACCTAAAAATAACAGAGCGCATTAGTCAGGATTAGATTTGTATGCAAGTAATAGGAAAAGCCAAATAGCTGGTTTACATAAGGTGGAAGTTTATTTCTCTGTCCTGTCTAAGCCTGGAACTTTGTGGACCCGGCATGGGGTGGTGGTTTGCTCCATGGTTTCCGTGGGGACCTTGCTGTCCACCATTCCTGGGGTGTGGCTTCATGTGCTCATGGGCGAAGATGGCTGCGAAACTTCAGTCATCACATCTGTGTCCAGGAGCAGGGTGGAAGGAAAGGGATCTCATAACGAAGGATTCTGGAACTTGGCATGTGATACTGCCCCATGTCCCTGTCTTAGTCTGTTTTGTGCTGCTATAACAGAATATCACATACTGAGTAATTTATAATGAAGAGAAACTTATTTGGCTCACAGTTCTGGAGGCTGTGAAGTCCAAGAGCATGGTGCCAGCATCTGCTCAGCATCTGGTGAGGGCCTTGTTGCGGCGCCATCCCGTGGCTGAGGGCGGAAGGGCAAGTGATTGTGCGAGACAGAGAGACCCCATTATAAAAGGCATTAAACCCACCTATGAGGGCAGAGCCATCATGGCTTAATCACCCATTAAAGGCCCCACCTCTTAACACTATTATTGTGGCAATTAAATTTCAACATGAATTTTGGAGGGGACCTTTGAATAGTCCTGTTAGCTAGAATTTAGTCACATGACCCCAGGTAGCCACCAGGGAGCTGGGGAATGTAGTCCTGCCTCTGGGCAGCCATGTGCTCAGCCGGCCGGCCCTGTATCTGGGCATTTTGATCCAATCTGAGGATGTTCCCAGGGTGAGAAGTGGGGCCAGAGCTTCAGAGCCTGCAGAATCCCATCAGGAGATTTCCCAGGGAGGAAGTCAGTCGTACCACATGTCCTGGGCCAGGAGGGCGGAGCACGGGCAGAGCCCAAGCCCGAGGGAGACGGGCTCGGTGGCAGTGTCAGGATTAGGGAGGCTGTGTGGTCTGTGTCTGGGCTGCTGTGTCCCGAGGGCGAGGGTCAAGCTGGCTCACGGGCAGAGTGGCCAGGAGGCCTGGGGACACAAAGGCTTGGAGAAAGTGAGGAAGTGCAGCAGGTACCCGGACACAAGTGAACACTATGCGACAATGGAAGGGCTGCCCAGGATCACGAGGGGAGAGCCTGAGTGCAGTGTGGAGGCCAGGCCTGGACTGCAGGGGTCTCCCCCGCCCTGGACACCCAGCACCTCGCACCCCACCACCCACTGCGTCCTGGTGTTGCACATCCTTGGATTCCTCAAGAGAAGTCAAGGACTTGGATTTTTATTGGAAACCCTTTGATTT
>VBSM01003143.1:42846192-42857128 GCA_008086735.1 Cheirogaleus medius
CCCACCCCAGTGACAGCCCCACCCCACAGTGGCAGCCCACCCCACAGTGGCAGCCCACCCCAGTGACAGCCCCACCTGCTGAACACAGTGGTATTTCCAAACTTTCCTCCATCTTTTGTTTTTAACTTTTAAACTATTTTTTCCAGTGTAGAAAAAATAAAAACATTTCAAAAACATAATTTAACAGGTAAAGGGCTCTTATGATCCCAGCCCCCAGATGGCTTTTAGCAGCAGTCCCCAACATTTCTGGCACCAGGGACCGGTCTCATGGAAGACAGTTTTTCCACGGATGGGGTGGAGTGGGGTGGGTCGCAGGTAATGTGAGGGATGGGAGGGCTGTAAGTACGGATGAAGCTTCCCCCGCCACTGACCTCCTGCTGAGCCGCCTGGGGGTGGGGCTCTTCCTAAGTTTCATGGAAGACAATTTTTCTAGGGAGGGGCACTCTGGCCCAGTCCCTAATAGGGGTTTGGGGACCACAGGGTCTTAGTTTTTAGATGGATCTCTTTCTAGTTTTAAAGAGAAGGAGGCTGAGGGGCAGAGGTCGTGAAGGGACGGGTCTAGGGGAGGTGAGAGGTGAGGGAGCCGGGCCAGGAGGCTCTGCCTCCGCAAAGCTGTGTCACCTGGGAGATCACGTCTTTGGCTGTGCTCAGCTGTTGCCTCTTCTGTAAAGTGCGGATCATAATCTCCTCCTCAGCTCCCTTGAGGATGGTTGTAGCAAAGACACAGAAAACCCCACCAGGCTGTGTGAATTGCTGTCAGGGGGGTGGTGGACTGCGGTGGGCAGAGGGCACCTGCGTGCAGGACCAGGACCAAAGGCCTGGAGCTGGAGGAGCTCGGGGTCCGGGGGTGGGAGTGGTGGGGATTCTCTGGGCGAGGAGCTGTGACCTTTGCCCAACTTTGAAACTCATACAAATACCTATACTTAAAAAAAAGTCATGTTCATTGTTGGAAATTAGAAGCAATGAATAAACAAAAAAGAAGAAGATAAATGCCACACTCTGTCCCACCGCTCAGGAGTAAGAACTGTTAATGTTTAAGTAGACGTCCTCAGTCTTTTGTGCCTCCTGTTGAGTGCTGGCCTTGGCCGGTGAACAGTAGCCAGGGAGGGTAGGAGGTAAACTGATGGAGAGACCCTACCCTGCCTGCCCTCTAGAGTGGATTCGCTGTGGTAGCAGTCGTGTGTCCAGCCCCTCCCCTGAGCCAGGCTCCTGGTGCAGAGCTGGGAAGGACCCAGGCACGGCCCCTGCCAGGGGCAGCATGAAAGGCCAAGGAATGGAGCATCCCATTTTGTGATGCCATCAAAGGGCTGTGGGAGTTGAGAGGCGGGGGTGGGTATGTAGTCAGGGAGGGCTTCCTGGAGGAGCTGGGCTTTGACCACCAAGGGTGGGTAGAATGTGGGAAGGTAGGAGAAGAGGGCAGTCCAGGTGAGAGGGGTGTGGGGTGGGAGCAGCTTCCCCTGCCACCTTTTTTAGAAGGCTGAAACCTACTCCTTGGTACCAGGCACTCCCTCTTCTTGAGTCCTAAAGCTGGTGAGGGCTGAGTGCCGCTGAGCCCCTTCTCCCCCAGCCATTCGCAGGTGGCTTCTGAGCTAGGGTCCCCGTCTGTGGTCCCCGTGGTTGCTGGGAGAGCAGGGCAGGGTGCTGGGGGTGAGGGGGGCCCGGCAGGGACGGGATGAGATCAGGGCAGCTGAGGCGGCTGTCTGGGTGTTGCTCTGCACACATTCACTTAGGTGATCCTCGCAGAATCCAACAGGAACATACTTATGGCCCCTGGATTACAATTTGGAAAACCGAGGCTCAGGGAGGATAAGCCACGTGCCCACGGTCGCAGGGCTAGTAAGTGGCGGGAGTGGGATTCGGCCAGCCTCCGGCCCAGAGCCAGTGCTTCACAGTCGGACCGCTGTCCCCGCCAGAGAGAGGTGAGGGCGGGAGAGCCTCGGTGCCTGTGAGCCGCTGCCTTGCTTTCTGTTGAGTGGGAAGGAAAACACTGACTCCCTGGGGCTCCATCGCTCCTTTCACAGGTATTTATTGAGTTCTTACCCACACAGGCACCGACCTTGACTCTGAGGACTCTGAGCTAACCAAGGGTGCCCTCAGGGTCACGGAGGACTTGAGACTCAGAGCTGTGCTGTCCAATAGATATCCAAAGGGAGCCACACATGGTATTTTAAATAGCTGCCTTAGAAGTACAGGAAAATGGGCAAGATTAATTTTAGTAACATATTATTTAACCTTGTATATTATTAATAAATAAAAAATTATTTTGACACATAATCAACATAAATTGTTTTATATTTATTTTTTTGAGACAGTGTCTTACTCTGTTGTCCAGGCTGGAGTGCATTGGTGTCATCATAGCTCACTGTAATATTGACCTCCTGGGCTCATTTTTGATCCTCCCACTTCAGCCTCCCGAGTAGCTGGGACCATGGTGCACACCATGCCCAGCTAATTTTTCTTTTTTCAATAGAGAGTGGGTCTTGCTATGTTGCTCAGGGTGGTCTCAAATTCCTAGGATCGAGCCATCTTCCCACCTCAGCCTCCTAGAGTTCTGGGATTACAGGTGTGAGCCACTGCGCTCAGCCGAGAATAATGCTTTTAAATACATAAAACAAAATAGATGGGATTACAAAGGAAATATATTTCACTGAGAGAGCTATCAACATACTTTAAAAACAAATTGGCGAAATGATAATATATGTCCTTAGTTATTATTGCATTACTAAGATAATCCATTAGGCAAATTAAGGTTAAATTTTACTTTTTAAAAGAGACATCGGTGACCAGGCTGTCACTGCTGAGCTTCCATGGGAACACTAAGCAGGGGAGCGACTTTGAGGGCAAGGCATATGTCCAGCATGGTGGACACCCAAGTAGTTGTGATTTTTTTGTTTTGATTGTTCCAAGTGTTGCAGATCCCACTTTGCAAATGGAGTCACTGCTTCTTCATAGCTAGTTTTATAAGGCAAGGATACTCTCTGTCTAGGATTGCTAGAATACTGCAAGCTTGTTGAGTTAAACTCGATTTTGAGAACCTGTGGGAGTGGGTGGAAGTGGTCCAAGAGCACCAGACGCAGAGTTGCCTGAAGTTGGACAGTTATGCCACCCCAGTGTCTGCGGACAGGGGACTGTGGGCTTGTGTGGTCCCCTGTGGGTCTGATAACTGCTGTTGTTTAAAGGAGCGTTAAGTGCAAGTGACATTTCCAGATTCCACTGCGATGTGATGTGAAAATGTCTGTGAGTTCTGTGGGCACCACCTTATGGCTCTGCTGACACTCCAGGGGTGGTGGCCTTCACTCCCGGTTGAAGGAAAGTTAGAAGTTAGGGAAATAAAGGCATAACTGCTCACAAACCATCCAGGCTCCTGGGTCCCTCATCTCACAGTCTTATCTCATCCCAATTCACCACCCCCAGTGTCCTCCCAGTAGGGGTTGAGCACTGGGGACCCACCCACATCCCTGCCCTGCTGACCACTGTCTCTGCTAGTGGACAGCAGAGGTGTGACCACTAGGACTTCCAGTCTTAGGAGCCAGGTCCCCCTGACGCTGGAGGGGGCTTTCAGACCATCCCATCCCTCACTGTCATTTTGTGGCTGTGGACATCAAGGCCCAGAGGCGGGGAGGAAGTTGCCCAGGGCCCCATAGCCTGTGGCCAGGAGGATGAAGGTGCTCTCTGGCTGGGTCGAGGGAGATTTAGGGTGAGAGTTAGAGAGTGAGAAGCCCCAGGGTTGCATCCTCCTCTGGACATTTTGGAGGCAGGCTCAGTTTTCAAAGGACACTGTCCTTCCCCCACCCCCAGCTGCTTGCTCTGCCCGGTAACCTGCAGCTGTCTGCATCTGCATTGTCTCCTGGCTGCCCCCACAGGGCACCAGCTGGGGCCTGTCATCGCCTGTGGAGCCCATGAGAGGCGGGGGTGGCCAGAGCCACGGGGCAGGCGGGGGAGGACAGGCGGAGGTGTCAGGCCCAGCCCAGCCCTTGAGGATGGACCCTGGGGCCTGGCCTTGGCCCGCAGCTGTGGCCAGCTGTGGCCTCCTGCAGGCCCTTCCCATGTCCTGTGCATCCTCTGTCCCTTGGGAGAGCCGCCCTGTGCCCCTGTCCCAGAGGCTGTTCCCACACATGCCTCCTCGGCCCGGGCTGCTGGGAGGGGTCTGGGAAACTTTGGTGAGTGCTGTTTGGGGCTTGCCCGGGCTGGTGAAGTGGAGAGTTCGTTCTGGCTCTGCTGCGGGCTGGGGCGGGTGTCCTCTGTGGAGCCCCCTTCTCTCTGGGCCACCTGTTTTCTCTTTGGGAACGTAGAGGCTCATTCCCTCCACCTTTGACAAAAAAGAGAGAGAGAGAACGACATGGTGTGCAGAGCCCTGGAGATGGGGCTCTTGTCAACACGAGGCGTGTGTGTTAACATAGCTGTCACGAGGCTCCTGGGAGTTTTCAAGGATGACAAGGCTGGGCAGGAGAGGGGGGCCCCTCCCAGACCGAAGGACAGGCCGTGGTTTGGGAAGGTTCTGGGAGGGACGGGCGAGTCTGGAGGTCAGCTGTTCTCTTTGAGAGTCCCCAGGCAGGAGGTGGCTCTGGGGACGGGGCCTGAGTGCATGGTGTGGGGGAGGCCTGGGGAGCAGAGCCCTGGTTCAGGGCCCCCATGAGCCCCACCATCCACGCCTTGGGGTGCTGCTGCTGGCTATGGGAGGGCTGGGCGTGTGGGTGGCTGGGACCACATAATCCCCTCGGATGGGGAGTGGCTCATGCCTGGCTGTGGCAGTTGGGAAAGTTGTCATGTTCTGAGGACTGCTTGTCGTCCCTGTGCTTCTGCAGAGTGGAGGGGTGCGGGGAGGCCGGGCAGGCTGCTCTCCCACACTGTGGTCCTAGACCATCAGTGCTGTGTGGGGCCAGCGGCCACTGAGCTCCCGGAAAGTTCTGTGAGCCTCTGTCTCCCACGTCTGTCACCTTCTGCCTGTGTGGAATTCCCAGTCCCCACCCCTCTACCAGCCTTAAAAGGTGTCCTGGCCCCTTCTTCAGCCACTCTCTTATTTGCTTTAAATAGGATTTAACTACTACTCAGTGTTCAGAGGAGAAAAATCAGAAAATGTAGATAAAGGAAAAGGGGAAACTAAAAATCGCTTGTAACCTCATCACTTGGTGACAGCCGCAGTGGCCTCCTGACTTGTGTGCCCACGGGCTCTCCTGCTCCACCGTCACGCATTAACGTGGGGTTGTAGCATGCACTTGCTTTGCAGCCCAACTCCATCCATGTCCCATTGCCTAAGTGTCTTCCCACATCAGTTGGTATGACTTGTCATGGCTGTTTAGCACACCGCCTTAGAGATATCCCATAATTTATTCAGCAAATTACGTGGGCTGTTGGTGGTTTCCAGTGTTTTGTTGTTATAGACAACACCCAGTCAACACAGCGTCATGGCAGCCCACGTTTTGCACCCATGTGTAAGAGCTTCCGGGAGGGACTGCTGGATCCCTCCTCCAGGCAGCCTGTCTGAGGATGTGAGATTGAGCACAAGGGCCTGGTATTTTCTCTGGACCGTGATCTGCTGAGCGCTCACCTAGTCTGGACGTCCCTGGCCTCATTTTACGTAATTCATGGCTATGATGTCCTCCTGCATCCTGGTCCCACCCAAATCCTTCAAGTCCACGTCTGACTTCCCTCTTTGCAGCTGTCTGCCCTGGTTCTCCCCTCCTGATGGCGGTGGCATCTCCCACTTCTCCCAGCCTGGCCTCTGTCTGTACCTCCTGAACCAGTCACTTAGAGCCCAGGGCTCTGACCTGCTGTGGGTGGTAAGCCCCTTCCTACCTGTCTGATCTTCACCAAAAGATGTGTAAACTAAGGGGCCAGGGGTGCGTCTCTGTGTCTCTCTGTCTGTAACTCCCCCAAAGCATCAGCAAAGGGCCAGGCACGTCGTAGCTGCCCAGTGAGTGTGATTTTCTGAGCACCAGAATGTTGCTGGCAAGCCTGCTCTGTCTCCTGCCGCAGAGCGAGCTACCTCTCTGGATGGTCGGGAGGAGGGGTGGGCCACGTCCCTTCCTGCCACGGCTTTTCCCACCCCTTCCTTCACCGCACGCCCTCTCACCCGCAGGTCTTGGGTCCTGAGGCTGCCGGCGGACTATGGGTACAACAGCCAGCACAGCCCAGCAGACGGTCTCGGCGGGCGGCTCCTTCGAGGGCCTCCAGGGTGGCGGCACGATGGACAGCCGGCACTCGCTCAGCGTCCACTCCTTCCAGACAAGCTTGCACAACAGCAAGGCCAAGTCCATCATCCCCAACAAGGTGGCCCCTGTGGTGATCACGTGAGTGGCAGGGGGAATGTGCCCACGTCCCTGGAAGACACGCCCCCGGGGACCTGCTCGGGGGTGCGGTGGCACACAGCATGTCACGCTTTTAGTTTCATCCATGAAGATACTGAGGCCCAGAGAGGTCAGCAGTTTGTCTTGAGTCACACAGCAGTGGGTGGCAGAGCCGGGTCTCTGAGCCCATGTTGCTCACCGTATCCACACTGCCAGGGAGCATGGAGGAGGAGGAGTGGCTGGAGGGACTCCCCCTTTTGAGAATAATTTTTGCCTGGCCATTTTCATAGAAAGTTTATATATGTAGATGTGTGAAATTTAGATTTTATTTTTTTGCTGCCAGTAATTATGGCCCCAAAACTGAGGTTAATACCAGGCTATTTAAGGATCTTGGGCTGGAAACTGCTAGTTGCCTCTCTGAATTAGGGCCTTCAGGGACGTTCCCTGAGGAGGCCAAGGGAGGCTGAGGGTTGGTTCTGGCAGCGTGTTTGAGAGAGACCTGGACACACTGCATGCGTCCAGAGGAGCAGGGCCAGCCAGGGGACCTGAAACCCATCTGTCCTGTGGGCTCGCATGAAGGAGCCGGTGCTGGGGAGCCCTGCTGGGGGGACAGGAAGACGGAAAGGACACTGGATCCGTCTCCTGGTGAGTTGGGAAGCCTCGTACCTTCCATCACACCTGCCCACCGCACTCCCCTGCCTCTGGGCCTTCCAGGCTGCAGGAAGCATGAGCTAAGAATGTGATGAGCTAAGAATGAAATATGTTCCGCATGTAGGAGTGTGGCAAAGACCTAGCAGATGGGACCTTTTGTATAAAGAAACCGAGGGGTGGGAATGATAAATCCTGCCTGCTAGCTTTGGGACCTACAGGAAAATTGCAATCATAATAAATTACCGTGCTGTGATAAGGGGAGGAGAGGAGATGCTACATTAAACAGACTCAGTATGTAGTCTCTGTACTGACAGATGACAAAAGTAGGTTTGGGCCTTGAGGCATTGCAGACACATGCCCCAGGCCTGGCTCTGCCTCTCCTTTGCTCTGTGACCTTGGGCAAGTCCTTTTCCCTCGCTGGGCCTCAGTTTCCTTATCGATATAAGCAGAGATGACATTCAAAATATTTAACCAAGTGTCGTGGCTCAGAGCAGTTGCTGGCCGGCTGCGTGTAAGGCCTGGAGGCAGCTGTGAGTGCAGTGCTCCTTGGGTTGTAGAGTGTTTGAAGGGAACTCTAGAAATCATCCAGTTGAGGGATCAGCAAACTGTATCCTGCAGGCCAAATCTGGCCTGTCACCTGTTTTTGTAAATAAAGTTTTACTGAAACATTGCCACTTCTACTCACATGTTGTCCATAGGTGCTTTGTGCTTCAACGGCAGGATTGAGTAGTTGCAACAGAGGCTGTGTAACCCACAAAGCCTCAAATATTTACTCTCTGTCCTTTGCACAAATGGATTGCTGACCCCTGCTCTAATGCATTTTAGCTCAAATGTGAAAACTGGGTTTTAGGGAGGTAGAGGGATTTGCCCACCACAGATCGTGTGGTGACATGGAGGCACAGCCGGAGTGGGGACCCAGGTCTCTCGGCTCCTCAACCAGTGCTTCTCCACCCCACTCTACCCCACCCTCTCTGCCTTTCCTAAAGGCAGTCCTTTCATAAAGAGGACCGAACACCAGGTCGTGGACTCCGAAGGCCTGTCTTATTCACTGTTATAATCAGCTTTTGTGTCTGGAGTGCACAGTGAATCTTGCTGGAGTGTTTGGACCTTTACGTGGTCTAGCATCTACAGAAATTTTGATTTTTACCTGTGTGTTTTGTTTGAAATAGGTCTGTATGGAGGTAGAACTGCTAGTAATAATAATTATATTAATAAATGCTTACTGTGTCCCAGGCACTGGGGGAAGCACTTAACATTCATTCATGGCTGGATAGTGCTAATTCTCAAAACAGTCCCAGGAGGTAGGAATTCCTGGAAACCGAGCTAGTTGTCCAAAGCCATGGAGTTACCAAGCAGTGGAGCTGGGATTCGTGCTCCAGAGCCTGTGCTCTGAGTCACCGCACTGTGCTGTGGGGTTGGGAGCGTGGGTTGTTCTCAGACATGATCTGATGGAGGGGCCATCTGATGATGGTGCCTTAGGGTGCAGGTTAGGCCTCTGTAGCAGAGTGACAATGCCTTATTTGGGACAGAAGCTCGTCTCTCACTTGAGAATCTAGGAGTTGATCCAGGTTGGCATGGCTGCTCTGGTTATCTAGGCTCCTTCTCTCTCATCGCTCCATCTGTGGCTCTCATCTGTGGTCCAAGATGTTCTATTTCTGCCATCACTTCTGGATTTTAGCCAGGGAGAAGGAGAGAAGCAAAATAGAGGGCACCTTCTCTAGGAATGGCTAATAATTTGCATATGTGACTTTTTGTCACATCTCATTGGCTGGAACTTAATCATGTGACCATACCTAGCTGCAAGGGAGGCTGGGAAATGAAGTCTTCAGGTGGGTGTCTCAGTCCTGAGTCAGTCCTGGGGCTCTCTTGCTGAGGAAGAAGGGGAGAGTGGATACTGGGGGACAATGGGCAGTCTCTGCCACAAATTGTAGCCACTGGGTGGGGGTGGGGAGGCCCTGCAGTGGGCTCTGGGGAGGGTAGAGTGGACCTTGACTTGGAGCTTGCTGACTTGGTTTCCATTCTGCCCCCGGCAGGTACAACTGCAAGGAGGAGTTCCAGATCCATGACGAGCTGCTCAAGGCCCATTACACACTGGGCCGGCTCTCGGATGTCACCCCTGAGCACTACCTGGTGCAGGTGAGGTTAGGCCCCGCCCTTCCAGCCTCCCCCTGCTGCTCCCTTCCCTCTTTTCTCATGGGTTCCCTCCCTCACCTCTCTCCTGCTCTCCTCTACTTCCCTACCTCCCCTGCCTTCTCTGCCCATCTTCAGAACTGGCAGGGCCCTAGGGAGGGGCCAGCACAGTTGTCCTCTGGTTGATTCCTGGTGTCCCACCTCTGACTTCCTGCTCAGACCCCCTCTCTGTGTGTTCCCTCTGGAGGCGAGAGATGTGTGCCTTCCTCTGGGGAGTGGCAGGCCCTACCCTAGAGCTGGCTTTGCCCCTAGAGTGCCTCTCACTGCTCGTTCCTCAAGGCCTGGCTCAGATGCCACCTCCTACAGGAAGCTTTCTCTGATTCCCCCTAAGGAGGAGGTGTAGCTCCTTTCCCTGCACTTTATGACACCCTTCCCCAGATCACAGATGATTGTGTATTTTGTCTGTTCTTTCTGTGAGCGACAGGCAGCTTGAGGGCAGGACCATGTTCCTCCTGTCCCCATTTCCCCACTCCCTGTCGCCTGGAGCCCAGGACAGAGCCCTGCCTGTGGGAGCTGCCTTTGAGCTGTCTGGGTGACCTTCTTGTGGCTCTGCCTTGCCAGGGCCGATACTTCCTGGTGCGGGATGTTACCGAGAAGATGGACGTGCTGGGCACCACGGGGAGCTGCGGGGCCCCCAACTTCCGGCAGGCGCGGGGCGGGCTCGCTGTGTTTGGCATGGGGCAACCCAGCCTCCTGGGGTTCAGGCAGGTCCTCCAGAAACTCCAGAAGGATGGATACAAGGTAAGCATGCTGCTTCCCAGGCAAGGGCTAGCCCCCCAAATCTGGGGAAAGGGGCTCCTGGGAGGGGCAACTTAGAGACTCTGGAGAGGCCTGGCTCTGGGGACCGTGGGTGGTGGCCTAGGCCAGGCCCTGCCAGGCCTTGACTGCTGGGATGGTCGTTGTGGTTGGGAAGTTCTGGTGAATATTTATTGCATTGTCCTGAGTGACATGGGAGCCTGAGGTCAGAGCCCCTTATACACCCCATTCTGAGAGCCTTGGAGGAAGCGAGGGAGGTGACAGGGTGACAAGGAGGGCCAGCTCTTAATGCAAGAGCTTGCCAAGTGATGATCACAGCTAACACTTATTTCCTCATGTTAACCCTGTAAGTGAGGGGCAGTTCGTCTCCCATTTGACACGAGGAGGAAAGTGAGGTCCAGAGAAGCTAAGGGACTTGTTCAAGGTCACCTAGCTCATGGGTGATGCTCCAAGATCCTAACCTGGAAACTGGACTCTGTATGTCTGCTTTCGGTGACTCTTGTCTGCCTGATGTCTGTCGAGGCAGGATTTTGCACGTCTCCAGGACAGAGGCTGGAGGTCTGCTGTGATTGCAGGCTCCTTAGGGGGTAGCCGGCGTCTGAACTGCCCTGGGGTAAAGGCGGGGAGGCCTCGAGTGAACCAGAGTGGGGTGAGGGTGCTGGCCGTGTGCAGGTCCCGTCCTCCCAGCTTGATGATGAGCGTTTGTTTCTTCAGCTGGTATCTGTCAAGATATGTCAAGCACCTGATTTGGCCAGGGCTCCGTGTTAGGAATTGTGGGCACATGAAAATGACCAGGACATGAGTCTCCTGCGAGGAGCCTGTGTCCATCAAGGGAGGAAAGTTGCCTTCATCGATAGTGTTACTGCAAAGCAGGAATTACCTCCAGGAGATTCAGACGGAGGACTCCGGCCCTGAGAGGAGGGAGGGGTCCCCGGCTGGGAGGGTCAAGAGGAGGTGGCATTTGGGCTGAGCTTTGCCTCTGGGGCAGGATTCAGGTTGCAGGGATGGGGTGGGGTGCTAGGCCCTCGAGGAGCCTGGGGTGGGGCAGCGTG
>VBSM01003143.1:42857228-42936549 GCA_008086735.1 Cheirogaleus medius
ACCAGCCTGAGCAAGAGCGAGACCCCGTCTCTACCAAAAATAGACAGAAGTTAATTGTACAGCTAAAAATATACAGAAAAAATTAGCCGGGCATGGTGGCGCATGCTTATAGTCCCAGCTACTCGGGAGGCTGAGGCAGAAGGATTGGTTGAGCCCAGGAGTTTGAGGTTGCTGTGAGCTAGGCTGACGCCACGGCACTCACTCTAGCCCGGGCAACAGAGTGAGACTCTGTCTCAAACAAAACAAAACAAAACAAAAACAACAAAAAAAGAGCCTAAAGACTGCAGAGCCTTTTTCTTTAAGAGATTTAAAAATATGTATATCTTTTGGGCTGGATGCGGTGGCTCACGCCTGTAATCCTAGCACTCTGGGAGGCTGAGGCGGGAGGATTGCTTAAGCCCAGGAGTTTGAGGTTGTAGTGAGCTATGATGTTGCCACTGCACTCTAACCAGGGTGACAGAGCAAGATTGTCGCAAAAAAAACACACAAAAAAACCCAACAAACCCCCTCCCCCAAAAAATAATTCCACTGTTACCTCTTGTCCCATGCATCTTTCTAGATTATAGGTGATCATGTTAGTATTGTTTTCAACAAACAAAAAGCTAAACAAAAAGAATTTGAAGAGCTTAAAATTTTTTTTTTAGAAGTCTTTTACAAGCAGTATTCCATGATGGAAAATTGAGAAATTAAAGAAAGGAAAAAATTACCCATAATACCAGCATAGCTGTTGTGAGCATTTTGGGCTGGTTTCTTTCATTTTTTTATGTTTATGATTTTCTCGTGTAGGTTGCTCTGGCACGTGGTTTGCACCCTGCTTGTTCAGCTTCACTTTATAGCATGCGCCTTTCCCATGCCAATACTTGGTTTTTGTCACTGAGATTTCCAGTGGCTGTGTACCTTACACCACTGGCCGAACAGGAGTGCGGGCTGTGACCCAGCTGCCTGGGTTGCGGTCCTGATTCTGCCACTTGCAGGTGTGTGGACTTGGCAACCTGCTCAACCACCCTGTGCCTTCATTTCCCCATTTTTAAAATGGGGCCAGTAATACTACTATATAGGGTCACTGGGGGTGGGTTTGGTTAGCTGAGATAAGATAAAACAGCTAGAAGGGGACCTGACGCAGAGCAAGTGTCCCTGCAATGTCACCTGTTGTGATTCACTAAACAACCCCCTCTTCTTGGACAATTGAGTTGCTTCCAGTTCCTGGTCTGGGTAAATACTTCTGTGTTGAGCACCTTCGTGAAAATGAAGGATTTTGTGTATCCAAGATTCTTTCTCCTTAGTCTAGGTTAGGGGTCAGCAAACTATAGCTCCTGCGCCAAATCCAGCCCGCCACCTGTTTTTGTCAATAAGATTTATTGCAACACAGTCTTCCCATTCATTTACGTACCATTTGCGATGGCTTTTACGCCGCAGTGGCGGAGCTGAGTGGTGGCGACAGAGACTGTGTAGCCCGCAAATGTAGAATGTTTGCTAACCAGCCCTTTATAGAAAAGGTTTGCTGCCCCCGGGTCAAGATTCCTGAGGATGGGATTAAACATCATGAAAGGGTATGACCCTGCTTTAGGCCCTATATGAATCTCACTTGCCCTCCAAACAGTCCTGACCCCGCAGGAGCACCCTAAGATCTGAGGGTTCTCTCTGACAGCCCACTGTGCCAAGGGGCTGGGCTAGGGTTAGGAAACTTGAGGGACCCAGCTCTGTTTGCCCTCAGCTGTGTGACTTTGAGGAAGTCACTTCATTTCTCTGAACCTCCATTTCCACTCTGTAAATTAGGGGTTATTGATAATGGACCCCCAGAGCACTATTATGAGAGCCTTTTTGTTTGCTTGTGGGAGGTTCCAGTTCTTAAGGGCAGGCCCCTGGCTCAGGGAATGGGTGTTCGAACGCTTGCTTCACCAACGTAGTCCTGACACGGTAGGAGTCACTGGAGCAAAGCGAGGGACCCCTACCTGTCCCCGGCTGGGAGCCGGCGTGGGTAGGCAGTCCCTGCACGGAGAACCTAGACCCCAAGGGCCTGGTGGGGTCACCAGCAGGTCTCCCTGCACCATGGATTCACCGCAGCAAATGCAATAGGTTAGACGCTTGGAAGAACTTTCCAGCCTGGCAGACCTGTGTAACGAAGGAGAGGGGAAGACTGGCTTCTGAGGAGTTCCGAGGCCTGCCCTTGTGGGGATGGGGACAGGGCAGCCTAGGGAGCCCCGTCTTTAACACCCTGTCCTCTCTCCCCGCCCCTCCTCTCAGGAAAGTGGCAGCGAGCACAGTGCCCGGCAGAGGGCGCTGCTGAGCCTGGAGCGATACTTCTACCTGATCCTGTTTAACTACTATCTCCATGAGCAGGTGGGGTGGGGAGGAGCAGACCTGCGCCCCCTCCTCCCAGGCTTGTCCTGGGGCTCTTCCACCCCTCCCCACCACGGTGACTGGCTTGCTGTGGAATGGGACCTCCGAGAACCTCGAGGAGAGTTGGGGGAAGGCAAGAAGAGACCCAGATAGAGGGTGGTCCCTGAGCAGGCCAGGTGGGGGGAGGCCCCACCTCCCTCCCTGGGCCCAGCCTCTTCACCCGTAGCCAGAGCATCTGCCGTCCTGGTCTTCTCTCCCCCCAACCCCTTGTCCCTGCCCTGGGGCATGCTGGGTGTCTCCTGGGGCTCCCCCCACCATGGGGCGGGCAGGGAGCGTTCAGGTGGCCCCGTGCCCCTGAACCCCTGCCTCTCTCTGCCTCGGGCTGCAGTACCCGCTGGCCTTTGCCCTCAGTTTCAGCCGCTGGCTGTGTGTCCACCCCGAGCTGTACCGCCTGCCTGTGACGCTGAGCTCAGCGGGCCCCATGGCCCCCGGGGACCTCATCGCCAAGGGCTCCCTGGTGAGTGTGGCCGGCTGTCTGGGACGTGGAGATGGGGGTACTGGCCCTGGGGCCCTGGACACTTGGTTCCTGGGGGTGGGCAGAGCACTGCCCTCGCAGGAGGCTCTTGTGAGCAGAATGGGGTCGTTCTCGGTTCCCAAGAAGCATTTGCAGCTCTGGCCACTGTTCTAGCACCTTCTTCTCAGTCTCAAACCTGAGGGCTTTGGGCAGGGTGCCAGGAGAGGTGCGTCTTGGCATCTTTGTCACCAGCTTCTTGTCTCTGAGCCTCAGTTTCCTCATCCGAGAGTGGGCACCATCCCTCTGATCCCTGCCAGGGTGCTGATGAAGCTCCAGGTGTGCAGATGTGCTTTGCAAACTGTAAAGTGCTGGTTCTGCCCCTCCTCTGCTCGCTGTGGGCCGGGTCCTGACCTCTCTGTGGCGGCAGGTCGCTGCTGTGGGACCCAGGCTCGGTGCTCTCCCCACAGGGGGCGGACGATCTTACCTCCCCGGACGCGCTCAGCACCGTCAGGGAGATGGACGTGGCCAACTTCCGGCGGGTGCCCCGCATGCCCATCTACGGCATGGCCCAGCCCAGCGCCAAGGTGACACTCCTCGGGGCCGGGTGCACTTGTGGGTTCGGGAGGAGAGGGCTGAGCCCTGTCACTGACGGCCCTCTCGTCCCCCCAGGCCCTGGGGAGCATCCTGGCCTACCTGACCGATGCCAAGAGGAAGCTGCGGCAGGTCGTCTGGGTCAACCTGAGGGAGGAAGCAGTGCTGGAGTGTGATGGCCGCCCCCACAGCCTGCGGCGGCCCGGGCCCCCCGTGGCCCCCGACCAGCTGGAGGTGAGGCTCTGGCCTCTCTACACCCCTGCCTTGGAGGCCTCCTGGGGAGTTGGCCTGGGAGGGTCTTCAGAATGTCCCACGCTCCTACCGTACATGGGGAGAAACTGAGGCCCCAAGAGTAGCAGTCTCAGGGAATGGCTGATTCGGGTCTCCCACTCTGGCCCTGGGGGCAGTTGTGACCCCTAAGGCTCTGGGGGCTCGGGGATGGGCCTGGAAACCAGGGCTGGTCCTGGCCGTAGCAGGACCGGCCTGGAGGCTGCCTCAGTGGCCTGTGCCCTCTGGTCTCTCTTCCCCAGGCCCTGGAGGCCCAGCTGAAGGCCCACCTGAGCGGGCCTCCCCCGTGCACAGAGGGCCCACCGGCCCGCAGGTTCCAGACATGCCTCACCACGAGGGAGGTCTTCAGCCAGCACCATGGGGCCTGCCCCGGCCTCACCTACCACCGCATCCCCGTGCCGGACTTCTGCGCGCCCCGCGAGCAGGTGAGGGGCCGGGCGGGGCAAGGCTTCTGGGGAAGGACGGGGCCTCCCCTCTGGCCCCGGTGTAGGGAGGGAAAACCACCCCAGCTCCAGTGGGGCCTGCGGCTTGTCTGACGAGGTTTTCAGATTTGTCCTGAGGGGTTTGTTCACGTCCTTCCAAGCTTTGTGTGTGTGTGTGTGTATGTGTGTGTGTGCGCGTATGCGTGTGTGCACATGCACTTACATGTTGTGTGTGTGTTGGGGGTGAGCAGGTCTGTGGTGTTTGTGGTGTGTGTGTCTTGGGAGTGTGCAGTGCTGTTGTGGAGTGTGTGTGTGTGTATGTGTGTCTGTGTGTGCGTGTGGTGCGTGTCTTTACGGAATTTGTCCTTCCTGGGGGATGTGCGTGGAGAGCGTGTCTTCAGGGGAGGGCGTGTGTGGTGTGGGTTTGTGGAGGAGGACAGGATGGAACGCTTGCGTGTGGCTCTGAGGGTGTCTGCGCACGGCGTCAGTGGGTTCGTGACGCGTGTGTCTTTGTGGGTGTCTGTGTAGTCTGTGTGTCTGAAGGTGCGCGGACACAGCTGTGGGTCCCGCGTGCCCGTGCGATGGTGGTGAGTGGGGCTTGTGTTCCCTCGCTCTGCTCCGGGTTGCACCGCCTGCAGCGTGAGACCCTGGCGGCGTGTGCTGCAGGGACCGGGGCTGGGTCTGGCTCAGGTGGGCGGCAAGGCCAGGGCTCCGTGTGCGGCCCGGGGGCATGGCACACGGGCACACATGCGCGCGTCCTGCCTGGCGGAGGTTGGGCCACTCGAGCACCAGACGCATGCCGTGTCTGCTCACACAGCAGTGTGGGGTGAGAGGGGTTACGACCTTACACGGGGTGTGGCCGTTGACAGGCATGTGGTGTCATGTGCGCCGCAGTGAGTCGCGTGTGTGCATGCGGGCTCGTGAGCCTGGCGCAGCCACTGGGCTGCCGTTCGGATGGGGCCCGCGCCGTGGTCTGTGCCTCTTGAAGGCACCCACTGACTCAGACCTTGGTGCCCCACCAGGACTTTGACCGGCTGCTGGGGGCCCTGCGGGCTGCCCTCGCCAAGGACCCGGGCACCGGCGTCGTGTTCAGCTGCCTCAGCGGCCAGGGCCGGACCACGACCGCCATGGTGGTGGCTGTGCTGGCCTTCTGGCACATGCAAGTACGTGTGGCCTGTCACGTGAGGGCGGGGTGGGCACTCAAGCCCTGGGGACGTGTGGCGGGAAGGTGTGGGGGTCAGAGACAGCCTGGTGTGGTCCCCAAACCCCTCCTGCTGGTCCTGTGTGGCCCCCTGGCAAGGAGCTCCTGGCGTGAGGGGTGCAGCCTGGGGGGCGGGTGCAGCCTGGGGAGGGTGCTCCCGTCCCAGCAGCTGTCCTCCCCCAGGGCTTCCCCGAGGTGGGTGAGGAGGAGCTCGTGAGCGTGCCTGATGCCAAGTTCACTAAAGGCGAGTTTCAGGTGAGCACCGCCCGGGGGGCCCTGAGGGTGGCTGAGGTAGGGGAGGAAGAGGAGTCCTGCTGGCAGGTCAGGGGGTCCTCAGCCTCTTCCCAGCTCTGTCACCCCTTCCACCTCATCGTGTCAGTGCTCCCCTGTTCCCATTTCACAGGTGAGCCAGCAGAGGCATGGGGCAGCTTGGCTCTGGGACCCTGGCACGTGGCCACTGGAGATGGGGCTCGACCCCCCTCCCGCCTGGCCCTGCTGCAGGGCTGCTGTGTGCCCTGGGGAGGTCACTGGCCGCCATTGGGTAACGTTGATGACAGCCTCCCAGGCACGTGGGAGCCAGATGTGGTTGGTGACCTTGGTGCGGGGCCCCAGCGCTCTGCCCTGCCCATTCCCCGTCTCAGAGCAGGGCGCTGGATGGGCAGCCACTGGCGTTCCAGATTCAGCCATTCGTGTGTCGTGCCTGCCGTGTGCCTCGGGGCATCTTCCCAGACATCCCCTGAGTAGGTGGCAGCGTCCCCTCAGAGTTGGCATGTGGCCGTCCCACAGTCGGTGGCATGGGCAGCTCCGGCCTCCCCCTCCCTGGCCACCTTCACCGCGTGCCCTTGCCCTGCTCCCGCTGCCGTGCTGCCACCCTGGCCAGCGTGTTCCTCAGACGTGCGGGGCTCTCGCAGCCCCTGGGCCTTTGCAAATGCTGTTCCTTCTCTCGGGGCCTCTTCTCTTTCCTTCTTCCTGCAGATCCTCTGATTCCTTCCCTTTTTTATTGTGGTAAAATATATATAACAAAATTTGCCATTTTAACCATTTTAAGTGTGCATTTCACTGGCATTAAGTATATAATACATTTACCATCCCACCGCCCGTCTAACTTCTGTCGTCTTGCAAAACAGAAACTCTGTCCCCATTAAACACTAACTCCCCACGCCCTCCACCGGCCCTTGTGACCACCGTTCGCCTTTCTGTCTCTGTGGATTGGATGCTCTAGGAACCTCATGTAAGTGCAGCCGCACAGCATTTGTCTTTGTGGCTGGCTCGCTTCCCTGAGCATAACGTCCTGAAGGTTGATCCATGTTGTATCATGTGTCAAGATTTCTTTCCTTTTTTAAGGCTGAACAATATTCCAGCATATGGATATACCATGTTTTGTTTCTCCGTTCATCTGTCGATAGACACCTGGGTTGCTCCCACCTCTTGGCTATTGTGAATAGTGCTGCTGTGAACACGGGTGTGCAAGTATCTGTTTGAATCTCTGCTTGAGTTCTTTTGGGTGTGTCCCCAGAAGGGGAATTGCTGGGTCATATGGTAATTCTGTTTACTTTTTGAGAAACTCCCACACTGTTTTCTAGAGCAGCTGCGCTATTCTCCACTCCCACCAGTAACACACAAGGTTCTAGTTTTTCCACAGCCTCACCAACACTGGGTTCCTGTTTTTTTGACAATAGCCGTCTTGATGGGTATGAGTTGGTATCTCATTCTGATTTTGAGTTGCGTTTCCCTAATGATGAATGATGTTGAATACCTTCTCATGTGTTTATTGGCCATTTGCATATCCTTTTTGAAGCTATGTCTATTCAAGTCCTTTGCCCATTTTTGAATTGTTTGTTTTTTTGTTGTTGAGTTTTAGGAGTTCTTTATATATTCTGGAAATTAATCACTTATATGTGATTTGCAAATATTTTCTCCTGTTTTATGGGTTGGCCGTTGTTTAGGAAAAACACTAGAAGCATGCTCTTCCTCTGCTCTCACACCAACACCGAGGATCGTGAACACAGAAAGAGACTTAGGTGACCAAATGTGGGGCGGTTCCCCCCTACACTGAGCAGCAGACACTAGCTGGGCGCCCTGTAATTTAAGTAAGGTACTATCTATGTGGAGACAGTGTCAGATCCCACAGGTTGAGGGCTCAGTCCCCCAGACTGCCCCCTCCCTTTAGACAGCAGTTGCAAGTCCCGGCCTGCAGAACTTCTGACAGAGCAGACATAAATTGGGGATTCCACAACCCCCTCTTTGGGTTTGATGAAATTGCTAGAGCGGCTCACAGAACTCAGGGAAACATGTTTACTGGTTTACGTCGAAGGGTATTACAAAGGATATGGATGAAGAGATGCGTGGTGGAGGGATGGGGGAAGGGGCGTGGAGCTTCCATGCCCTCGCAGGACACAGCACCCTCCAGGAACCCCTCGTGTTCAGCTGTCTGGGAGCTCTCTGAACCCAGTCCTCTTGGGTTGTTATGGAGGTTTCATGGCAACCGTGTAGAAATGTGATTGGACAAAAAGCGCACGACCTAAACCCAGCAAAGACTGTCTGTTCAGATTCCTCCTGGCCTCTCTGTGCAGCATTCCTTCCTCCAGGCTATGAGGCAGGACCCTGTCTGGAGTGAGGGTCTTTGGATCCACAGTCAGATTAGAGTCCTGCCTTGGGCAGGTGACAGGGGGACAGGAGAAGTCAGATTCTGTCTCCTGAGGCCTAAAGTGCCCAGCGTTATAATAAGGACTATGGGAGTTATGAGCGTGTCCTCTGTTGCACAAGTTTTCAGTTTGGCTGAAATCTATTTTGTCTGTTTTTTCCATTTGTTTCCTGTGCTTTTGGTGTTATATCCAAGAAATCATCACCAACTCTGAAGTCATGAAGCTTTCCCCCTGTGTTTTATCTTATGACTTTTATAGTTTTAGCTCTTCTGTTTCAATCTGTAGTCCATTTTGAATTCATTTTTGTAGATGGTGTAAGGCAAGGGTCCAGCCCTGTTCTTTTGCACGTGGATACTGTTTTCCGAGCACTGTTTGTTGAAGAGACTGTCCTCTCCCCAGTGAATGGTCTAAGCACCCTTGTTGAAAACCATTTGCATATATATACAGGGGCTTGTTTTCCAGCTGAATTCTTAGTCTTCACATCCATCCCTCGGATGTGGTAGTTAGCCCTTCCTCACCAGCCCCTGTGCTAGGAGCTTTGTGTGCACGCCCTTCTTCTCCCTTCACAGTCCCTGACGGGTAGGTGCTCTTAACACTCCCAGTTTGCAGATGAGAAAACTGAGGCACAGGGAGCCAAGTGCATTACCCAACAGGCACAACAGAGAAATGACTGTGGACCTTAGAGCCTGTGGTCCAAAGTTACATCATGTGACCCGCCAAAGATACTCCTGTATCCCCATCCTCACCCACCCCCCGATTGTCCTATGTCTGGAGCAGCTTCCTTTGCAGTTGGTTCAGCATTTACTGAGCCCACGGTTGGGGGGGCACCCTAGAGCATGGAGAGGCCCAGAGCAGACATCAGGGCTGAGGGCTCAGGGTGTGGCAGTGGGAGCCTGAGAGGGCTTCCTGGAGGAGGTGATATTTGAGCACTTTTTGGAAAGATGAGCAAGTGTGGCTGGTGAGGAGGGAAGTGGGCAGAGATCAAGTGTGCAAAGGAGGGATTCTGGAAGGGCAGGAACTGTGTAAGGCTGTGATTAGCTGAGGGGTGGCCCTAATTGTGAAGACACTATGTTTGACCTTGGCCTTAAGGCCAGCAAGGAGGCAGCAGAGGTCATGATGGGACTTTCAGTGTGGGGGCTCTGGCTGGCAGTTGTGGGAGGAGGGCGTGGAATGGGGGGCTGGGAAGGAGGGACGAGGCAGGGCTGAGTGCGGGGGGCCGCAGGGTGGGCAGGAGCAGCCTAGTCCCAATTGGTAGGTTTTGGGGGTCACTGAGTGTGGGCAAGGAGGGCACCTAGGATGGCCTTGGGGTTTTGGCTTTGTGGTGGTAACAGCCAGAGATGCAGAATTCAGAGGAGGAGCAGCTTCAGAAGAGAGGCCAGGAGTTGGGTTTCCTGCCCAAAGCTGCAGCCCTCTGCCGAGGAGCCCCCCAGGGGACACAGTCCCCTGCACCCTCCTGGGGACCAGCCCAGAGCCCAGATTTGGGTGTGGACCGGGCAGCTTCCTCTCCTCCCCAGGGCACAGCCTGAGCCAAACCCACCACTAGTTCCTTCCAGACTATTCAGTGCTCTCCTCCCGCTTGGGTGCAGCTCCATGCCTGCTGGTTGTGCCGCCCTGCGCCAGGCCTTGCTGAGAAACGCAGGGAGAGCCTTTCCCTGTTCGCACTCGGCAGCCGGAGCGAGAGAGGAGAGAGGAGAGTGAGAGCGAGTCAGGTTAGGAGTTCGTGCATTCATTCACGTGGCAGCTGTTGATGGACACCCAGCAGGTGACAGGCGCCACTCCAGGTGCTGGCGAGAGCCCATGCTTAGTGAAAGTGAGCAACGGATGATGAGCAGGTGGCTGCCACCGACTGCGGGGCTCTGCAAGGACAGTGACAGTGCAGGTGTCGAGGTGGGCTGTGGGGAGGGGTTCTGGAGGAAGCTGGAGAGGCAGGGGCTGGGCCATAGACCTGGGTCCACTTTTGGAGCCGTGAAGAGGCTGAGCCTGGGAATGACTCACATTTATACTTTCCTAAGACCTCTCTTGCCACCCGGGAGAGAAGGGGCAGGGAAGGAGGCTGGGACACCGGTTGGGGGCGAGAGGAGGTGGCGGTCTGGGCGGGTGCTGGCTGTGGAGGGGTGTAGTGTGGACAGATTTGGAGGCGGGGCCCAGAGGGTGGGGCCAGAGGGCTGGGGGAAGAGCCTTGCCCTCCCTGGTGACCTGCCCAGGCCTCAGTTTCCCAGGAGTGAAGGGGGCTTATATCAGGCGAGTGGTGTCCCTGCTGGGTTCCCCAGAGCCAGGTGTCCCCACAGTGCCTGCGGGCCACTTTGGGTCAGGAGGAGGCCAGGAGGACCTCAGCATGGCCTTGTCATGCACCCCCTCTTCACCCCACCAGCCCTAGTATGTGACAACTATCCGCTTTATAGAGCTGCGTTCTGGATGAGGTTTCATCTGAAGCAAGGTTTCTGTGGCTTGAAAAGAACAAGCCCCTGCGTCAGCTTAGCATCTCACAGGTGTGTGGGAGGCGGTGTTTATGTCCTGGAACACAAAGCACACCAAACGACAATTCAGAGTCGCAGTCATGCATTTAATATGTCTTGAACAATTAAAATTACTTCTAATTCCATGTTTATTAGAATTTTTTCCCAAAGGAAACCACTCCTTGTCCATGCTCTCCCAGGCAGAATTGCGTGCGTTCTGTAACACCTTTGGCCAGGTGGTCCGGTTTTCCTGATGACTTTCTTACTGTGCTGCGGCAGATTGGAACTTGAATATGTAGTGTCCAGAGTATTAAATTGTGGCTTGGCGAGACTCATGCCACAGCTTATCAACGTTTAAAGACGTTAATACTTGATATCCTCTTAAAGTTGCCTCCAGATTTTAAGCTGGAAAGTCATTGGAGTATCTAAAGAAGAACCACAATACATGGCTTTTAGATTTTTCAACACTTACGTTAAGAATTGTACACTAATTTCAGTTATGAAAGAAAAATAGAGAGCACCTTGGGAACCCTAGCCTCAGAGATGTCCGGAAGCCCCTCGTGGAGCAGGCCGGGCTCTGGTCAGGGCCTGTGCCCTTGGCCCCCTGTGGCCCTTTGGTGGGGCTGAGCCTGGTGCTGGGCCGCAGGCTCCCACCCGCTCTCGGTGTCTGCTCATCCCCTCCTCTGGCCCCAGGTAGTGATGACGGTGGTGCAGTTGCTGCCCGACGGGCACCGTGTGAAGAAGGAGGTGGACGCAGCGCTGGACACAGTCAGCGAAACCATGACGCCCATGCACTACCACCTGCGGGAGATCATCATCTGCACCTACCGCCAGGTGAGCCCGCCTCGCCCCGCCCTGCCCCAGGTGCCCTCGGGGTGTGCACAGCCCGGGTTGTGGCTGGCATGGATTTGAGGTGGCTTGGGGTCCCGTGGGCCCCTCATCGGCTCTCGGTCCCTTTTCCACCCTCTGGAAGTGGAGGTGATCCCTGAAATGGACACATGCCCAGCCCCGGCCACTCCCACCTGGTGCTGCAGTGCACGGTGGGGTGTGGGCAGGGGTGACATACAAAGTATTTGACGACTGCTTCGGCCCTTGGATCAGTCAAAGATGTGGCCCACCGGAATGAACACCCAACCCCCTCATGGCGCCAGGTGTTAACCGTCTAGTTTTAGATTCTTGGGGGCCCAGGGGTTCTGGGCAGGAGGTCGGTGGGTGGAGGCCGTCGGGTCTTGAGGAATAGCTGCTGAAGAACCAGCAGGTGAGCAGTTCAGTATTTCAACAGCTGATGCTGCCGTGGGGAGTCCTGGCTGTCACCCCAGGATGCGTGTGTGTCTGTGCTGCCCCAGGCCGGGGGCTGGCCCTCAGATGGGCTTTTTTTGGTCTGCTCAGTTAAAATTTGTTTTTGAGTAACTCATTAAATTATAAAAATAATGTTTCCGAAATAACAGCTCAGATTTTATATAAAAAATATGGATTTTCAGCCTGTCTGGAAAGAATGTGCCTCGAGTCAGTGCTGGTCCCCAGCCTTCCCTGCTTTGTCACATTTGGCTCTCCCGGCCCGGTCCCCTTACCTGCTGGGCATTGGCGCTTGTGGCCCTGGCTCTGCAGAGAGTGTGCTGACCTGCCTGGTGACTTTGTCTGGCTGCAGGGGCAGAGGCGGGAGTGGGAGGGGCAGCGAGGGAGCAGGTGGGCAGGGGTGAGTGCTCCGTGGTGCTGAGAGGGGCAGTGTGTGCCTTGTGTGCTCTGCTGCTGCCAGTGAGTCTCAGGGGCTGCTTCTGTGGCTCCTGCAGAGAGGGGTTCTGCTCCAGGCCAGCCCCATGCTGAGCCTGCAGCTGGGCACATGTCCAGGAAATGGCTGAATCAGGCAGCCTTTGCTCAAGGTCATGGGTCAGACCCTGACTGGGGCAAAGGGTGGGTGCCTGGCTGGAGGCAGAGCAGGGCATCTAGGGTCAGACTGGGTCCAAGACCAGAGGCCAGTTGGGAGGGGAGTTTGCAGAGATAAAGAAGCTGCCAAATGTGGGGAGGGAAACGGTGGTTGAGGAGTTTTAGAAGATGCACTTTGCTGAACTTCGGAAGATAGATATGTTTTCTCCAGGGCCAGCAGTTAGATTGCATCCCCAGGCTCCTTTGAGTTACCTTTGGGGGTCCCACTCACGATGGTCTCGTGTGTTGTCACCAGGTGGCAGCAGTGAGCTGAGGCTGAGCTGCTTCCAGAGGGCACCGCCAGGGCAGAGCTGAGGCTGAGTTCTCCCTGCGGCAGGAGGCCCTTCCGGCCCGAGTAGATAAAAGGTGATGCCTAGCCCTGCTCCAGACCCACAGGCCCTGCACCCCTCGCTGGCCAGGCTCTGTCAGAGCCCCCTCTCCACCCGACTCCCGGAGCTGATGGGCCCTCCCTCCATCTGAGCTCCGCAGCCCTGGGTGTCATCAGTAGGCACCCGGAGGGTACAGTGGGGCAGAGTAGAGAGCTCCTAGGAGCTGGTCTCGAACACCCCGAGAGCCCAGGGAGGCCTGTCAGGCGGGAGGAGGCCAGAAGATGCAAAGTGAGTTCAGAGGCAGGGCAGGTGGTTTGATGCCCACACGGTCTTGTCAGTTGTCAGAGATGAGTCTGGGTGGGTAGGTCGGCAGTGGGAGGGAAGGCTGGTGTGGTCGGGGCTGTTCAGAGGTGGTTGCTCTGGCTGTTTTAATGAGAAGGGAGGAAGCAGAGCCAGTGGAGGGCTCTCACCTTCTCCCCACGTAGCTAGCCGCCCCCATTCCAGAGGCCAGCCTCAGTAGTGGGAGGATGGGGGTCCTTGAGCCCACCCCAGAGCCTCGGGAGAGGCAGGGGCAAGATGCAGAGCCATTCCCCAGTATGGCCACCAGGTGGCCCCAGCGAGCCGAGTGGGAAACCTGTGGCCTTGAGGCCTTTATTAAACGGATTTGTTCCATCCAATTCAGCAAAGTCACAGCAGCTTGCTCTGGGCTGGGCAGCCCTCGGAGATCTGAGCAGACTCCTCCACGGGCTCCCCTGGCTCCACGCTGGGGATGGAGTTGAGGGGACAGACTAGGGAGGCTGGGAGGCCTGTCCTGTGGCTGCAGCATTAGACCTGCTCGGTTGGAAGGGCAGGGTGGGGGAGGGGAGGAGAGCGATCTCCACTCGTCACCCTCTGAGGGTCTCCCATGGCTGAGGCACCAGGCAGCACCCCAGTCCCCCTGCCACCCCCAGCCCTGGGCCTGGAGGACAGGACCCAGCTGCCCTGGGGCCCCACTGGCCGGGACTTTGTCAGTGCTTACCACCTCTGCAGCCACCGTCCTTGTTACGGTGACTGTTATTAACATGTTTGCAGTCGCTCGTCCAGGAAACAGGAATAGTTGCAGGTAACTGAGTGTGGGGATTCTACCTGGTCGAAAGTCCGTGTGTGGTTTTTGGGAGGGGCGCTCTCACTTGACGCTCAGGTCTTAACTCCAGGGGTCCCACGGGGTGGGGGCTTTGGCGCCTCCAGCCCTGCCCTGCCCTGGCCCCCCTCAATCGCCTAATAAAGGCTGGGCAGGGGTGGGGGAATGGGCAGGTCTGATTCTCCTGGGGGCCCCTGACTGTACACAGCCAGAGCCTCCTCCAGCAGCCCCTCTGTTCTAGACCCTCCATCCACAGCCCTGCCAGATCCCTGGACAGGGCCCTGTGGTCAGAGCCTGACCCCTCAGACGGGGCCCGCCTTCAGGGTGAGCACCCCCCTCCCAAGTCCACACATTCTTCCTTCGGGCTTTAAGTGTCTTTTTAGGGAAGTCGAGTTGTGCTGGGTGCACATGGGGAGGTTTGTTCAGCAAGAAGGAAGTGATTCACTTTTGAACCAGGCTGGGAGTTTGTGGTCCGAGTGGGGCTGGGGGTCTTTGGGACCAGAGCCCCCTGAAGGGCCACCAGGGGCAGCAGGCCTTAAGATCTAAGCAGGGGTTTGTTTCTGCGGCCCCAGGTTTGGGTCTCAGCCAAGGCTGCCCCAAGGCTGAAGTTCCCTTTAAGGGGCAGGCAGGGCCGCCTATGAAGCCCTGGCTTCCTCCTCCAGCCCAGCCTCAGTCTGGGAGGAAGTCAGTCTGTCGGCTTTGTCCCTTCTGCTGCGGCTTTGTCCCTTCTGCTGTGACTGTGGTTTACTCTCGGCTCCTGTGCTGTCTCAGCCTCAGGGGAGGAGGGAGACCTGGCCTTGGGGTGGGCAATTGGAGGCCCCTTTTTCAGGCTGTCACTTAATTCTTGTGCCACCACTTGAAAGGAGGGAGCAGAATTCTATTTTATGGCTCTGGGCATAAGGTTTTTAAGCAATCTGATATCTCAGAGGTCATCAAGTCATAGCCTCCAGGAAGTGGCGTTAGAGAACAAAGAACTAGAAGGGACCTTAATCCAAGTCGTTAGGATTTCACAGACCAGTTTTAAAAAGGGAAGGACCTTCCTAGGGTTGCCAACATGTAATTTTGCTAAATGTGTCCATTTTGAAGGAAGGAAGGAAAGAAACAAAAATTTAAAAATCTAACTACCATCCAGTATGGTTGGCATTTCATAAAAGAAATATTTTTTTAATAACAGAAAAATAGAAGGGGTATCATCTCAGGATAGAGGAGAGTCCTTGAAAAGATTTGTATTTTTAAATTCTTGTGGATCTGCAAACCCACAGGCCTGGGTTTGGGAATCATAGTTTTAACGACTGTTCCTTTGGCTAGAAAAGCAGAATGCCTCCTCCAAGGTCACCTTGCGCATCCTGGTCTGCCAGGCCTGGGCCAGTGTCCTGCCTGAGGTCAGGGAGGCCTGAGCTGTCCCGGCTGCCCTCAGATTAGACGAGGCCCCTGGCCAGCTCTGCATGTGCGTGTATGTGCACAGGAGATTCTGTTCAGCATCTCTGAAATGTGAAAAATCAACTGCAGTTTCTCTGCATTGTGCGACACATGTGATTGCAGTGGACATTGGAATGGGCCCTATTGTCCACACGGTCCAGCACCAAACCCCGTGCAGATGGGAAGGAGCCCGCTACCCAAGGAACGAGGATGTGGGAACTGGACAGAGCCTCTTCTGCCTCTCTGACTGCCTATGTCCCCACCCGCCAGCTGGCCTCGGGCCCCTGGCAGGGCAGTGTGTGGGAAGCACACGGGGGAGGTGTGAACGGGGCTCGGCTGACACACAGTAAGTGCTTGACAAATGGGAGGCTCTTGATGATTCACCGTAGGGCCAGCGTGTCCTGTGCCACTCCTGGCTTCAGAACGTCCATGTGGACCCTCAGATTCCAGTGCTAAAGGGCCTTAGCATCTGATTCTTCTGTCTACAGGTGAGCAGCGGGGCCTGCAGTGGGAGAGTGAGCTGCCCAGCGTCTGCGTGAGCTGGCAGCAGAGCAGGGATGAGAGGCAGAGTCTCACTCCCAGCCCCACTCCCCTCCTGGACCACGTTGCCCTTGACCTGAGAGTCTCCCCTCTGTTGCCCTAGTGGGCTGCGGGAGCTTGCTGAGCGTCCAGAAAGGCGGCCGCTTCCCCCACCCCTTCACTCCAACAGACTAGCTCCTGGAAATCGGCAGCCATGTCTCACTGTGGTACCGTCTGTTTATTTAAACCCCTGCCCTCTGGTTTCACGCCACCGTCCCCAGGTGACCTGCAGTGGGGTCTGCGGTTCTCTGCTCCAAGGAGGCCCAGGTGCTGTATGTGCAGGGGTTGCTCCTTGGGCTGGTCAGACCCCCCAGAGCCTCTGGATGAACGTGGACTTGAGCCCAGGCTCGGGCGGGGATGTTCCACCTCCGACGGCTCCATTTGCCTGGGAACATTCTGGGTCTGGTCCCCATTCTGCCCGTCTGAAGCTTTCCTCCCAGGAGTCCACAGCCATCCTGAAATTCTAAACAGCACGTGGCTACTCGGCTTCCTGCCCCTCAGCCCCCAGCGCCCCCAGACAATGAATTTCCCCTTCCTGGCTCCCTGCCAGCATCAGCAGTCAACTTACACTTCAATAATAAGCAATGAAGAGCAAGGCTCCTGGAATTTGGCGTTTGTGCTTCGTCCAGCAATAAAGCGATTCCAGGCCCTCAGTAGGGAAGGGTGGAAGAATTTGGAGGTCATTTCTCTGTTATGGATCAGAAAGGGGGGCTCAGCATGTGTATGAATCTCCATCTGTGGTGGGGTTGCACAGCAAGGGTGAGGACTGCTGTGGCTTGTTTGTTGTCATAAAGACGATGTTAACAGCGTTACCAAAGGCTTACATGGTCCAGGGAGAGCAGGGTCTCCCAGAATCCTGCCAGCACAGCAGCGATTTCATTTTTGCCATTTTCTCTGGTCTTTGTGCACATGCATGTACCTTCTCTCAAGGGTGCGCTTGTGGTGGGCCCCCGGGAAGTCTTGCCTGCCCACTTGGATGATGTTCTTTTGCATTTAAATGCGCTCAGCCGGCATGTGCTGACGCGGTGGCTGTTCTGTGCTAGACCTTGCGCTAACACTGAGGACAGACCAGTGACTGAAGCTGCACTGAGCTTATATGCTTCTAGTCGGCCAGAGAGGGGCCAGTGAGTAACTAGCTCGTGGGCGTTTTATCACGTTTGCTGAAAAGCTCTTACGTCAGTCATCATATTCGGTGTTCACCTGACACGCACCTGAGCGGAAGTGCCCGGTTTCACGTGCTGTTCTTGCGTAGACGTGGACCTGCAGGTTGTTTCGTGTCGCTCTCTGGGATGGGTGATGATATGGACATCAGAGTGCAAGTCTTAGAAGAAGAAGTTTTGAATGAGTTAAAAGGTGGGAACTTATTTTTTATTATTATTATTGTTATTTTGGAAAGTTTCAAACAGAAAAATTCAAAGTTCAGAGAATAATTTCCTGAGCCTCCTGGGCCCACCTCCCAGCCCACAGGGTTTCGTCTCCGGCCTCCGTCCTCTGTATGATTGTTCTAGAGCCCATCCCGGGCCTTGCATTTCCTCTGTGAATATTTCAGCACACACCTTTAAAGAAGGGGGATTTTTTTAAAAAAGGTAATCATCCTGCCATTATCATACCTTTGATAATCAACAATCATTTCTTATCATGAGATATCTAGTTACTATTCAGATTTTCTCACTAGTCTCATAAAAGTCTTTCTGCAGTTGGATCCGGATCCACCCAAGACCCACATGCCACATTTGGTCGGTATGGCTAGTAAGTCTCTCTAGCAGTCCTCCTTCCCTCCTGAAAGATATTTGTTTCAGTGACCTGGTCGTCCTCCCGGCCTTCCCGAAGCCACCTTTGCTAATTGCATCCCTGGGTTCAGGGTGGCCTGTGCCTCCTGTGAACTGAGATTCTGGCTCATTGTGGCTGGAGTGGTTACGAGGGGTGCCGTGTGCTGCCATCGGGGCCTGGAAGGTCCCCCTGTCCCTCGCTGTGACTGGCACACACCAGCTTGTGTTACCTGGGCTTCTTGTTTCATTTGGAATTTGCGGAATGGTGACCTGCTGATTCCCTCATTCCTTCTGTGTTAGTTCACTGCAGTACTCCCTGGGGGCACAGCGGGACTGACGAGCAGGTTCCGTGTGTGCCTTCCCCCAACCCGAGTTCCCGTCTTCAGAAGATGGGTTGGTCTGGAAGGTGCTTGTCTGAAAATAAGGGTGAAGATGTTGCATTCAGTGAGGCCTAACATTCCTCTAGACTCGGTGGGCTTGGGGTCTGTGGGGAGGGTGTGGGTGACTGGGCTGGGGGTGGGCGGGAGGGGAACCAGGCAGGGGCTGACGGGGGTGGGGTGGGAGGGGGAGGCCGGGAGTCACTAGAGACGAGTGCTGGAGCCCAGGGCCCTGCATGACCTGACACCTCCTTGGCCAACTCGAGCCTCGCCCGACAGGGGTCCACACCAGGCTGACACACATTTTCACAGCCACAGTGGGGCCCGGTCCTCACTCTGCGCCTGTGTGTGATGAAGGGCGAGCTTTCATGTTAGTTCTATTTTTACATTTGAGGAAGGAGGCCCTGGGCTTGCCCAGGAACACGTAGCTGGCAGATGGCAGGAGGAAGCCAAGACCCCAGACCCCGACTCCCAGATTAGGCCACTCTGCCATGCCACGATGCCTCCCGAGAAGGAGGGGGCACAGTGTCACCTCTCCTTGCCCACCTCAGCCTCACTGTGGGGGAAATAAGAACTGGAGGCCATGGCTCTCGCCCTTGAAGCAATCCCAGACTGAGCAGGAGAGAGAAGGCCAGCGGACAGGGAACATCCCAGACACGGGTCATGGAGGGAGGTGGTGGGACCGGACATTTTCCCATGGGACAGACCTTCCCCGGTCTAACAGTCTCGGCCCCTCTCAGCCTAGGCCTGTCTCACGAGGCCAGCCTCAGGGGGCTGCAGCCCACAGCGAGGCCTCCTCTGTTGTCCAGAGCATCTGAGAGGTTGGGTCAAGGCCTGGTCGCCATGTGCGTGTGAGAGGGCCAGAATGCTCAGGGCATTTGAGAACCACCTTAAGAGGAAGGAAAGAAAACCGTCTGAACTAAGCTGCCGCGTGAGACGTGTGAAGGCCGGGGCTGGCTGAGGGGAAGCAAAGATGGCCGCCAGCCCCGGCGGTGGCACCGCCTGGTGAGCTCGTTGTTTCCTCTTGGGCTTGGGAAGGGAAAGTATTTGTGACAGAAACCGAGGTCAGGGCTCCTGGAGGAAGCCCTGCTAGAATCATTAATGCCAGCGGCTCTTTCCCTTGGCTTTGGCTGGTGACATTCATTCCTACTGTACTGTATTTAAAACATTCTACTGTGTCTCCCAGCTTCCCTTCAGAAAGAGTTTGAAGAAAATCTGAGGTGAAGGTAGTAGCCACATAAGGGAGAAGTAAAATGTCTTTTGGTCTCAAGTTAAAATTGATGTTATAAAGACTATAATGCTTCAACTTTGAGCAGTACTTTTTTTTGAGACTGAGTCTGGCTCTATTGCCCGGGCTAGAGTGCCGTGGCATCAGCCTAGCTCACAGCAACCTCAAACTCTTGGGCTCAAGCGATCCTTCTGCCTTAGCCTCCCGAGTAGCTGGGACTACAGGCATGCGCCACCATGCCCAGATAATTTTATATATATATATGTATTTTTAGTTGTCTAGATAATTTCTTTCTATTTTTAGTAGAGACGGGGTCTCGCTCTTGCTCAGGCTGGTTTTGAACTCCTGACCTTGAGCGATCCACCCGCCTCAGCCTCCCAGAGAGCTAGGATTACAGGCGTGAGCTACCGCGCCCGGCCTGAGCAGTGCTTTTTAAGTTTTCTAAGAACTCACCTTTTGTCTCCTCTGGTCCTCAGAAAAGCTGGTGGGATCAGGGCGGATTTTATTAGCCCCATTTTACTGAGGAAGAAACTGAGGCCTAATGAAATTTTGTGACTGGCTGGAGGCAGGACCGGGCCTGGTTCCCAGCTCCTTGGTCTGCATTCCTTTCCTTTCCACGGTGGCAGCTGCAACCCAGGGGGCATTGGTGGTGGCCCCACCAAGGAGCTGCCAGAGAGATCAGCTCAGTGCCCCGAGAACTGAGGTCATTTATATTTTAAGGGAAATATAAAGCAAGACAGCTTTGGCTCTGAGCCCCAAGGGGGGTCTCTCTCAGCCTCTGGAAGACCCTGGTGTGGCCAGAGTTGTTCCCTGAAGACATCTTTCCGATAGATAATGAGTCTCCAGGGCGGGACCTCTGCCATCACGGCAGCCCTGGAATGCTGTGAGCTGTCACATAAAATACGACCCAAGGGAAGGGCTGCTTCCCAGGCTCTTTCACACCCAGCCAGGACACAGCCAGCGGGTCAGCACAGCTGCCAAGACAGAGAGTGTGCGTGTGAACACACGTGTGTGTGTGTGTGTGTGTGTGTAGGGCACACATCCTCGGTAGCCAAGACTTCTCTTGTCTCCCTTCCTTCCCACTGTAAGCTAAGCTGGAGCCATTTCCGCCCTCCAGGGGGCCTTTCCTGATTTATTCAACAATAAACGTCCCTTGAGCACCTACGGTGTGCCAGACGTGGTCTGAGTGTGCACCGTTGAGCGTGGACTTCTCAGTGGTTGGGGGGGGTTCAGTCTCCCCACCCTACACCCCGACATAATCCCCTGTGCGTGCTCTGTCTCCGTCCGGGTCGTGGTTGTTAGCAGAGGAGCTTCTTTCTGTTTTAAGGGGGCTGCCTCTGACACCTTGACCCAGAACCCTGCCTGGCACAAGTAGGGGCTCCACAAATGTCCGTCTAGTGAGTGGATGGATAGAAGGTTGAATAAATTGTTGCATAATAAATAGGAAAAGCTAATTGCCACCTTCACTCTACCTTTTGGTTCTTTGTCCACGTTGTTGGTCTTCCAGGACAGGACCCTGGGTCGCTGGTTGGGAACCCTGGGCTCTAGCCCTGGCTTTGCCAGGAACTCCCTGTGCAACCTTGGGCAAGTCACTTTGGCCTGCCTGGGCCCGTGTTTCTGCATCTGTCACCTGAAGTTGTTGCCTGTGCTCTGCCTGCCTTGTGGGGTGGTGGTGCAGACCAGCCTGGGGCCAGTGGAGGTGGGAGTGGGTGTGTGGGGTGTGGTGGGCAGTGGCAGGCCACCAGGCAGACTCCGTGGGTTATGTGCAGGGATGGTGGGCTTCTTACAGGAGAGGACCGTGTCTTGTCAGTGCTGACCCCAGTGCCTGGCCTAGCCGTGCTGGGGACAGTGTTGGAGGAATGGCATGCAGAGCAGCCACGGTGCCAGGTCTAGTCCCTTTGTACTTTGAAACTACTGAATGAAATATGACGTTTTAGGAAATCCGTGACCTATATGGGCTGAGGACCATTTTCTCCCTTCCAGGGTTAGGGACAGAAAGCTTCCTGTGCTGGAGGCCCCACCACCAGGCAGGCCGAGGATGCATTTGCAGGGACTCAGTGGACACCCACCAGGAGCAGCCAGTTGCTTGGGGGCCAGAGTCTGCCAAGGAGAGGGTGGTGTCACACTGGGGAAGCGGGTGGGGTCTGAGCTCTACAGCCCCACCCGTCAGTGACTGGCCATCTTTGAGGGCTGCCAGCTGCCTGCCCAGCCAGAGCCCCGCCTTAGCTGGAGGCAGAGGTCACCAGGCCATGTTTGTTCCCGTTCAGTGGGTCGGGACAGCAGCGAGGCTCCAGTGATGGGGAGGGTGGTTGTCTGGTTCCCATTGACACAGACCCTGAGCCTGGTCTCACTGGCCCTTCTTACTTCTCTGGGGCTCTGGTTTCCCCTGAGTCTGAACTGCATCCAGGTTTTAAGTACACAGTCCCTATAGTCCCTAGCAAGAGTGGACAGGAGGCCTGGGTTCCTACCGGGCCTCTGCTGCCAGCTCTCCATGTGACCCAGGCAGGTCAGTGCACCTCTTTGACCTCAGCCTCACTGTCTGGAAAGCAAAGGGGTGAATGTAGGCCACCCCAGGCATCCTGTGAGGCCGGGATTAATGAACGTGCAAGATGCAAGCACTAGTCATTCACTGAGTCAGCAAGCATTTTTTTCACACCTACTGAGTACCAGGCACTGTACTAGGTGCTGGAGATGCTGCACACACAGAAGACAAAAGTCCCTGCCTCCTGGGGTCTGCATCTTGTAGGGAGACCCACGATGAACAAAGCACAGTGAGGGCTGTGGTCTGCGGGACAGTGGTGCGTCTGGGAGAAGTGGAGCAGGTGAGGAGGTGGGGGGGGCGTGCGAGGGCCTGCAGTTTTAAATAGGGGGTCAGGCAGGGACTCAGGGAGAAGGTGGCATTGCACATAGACCTGAGGGAGGTGAGGCAGGGAGCCGTGCTGGGGGAAGAACGTTCTGGAAGGAGGACATGGCAAGTGCAAAGGCCCTGAGACAGAGCTGCTTACCAGGGGGGCCAGGGCAGGCTCTGAGCAGAGGCGCTGACAGAGGTTGGGTATTCAGAGTCACTCTGGTGCTGAGTCAGGAACAGATGGCTTCGGGTGAGGGCGTGGCAGGGAGGCCAGTCTGGCTGTCCCAGGGTGGCGAGAGGCTGGCAGCTTCTGGAAGTGTTTTGAAGCAGGGCCAGCGGGGGTTCTTGATTGGTTGGCTGTGGGGGAAGTGAAGGAGAAATCCCAGATTTGGGCCTGAGCAGCTGGGATGAGAGATTGTCACTAAGGTGGGCAAGCTGTGGGTGCAGCAGGCCTGGGAGTGCTCAGGAGGTCCGCTGGGCCATGCTCTGTGGGTTTGGGGTGCCCGACCGATGTCCATGTGGAGCCCCTGAGTGGGCACTTCTGAGTCTGGAGCCAGCAGCTGTCTGGAACCTAGATTCTAGATGATGCTGGAGCCATGAGACCGGGCCAGGTGACCACTGAGCGCCTCCTGCATACCGATTCTAGAGAAGCCCTAGCTGTGGTCTGGTGTCTGCCTCTGGGCGTATCATCGTTTGCAGAGACAGGTCCTGCCTTGGTGAAGCAATCAGAAACCTCGAGATGGAACAAAATGCAATGTTTAGTTAAGGTTCAGACTGAGGGCAGAGGGGGCCGGAGTGCTCAGAGCAGGCCTCCGGAGAGTGCGGCTTGTCCTGGGCCAGGCCGGGCAGAGGGGAAGGGCATTCCAGGCAGGAGGAACAGAGCGGGGAAGGTACAGAGGCAAGAGTGAGGTGAGGAGTGGCTTGGCATGACTGCGGAGAGAGCACAAGGGTGGTAGGAAGAGTCCGGGTATTGGGCTCCATGTCCCAGCTCAGAGCTCCGTGACCTTGGGCGGTTACTTAACCTTGCCGAGCCTCACCTGCAAAATAGGATGGATGTCCCTCCTCCTCCACGGGGCTGCCAGGCGAGCGTGTTAGAGTCTAATCATCAGATCAGAGTGTGGCATGCTCAGGCTGGCACATGGCACGCAGTAGACCCAGGAAACACGCCCACTCCCTGTACAATCAGCCCCAGCTGTGCCTCAGTGGGCCTCTTCCTGGTGGCCCAGCAAAGAACTTTGCGACAGCCACCGCAGGCAACCCTGGGGCTGCCTTGATGCCAGGCACACCGGAGGTTGGTTACAGAGGCCTCAAGCGCCCAGAGCCCTCTCTGCGCGTCCCGGCCCCTTCTATTTTAGGACTCAGTCCAGTGGACGAGGCAGCCTCGTCCGGCTCCACCGCAGCTAATGACAGCCCGGCCTGCAGGCGGTTTAAAAACAGCTCCACTATTTTTATCGGCAGGAGGCGGCCACCCGTCCTCCTGCCCAGGCAGTGCTGACATGGGAGGGTTTGAAGGAAACCAAGGCCTTGATAGGAAGATGGGCCATTGTCTCAAATCACAGATGTGCCACCTGGCAGGATGTGCCCACAGAGCCTTTGGGGGAGGGGTGTCAGGCGTCACCTTTGCACACTGGTCTGAATTTAGAGATAATTCCACCTCTGCCAGTCAGGCTCGGAAGGAATCACTGCACTTCTCCACTCCGGAGAATGTTCCTCAGACCTGAGCCTTGCCGGTGTCTTTCTGTCGTGGGAGTGGGTCACAGAGGGGAGGGTGCTGATGTGGCCAAGTCCAGGGCTGAGGGCTGTCCACGCCCACAGGACGTTGCCTCTTGCGCTTCAGTGGAAAGTAGTTTGCAATGGCTCTTGCCCAGTGGAGCCCTGGGCGATTTCCTTTCCTTCTTTCTAAGAAAATGTTTGTAAATCGGCTGGAGCCTTTGGTTGGAGGTGGGGGTGCGGGGAGGATGGGAATGGCTGAGGGATGGGGTGGGGAACGCAGGGTGGCGTGGACTGTCTGTCCTTGGAAATAGGCGGGCTCGTGTTGTATTAGCCCCAGTTCGTATTTATTAATAGGTAAAATCTGTTTGTTTGGGATTTTTGCCTTCTTCCTAATTTTTAGGCAAAATTGATTTTTTTTTTGAGCACATGCTTAGTTAATCCTTGAAACAGCAGGCAGCCCACCTGCACCTGCCCCAGATATCCTCTTGCAGCAACTCTGGGCCATTCCCAACCTCACACCCACCAGGAGCCTTCGCTGGCCTCTTTGCAGACCAGGTCTTGGCTTGGCCCCCTCTGGGCCCCCTATCGTCTCTCCCCTACCGCCACAAGCCCCTCCCCGTCTGTCTGGCCGGGCTGGGGGTGCCCTGGGGACACAGCTTATTCCTTCTGCCTTCCGCTTGCCCTCCCACTCTCAGGCCACCTGCTGTTCCCAGCACACCTCAGACAGCACCTCCTCTCTCCTCCTCCCTGGTCCAGTTACTCGCCCTTCCTCCATCCCCAAATGCGGCTGCTCTGGTTGCTTCCAGACCATCTTCCGCCCCCGCACCCCAGCGTCTCGGAGGCAGGGCCTGTGCCGGGTTCATCTTTGCATCCCTAGTGTGAGGCTCGGTGACAGGCACAGTGTGGCTGTCCCCTCACTGTTCGAAGAATGAACGGGTTGTTGTGGCCCTTCACGGTTTGCAGGTGCCTTCCACAGCTTACTTGGCTGAGAAATCCTGCCTCCATAGACCTGGGGGCTGACAGTTTTAACAGCAGAACCAGGACCAGAATCCAGCTTGGACTCTGTCTCCCAGGGAGTCAGAGCTCTGGCCTTGGCCCCCTCGCCCCTCCTAGCACAGCCTGCTGTCCACCTTCTACCCCTGCCCCATCTCCAAGGCCCCTTGCAAGTTACCCTCCTCTCTGAGACCCCAGGGGTCTCTGCAAAGACAACAGAGGCTCTAAAGGCAGAAGTGGGAGGTCGGGACCACAGGCCCTGTGTAGGGCACCCCAGCTCTGATTCTTGGGGCTGCGGCTGTGCCATGTCTGGGGTGGGGACCGCACCCCAGGGCCTCCCCACGGCAGCCGAGGAGGAGATGCACATAGACCAGCATTGTGTGCCTGGAAGGAAGGCTCCCAGCTGTGGTCCAGCTGTTGGGAGACCAGCCCTTCCTGGCTCTCCAAGGCATGGGGCTTGCTGTGCCCTCCCACGGATATTCGTCACACCTGAGTTGTCTGAGTGCGGTGTCCTCTTCTGGGAGCAGAGAGAGCTGCCATGGGCCTGGGCAGAGGCCTGGGGGGTGGGATGAGAAGGGGGTGGGTGTGAAGTGAGCTGTGACCTTCACTCTCCGGGGCTCCCCCTCCGTGGGCTGCAGTGGTGGGCGCTGGGTGGGCGGTGCATCCATGGTGGGTTAGAAGAGCAAAGCCGGGCATGGTGGCAGAGTGCCCTGCAGGAGATCCTGGCTCTGTGCATCCTGGGCTTGTTCTTGGCCTGGCCCCCTGGCCCCCCACACTGAGGAGAGCCTCGAAAGGATCCTCTTTAAGTCTCCTTCCTACAGAGCATGAATCTCCCATGAGTGTTCTGTTAACAGGTCACTCCCACCCCCAAACCTTCAATAGCTCCCCAGGGCTAAAGCCATGGTGCTCAACCCTGGGCGTGGAGGGTCACCCAGAGAGCTTTTAACAACCCCCACACTCGGCCCACCCACCCTGCCAAGATTCTCATTTGATTGGTCTGGGCATCTGCATGTTAAAGCTTCTTATGGTTCTCGTGGACAGCAAGGTTGTGAACCGCTGACCTGGAGGATGAACTTCCTGGGTGGCACAGCCAGGTTCCATAATTGGGTCCCAGCTCAGTCTTCCTTTTTGTCCCTCCTCCTCCTCCCTCCAGCCAGGCCAGCCCCTCCACAGCCCCCACACACCGGGCACCATCCTCACCCCCGTGTTGCCCTGCCTGGTGCATGGTCTCCATGGCCCAGCCGAACTCCGACGCCCTTGGGGAGACGTGTCTTTAGTTGGCTTTGTGGCCACTGTCTCCCCAGCACGTGGCCTGGTGCTGTTTCCCATGGCAGGTGCTGCCTGCTAAGACTATGATGCCTCCAATTCCCAGCTGCCCCCTGGCCCGGGGTCCTTTCTCACCCTGCTGTCTATCCCCGGCCTTGGAGAGGGTGAAGTCTAGGGTCTGAGGCCATAAGCACACCCTTCCACCTCTGTTCCCAAACCTTCTGAGAAACAGGCGAGGAAGTCATATGGGGACCAGCTGGGCTCACAGGCCAAGGTGGGGGTTCTCCCCTCACAGTTGGGGCTGAACTTGCTCACCTGCTGAGCCCAGGCAGAGGGAGGCCAGGAGGAGGCAGGCAGGAGGTC
The DNA here is from genome assembly GCA_008086735.1 of Cheirogaleus medius. NCBI lineage: Eukaryota > Metazoa > Chordata > Mammalia > Primates > Cheirogaleidae > Cheirogaleus > Cheirogaleus medius. Next base: position 42,883,613 of record VBSM01003143.1, read on the forward strand.
AGAGCCAAGAGCTTGGCCTTGCTGCCCTGTGGCCACCAGCCCCTCCCAGGCAGTGATCAGAGCCCTCGGAGAGAGAGGAGCCAAAGTCTTTCCTCTAGTCCTGGGAGGGTGGGGGCTGGGGGAAGAGACATCCCCTCTAGGGGCTGCCAGGAGTTGGCTGGAGGGACCCTCCCTAGCGGCTGGAGGTGGGCATTGGTCCTGCCACCTGGGAGGGCCTCAGCACACCTCGTGCACCATGGAGGGTGTGTGCAGGGGGTCTCCCTGTGGACAGCCTGTCTCGTCTGGCCGCCCATCAGAATGGGACAGTGGTTGTCATTTCACAGTGAGGAAACGGAGGCCGGGTGGCCCGTCACACCTCTCAGGTAGAAAGTGGGCTTCGGACTCCAGGTGCTGATGTGCTCCACCGTCTTTCCTGTGGCCTGGGCAGGGCAGCAGGCTCTGCCCAGGGCAGCAGGGTGTGTGTGTGTGTTGGGGGAAAAAGAATCCCCCGTCCCCCCCACTGAGTCCACCCTGCCCTGTCCTCCAGGCGAAGGCAGCCAAAGAGGAGCAGGAAACGCGGAGGCTGCAGCTGCGGAGCCTGCAGTACCTGGAGCGCTACGTCTACCTGATCCTCTTCAACGCTTACCTCCACCTGGAGAAGGGCGACTCCTGGCAGAGGCCCTTCAGCACCTGGATGCGGGAGGTGAGAGGTGGGAGGCTCAGGCTGAGGGAGGCCCATGGGGTGATGGGTCACGCAGATCATCAGGTCATCCCCACCTGATCCCTGTGCATCACCTGCAGGGATCCCAGTCACAGGCTCCCCTGTTGAGTAAGAAGAGCGCTCATCTCCCTTTCTATAGGAAGCTTTCCCTGGGCCACGATTTTGTCTCATTCGACTTTGGGTCCCCAGCATGGTTTCTGTGCTTGGTGGGCAGCGGATAAGTTTGATGAGTGGATGAATGAATGAGGAGGGAGGGGACAAGATATGTGGGGGACAGAGTGGGGCAGTCTGCTGGGCCTGTTGCACCTGCCACCATGGCCAACTCTGCCTGGGTGCTGGCTCTGGGCCAGCCTGGGCACTTCATGCCCATTGCCATGTGCAGCCCTCACCTATGTGTGCCATGAGGGCCACAGGCAAGGCCGTGGTGGCCCTGCCCCTGCCTTCTTCCGGCTGTGACCTTAGATCAGTTAGCCATCCCCTCTACGCCTACTGTCCTTGATACTAATGTGCAAGTAATGCTGACACTCAGGGTACCAGCTCAGAAGGCTGTGGCGGGGGTTTGATGCGATACATGCAGTGCCGTCTGCTGGGCCCGTGCTAGGCAGGTCTGCATTGAATAGTGTGACTACTGCTGTCCCGTCTTGCAGAGGAGGAGACCGAGCTCAGAGAAGCTGGGTAACTTGTTCAAGGTCGGTGTTAGAGCTGTTGTTGAGGGTGGCCCAACATGGCCCTGGTGTTGGGGCCTTCCTGCTGGGGCCCGTTGTCCCCACACATTCTGCACAGGGAGCCCTTTTGGTCTGAGTCTATGTCCCCCTTGGGCTCAGCATAGGGTGAATAACAGAGTAGAAGCTTCTAGAGTTATTGCTGCAGATGTGGAGATGGAGTGGAGAATAGATAGATAAGGAGTCAATCCCCCCAGAAAGGAAGCACACCCAGCTCAGGGGCATCAGCCCACCATATTCTGACCGCTGTCACCGTTCAACCTCCTGGATCCCTTTCTGCTTGGCCTCCTGGCTCTTCCTCCACTCGGCTGTTTTTAGACACAAAGGCTCGGCACCTCTAGGTCAGGGGAGAGGCCCCTTCCCTTCTTGGTGAGGGGGCCTGTAGTTACTCCTCTGCCAGAAAGCGGGTCCCTCCTGACCTCACCGGTGGGTCCTGGTGGTTCCAACTTGGAGTCGAGTCTGGAATTAGCTCCTGGTGGCCCAGCCAGGTGGGCCTGGAAGGAGCACAGGGGCTGGACAAGTGTGCAGGTGGACTCAGAGCTGCGAGGGGCAGGGGGCCCACCACAGTGCCCTGTGGCAGGAAGGGGACTGCAGAAGACCAGCCATGCGGGCAGGCCTCAGGACGTCAGGGTGGGCAAGCGTTTGGAATGTCCCCTGGTGTAGGTGGAGGGGTGTTGAGTCAGGAGACCTGGAGGAGTCACACCCTGGGCCACCCTCTTGGGCAGGTCTGGGCTCAGCTTCCTCTTTGAGCCCCTGGGGAGGGCTAGAGGTAGGGGCTCAAGGATACTTCCTGCTTGGAGAGTGGAAATCGGGAGTGGGTGGGGAGAGGCAGGGGCGGAAGGAAGCTTGATCCCCTCCCCAGCTGAATCTGGGGTGGGGGATATCCTGGCAGGAGTGCGGGCTCCAGCCTGGGGGCCCTCAGCCCCTTTCTCCTGTGGATGAGTGGAGGGTGAGGGTTTCCCTGGGAACCAGAAGGGATGAACCCATCTCCTTGATCTAGGTAGAGGCTGCATCCTCCCATCCCCCAGGGTAGTGGGGGAGAGAAAGGGGCAGGTGAGTCTGGTGCCAGGGCTTGGACCGCAGGGCCACAGGGCCGAGTGTCTGGGGAGGCCCCAGCTAAGCTGACCCACCAGGGGCAGAGGTCTACAGCCCAGACGCACAGCCGGGGCCTCTCGTTTGCACCTGTGTCTGTGCGCCTTCTCCAGCCCACCCTGCAGGCCCAGCTGTGACGCCCAGAGTGGCCGGGCCTGTGTTCCTGAATGCCCACACGGGAGCCTGGGGTGCCTGGCCTCCCATGCCGTCTCTGTGCGGAGCGCTCCCGCTTGCTGAGTGTTTTCTGTGCCTTGTAGCCCTCCTAGAGACAGCCTGTGAGGGGGAGACCGTTTTCCCTGTTAGGAGGAAATGAAGCCCAGATAAGTTCCCAGCAGTCAAAGTGCAAACTTGTCAGGTCGCAGGGCTGGCGGGAGGCAGCCCCAGGCCCCACTTGAACATGTGCTTGGAGCCCAGGAGGGGAGGACAGCAGGACGAACGGCGGCTCCCTCCCCTGAAACTCTGCCCCCACCTCTGCTGTCCTCCCCAGGTGGCGTCGAAGGCCGGTGTCTATGAGCTCCTCAACCAGCTGGGCTTCCCCGAGCTGGACAGCGCGGAAGACCAGCCCTTCTCGAGGCTGCGCTGCAGGTGGCAAGAGCAGAGCCGCAACCCGGAGCCTTCCGCCACCGGGGACTTGCTGTAGGGCTTCCTCCCGGCCCTCCCGCAGGGCCCTGCACAGGCTGCGGGTGTCTGAGGTGCTCTTCACTGGGAGGGGACCTGGGGCGTGCTGGCCTTGAGGAAACAGTTCCCCCACTTCCTGGAGAGACTGGGGTGGGGTTGGCAGCCTTTTTGGAAAGAGCTTTTATAGGACATTGGGACAGCACTGTCATGCCTTGCAAACCACAGAGGCGTGCGGACGACCTCCAGGGAGGCCCGTGTGTGCACCTTGCAGACAGGCGGCATTCGGCCTCCAAGGAGCTCACCTCCCAGTTGCCAAACAGAGCTCATTGCCTCTTCTGTCCTCTTCTCCTCCTCCCAGATTGGCCGGGCAGCCCCTGGTGTGGAGCTGGCCCCCTGCCTTCCTTTCGCTGTTCCCCACGGCCTCTCCCCTTCCTGATGCTGGAGCACGGCCTTCGCGCCCTCCCTGCCTGCAGTGGGTGGGGGCAGCACTCTGGGTGGATTTATTTCTTTAAAGGACAAACCTGCATGGCCCGGTAGGGGCTGGCCGAGGCCTTTGCCTCGTCTTCCTTTCCGCTGTCTCCTTGTCCTGGGGCTGGCAGGATGGTGGCAGTTTCCCAAGGAGCTGGAACCATCAGGGAGTCTCTCTCTGTGGGAAGAGAGTTTCCAGAAGGCGGGTGCAGCACAGTGGGAGAGGGCTGCTCTCTTTGTCTGGGAACCTGGGTGGAAGGCACTGCAGGGGCCCAAGCCTGGGGCTGCAGGTCCCTCTGTCCACCCCCCTAGCCCCAGATGGCCCGGTGCCCCCCACCCTGCTACAGCAGGAGCCCCAAGGAGTGCTGGATCAAGGGCAGTTGCTGGGTGGCCTTGTGGACAGTGGAGTGTGCAAGAGTGGGCCAAGGACAAGGTGAGGGGGTCACCTGGATTCAGGCCATCCTCGGCGAGGCCCTTTGAGCTGCCTGTCAGAGCCTGCTGGGCTAGAGGCCGCCGGCGTCCACTCTGTCTACACAGCGGGAGGCTGCTTGGAAGAGGCAGCAGAGAAGTGCTGTGTTTGAGCTGAGCCTTGCAGCTCTTCCAGTCGGGGACTGGTGTTTGCTGAGACCCGGGAGCTGGACAGTGAGGAGGCTGCCCCCTCGCCTGCTCACTGGTGCCGGGGAAGCCTCTCCTCGGTTGGACTCGTGCTCATTTGCAGGAAAACGATGGATGTGTCACTGGTCACGATATTCGAAAAGGGGAGAAGAGGCTGAAGTTACTCGCATCTACCCAGTATTGGCTGAATCCTTTTGCAGAACTACTGTGTGTTCACTACGTTTTCAGGTTCGTCGTCGTTTTTACTTTTATTTTTGCATGTATTAAAAGTTTTAATTTCTTTGCAGACAAGGTCTAGATGAGGAGTCAGAGGTCAGGGCTGAACTGGGAGGGACACTCTGTGTTCTCATGGTTAGCCCTGACTTTCAGCTGTGCTGGGACCACTGGCCGATCACTTCACCTCGCTGCCTCAGTTTCCCCATCTGTAAAATGGGAGAATAATAATTGCCTACCTACCTCACAGGGGTGTTGTGAGGATTCGTTCGTGATTTTTTTTTTTTGAACAGAGCTATTATGCATTAAAACAGCTAAATGTGAAGTGCACCTGGCTGCCGATTTGTCTTTGGTGGGAGGCAGACCTTCTAGAACTGACACAATGGCTGGGGTCTCTGCTCCTTCAGAGTAAGGGTGGGTGGGCAAAGTGAGTCAAGGGCACCTGTCCAAGCACTTCTGCTGCCTAGAAAAGGGTTTTTGCAGACATCGTGGCCTTCTTCACATCCCCAGCTGTGCCTTCCCGGCTCACATTGGCTTCCCGGGGCTGCCATGCTGAGCCCCTCTTGGAAGAAAGCAACATCACAAGCTAGTTCTTACTAAAGTATGAAGGGCTGCTGTATCTAGGGAAAGTGTGTGAAGCAAAGTGGAATTTGGGGGCCTCTGAAGGAGGGTGGACCTCAGCCTCCTCTCTTTCCTCCAACCCCTGTGATTGATGGAACACACTGTGTTGAGATATTGGTGAGTAAAGAGGCAGTGGGGAGGGGCAGGTAGAGAGAGTGCTGACTCCAGGCCTCTCCCCAAACTCTTGCAGGATTAGGGAACGCTCTGGGTTGTAGTTCTGAGGTCAGCTGAGGGTGGTCAGAATGGAACCCAGAGCCCTCACTGCCCAGGGCAGGGGTTCTCCTGAGCCTGAAGGCCTCCTGGGTCATTTCCCAGCCCAGCAGGTGTAGAAGTTGTCTGCCATGGTCCAAGGATGCTCCATGTGGCGCTGAACACAAGTCTAGAGCTGTGTGCACCGGGGTATGAGTGTGGGGGGTGGGGCTCTGCAGTTCTATGCCTGGGATGGGGGCACCTGGGCAGGGATACATGGGTGAGGGGCTGTGCCATGTGTGTGTCCCCAAGTTCCCCCAAACCTGCTCTAGCCTGTGGGGGACATCTAGCACTTACACGAACGGCACTGACTCACATTTCAGTACCTCCTGCCCGTCAACAGTATCTCCACCGTTTTATTAACAAGTTAATCCAGCACAGCAAGCAATCAACAGAGTGAAGAGACAGCTTACGGAATGGGGGGAGAGATTTACAAACCATGTATTTGATGAGGGATTAACATCCAACATATAAAAGAAACTTAAACCACTCAGTAGTAAGAGAACAAATAACTCAATTTAAAAAATGGGCAAAGGACCCGAATAGACATTTCTCAAAAGAATACATACAAATTGCCAACAGGTATATGAAAAAATGCTCAGTATTGCTAATTATCAGGGAAATGCAAATTAAAACCACAATGAGATATCACCTTACATCTTTTAGGATGGCTGTTGTCAAAAAGACAAAAGGTAAGTGGTAGGATGTGCAGAAAAGAGAACCCTCGCACACCGTCAGTGGTATTGTGAACTAGTGCAGCCATTTTGGAAAACAGTATGGAGCTTCCTCAAAACACCAAAAATAGGGCTACCATATGACTCAGAAATCCCACTGCTCGGTATGTAGCCAAAGGATACGGAATCAGTATGTTGAAAAGACATCTGCACTCCCATGTTTATTGCAGCACTATCCACAATAGCCAAGATGTGGATCAACCTACGTGTGCCTTAATGCAGCGGTCCCCAACCTTTTTGGGACCAGGGACTGGTTTCATGGAAGACAATTTTTCCACTGATGGAGGGTGATATTTGAGGGGGTGGAAGGTGGAGCTTAGGCAGTGATGCCGGCACTGGGGAGCGGCTATAAATACAGATGAAGCTTTGCTTGCTCCCCCGCTGTTCACCCTCTGCTGTGTGGTCCCCGGTTCCTAACTTGCATGAAAGACAATTTTTCCACGGACTTGGAGGAGAGAGAGGCAGTGGAGCTCTGCATCCTGGTCCCTAACAGGCCATGGACCTGGGGGTACCAGTCCTTGGCCCAGGGGTTGGGGACCACAGCATTAGTGGGTGAATGGATAAGAAAATGTGGTATATATACAGAATGGAATACTATTCAGCCTTAAAAAAGAAGGAAATCCTGTCATTTGCAACATGGATGAACCTGGAGGACATGATGTTAAGTGAAAAGCCAAGCACAGAAAGACAAATACAACATAATCTCACTTTTATGTGGACTATTAAAAAAAATTGAACTCATAGAAACAGAATAAAATGGTGGTTACCAGAGGCTGAGGAGACGGTGGGACTGGGGAGATGTTGGTCAAAAGTCACAAAATTTCAGTTAGGAGGAAAAAATTCAAGACATCTATTGTATTAATATATCATGTTGAGTACAGCTAATAACAATATATTGTATGTTTGAAAATTGCTAAGAGAGTAGATTTTAAGTGTTCTCATCATGAGCAAATGATAAATATGTGAAGTAATGCACATGTTCAATAGTTTGACTTAGACTGGGCACAGTGGCTCACGCCTGTAATCGCAGCACTTTGGGAGGCCAAGGCAAGAGGATTGCTTGAGGCCAGGAGTTTGAGACCGGCCTGGAAAACATAGCGAGACCTTGTCTCTATAAAAAATTAAAAAGTTAGCCGGGCGTGATGGCATGTGCCTGGAATCTCAGCTACTCAGGAGGCTGAGGCAGGAGGATCGCTTGAGCCTAGGAGTTTGAGGTTGCAGTAAGCTACAAAAATGCCACTGCACTCCAGCTTAGGTGACAGAGTGAGACCATGCATCGAAAAAAAGCCTGATTTAGCCATTCCGCAAGGTATACATACATCAAGACATCATTTTATACACCATAAATGTATACAATTTTTACTTGCCAATTTTTTAAAAAAGATACTTTATAATTTAGCCTGATATTTCCTCTTTGTTAGTCTAAATCAGTGATGTTTTCATGTGTTCTTTTCTATCTGTTTCTTAAATACCAGCACATATTGCTGAATTATAATCATAAAAAATGAATTAATACACGTCAAGACTTTAGGACAGTGCCTAACACACAGTGAGCCAACCTTGCCAAGTCTCTCTCCCCAAGCCCTCTGGGTGCTCAGGAGGAGTCCCCCACTGGCCTACACGTGTGGCCACTGTCACGTGGGCATTCCTGCTGCTTCCACACATCAGACATCACTGAGGCCTCCCCTGCTTCAAGTGCCCAGGCTGTGAGGTGTCAGGTGTGACGAGCCCTTGGTCTGTGCCCACTTGCAGCCACGGACCTCACTAGGTCCCCGGATGAGCTTCTCCCTGGCCTCCCGCCGCCCTGGTGAGCAGCGCTACTGTGCCTGGCTCCCACTCCTTCAGCCGCCGTCTCTCCCGGATGCCCTCAGGTCTTCTGAGGGGCCCACCACACCACTTTGCCCAGACCAGGCAGGTGTCAGCTGGGTCCCTGTGCAGGTGATGAGTGCCTGCAGCGTTCTGCTTGTGTGCGAGGGGGAGGTACGTGCGTATGGGCTGTGGGCAGTAACTCAGCGGGTCACTGCACAATGGGGCATCTAAACAGACCACGCACCATGCCAGGCGCCAGGGAGCTGTGGACGGGGACAGTCCTTCCTCCCCGGAGCCTGTGGTGTTGCTGGGACAACTGAACGAGTCCTTCCCCTGAGGTGTGGTGGGAGCTGGGATGGGGCAGGGTGGGGAGGACAGCGCCGTGAGGTAGATCAGCGATCAGAGTCAGCTGGGCCCCGCTCTCATTGCTCTCACGGAGCTCCCAGAGCAAGGCGACAGCGACATCGTGGACCTGGGAGGAGATGGGGGGCCTGCTGTGTCTGGGGTAGGCCACTGCACTCCAGGAAAACATACGGCACTGATGGCCTGAGGTCTTCTTGATGACCCTCCATCTGGCCAGACACCAGAACTGGCCATGCCCTGTGAAAGGACTCCTCCGAGGGCCTTTGGTGTCTCTACTCATTGCAAGAACTGGGTTAGGATGAGCAGGAAGAATAAAGCCACCACTCCAGGTAGTTACTGCCTGCTTGACCCTTTCCTGCAGTGTCCGGTACAGAGACCCCCAGCTCTGTCTGCAGAATTGGCACACTCATATATTTTAATCAGTTTCAACTTACAGGAAGTTGTTCATTTTTTATTCACACAAGTGAATAAAATAAGGCATGATCATACACTAGTTGTGGAAATTCAAGCAATATCTTTATCCTCCCCCATTCCCACTCCCACTGCCCACATTCTGGTTATAAAAGGTACCGTTGTGACCCGAGCAGCCCCATGTGGTGGTCGGGCTCTTCTGGCCACGCTGTCCCCGGCTGTGTGGCACCCCCACCTGCTTCTCTGTCCCCCTAATGCTGGTGTGACGCAGTGTTGCGCGACGCCGTGTGATGCCCACTCTGCTCAGCGTGGTTGAGCATCCATCATCCATCCTCCTATCCCGTGGCATACAGTGCAGCAGCTCAGGAGAGCTTGAGGAAGTCACGTGGCCTCTCTGAGTTTCAGTGTCCTTCACTGCAAAGGGGCTTACGATTCCTATTTGTAGGTAAGTGTCAGGATCACAGTTCATGTATGTAAAGTGCCCAGGGCCAGGCCTTGCACACAGAGGCGCTCATGCAGGAATTGCCTTTGTTCTGTAGAGGATGTGATTAGGAGCCCTGGAGCAGATGAGTCTATCCAAGGAGTCACTGAATTAGTGATACGGAAGTAATGGCAGGGGCTCAGGGGCAGAAGGCGCCAATGGCTCTCAGGGCAGCAAGCTCAGCCCAGGTCTCTCCTGACCCTAGAGGAGCCAGTAAGAAAGGGACAGACATTTGTTAGCATCTTAGTGAAGCCATGCTTCTGCCTGTAACCATGAGAGTGGGAGTGAGCAAGTTAGAGCTGGGGGTGACGGGCCAGGAGGAGTCGTGGGAAGGACTAGGTGGCAGGAGTTCACCAGGGAGGGTGTAGCAGGGATTTCCATAAATGCGTTGCGATTGGGTGAGAACAGGCAACCTGTCTTCCGGAAAGCCTGCCTGCCCTTGCATTGCCCAGGATGGAGCGGGGCTGGGTCAGGAAGCTCTGGGGTGACTTGAGTTCTAGAGCATGCTGGGGACCCTGGCCTGCCACTGCCTTCCTTGGGTGGCTTCACTTCTTGTGCAATAGCAGACTGATCCTTGCCCCTCTCCCCTCTGGGAATTTGAGGGAGAATAAGGAAAAGCCGTCCTCCCTCTCCACCGTGGCCTACAGGAGGGCAGGACAGGGCAGAGGCTGAGGTTTGTTGGGCACTTACTACGTGCCAGGCCCTGTGCTAAATTCTTTACATGCACTGTCTTACTTGTGATTGGGAGAGACTCAGGGATTGTGACATTTACAGATGAAGAAGCAAAGGCCCAAATAGAAGACGGGAGATTCACTCAAATCAGAGGGAACTTAGAAAACAAAGAGTTAAAGACAAAAATGAAATCATACGCATTCTCAAGGCCAGGCAAAACCATGTTTCACCTCTAGGTCCATTTTCTTGTAGTTTTACTTTGTGACTATACATACAATATCCATGCCAGGTCTTCCACGTGAAAATGCAATGCATTCATGTATGCTTTATAAAGTTAGGAGCAGAAAGTGTTATCCTCTCTTCATTTATTAATACATAGAATAAAGCCATTCTTCTATGCCTTTAGTCTTTGAAACATTTTAAAGGCTGTGTAACATTTTATTGTGTGGATACTTAATGACTTTTAAAAATTAAATTCCTTTATTCTAGGGCATTTAGTTGGCTTTGTTTTTGCTGTTTATAATATTTTTTCTTTTGAAGTAAAATCTAGTTACCAAAAAATGCACAAATCTTCAGTGTCCCATTTGGTGAGATTTTAGAAATGCATATAGCCGTGTAACTCAAACCTCTATCAAGATATACAGCCTTATGTTGGGGTTACTTTTTAATGTTAAAACTTACAATACTTCAAAGGGCATCTTGACACACAAACCTTTGTGCAAGTAGTAATTAGCACCCTTGGGACAGAAAGCAGCCCCAGCTGGCTTAAGCAAAGAGGGGGGGATTGTGACAAATACGGCCAGCAGAGGGACCCCTGATGGGAATGCAGTGGGGACTGTGCCTACTTGGCTACCCAGGGAGCCCCGGAAGCTCCTGTGTGTCCTGCACCGGGCGCGCTGCCCAGATCGCCCCTCGGGAGAAGCTGCTGCAGAGAGCACAGTTGATGCAGCCTCCGGCGACTGCACCTCCAGATCCAGCACAGTGTTCGTGCCCAGTTGCTGCTCTCCCACCCCGTGTACTCGGCCCACGGGCTTCCACGGGCTGGGTGGCACTGAGCCGGGTGGGGGTATAGAGCTGGGCTTCTGCCCCTCCATCCTGCTGGCTGGCTGGGAGCCTCCCCATCCAGCTGTCCAAGAGTTGCCCAGAGCCACCCTGCAGTGCGGGGCTCTCTCTTCCTTCCCTCTCTCTTTTCACGGGTGTCAGACCCACATCGCCTTCTGCTTCCTCCTTTATCCTTCATGGGTGTCTCCCCAAATATTCCTCTTGCACACCTGATCCCACTGGCCCTGAGGACCTGAATGCCATCCCTCACTCAGTGTCAACCTCTCTGGTCATCTGCTTTGTTCTTTCTGGTGAAGGTGGGCCCTTCCCTGGCACTGCTTGGTGAGAATGACCACCGCAGTTTCCAACGTCACATGTTATGGTTCCAGCAGACGCAGGTGTGTTTCTGTCTCTCCCTCTGCCAACACAAGGGAGGGTCCTGTCGGTGACAGTGGCCAGAGGGGCAGAGAATTATTGCTCAACCTTCCCTTGGATGGGCAGAGGAGAGAGGAAGATGGAGAGGCTGTAACCATCTGGGTTGGTGGCTCCAATCTGGGATGGCACTGCAAACCTCTGGCCGTCTCCTAAATGAAGGGACTGCCCATTCTGAAGGTTTTCCATGTGCACCTTCCACTTGTCCTCTTTCAGAAATGTCCTATTTTACCATCTCGAATAGCAGTCAGTGAACACACTGTCCCCAGCCTTGGCCAGCACTGCCTACAGCTTTATGACTCAAAATGGGACCTCGTCCTTGTTTAATGTTATATTTCTTTTTAATTAATGGACTTTTTTTCATGTTTATTGGCCATTTATTTTTTCTATTTTGTGAATCATCTGTGTCTTTTGCTGACTTTTTTCTTTTTGGTGTTTGTCTTTTTCTTATTGATTTATTAAGATGGTAACACTTTATCATATATGTTGCATTTATTTTTGGCTTTAAAATATCATCAGCTACACATGCCCTACCTGCATTCCTGTGTGCCTCGGTCTACACTGGATCTCGCCTATTCCCAGATCAGCCACCTTTGCTGACGTCACCAGGCTCTGTAGTGGAGTGCGTGTGGGGTCAGGCAGTACGTTCGTCTCTGTCACAGCCATCGTGTCGTGAGGCCCTACCACAGTACCACAAAGTAAGGATCATGATCCCGAAGGAGCGAAGGACGTGCCATCCCCAGATATGCCCGATTGGAATATTAAATATTTCGAGTTGAAAACACTGGAGAAATTGTACTTTCAGGAAGGGCGAGCTGACCTAGCTGACCTTCTCTTCCTGCCTGCAACAAGCCACGACGATTCCTACGGGAAGGGGACCCTCCTCACACCAGGGCGAGCCCCAGAGACTGGGAGTCGGGGGCTGCAATGGACCTGAATAAATGCACGTAACCAAGTGACTCTTATCTTCCACTAGCTTTACGCCATGTATCTCCCACTGACCCCGCTAGAAATTTACTGCCCCTAGCCACATCCTTCTGGTCCTGTCATTTCTTCTCAAATTTATTGTTCTTTGTCTAAAAGGTATAACATATCGTACTTTGGCCACCTCTTCGGACTTTGTTGTTTTGTGAAGATCCATATACATGTCACACTAATGCAATTCATGTGCTTTTGTCCTGTTAATCTGCCTGACTGCTAAGGGGGTGTCGGAGGTGATCTCTGGCTCCCCTACAATCCCCGTTTTGCAGACAGAGATACGGAGGCCCGGCCAGTGTCTGATGCCAAGCCCTTTCTCACTTCAGAGGTGGATGTGCAGGCCAGCTCTGGCTGTCGGAATCCTCCCTGCCGTTTTCAGAGAGGGGGAGAAAGGCCCGTCCTTTTGGAAGAGCCGGGGTGCGGAGGGGGACCGAGGGGAAAGCCGGTGACTTTGAAAACCCTCCCTCAAGTCCTTGTGGTCCTCTGACTTGATGCTACCTAACCCCCCATGTCCTTTCAAGAGGGTCCCCACAACAGCCACAAGGACTGCTGGTTTCCTGTGAGTCACACAGTTGGGTTATCTGCGACGTGGGCCTTCTGGGTTTCGCTTTGCGTCCCTCTTGCTGGTTCTTTCCTCCTTCCACCTCCGCCCTCCTCGCCCACCACGGAGCCTGTGTGACAGTGGTCCTGTGCCAGCTAAAAGGGATCGTCATCACCCCAACACTCTGTGAGAGTGCCCATCGCCCCACGCCCACTTCAACATTTCAGGTCACCAATCTTTTCAATTTTTGCCAAGTTGATAAGGAAAAAATAGTCTTTTATTTTTACGTTAATATGATTTTCCCAGATTACTAATGAGGTTGGAAGAACCCCCTCCAATATATTTATTGGCCATTTGTATTTACACTCTTATGTATTTGCCTCCCCCCCCCATACTGGACTGTCTTTTTTAAATTATAGGCATAATTTTTTAATATAATCTGTTTCATAGATAGATATATAGCCAGTTCGTTCTCCCAGTTTATCTCCTGTCCTGTAACTTTTAAAGTTGATTTGGTCATAGAGAAGTTGTAAGTTACGATGTAGTCAGATTTCTGCACTTTGTAGTGTTGTGTAAGCCGGCCTTCCCTGCCCAAGGTTACATATCTCTTTCCTATATTTTCTTTGAATACTTCCACAGTGTTGTTTTCTATGTTTAGTTCTTTCATTCATCTGGAATAAACTTTTGTGAATGATATGAAATAGAGATTAAAATATGGGTTTTTCCCGAATGGATTTCCATCTGGCCCACATTATTTATTAAGTAGCTGCATTTCCAACTACGGGAACTACAGCCTTCATCGTGAGGTCTGCACGTGCACAGGGGCCAGAGAGTGGACACATGGTTGTCGTTGCCCCGCACCCATTCATCCTTCCGGTAGCCGTCCCCGACTTCCCCATCCTCAAGAGGAACAGGGTCCAAGGCTTGAGCCCACCTGTCCATCTCCTTGTCCTGGCACTGTGATTGGTTCAGGGTTGGCCATGTGACTCAGGTGGCCAATTAGGCCCAATCAGAACTTACCCGGGGCATTGGTCCGAGTGCCAGCCGAGTCCTAACTATTCTCGGGGAGCTTAAAGGGAGAGGCTAGAAGTGGCTGCAGTTGTCACACAACCATGAGGTGAAAAGAAATCTGAAAATGAAACTGACACACCAAGGCCAATGGACTTGAGCTGAGAGATGGTGACTTTAAGCTTCCGCATCCCATCCCACCGACAGCCAGCTACTCCTGTGTCCCTAAAACGTTTAATTAACAAACCAGTTCCCTTTGTGCTTATGTGAGTCGGATTGTGTTTTCTGTCATTGCAAGGGAGCCAGATCCTATGTCTGTGCTCTTCACTCTCTTCCATTGATTTTGTTCTTGTCTTTAAAAGTTCTCATTCTTTCTCTCTCCCTTCCTCCTCTCCCCACTCTTTCTTCTCTTCTTTTCATTCTTCCTTTCTTTTTCTTTCTTTTACACTTCTGGAGTGTTCTAGTGTACTTTCATTTCCAAAAGGATTTTATAATCAACATGTCAACTTTTATTTAAAAATCTCATTGGTATTTGGATTGAGATGACATTTAATTTATTGGCTGACTTAGGGAGAATGGACACTTTTACAAGATTGAGTCTTCCCATTAAGAAATATGTTTTCCCTATATTGATTAAGGTTTCTTTTGTATCTTTTAATAAAAGTTATTAATGCTCTTCTTATAAGTCATACCTACTTCTCATGAAGTTTATTAATGGTTTTAAAATTATTTTTTGTAATTATGAATTTTTTTCTATTACAGTTTCTAAATGAGTAATGCTGATATAGGGAAACATTTTTTTTGCTTGAATTTGGCCATATTCCTGAACTCACTTAATGATTCTAATAGTCTTTTAAAAATTCTCTTGGATTTTATAGATAGATGATCATAGTATCTGAAAATAATAACTGTTTAGTCTCTTTCTGAAATTTATAATTAGTATCTCTTTTTCTTGTTTTATTATATAGGCTAGACCTTCCTGTACAATGTTTGGAATAGTGACCACCCTTACTCCTTTCTAAATCTAATGGGAATATTTTTAGTATTTCACCACTAACTGTAATTCCTGATCTAGGTTTCAAACAGACACCTTTATCATGTTAAAGAGATTCCTTTTATTCTTGGTTTGCTAATTTAAAAACATCTTGAATGGATTTTTAACTTCAAAAATTGTTTTGGCATCTATTGAGTTGGTTTTTTAAATATGTTATTATTGAAAAGTACATTAACAGATTTTTTTCAATGTTGACTATCTTTGCATTCCTCAATAAATATTACTTGGTCATGATGGTTATTCTTTTAATATATTGCTGAATCTAAATTTCTAATGCTTTATTTAGGATTTTTGCATTTATGTTTTTAAGTGTTTTTTCCCCTTGAGTTATCCCTTTTAGTTTTGTTGTCAAGGTTATGGTAGCCTTGTAAATGTGTTTGGTAGCTTTCTCTCTTTTTCAACATTTTGGAACAGTTTATGTAACTTGTGGATCATCTGTTGTTTGAAGGTTTCATAGAACTCTTAAAATTGGGCTGGTATTTTTTAGATATGAATCTTTTATGAATGCTTCCATTTCTTCTATGGTTATTAGTCTTTTTAATATTCCTTGAGTCAATTTTGGTAAAATACCAACATTTCCCAAGAATAACACACAGACAAAAATCTTCTATCAAGATTTTCAAATTTGTTAATGTAGATCTTACACAATAGTCTCTTAAATATTTAAAAGCCTCCTCTGCATCTGTAATCTTGTCCCCTTTCTCAGTTTTAATGTTTATGACTATTTTACATATTTTCTCTTGGTCACCTTTGCCTATGTTATTATCTATTTCATTTTTTTATTTTTAGATGAAGTAGCTTTAACACGCTGCGCTGCCCCTATTTTGCTCGCTCTGCCATGACTGGTGGCACAGCGCTGCGCCCAGCCTTTGGAAGCCTTGCCCCACACAGAGAGCTGGCCGCTTAGACTCGTGTCCCGGAAGCCGTGGCGAGTTCATGCAGGAGCCTTGTGCAGCTGGCTGGGTGGGTGCTGTTGGCTCCCTGGGAGGTGTCTCCAGCGGGGTGGCTGCCTGTGGCCCTATACTGGGCTCGCAAGATGGGAGTGAGCTCGGGTGTGTGTGTGTTTCACATGGGGAGGTTATGTCATTGTTCTTTGGGCGAAGTTTCCTCACAAAGGCTTTGAGAGGGAATCCAAGAACGTAGGCTGAGAGTAGCCAAAGCATCTGGCTGCCTCAAGCCGCCTGGAAGGGAAGCCCTGGGTGCTGGGCGCTGTGGCCCTGAGACATGGCCCCACTCCCCCGGGGGCTGCCTGGACCGTCCCTTCCTCCCTCCCTGCTGTGCCCGCTGATGCGCTGGGACAGGCCCTCGGACTGCCTGTAGCACACTTGCGGATGTCCTCCCTGGCTGGGCCCACTGTCTCCCAGGCTGAGGACAGACGAGATCACAGCTCGTTAAGAGATTTTCCAGGGAAGACTTTCTGAGGAGGAAAGTTGGCCCCAGCAGGCGCAGGTTCCTTGGCAGGAAGGTGAGAACGGCAGCCGCCAGAGCAGCAGTTTGCCAACGGACGTGAGTGTCCTCACGGCACCTTGCGTGCTAAAGAGTGTGTTTCCTGAGTGACCCGCTGCACCTCTCCCAGCCGTCGTCTCTAAACGCAGCTGATGGTGCTTTCTGCAGACACCCCCCTCTGAGCGTGGGCAGGACGTCCCCGCCGTCGGCGGAGCAGAGGCTGTCTAGCGTGGCTCCGACAGGCATGCACATGGCCGCTGCCACGTTGGGGCTTCCCACGAGTGAGCACACGTGTGCTCTCACGCCTGCTGGTGCTGTGCCAGGCTGTGCGGAGGACCCGGACTCAGAGGGAAGCCGCTTGTGCAGGTCACTCAGCAAGTAAGGGGCACGGCCCACCGCACACTTCCGGTCTGGGAAGGCTTTGGGAATGCCGTCCCCTCCAGGTGGTACCCTTTTGCCTAAAATAGGGACCCTTTTGCCCAGTTTTGTTGATACAACAAAGACAACCAATAAATGCTTTTAGGAAAAAGTCATAATTAGGGGAGAAGTGAACAACGTCTAAATCATTAAGCCTTTTTAAGAAAAGCCCTAACAGACACACTACAGATGGTAACAAGGAGTGACCTGTGGTATGACCCAGCCGGGTCCTGGCAGCACCTGCTTAAAGGAAGGGACCAGGGTCACGAGGGGTTGATTACCCGTGGTTTGTACACTCATCTGCATGGTTTGCTTAATAAGCAAGTTTGCATGGTCTAAATGGCTTCCAAAAAACTTGAAAGCAGTTTGGGTTCTCAAGAAAGTTATATAAGTCCTTGCCATCTCATTTGCCCTGTCACTGGGTCTGCAAACCTTGTTTTTGTTTTGTTTGTTAAATCATAAACAGATGTTTATGTTTAGACTGCGGGCTCCAGCTTAGACACAGGCTTTGCCCAGCCCGCTCTTCCTAGCGATGGAGAGGGGCTTCTAGAAGGCTGGAGAGCTAGCCGGGAGGGGGGTGCACATCCTGCCTATGGGGTCCTCACTGCCAGCTGAGGAATGGAGTGACAGGGAGGGAAGTGCCTGACACAGGGCATGCCCGGGGCATGCTCCCTGCTGTTCCCTCAAGCTCTTTGGAATTCCCAAATCCAGCCTGGCGCACCTTCTTCTGGTCCAGAGTGTGGACTTGGCACCCCACATTCTGTGAGGCCCCTCGCTCTGGCTCCTGGAGAGCCATGTGTGACCTGTGGGAGTCACTTCCCAATGCCAAGGACAGTGGGGTGCATGGGGGCCAGGGAAGCTGGGAACCTAACGGGGCAAGATAGCCCAGCGTTGAGGGAGGGGCCAGAGAGAAGGGAGGGCCCTGAGGGCACCGCTCTGACCTGGCTGGGAGGAGAGGAGTGATTTAGGGCCCCTGGGCACCGCCACGGGCCCTGCAGCAGCTGAGGGGCAACGCCAAGGGAAGACAGACGGGGGAGTGTGTGGACTGAGGGCAGGAGGGACACATATGCAATGCCACGGGCTGCAGACACCCCGGTTCAAATCCCGCCCTTCCCAGCAATTAAGTAACCGGGGGACTTCGGGCAAGCTATCAGACCTCTCTGAGCCTCCCTTTCCTCATGTGTAAAATGTGGCCCTTAGGAAGATTAAATGAAATCATGAATGTTTACACAGGGCCTGTCCAGCAGCAGGCACGTAAGCAGTGGCAGGTAAAGCTAAACACACCCACTTCTTCCCCTTGGCATTTGCTATACGTTAGTGCCTCCTAGCATGTGTGCCTGGGGGCAGGGGGACCTGGCTGGCCCCGTAGAAGTCCCTTCCTCCAAAGATGGTGGCTCCCTAAGCTGTAGGCTTCCATGCAAGGGGGGAGGGTCGGCCTGTCTTGGTGGGGAAGGGCATTGAGGAGGGGGCTGCTCCTCTCTGCTAGGGGAGCCCTGGAGGGGAGGGGGGAGGGGAGGGGCAGGGGCCGGCCCAGCCCAGCCCAGATCTCCTTAGCTCTCTTCTCAGGAGCGGGTCTCTGAGCTCCCCTCTCTCCCTCCCTCCCCACTTCCCAGTCTCATTTCCCACAGCATCTGCCCGCTCCCCCCAACAATCCGTTCTCAGTGATTTTAAGTCACTTTGGTCCATCAAATGTTTTCCTGTCCATGAATTTCTTTTTTAGCCCCAGCTCTGTGGCAACCCTGAGATGAACGAGCCTCGGCCTTACCCTCAGTGAGCTTCTAGTCCTGCGAGGGACTACATGTCGACATTCATCCATTCATTCGGCACGTTTCTCCTACTATGCGCCAGGCTGGGGGCTGGGGGCTGCGGAGCCAGTGAAGAGTGACACAAAACGAGACAGTGCACAGGCCAGAGCAGCCTCCCTGTCCCGGCCGGCCCTGCTCTGGGGAGAGCTTAAGGGACGGCAGAGTGGCGAGGGGTGGGCAGGCCGGGAGTGGCCACAGCCCTGCCTGGGTGTGAGGGTGGAGCCCCTGGTGTGGACTGCTGACCTGGGCCCACGTTCAGTCCTTATGTGACAGTGGACAGGGGGCACAGGAAGGCCGGGGCAGAGGCTGGCTGAGAAGCTAGAGGCAAGCTGTGGAAACCATCGGGTGGTTTCTCAAAAGGTTAAACATAGAATACCTTATGACCCAGTAATTCCATGCCTAGGTATAGATTTAAAAGAATTGAAAGCAGGGACTCAAACAGATACTTGTGTGTCAATGTTCATGGTGGTGTTACTCAAAATCCCCAAACATGGAAACAGCCCAAGTGTCTGTTGATAGATGAATGGATCAACAACATGTGATATGGACAAACAATATTCAGCCACAAAAGGAATGAAATTCTGATACATGCTACAGCACGATGGACCTTGAGAACATTACGCTACGTGAAATAAGCCAGAAACAGAAGATAAATATTGCATGATTCCACTTATACGAAGTAACTAAAATAGGCAAATGCATGAGAAGGAAAACAGAGCAGAGGTTTCCAGAGGCTGGGGGAGTTACCATTCAGTGAGTGCAGAGTTTTTGTTGAGAATAATGAAAACATTTTTGATTCAGATACTAGGGATGGTTACAAACACTCTGAATGCATTTAATGCCATTGAATTTGCCCTTATGAATGGTTAAAATGATAAATACATATATTTGGCCACATTTTTAAAAAATTGCATGGTAGGGTGGCCTGGGGAGGCTGCCCCGTGAGAACATACCCTCGGTGGATCTTGTGTGGAAGACGTCTGTGGCGACCAAGAAGAAGTGACCTCGAGGGGCCGTGTGTGGAACAGCCGGAAAAGGCTGGGGACAGACATACAGGGAGAAGCCTCAGCTTTCTGGGTTTGTTTGTTTCTAAAATGGGGCCGAGTGTACCTGCCTCCTAGGGTTGTTGGGAACATTAAAGCGGCTAATATATGTACAGTCCTTAAAACACTACGGTGAACACTCAAGACATGTTATGTATTTGTGTTTACTTCTGGTGTTTGTGGGAGAAAAACACCGGAAGCCAGGGGGCAGGCAGGGGGAGTGAGGTCTCTCTACGTCTCCAGCTTGGGAAGATGCTTTTCCACACGACAGCACGGTTAGCCCCAGAGCCCACGTTACCGTTACCGTGGCGGGGGGAGAGCCGTGGGCCTCCTGAGGTGGCAGGACGTTTTGCAAAGGTCCCCATGCCTGACGGTGCTCGTCCCTGTGGGTGAAGGAGAGAGACAAAGAGGCTTTCCTCAGGGTCAGCTCGTTTCACGACGGCCGAGGCTCACCAGGAGGTTGGGTTCCCTGGGAAAAATCCCCTGTCCTGCCAGCAAGCTGACGTCACTGCCCTTTTAAGAGGAAACCGGGAACCAGCTGTCGTGGAGATTTGCCGGGAGCACAGATGTGCAGTGGGGCCCGCGGTAAACAACAGATTCAGTCATGCCCCACAAGCGACAGCAGCTGCTGGGGTTCTGGTTGGTCGGGGTTGGGCCTTTGGGAAGAGAAACGCAATAAGCAGGGTCAGGGCTTCTTCTAAGCGTGGGATCCGTGGTGCTCGGGGACGTGCCCCCATATAGACTGGCGAGGGTGTGGCTTCGGGGTCTACCCGGCCGTGCCGCTGAGTGTCAGGGACTAGACAGCCTGTGGGATCAGGGCCGAGACCCTCTGAGCATGAAAGCTGCGAAGAAATCATTGTTCCCGCCCCCCTTGTTTATAGCTGGGCCCCTGGGGTCCACAGGGGAGTTTTCTGTGACTGTCGTGTTCTGTGACTCGAGAGAACTGACAGAGGTCGGGGTCTGGCCTGGACCAAAGTCAAGACTCGCAGGACTGGTCTCTATGGCCGGGTCTGGGGTGAATGTGTGGCTGGGGTCTTTGTCATTTGTGGCTTAGGTTGGATGGCAGCCTTCGGCTGTGTGTGACGGGGCTCTCTCTGTGCAACGCTAACTCTAACCACCCCGTGGGGATCTCACCTGGGATCTTGGTCTCAGCTGCGCCAGCCATGCCCTCCCATCTTGCACAGTGCGGACCCAGGTGTGTGCTCACTCTGCTCTGGCCCCAGGAGAGCTGTGGCCAGGGGGCTGTGCAAGTCTTGCTGGGACGGACCTCGCCAGGCCGTGGAGGGCAGGGGAAGGGATCCCAGGCGCAGGCTAAGGTGGTGGACCTCACCCCTCTGGGGCCAGAACTTGCCCAGGCCAAGTGGGCACCTGCTTTGCCCAGAGAAAGAGCTGCCCCAGCTGGAAATGACTCCAGGTGGTGACGGGGTCCACTGAGGAGCGAACAGTCAAGCGCCAGCCACCACCTTCCGTGAGAGGCTCTCATTTCTGTTGTCAGGAGCAGGGAAGAGGGGTGGCCCCCTGGGTAGAGCGTGGCCCTTCTGTGACTCCGTCATGGAAGGAGAGAGGGCAGGCTGCTGCACAGGCCGCAACCAGCCCGGTGGTCCTTCTGCCCAGCAAAACTGGAGACAGGGCCGGAGATTTAAATGTGTGGACTCCCCTTGTAACATGACCAGGGCTGCATATTACCAGGAGGTGGGGTTCCATGTAATATGAAGGCTCTTGGTTAGAACCTTCCAAATGCAGACCAGCTACCTTAGGAGGTAATGAGCTCTCTGTCTCTGAGAGGGTTCAAGCAGAGGCTAGAAGATTCCTTGGTGGGGTTCATTCATTCACCCATTCATCCATCTAATCATCCATCCAATATTTTTATTCATCAAACTTATTCCGGGTGTTGGACTAGTTGATTCAACTGTGAATGAGATAGAAAAAGCCCCTGGCCTCACAGCACTGTGATGGGGAAATACTGGGGACGGGAGCAGGGTCGCCGGGGGCGTGACCTTCCCTGGCAGTCAGGGAAGGCTTCCTGGAGGAAGTCACCTTTGAAGCTGAAGTCTGATTGAAGAGGTCTTAGGGTGGAGGACAAAAGTTCCAGAAAGAGGAGGCAGGCTGTGTGAAGGCTCAGAAAGAGCGTGGAGCGGAGGAACGCGGAAGTGCATCGAGGCAGGGCGCGGTGAGTGGGGGCAGAGTGGGGGGAGGGCAGCAGAGGGCCTGGGGGCCATGCGAGGGGCTTTGCACCTTACCCCCAAAGCCACAGGAAACCCACGAAGCATTGTAAGTGAGGCAATGACATGGTGAGATGTGTCTCAGCCAGTGTCCTCACAGGCAGACCCTGAGATAGGGATCTGAGGGTGGGCGGTATCTGGGAGATGATTCCAGAAAATACCAGCAGGGAGTGGGGAAGTTCGACAGGAAAGGGAGGCAGCCAGGAAAGTGTGTGATCACGCAGGTCGCGCCGTGGGCAAGTGGAGGGAGCTCTTGCTGGAGAAGCCTGGGCAGGCTGGGCTATGTCCTGGGTTACCCCAGGACGGGGAGGGAGCTGGGTATTCGCACACCAACCCTCGTCAGTCACTGGTTGCAGGTTTTTCGGGACCGTGTGATGCATGGACACTATTCCCCGGCACTCTGGCCTCCCCATGGGGCAGGTGGAGTGGGCCTCGCAGGGGCCCTGGGCACAGGCTGCAGGCACAGTAAGAGCCGGACCTCACCAGCTACAAGTGGGGTGCTGTGGGTGGCGGGCGCTAGGGGGCGTGCAAGAGCCTGCAGACCAGTGAGGAGGCCACAGACAGAGAGATCCAAGCAGGCAGCCCGGCTGCAGAGGCTGTGGTTATGAGAAGGGGGCTCTCCCCACCCTACCCTGCCCTCTCCAGCAGGTCCTCCTCTGTTCAAACACTCCAGGAACAGGGACACTGGGCTCACTGTTTCAGCTTGTCGACATTCATCAGAGACAACGACGCAGCCCGAGACATGAAGGTGTGTGTATAGGGAGATGAAGGTGCCGTGGCAACCGCTTAAAAATCAAAAGCCAGGCTGCCGTCAGTGCCTGCCCCAAGTCTTGGAAGAGCCTCCTAGGACCATGCGTGCATGTGTGTGCGTGCGTGTGTGCGTGTGTGTGTGTGTGTGTGTGTGTGAGAAAATGAGAGAAGAGCAATTCAGTGGAGCCCCTGACAGGACGTGGCCCACAGAAGGTGCTCAGTACCAATCTGTGGAACCTGTGCGTGGTCCCTCCCTTCCGCGCTTCGTGCCCTTGGGAGGGGGAGCAGGCAGGTGCTGGGGACATGGTGTGGAGGTTCTAGGGACCAGGGCCCACCGGGGTGGGTGGTAAGGTGGTGGCAAGGGGCGTGGGTGTTGACGCAGGAGGGAGAGTATGGGATGGTGTCATCAACCAGGGATTTTAGTTGCAGACAACAGAAGCCCAGTCTGGATGAAAAAAATAGAAAAAGAATTTATTGACCGGGTATCTTGCAGAGTCACCAGGATGGCGGGGCAGGCTGTGCATCCAGGAACAGTGCCCCCAAGTCCTGCCGGGAACTGCCCAATGGGGGCACTGCTGCGGAGCCTGGGTACCCCTCCTCGCTCCTCTGACCCGGTGAGTCGTGGACACTCCCACCAGCAGCCCTGCGGCCACTGCCCCCGGAACTCCCTCCTCCTGCAACGGCAGCTCAGGTTCCCCAGGGCATTAATGTGCCCACATCCCACTGGGGGACACCATCCCAGCACTTGGACTCAGCCTCTGCCTCTCTTCCTAGGAGGGTTTTCTCTGGTTGCTGGACTCTGCTCTGCTTGCCCCTTTGGTGGACGGGGAGTGAGGGGAGATTAGTGGCCCCCTCCAGGAGCCTTTAACCAATGGCTGATGGGACGTGGAGTATCAACTCCCCAGCTCCCTCAGCTGGACCAGCTCCAAGGTGCGTGTTCTCCGTGGGCTCCTGGCACTCCCAGTGGGCTCAGCTCCTGTGGCCCACAGTGATGACTTCTGCAACAATACACCTCCCTTCCTGGCTCCCATCCCCATTCCCCTGCTGGTGCTCCCTGGGGTCGCCTCCTATGTAAATTACCTGCACTTGAACCCTGGTCTCAGTGCTGGCTTCTGAAGGAGTCCCCGTCCCTGGGCAGGTGCATCTGCCTGGCAGCCCCAGTCCCAAGTCTTATCCGAGGTGCATGGAAGGTTGGGGAAGCAAGAATGGGGCATTCTCAGTTCCTGGGAGGGGGTGGGCTCTGCTCCCCCCAGCACTCCTAAGGTGACGCGTCACTTAGGGCCCCATAGGAGTACTCAAAGTACAATCACCGGAAGGGCTGTAGGGAGTGTAAGGGACAGCAGACTCAGGATGAGCAAGGCAGGCTTTTGCCATCCCTAGTCTGGCAGAGTGAGGGGAGGGGCAGTTACAGGGGCCGGGCAAGAGGGAGACAAGCAGAGGCCTCCTGGAGGGCTGCAGTGGCACCGGGGACACGGAGGGGAGCAGATGCCCTGATCTCTGCACTCTGCCTCTCCAGTCTCCTGCCCACCGACAGTGCCCAGACAGCTCCGCCACACCCCCCTTCCCTCACCAGGCCGGCTGGGCGGAGGGGCTGGGGGAGCAAGGTGGGGACAAGGCCTGGAGGGCAAAGGGCACAGTGCATCTGGCACAGTGGGGAATGTCCCAGACACACTTCCTGATGTCCAGGTGGCTTGGAGATGAAAATGTCACGTTGGGTCTTGGGTTAGGGCTGAGGGCTCCATGGTAGCTGCCTGTCGGCAACAGTGGTCAAACTCTTTCTGCTCGGTCTTTTCTCTTAAAAGCCCTCCTTTCCCAGCCCCGTCGGCCTCGCCAAAGCTGCGCTTGGAGTGGAGTGCCCAGGAGGCAGGGACCTGCCTCTTTCTGTCACTGACTTATTCTGTGACCACATTAAATCCCTTCCACCCCACCCCCCCACTGGGTCTCCCTTTCCCTATGTGTAGAACCAGATGACCTTTTAGGGTTAACCAGATGACCTTTCAGGATCCCTTTTCGAGCACTAGAAAGGCTCTCGGCCCCCTTCAAATCAGTCCTGAGAAGGGGGTAAAACAAAGATTGTCCTTTTGGAGAAACTGAGGCTTGGGAGCAGAGGGACTTGCTGGAGATCAGTGACTGCACGGGCACTTGACTGAGACTCCCACTGTTTGTCAGGGCTGTCCCTGAGCCTGCGCGCCCTGCCCCGTGGACCTGCCTTCCCCGGGGGGCACTGCCCACCCCCACGTTTGTTCCCAATCAGTGCAGCAGCCAGCAGGTGTCAAGATGTCTCTCGTGCTGGCGCTTGAGTATGTGATTGTGAACGGACACATGGAAGAACAGTGATTTCACCCAGGTTTCTAGACCTTGCTGATCCCTCCTGCCCCACCTGGGGATTTAGGGTCAGTGTAGTGTCACTGCTTGGCTTTGGGGCCTAGGGGTCCTGCACAAACCTCAAGGAGCCTAATTGATGGGGAGTTTCAAAAGGAATTAGGAGGGTCGTGCTGGCTGCTCTGAGCCCTCTGACGCTGGCCCTGCACTGCCAAGTCCAGCCATGTCTGGGAAGCCGCCATGACTCTTGTCCACTCTGTGGGCCTGTGTGCTGAGACCTGTGTCCCAGGCACATGAAACAAAGACCCCTTCATTGTATGTTGGAACCTAGGACTCTGGGGCTTACTGCATCCAAGGCAGGGAGGCCCACGAAGACCACGTTGTTGGAACCAATGCCCTTTTCCTTGAATTGTGAGACATGGGAGAGCTTTTCAGCCTGTGCAAATGGGTTTTGTTGAAAGTATAGTTTTAAAAATTGATAGCCTAGATCAGTTATGGCCCACATACGTGTTCTCTTTTACTGAGTTTGCCCACAAAGGTTTATTTTCACAAAGTGAATTATTGACTGCCACAGCTAGAAGTCAAAGTGAGGTTTCTGGTTATTTTAAAAAACGAGAAGACCTGGCAGCACTGGGCTCCCGTTCCTGCATGGAATGTTCGTCTGGACGGAGCCGCAGCCTCCCGGGTAGAGGAGACGGGTGCCCGGCAGCTCCCGCTTGCCATTCAGCGGGGAGCCGAATGTGCCTCGCCCTTTATCCCCGAGTCTGTGCTGCTGTTCTTGAGTCAGAGAGTCATGAGGAAAGCAAAATATTTTCAGTCCCCCGTTTCTAACAAAAGTGGAAAAACAGTTTCTTTACATTGCCTGCCTGCCTGCCTGTTTTCTGTGGGTTGCTAACGTGGAAGTTTATCTCTAGGGTGTGTGTGGTCCCGTCCTCTCCTCTGACACACCGACACCGTCACGGACACCATCACAGCATGTTTATTGGCCTGGGACACAGTGAGACAGGACAGGACAGCCTTTGATTTGTCTGAGAGGCAAAGCATGGTGGGCAGAGAAGACAGAGCAACTGGGGCCACAGGGGCTCCCCAGAAAGGGCTCAAGGGGGATTCCGAAGAGAGGGCCACTGGGCAGCCTGGTGGGAACGGCCGAGGGCCTCTGCCCAGCTCCTGGCCGAAGCTGTGGCTGGGAGGCAGAGACTGGGGACTTGGGCACATTGGAGCACTAAGGCAGGCCAGTCAGGGAGGATCAGGGTTGGTCGCTAAATTCAGCCACCGCGGTGAAAAACAGGCTGAACCTCAGTTTTCCATCTGTCTGATGGGAATAGGAAGACAGGCCTGGCTCCCACTGGGAGAGCCTGTTCAGTCCAAGCATACGGGTCCCCTCAAAGATCGCTGTCCTCACCACACGGCCCCACTCCGGTTTCCTGGGGGCTCGCCCAGAAGCCCTTGCGGGGCATACTCCAGGCAGGTTCCCCCTGCCAAGTGGGGCAAGCACTTGGCGTGGTAGAGGAATTTCAGCTGACCGTGGTTCAGGTTGCATCTCACCACGTGTGAACCAGACTTTGGAGTTTCGTCACAGGTACCAAGGAGGTCATCGTCCCAGCCACTGTCCGCATCCCAGACCTGCACCCTCAGGGTCCCCCCTGTGGCGAGGATCACTTCCCCAAAGTCCAGCCTTGTTGTCCAGCTGGGGTTGTTATTGTTCCACACGGTGTACGTCCTGTGCTCCCGGCCGCCGTAGAAGACCTTTACGTAGGCGTCGGTGGCAGTAATCAGGTCTCCCCACAGGTTCCATGCTTGGAAGGAGGTCACTTCCAGCCGGGCCATGCCCCTCTGCCGTGGACAGCAGTTCCGGGTGGTGGCCGCTGAGCTGTGGCACATGCACTGGCACGGGTCGTTGGGGCTCTTCTGCTGCCCTGGGGGGCACGGCCGGCTGCAGTCCCTCCAGCGGGCCCTGTCGTTCAGGTACTTGCTCACGGCCAGCCTCAGCGCCCCTCGCCGTGGGTCCCGGCTCTCCAGAAGGAAATGCAGAGGCTCCAGGGTGTAGTCTACCAGGCCGGGGCTGCCGGCCAGCGAGGTCACCCAGGCTGAGAACTGCTCGGGCCCAGCCTGGTTCCCGAACAGCAGGTCGTGCAGGGAGGTGTGGTGGCCGCCGACCACTTCGGAGAAGCGTTCCCTGTAGGTCTCGTGGAAGGAGGCCGTGATCTTGTGATGCTTCTTCTTCTCCTCGCAGGCTTTGGATTCGGCTGAGGTGCTGGCGTGGCTGCCTATGCTGGCCTGGGCCTCGACGTTCAGGCAGTCCTCCACCTCCTTGGCCGTGAGCCCATCCAGCGCCAGCTCGCAGGTGCGCAGGGCGGTGATGGCCGAGATGCGGCCACCCAGCTCCACAGCCCGGATGAAGTGGGTGCCGTAGTTGGAGATGAGCCTGAGGTAGCTGGGCTCGGTGGAGGTGTTGAAGTTGGGGGGCAGGTCCCTGAGGGCCCTCTTGAAATCGGGGTGCAGTGGGGGCGTGTGCACCAGGTGGAAACTGTGAGGAGAGAGGAAAACATCAGCTGGGCCCAGTGGAGGGTAGTATTTTCCCCATGCAATAACTTCAAGGTCACACATAAGTGGGCAAAACTATTAATAAAACTTGAACCCAGGGGCCTGGCTCCAAAGCTTGCTCTGGGACATGGAGCTGTCAGGGAGGCCTACTCTGCCCTTCCTCAGTGACCTAGATATTGTATAGGTATTTTCTCTTTCCTTTACAAAATAAAGTTTTTTCTTATCTTTTTATTTTCTTTTTACAAAAGCAATGATATTGCACAGATGGTATCCATTTACCTTTGGAACCTAGTCACGCAGCCTTCATCCATCCGTCCCCCTGCCTTGAGCCCTGTGTGCCTGGGCTGCTGACAATTTGGGCCACACAGGCAAGAGGTGTCCTGCCTCGTTGTGGACAAAAATGTGGCCTCCAGGTCTGAGAAATCAGAGCAGGTGACTTGGGGCTGGGCCATGCAGGCCATGCACTTCTTAGGCGTGGACCCAGGTGGTCCCAGACCGCCTGCTCCCTGGCAGCCCGGGTGGTGACTGTCGTAGCTTAGCAGCCCTGACACAAGGCGGATGTGAGTATTGGTTGAATGGAGGAATGGGACCCAGAGAGGAAATGTGAGGTGCTCAAGGTTGCACAGCAATAAGAAGAAAGGACGCAGCCAGGTCTCCTGTCCCTGTCCCCATCCAGGAAGGACCCCATGGAAGACTGGCAGTGCCTAGGAAAGAGGAGGCTGGGTGCTCACTAGACCTAAATGGCACCATGCTGGGGTGCTCAGGCGTGGCCTTGCTTCCCCTCCACCTGGTCTCTCACTGGACACTTCCAGATTTGAGACCTCGTGGATGGGAGAAGGACACAGGGCTGAGTCACCTGAAGTCTGAAAACCAGGACTGCAGTTTCCTCCTGGCAGAAGCAGCCTCCAAGTCCCACCCTGGCATTCCAGGGCTCCTAGACCACCTGGAGTTTCCTGCGCTGTTTTCAAGCCCTCTGCCACCTACCCTTAGCTCTCACCTGTAGAAACGACATTCCACCGAGTCAGTGCTGAAGCTGTACTGGTCCTGGTGGGTCTTCTGGGCCGCGAAGTTGGCTGCCTTGGAGTGTGCGCCGGCCACGGACACGTGCACGTTGCTGGTGGGGTGGGGAGTCACGTCCAGGCCGACCTTCCAGTCGTTGCGGATGTTGCCAGAAGCCTCCTGAGCCACGGCTTCGGTGGAGCTGGCTTTGGCTTTGACCACGCGGCGCTGGCAGCCAGAGCCCTGGGCATGCCAGTTGGTGACTGCCAGGGGCAGCCGCTGGAGTTTGCCTGGCTCTAGGGCGTTTTCACAGAGGGTGCAGGTGCCATCGGGCCGCAGGAACCTACGTGTGTCCACCGGGAAGGAGCCCGAGCGGCGGAGGCTGGTCACATCCACACCCTCCCCAGCCAGCCATGAACCGGGCACGAACTTGTAGCTGCGCTTGCACTCCGAGCGTGCGGCCGTGTGGCAGGGGGCGGGGGCTGGCGGGGGCAGCAGCAGCAGCAGGATGCCCAGGAGGAAGCGGGCGGCCATGGAGCTGCAGAGACCGGGCGTTTGGGCTCTGGGAAGCTGGGGGCAGAGGGAAAGAGGGTGGCTGTCCTCTGCCCCACAACTGTGGATCATCAGGGCACATGGAGGGGAGGGGCTGAGATTTGTCCTAAGTCATTGAATGTCAGAGCTGGAATGTCCCTGCCAGGACTGGTCCACCCCCTCCCCATTGTACAAATGGACCCAGAGAGGGGAAGTGCCTTTCCCAGGGTCACACAGCCGAGAGAAGCCCCTTGCTGGAATTTTACTCTCTAAGACTGAATGGGGATCTGGATTGATGGTTCCGTCCCCAGGAGACAACTGCAGCTGGTGGGAGGGGGCTCTGGCCACAGAGGGGACAGAGTAGCTGCAGCAGGTTTGGGGAGGGGCCTGGGGACCTGGGGAAGCCTGGACTCTGAAGAAGTGTCATGTCTGGCCCAGAGAGGCCACCCTTCTCCCACCCCGTCTCTTACGCTGTCTTGGTCTCTCTCTTGATCTCTAACGCCCTTCACAGACTTGGAAAAGACATGAGGGTGTGCATTCCCCCTGTTCTCCCCATTTTCCCTTGGGGAAGAACATCGGCCTGAATTCTGGAATAAAAGCTGCTGATATGGCCACGCCCCCAGTTCTGTGTGTTGGGGGAGGGCGTGAGGTTTGCTGTTCAGATCCCCTTCCCACGCCCCTCTCCTGTCTGACACTCCCTGGAGAGCTTGGTGTCCTGCTGGCAGTGACAGGGACCTTCCTACCGCTTGCCTGCTATTGGGCAATGATTGGCTAGAAGGTTCTTCCTCGTGTCCAGGTGGCCCTGGGCCTCACCTAGGCCTGCCATGATCCAGCATCTCCTCTCTGTCCCTACCTGAACAGGCCTTTCCTCTTGGGCTCCTGCCGGGGACAGCAGCTCCTGAGATAAGGGGGTGTGGAGAGCAGTAATCCCCCCTTCCCCAGGAAACCTCCGGGCCCTATGAGAGGAGCCACGGGGAGGGTGGAATTCCAGGCAGCATGGCTGGCCCAGGGGGGTAAACAGGGGAAGGGGGATCTTCAGATGACCCCGCTCTTCCATCCTGGGAGGCCAACCTTGATCCAGGGGACTCTGTCTCTGTCCTACCCTCATCATGTTCTCTCCCAGAAAGCCCGTCTCCAGCGTTTATAGATGCTTTAGCTGTCAGTACTTGCAGGGCCTTAGACACCGTGTGCCAACCTCTTCTTTTTATCTATGAGCACACAGAGGCCCAGAGCCGCCACAGGCTGCCCGGGGAGTTAGTGACAGGGCACAGCCTGCGCCCCAGGTGTCTTCCTGCTCCTTTGGGCTCTCCCTGTGACGGGCAGTCCACCCCTCCCACCCAGGGGCCCCGCTGCCTCCCTACCTGGAGTCCAAGTGGAGACGATGCTGCTCAGATGTCCTCTCCCTACCACCGAGGCTCCGAATGGTGGCATCAGCCCCCCAGGCAGGCCCACCTCATAGATCATCACTCGGTCACGTCATTTCTGCTTCCTGCCCTGCCCCCGGCTGTGGTCACAGGTCCCCCGAACTCTCCCCCTCCCACCTGCACCCACCCTGTCATCACCTCTCATCCGGGGGCCTGCCGGCAGCCCACAGGAAGCAAGCAGCAGCCGGAGGCTCATCTGCCTGGCAGCGCCGCGGGGCGGGGCCGGGGCCAACAGACGGAGGGGTGCAGGGCCTGAGGACCTGGAGCTTCGGCTCCGTGGGGACCGACAGGCCAGCAGGGGCAACCCCCTGCTTCCGACGCGCAGCACTGGCGTGTGAGATGTCAGAGGTGGGCCAGAGGAAGAGCTGGGAGGGTGGGCCGGGGCGCCAGCCCGCCTGGGCTTGGGCCAGGTTATGCATGAGCTGTGTGGCCTGGCAAGGTCCTTCAGCCTCTCTGCGCCCAGTTTTCTCATAGGAAAATGGGGGTAATAATCATGTAGACCGCGGAAGTTGTAGTAGAGAGGAGTGAGTCAACACGTGTAGAGTGCTTGAACTGCGCCTGGCCCTCGGTGAGTGTCAATGCCTGTGACCAGTCCCTCCTCCTCGAGCAGGCTCCTGTCACACTGCCCACCTCCTGCCCAGCCCAGGCTGCGGACCCCGAACATGTGCCCTGGACAGAGCTTCCTGCTCCCCACTTTTTGAGGAGAGCCAGTGGCCCCCACGCTGGCCCCCAGCCCTGGCCTGGGGTTGCAGGTGCTGGTGGAAGAGGTCGGGTGGGAACACAGGCTCCATCTCCTCACCCTTTGCCTTGCCTGAGGTCAGGGTGGGGGCAAGTTTCCATGGAGGGAGTGACTCACAGGGCTACTTTCTGGGAGCAAAACCGCACTGGTTCTGAGGTGGGGTCAGTGGGGTCATCGGGGGGCCTGTTCTCAGGACCTCCGACTGTGTGTTGGCAGGAACCACACCCACGTGTGACACCAAGTGTCAGGGTCACATCTCAAGCCTCATCCCTTGGGCTGTGCCCCGCCTGCGTCTCTGCTGTTACGGGAACGGGCTTGCGCTGCCTTCTCGGAAGCTGGCCCCTCTTCTCTCCTCCGCTCTTCCCTCCCTCCCCAGACAGAGTGGCCTCCTGACCCCCCCGGCGCCGGCCTGGCTTGGGTGCCGAGGCGGTGAGGTGCTCAGTTTCTGGCCGTGCTGGCAAGGCCGGTGCGAGGGACACGGAAGCCTTCTGAGAAATCTGTAGGAAAAGGGAGGCGAGGTTCTAATCCCATCTTCACCAGAAATGTCGTGCCATGTGGCTCTTGGAGTAGACACTTAACCCCTTTCTGAGCCTCAGTTTCCGCATCTATAAAATCAAAGGGAGGACTTGGGGATTCTAAAAATCCATCTAATGGTGCAATGTGCATTCCGTGGGTTTTGAGTGGCTTACGAAGTGGCTGATGTCCAAGAGATGCTAGTGGTTGCTGCGAGGGCTGGGCTGGTGGTCCACCAAAGAGTTGTGATGACTTCATGGCGCAAACTGGTTCTGACTTGTGTACTGACGACAGTCATCCGGGCCGGTGGAAGCTTGGCACTTGAAATGTGCATTGAACATAGTTTGTCCTCTGAGACACAAGTTGCAGCAAATGCACAATTTGTTCAGTTGCCAGACACCATCTATATGGTTTTTTAATTAACAGCTTTACTGAGATGTAATTGACGTACCTTATAATTCACCCATTAAAAGCCTATGATTCGATGGTTTTTAGTATGTTCACAAGAGTTGTGCACCCATCACCACAACCAATTTTAAAACATCTTCATCACTCACAAAAAAGAAACCATGTATGTCCTGGCAGTCACTTCTCATTTCCCCACAGCACTAACCGACTTATGTCTCTGTAGGTTTTCCTACTTTGGACACTTCATATAAATGGGGTCATACAATATGTGACCTTTCGTGTCTGGCCTATTTCATTTAACACAATATTTGCAAAGGTTATCATTTTGTAGCATGTATCAATACTTTACTGAATAATATTTGATTGTATGGACATTATTTCCACTTTTTGGCTATTACGAATAATGCTGTTATGAACATTTTTGTACATATATTTGTGTGGACATATGTTTCTATTTCTCTTGGGTCCATACCTAGGAGTGAAATTGCTGGGTCCTGGGGTAACTCTAGGTCTAACTTTTTGAGGAACTGCCTGTTTTCCAAAGTGGCTACACCATTTCACATTTCCACCAGCAATGTGTAAGGGTTCTGATTTCTCCACCTCACTGCCAAACCTTTTTATTATCTGGCTTTTTGGTTATAGCCATTCGAGTGGGTATGAAGTGGTATTTCATTGTGGTTTTGATTTGGATTTCCCCACTAGCTAATGAAGTTGAGCATCTTTTCATGTGCTTATTGGCCATTTGTATATCTTCTTAGGAGAAATGTCTATTCAAATTCTTCCCCTCCTTTTTTGAACTGGGTTATTTGTCTTTATTGTTGAATTGTATCAATAATAGTTCTTTCTATATTTTGGGTTCTAGACCGTTATCATATGTAGGGTTTGCAAATATTTTATCCTATTCCTTGAGTTGTCTTTTCATTTTCTTGATGGTTCACTTTAAAGTACAAAAACTTTTACTTTTGATGAAGTTCAATTCATCTGTTTTTTTCTTTTGTAGCTTATACTTTTAATGTCATATCTAAGAAGTCTCTGCCTAAGCCAACGTTATGAAGATTTACTCCTATGTTTTCTTCTAAGAGTTTTATAATTTTAGCTCTTCCATTTAGGTCTATAATACATTTGGAGTTAATTTTTATGTATAGAAAGAGGTCCAACTTCATTCTTTTGCATGTGGATATCCTATATAGTTTTGGTAATTATTTTTAGGTTTTAAAATATCTACTCTTGACAGAAAAGCTCTGTAGGTACCTGCTATCTTTGAATGTTTATGTCCCCCCCCCAATTCATGTTGAAACTGAATCCTCAATGCAATAGTATTAAGAAGGGGAGCTTTAGGAGATGATTAGGTCATGAGGACTCCACCCTCATGAATGGCATCAGTGCCCTTACAAAAGGGCTTCAGGGAGTCTGTTAGTTCCTTTTTGCCCTTCCCTATTTCTATCATGTGAGGATGAAGCAACAGTCAGCATCTATGGAGCAGAGAGCAGCCCTCGCCAGACACCAAATCTGGTGGTGCCTTGATCTTGGACTTCCCAGCCTCCAGAACTATGAGAAATAAATTCCTACTGTTTGTAAATTACCCAGTCTAAGGTATTTTGTTATAGCAGTAGGGATAGACTAAGACAGAATTGGTACCCATGAGTGGGGTGCTGCTGTGACAGATACCTAAAAATGTAGAACCAGTTTCAGAACTGGGTAACGGGTAGAGGCTGAAAGAGTTTGGAAGTGTGTGCTGAAAAAAGCTTGTGTTGCTGTGAGTGGTCTATAAAGGGTTTTCTAGTGAGAGTCCAGAAGAGGAGAGCTGTAGAGAGAGCTTTAATCATGTTAGAGGTTATTTAAGTGGCTGTGAGCAGAATGTTGGTAGAAATATTGAGACCAGAAATATGGATACAGAAAAATAAAGGCCACCCTGATGAGGTCTTAGATGGAAATGAGAAACATCTTTTTGGAAAGTGGAGGAAAGGTGATCCTTGTTATAAAGTGCCAAGAACTTGGCTGAATTGTGTCTGTGTACTAGTGTTTGTGGAGGAGAGAATTTAAAAGCAATGAAATAACATACTTGGTGGAAAAAATCTCTAAGCAAAGTGTAGAGGATGCAGCATGGCTTTTCTTGACTGCTTATAGTAAAATGTGAGAAGAGAGAAACAAATTAAGGATGGAATTTATAATTAAAAGGGAAGCAGAGCTGAAAGAGTTGGAAAATTCTTAACCTGGCTAGGTTGTAAAGAACAAGAAAGTGTGCAGGAGAGAACACCCAGGGTGTGGCCAAGGAAATGTTTGATAGGAGATTAGTATGGTGAGAAGAAAGCCAGAAGCCATTGTCTTCATCAAGACAATGGAAAAAGGACCCCCAAAGCATTTCAGAGATCTTCAAGGCTGCCATTCTCATCATAGCCCAGAGTGCCAGGGCCTTGAGGGCACAATGATTTCAAGGGAGGGGCCCAGGGTGCCTGTGGGACCTCAGGGTTTGCTGTCCAGGGATGCTTAGAGTTTCTGTTTGCTGCATTCTGGCACAGTGAGGGGGGTGGGCCTAGAAGAAAGGATGGATGGATGGAAAGAATGTGAGCAGAGTGAATGAAGGGACAGGTGAGAAGACCTGCCCAAAGCTGCTTGTTTGATGTGTGCAAAGGTCAGCTGATGGGTATGGATGTCACTGAAGAAGTTAGCACACGGCCCAGACATTTGTCCTTCAGCTAAGTTCTTTGTTCTAAGAATTATTAGCTGATATCTGCACATCTTGCTCCTTATCTGCAAGGAGTTATGCTTGCTTAGGTTTCCATATCCTTGTTTACTCCCTGAATTCCTACACATATCCTTGGTAATGAATACAAGAAAAACCTTAGCTGAGGAGGCCATTTTCTCCTTCAGATTTTGGTCTCTCCCCTTCTCTCTAAACACTATATGTTTTGAGTAATTATTCCTTCACTACCGAGCACTGGAGTGAAAAGCTGCCATTACAGCACAGAGCTCTTTAACCATCCTAGGTGTGGCTCAGTGGGCCCAGGTGCTGTGTGGTCTGCGATCGCCACCCCTCTGGAGGGTGTAGGCTGTAAACCTTAGTGGCACTCACATGGTGCTAACTCTCCAGGTACGCAGCATGCACAAGCTATGGGTGCATGGCAACCTCCACCTAGATTTCAAAGGATGTCCTGGAGAGCCTTGGGGTCCAGGCAGAGAATTGCCACAGTGGTAGGACCACTGCAGAGAGTCCCGACTAGGGCAATGTCCAGTGGAGTCATGGGGGCAGGGCCACCCTGAAGACTCCAGACTGGTAGAGCCACCAGCATGTAATTCCAGCCTAGGAGAGATGCAGGGACTGGACTCCAATGCATGAGAGCTGCTGCATGGGCTGTGTCCAGCAAAGCCAGGGGGATGAGGCTGCCTGGAGCCTTGGGGAACCCAACCCCACGCCAGTGTGCTCAGAAGGCAGGACATGGAGTCAACGAAGATCATTCTCAAGTCTCAAGACTTAATGTTGTTTGCCCTATTGGGTTTTGTACATGGTCAGGACCTGTTGCTCCTTTCTTCTTTTCTGTTGCTCCCTTTTGGAATGGGAATGTCTATCCTGTGCCAGTCCCACCATTGTATTTTGGATGCACATACGTGTTTTAATTTCACACGTTCACAGCTGTAGAGCAGTTTGCCTCAGGATACCTTGAGTCTCACCTATATCTGACTTAGATGATATTTAGATGAGACTTAGACTGGATTTAGGCTTTAAAGTTGTTGTTGGAATGAGTTAAGACTTTCGGGGTTATTTGGATGGAATGAATATATTTTGTAAGAAGGATATGAATTTTTTTGGGGGTGTAGTTGAGGGGTAGAATGCTATGGTTTAAATATTTGTGTCCCTTCAAAATTCATGTTGAAACTTTATCCCTAATGCAATAGCATTAAGAGGTGGGGGCCTATAGAGGGTGAGTGGGATTAGTGCCCCTATAAAAGGGCTTGAGGGAATCTGTTAGCACCCCCCTTGCCCTTCCACCCTTCTGCCATATGAGGACACAGCAACAAGGTGCCATCTATGGTGTAGAGACAGAGCCTTCACCAGACACCGAATGTGCTGGCGCCTTGATCTTGGACTTCCCAGCCTCCAGAACTGTGAGAAATAAATTCCTGTTCCTTATAAATCACCCAGTCTCAGGTATTTTGTTATAGCAGCAGGAATAGACTAAGACATAGACTGAATGAGGGAGATAGATCCTGATTGTATCACTTATATAACTGTACCTAGGACACAAGCTACAGCCATGAACTGTAATGAAAGAGGTCCTTTAACAAAACGAGTGTTTAGATGGCAATTATCGTGCGTATGTCAAAGATCCAAAATACCGTCACAGCTGCTGTTTTCTTCATCCTGTGATAATTCTTTGGTCCCTTTTCTTTATGGGGTTGTGAAACTTTGAGGTTCTTCTCCCTCATACGTGTTACCCACAGTTCTGTTGTTCTACCCTTATTCTCACAAAGCGAGTTGAGTTTTGTTTTTTTTTTTCCATTCTGTGGAAGAGTTTGTGGAAGATCGGCACTCTTTTTGTAGTTGGGTAGATTTTTAACTACGAGTCCATGTCTTCAATAGTCATAGCTCTATTCAGCTTTTCTGTCTTTTTTATTTTCTGTTATCAGTTTTGGCAAGTTACATTCTAGGAAATCTCACTCTGTCTCAAATTTTGCACTTGTGGGCATGAAGTTGTTTACAATGTTCTTTCTTTCTTTAAAATGTCGGGGGAGGGGGGGCATGGGCAATATACATAACCGTAATATTTGTACCCCCATAATATGCTGAAATAAAAAAAAATAAATAAATAAAATGTCTTCCTGAGTTGGTGATAATGTCCATTTTTGATCACTTTTTTTATGGCTTTTCTTTTTTTTCTAGGTCAGTCTTGATAAAGAATTTTACATATTAATTTTTTCAATGAACCTGCTCTTGGCTTTATTGATTCTCTCTATTGTACCATTATTTTTCATTTTATTGATTTCATTTTAATCTTTTTATTTCCTTCCTTTTCTCTCTATTCATTGGGCTTCGTTTGTTGTTCTTTTCCTAACTTCTTTTTTTCCTTTAATGACAACTTTATTGAGATATAATTCATATATCATCCAATTTATCCATTTAAATTATACAATTAAATGGCTTTTAGTGTATTCACAGGGCTGTGTAACCATCATCATAATCAAATTTAGAACATTTTCATCACCCCCAAAAGAAACCTCACGCTCCTCAGCCATCACCCTCTAACCTTTTCCTGAGTTAAACCCTTAGCTCGTTAATTTCAGTCTTTCTTCTTTAAGTAAGCATTTAAGCCTCCGTGTTTCTCTCTAGCAATCTTTTAAACTGCATCTCTAAAGTTTTGGTATTTTTTTTTATTATTGCCTAGTTTTAAAATATTTTGTAGATTTCCTCATGATTTCTTCTTTGGTCTGTGACTTATTTAAAAGCGTGCTTTTTAAATTTTGAAGCATGTGGGGTGTTAAACACTGTCCTTGGTTATGGGTTTCCAACACAGCTGCACTATATTCAGGGCATGTTTTCTATATGACACCCATTCTTTGATGTTGGTTCAAATTTTCTCTACAGTCTACTAAATGTTCAGTTTTTGTAAGTGCTCCTGTGTGCTTGAGATGAATATGTATTTGCTAACTTTTGGATGCAGAGTTCTATGTTCAAATCTATGGTCTTTCAATATAGTAATTACTGAGAGAATCATGTTAAAATCTCCCATAATGAAAGTAGATTGATTAATTTCTTCCTAAAACTATAATTCTGTTAATTTTTGCTTTATATATTTTGAGGTTGCTCTATTAAAAATGGTTGGTACTGTTTTGTCTTCCTGGTGAATTGAACTCGTTATCATTATATACTGACCTTTTTTATCTCAATAATGCCTTTTGATAAAATGTCCATTTTGTCTAATATTAATACAGCTATTTCAACTTTCCTTTTTTATACTATTATTTTAAATTGTGGTAAAACATACATAATATAAAGTTTACTATTTTAACCATTTTTAAGTGTGCCAGCTTTTTTTTTTATTAGTACCCACCGTGTTAATCTTTCTTACTTTCAAACTCCCTGTGTTCTTAGGTTCTAGATGGGTCTCTTTTAAACATAATTAGTTGGATTTTGTGTAGTCATCCAGCCTGAGTACCTGCTTGTGCATTAAGTCCATTTATAGTTAGTGTGATTACTGTTCTAATAGTTTCTACCATTGTATTTTATGTTGTTTGATTGTTTTGCTTTTTCTATGTATCCTCCCTGCCTCATTTCCTGCTTTCTTTTTAGATTGAGCTTTAAAAATTACATTCTTTTCTCTCTGCTCATTTATATCTTATACCCTCTACTTCTGATTTTTTAGCGATTACCATAAAAATGCTAAAATGCATTCTGAACAAAGTCTAAAGCAGTTTACTACTGATCTCCTTCCCAGGGATGCAAAGATCTTGGAATGCTGTTAACTGAAATCATATTTCCTCATTCTGAAAGTTATGCCCAGTATTTTAGTTCTGTCTTATTTTTTTTCTCTGCTAAATTTGTTATTAGTACTATTATTATGTAATACAATGTTTGTCTATATTTACCAATTTCTTTGCTCATAATTCTTTTACATCCTAACTTTCTTTGGGGATAATTTTCCTTTTTTCCTAATGTGTACCCTTTAGAAGTGCATTTGGGGAGTGTCTCTGGTAGCACATGCTCTCAGTTCTGTTTGTCTAAAACATCTTTATTTTACCCTTGTTCTGAAATCATAATTTTAGCTGGTTGACACCTCTCAGCACTTCTGTTATGATGCCCCTGTTTCTGGCTTTCCCTGTTGCTGTTGAATTGTCGATCCTTTATAGAGAATTCATCCTTTTTTGTTTTGTTTTGTGGAGAAGGCGAGAGGGCTGCTTTTAAAGTCTTTTCAGTCCTGGTGTTCTGAAATTTTGCTACACAGTATATATCTAGACATGAATTTCTTCAAATTTATTCTGTTTGGGATTTGTAGTGCTTCCCGAATCTGAGGATTCACACCATTCAACAATCTGAAAAAAAATATTGGCTGTTATCACTTCATGTATTCCATCTCCTTCATTCTATTTTTTTGCCTTTTTAAATGCCAATTAGAAATATGATGGGCCTTTTCACTCTCTCTTCCATGTCTGTTACACTCTTTTTCTTACTTTTTACTTCTGTCTCTCTATACTGAATTGTCATTATTTTTCTCCAGTTATTTTCAATTCACTAATTTTTGCTTCAGATGTCTCTAATCTACTGTTAATTCATCCTTTGACTTTTACAATTAGGTAATACATTTACTGGGATGCAAAAATCAAAACAATATAAAAAGAAATATAGTGAATAACTTCTCTCTGCCCCTTCCTCCATCTATTACCCCCGTAGGTGCCACTGTATCTTTTTCATTTTTAGTTCTTTGATGTCCTCTCAGAGTTTGTTTTTTTCACATAAATATAAGCAAATATTATTATTGTTTTTCATTTTCTCCCCCTCTCACACAAGAGGTAGTACATTACACATTTTGCTCTGTACTTTAATTTATTAAATAATACAGTTTGAAGATCTTACCTTCTCAGCACAGTTTCCTCATTATTTATTTTTAATTGTTGCACAGCGTTTCATTGTATGGAGGAACCATAATTTATTGGACCAGCCTCCTACTGATGGACATTTGCTTTGTTTATAGTCTTTTGCTCTTACAAATAATGTTGCAATGAATAACTTTATATATAACTCATTTTGGACACCTACAGGCATATCTGTAGAATAAATTCCCAGGAGTTGAATTACTGGGTCAGAACCTTATGCGTTTTCAATTTTGTATCTAAATTTACTATTAATAGCCTCCACAGGACAGACGCTAGTTTTCACCCTTACCAACCATGTATGAATGGTCTATTTTCTTTCAGTCTTACCTATGGAGTATATAGTCAAACTTCCAGATTTTTGTTTAGTTAATATTTACTTTCAGTGATTTTTTAAAATTTATAAGGTGTTTAATTCTTTTTTCAAATTTTACAATTATGTTTTCTATTAATTCTTTTAAACATTTAAAAAAGTATTCAAACATACTTATTTTGGATTTTACATCTAGTTATGCCAACATATAAAGCCTTATACAGCTCATTATTTTGTTATGTTGGCTGAATCTTCCCTTTTGGTAGCTTGTTTCCTTGAGTGTTTTGCTTTTAAATTGTAATTTTAGATTGTGAACTCATTCTTGGCTGCCCTATATCTGTGGGAATCCCATCAAGCCTAGGTTGAGAACATTCCTGCAAAGTAGGTTTGCATTTGCTTCTGTGAAGCACCTCCAAGTTTTACTAACTCAGACCTATTTATTTTTTGGCTTGGCATGCTGTGACTCATGCAAATTGTACAAATTTGAACTTCAAATGTATGGGAAGGCAGACCTGTGGTCATAATGTTTAGTGAGAGACTGTCCTTCCACTTAGATTTGAGAATGAAACAAACAAGTTTCTTTCTTGATGCCCTTTCCCAGTAAATAGATCCTTTTTATAGTCTGTCCTTTCTTCGACATTATTAGCCCTTTAAATATGTATTGAGGTTTTATGTGGTATGGCCTCAGCTTCAATCCCCCTACTTTCCAACCTTACAAGACCTTATTGCCTATGATTCACGTGGTCATTATTACCTGAAGCTCTGGTTTTCCTGGCTGGGCATGAGTCCTCAGGACATCCATGGCTTTTGGCCTGCTTTACCCTCTGGTTCCTGCTTCTTCAGTTTTTTGTGTTTTTTTTTTGTTTTTTTTTTTTAGCTCATTAGGATTTCTCTTACTTTCTTTCAATTTCATTTATGCATTTTGATACATATTATTAGGTACATGTAATCCAGCCTTTCTAGGTGTTTTGTAACAAGGGAGTTTTTAAGGACAGCAATTCTATCGTATTTGATCTTTGTTCTTTCATTAAATATTTATTGATTGCCCATTCTATTCTTTCTATTTTATTTCAAAAGCCTCGAAGGACTGTGGTTAAGTATAGCAACCACCAGTTAATTCACACTATTAGATGAAGGGGAAGTTTTTTTCCTGTTTATCTTAGAGATCTAAGCCCATGGTGGATGGCAGCTCTGAATAGGTTTAACGGTGGTTACAAATTCGTACCAACAGCATTTTCATATGAGATTGGCCCGACTTAGGTAACATGAAGAGGGCGTTTGTAACACCTTTGATATGAGGTTCATTCTACCACATTAATCTCTACTGGTTAATAAAACAAGAATCTAGAATACTAATGTGCATGTTTTGGAAATGAGTAGTAGAAGGAGACTCTCCTGCTGCGGTGACTGAATGTTTGTGTCCCCTCCCAAATTCGTCTGCTGAAATCCTACCTCCAGGGTTACGGCACTAGGAGGTGGAGCCTTCGGAAGGTATCAGGTCATGGGGGTGGTAATTAGCTCATAATCCCTTATGAATGGGATTAGCGCCTCCACCATGCTGGCACCCTGACCTCAGACTTCCAGCCTCCAGAACTGTGAGATGTAAATGTTTGTCTTTTCAAGTGGCCCAGTCTATGGTAGCTTTATTATAGCAGCCTGAACAGACTAAGAGACCTGCATTTGTTTTAATCAATGGAAAGAATTGGAATTGCTATACGGATACCGGACTGTAGCAATGTCCCGGATTCAGCTGGAACTAAAAGGAACTGAAAAGACATCAGGCTCCCCCTTCCTCTTGTCCTTTCTGTATTTCCCTTCTGGACTTCAGGGCCTTCCATCTCCTCTTCTTTCTATACCTTGCTCTTCACTTTCACCAGGTTGCCTTCTTGGCCCCCTCGTTTGCTTCAGGGATCCCATCACAGCGTCCGAAGGAGGAGCCCAGCCTTCCATCAGCTTCCGCAACTCTCCTGATTTTGTGTAGTGCAGACTTTACCGTTTACAAAGAGTCTCGTTTCTTTTTTGAGACAGGGTCTTTACGTTATTTCATCTACGCCTAACGATGTTGTGACATAGGCAGAATATTATCTCTAATTTTTTTAAATAAAAAAAATGCTGAGACCCAGCAACAAAAAGTACTTGCCCAACATCGCACAGCCAACAAGTGGCAAAGGAGGGACCAAACCCAGGTTTTCTGGCTTGAGGCCACTGCTCTCGGAGGAGCCCAGCTGTCTAGTAAACCCACATTCAAGAGAAATTCCAATGTCTGGAAAAACTGGATTTCTAACTCATCACCAAGCTCCCAATTTTCTGAGATTTCTTTTAAAGAACAGTAGGTCTGAAATTTCTTGTGAGAGGGGTGCTCTCAGGTTAAACGGTGTAAGAATTTGGTGTGGGTTTTATGAATGTTCTGAAGGTCTGCCTACCATCTGGCCTGGCCAGCCAGCCACACTGGGCCATGGCTGGAAGTGTTCTGATGGATTGCTAGTGGCCAAGGGCTTGTGAAGACAAAAATGTCTCACTGAGCTCAAACCTGAATGGAAAAAAAAAAAAAAGAAGAAGAAGCAGCTCTGAGTAAGAGCCTGACTAATGGCTCCTTGGAAGAAATTGAGTGTCTGAGTCTCAGTGTCTGAGACTTTTCCATCTGTCTTTCAGCTAAAAAAGTTTCCTCCTAAAAACCCCATAGCCCATGCATCTGACCAGCACAATGTACAGTGCACGTTCATATATCATGTCGCTGGTTGATAGAGTCTTTATATTTATTTATTTATTTATTTTTATTTCGGCATATTATGGGGGTACAAATGTTAAGGTTACGTGCTTGCCCCCCCTCCTCCCTCAAGTCAGAGCTTCAAGCGTGTCCATCCCCCAGATGGTGCGCACCACACTCATTATGTATGTATATACCCATCCCCTCCTCCCCCCTCCCCCCTGCCCGACACCCGATAAATGTTATTCCTATATGTCCACTTAGGTGTTGACCAGTGAAACCAGTTTGCTGGTGAGTACATGTGGTGCTTATTTTTTCATTCTTGGAATACTTCACTTAGTAGAATGGGTTCCAGCTCTATCCAGGAAAATACAAGAGGTGCTATATCACCATTGTTTATTATAGCTGAATAGTACTCCATGGTATACATATACCACATTTCATTAATCCACTCATGTATCAATGGGCACGTCTGTTGTTTCCACATCTTTGCAATTGTGAATTGTGCTTCTATAAACATTCAAGTGCAGGTGTCTTTTTCATAGAGTGTCTTTTGTTCTTTTGGGTAGATGCCCAGTAATGGGATTGCTGGATCAAATGGTAGATCCAATTATTTATTTATTTATAGACAGAGTCTTGCTCTGTTGCCCCGGGTGGAGTACGATGGTGTGATTGTAGCTCACTGCAACCTCAAACTCCTGGGTGCCACTGCACTCTAGCCCAGGCAACAGAGCAAGACCCTGTCTCAAAAAAATAAAATAATAATAATAAAAAAAAAAGAAATGAGGAAGTATAGTGGTCCAGAGAGGGGAGTGGTGGTTTTGGGTCACTGATGTCACCAGAGTAATATGCTCTGGAATGACCGGCAGGTGGAACAGACTGTGCAGAGGTTTTCAGGAAGGAGCAAAGGCATGGAGGTGAGA
Organism: Cheirogaleus medius; assembly: GCA_008086735.1. NCBI lineage: Eukaryota > Metazoa > Chordata > Mammalia > Primates > Cheirogaleidae > Cheirogaleus > Cheirogaleus medius. Next base: position 42,927,125 of record VBSM01003143.1, read on the forward strand.
GAGAATGACCCACATTAGGGAAATGGCATGTGTTTATGGGTAGCACTAGTGTGTGGGGAAAAATGGGTGGGTATTAGTAATTCTCATTGCTTTAAGTATCCCATATTTAATACTCATTGTCTTCCAGGCACCTTGTGAGTTTATATTATCATGTAAATTAATCCTCCCAACAACCCATGATATCTCTCCATAAAATCCTGAAATTCACCAATTATATATCCTTTCTAGGACAAAGCCCCACCTTGAGGCAAAGTAGCTGGAGCAGACTCTAAGAAGGATGGCAAAGAGATCGGGGAGGGTAACTTCTGAGGAAGCAGCTCTTAGACCCTTCTGAAGCCACATTGTAAAGACATTTTTAAGAACAACAGAAGAGGGAGCCCTAGCGTCATGAATCTTGGCTAAGAAATCCTTACCCATCCTCCCCACAGAAGGGTATAGGAAAACCTATCTCACTTAAACTTAAGCAACGGAAAAGGATTGCAGAAAAGAAACTCAGTCCCATTCAGAGTTCTAAGAAAAAGAGACTAATTAGCATAATAACAGGTCATCAGGCAATGGTCTCTAAAAAGATATGCTCACAAAACAAATGAAAATTTTAATTTAATATTTCAAAATGAGGATTTTTTTGAGACAGTCACACTCTGTTGCACCAGCTAGAGTGCAGCAGTGTCATCACAGCTCACTGCAAACCTCAAACTCCTGGGCTCAAGTGATCCTCCTGCCTCAGCCTCCACAGTAGCTGGGACTACAGGTGTGCCACCATGCCTCGCTAATTTTTCCATTTTTTTTATCGATGGGGTCTCACTCTTGCTCAGGCTGGTCTTAAACTCCTGGCCTTAAGTGATCCTCCTGCCTCAGCCTCCCAGAGTGCTAGGATTATAGGCATGAGCTACTGCGGCTGGCCTGAAGGATTTTTTTTAAATGCCAGAATCTGTGAAACTAACACATGAGTCAGGATCATAAACATTAAGAGAGTATATAATTGGACAAAACGAAGATTTCAAAGAGCTCACATAGAAGTCAGTAAAGAAAAACCATCTGTTTTATAAAAAAATTTCAGAAATGAAAACAAACTGGAAGAATAAATAACATAAATAAGGTCATAAGAGAAATAGAAGATAAAAGGAGTAAAAAAATTTTAAAAATCAAAAAATAAAACTTTAAAAAAAATCCATGGTAAAAAAGGTATAAAAGTTATAGATATGGAAGACAGAGAAGATCCAGCCTGTGTATAATAGAGATCCTACAGAGGAAAACTAAATCAACGGAACAGAATAAATGCATAATCATCATGAAAGATGTTAACTTACCTCTCTCTATGTGTAACTGATAAAATAAGCAAATGACAATAAAATTATTAAAGATAAAAAGATTTGAACACATTTATAAGCTTGACCCAATTGGACATGTATAGGACACTGCACCCCTGTACCAAAACAAACAAACAAACAAACAAATAAACAAATCCCTTCTTTCAAGAACATTGAACATTTCTCTAAGCTGGCCTTATAGTGGGCCATAAGTCTCAAAAAATTTCAGTGGATTGAAAATTTATAGAGATTGTCCTATTACTCAATAGATTAAGCTAAAAATCAATAACAAGAACAAAAGCCAAAGAAAATCTTTCAAAATAACCCGAGTCAAAGAATAAGAAAAAATATGATAGTAAATATGATAGTGAAAATATAACATTCCAAAATATGTGAGATGCAACTAACTTCATCTGGACTTAATTACCTCTCAAAGGCCCCAACTTTTAATACCATACTGAGGATTAAGTTTCAATGTATGAATTTGGAAGAGGGCACACTAACATTCAGATCATAGCACCAATACTCATTGTCATCTGTGTTTTTGCTTTTAGCCATATTAGTGGGTGGCATTCATTGTGGTTTTGATTTGCATTTCCCTAGTGACTAATGTTGAACACCTTTTCATGTGCTTATTGCTCCTTTTGTATGTCTTCTTTGGAGAAATGTCTATTCAAATACTTTGCCCATATTTTAATTATTTGGTTTTTCTATTGTTGAGCTGTGAAAGTTCTTAATGTATTCTGCATACTAGACCCTTATCAGATATATGATTTACAAAACCTTTTTCCCACTTTGTGGGTCATATTTTCACTTTCTTGATAATGTCCTTAGAAGCACAAAAGTTCTTAATTTTGGTAAATTTAAATATATTTATTTTCTTTTCTTGTTTATCCTTTTGGTATCATATCTAAGAAAAAATTGCCTAATCCATGGTTGTGAAGATTTGTGCCTATGTTTTCTTCTAAAAGTTTTATAGTATAGTTGGCCCTTGAACAACATGGGTTTGAACTGTATAGGTCCACTTATAGGTAGATTTTTTTTTCAATAAATATACTGAAAAATGTTTTGGAGATTTATGACAGTTTGAAAAAAGTAGAAGTAGCCTAAGAATGTTGAAAAAAATTAAGAAAAAGTCAGGTATGTTATGAATGCATAAAATACACATAGACACTAGTCTATTTTATCAGTTACTACCATAAAATATACACAAATCTATTATAAAAAGTTAAAATTTATCGAAACATATGCATACAAACACAGACCATTCATGGCACCATTCAAGGTTGAGAGAAATGTAAACAAATGTAAATATATGATATTAAATCATAACTGCACAGATAACCTGTAGTACACACTGTACCACTGTAATAATTTCATAGATACCTCCTGTTGCTATTGTGGTGAGCTCAAGTGTTGCAAGTATCTGCTTAAAATGCCAAGTGACACTAATCATCTCCATTTGAGTAGTTTGTCTCTCCAGTAAAATTGTGCATTATAGCAAAAAGTGCTCACTCCAGTTCTCATGGATTTTTCATCTTGTTTAGTGCAATACCAGAAGTCTTGAATAACACCAGGGGACCCATAACTTTGTACTGCTAGTGATGCTGGAAGTTCTCCCAAGAAGCAGAGAAAAGTCATGATACTGCAGGAAAAGATTGAATTGCTTGATATGTACCATAGATTGAAGTCTGCTGCTACATTTGCCCATTATTTCGAGATAAATGAATCCAATGTAAGGACTATTGTAAAAAAAAAAAAAGAAAGAAAGAAAAGAAAATTCATGAAGCCATCACTGTAGCTACATCAGCAGGCATAAAAACCTTGCACTTTTTGTGAAATACCCTTTTATTTCATATTGGAAATGCAGCTTTTTTGTGGGTGCAGGATTGCTATAAGAATGGCATACCTATATGCTCTAATATGATTCGAGAAAAAGCAAAGGCATTATATGACAACTTAAAACAAAAGGAAGGTGCAAGACCTAAAGCTGGTGGATTTAATGCCAGCAAAGGATGGTTTGATAATTTTAGAAAGAGGTTTGGCTTAAAAAATGTCAAGGTAACAGGAGAAGCATCTTCTGCCCACCAAGAGGGAGTAAACAGTTTTCTGGAAGCCATTAAGAAAATCATTGAGCAGAAATGATGTCTGCCCCAACAGGTTTTAATGAAGATGAAAGTGCCCTATTCTGGAAAAATAAAATGCCACAAATGACATTTATTAGTAAGGAAGAGATGTGAGCATCAGGATTTAAGGCAGGAAGAGATAGGCTAACTCCATCATTTTGTGCAAATGCAGTTGGGTTTGTGATCGGACTGCCCTTATCTATAAGGCTGCTCACGCTGTGCCTTGAAAGGAAATGATAAACACCAGCTGCCAGTCTTTTGGTTGTACAAGAAGGCAGCTTGGACAATGAGAACATTTCTTCTGGGTTGGTTCCATGTATGCATTGTCCCTTAAGTTAGGAAATACCTTGCCAGTAAGAGAGTGCTTTTTAAAGTTCTTTTGCTATTAGACAATGCCCCTGGCCACCCGGACCCCATGAGTTCAACACCAAAGTCACTAAAGTAGTCTACTTGCCCCCAACACAGTGTCTCTAATTCAGCCTCTAGATCAGGGGGTCATAAGAACCTTTAAGGCTCATTATACACAGTACCCTATGAAAAGGATTATCAATGCTGTGGAAGAGAACCCCAGTCGAGAGAACATCCTGAAGGTCTGGAAGGATTACACCATTGAAGATGCCATCATTGTTATAGAAAAAGCCATGAAAGCCATCAAGCCTGAAACAATAAATTCCCGCTGGAGAAAACTGTGTCCAGATGTTGTGCGTGACTTCATAGGATTTACAACAGAGACAGTCGAGGAAATCATGAAAGACATTGTGGATATGGCAAAAACAGTGGTGGGAGTACGTGAAGGTTTTCAAGATATGGATCTTGGAGAAAATCAAGAGCTAATAGACACCACTCCAGAGGAATGAACAAAACATGACCTGATGGAGACGAGTGCTTCTGAACCAGTGCCAGATGATGAGGAAGAACGCGTGCCAGGAAAGAAATTGACATTAGACAAGCTGGCAGAAGGGGTCCAAGTATTCAGAATTGCCTTCGGCTTCTTTAACAATGTGGATCCTTCTATGGTACAGGCACTGAAACTAAAGAAAATAGTGGAAGAAGGACTGGTACCACATAGAGATATCTTTAGAGAAATGAAAAAGCAAAAAAGTGAACAGAAATTATGATGTATTTCCACAAAGTTATACTGAGTGTGTCTGACTCTCCTGCCTCCCCTTCCTCCTCTGCAACCCCTGAGACAGCAAGATCAACCCCTCCTCCTCCTCCTCCTCCTCCTCCTCCTCCTCTGCCTACTCAGCATGAAGACACTGAGGATAAAGACCTTTATGATTATCCACTTCCACTCAATGAATAGTAAATATATTTTCTATTCCTTATGATTTTCTTAATAAGGTTTTCTTTCTCTAGCTTACTTTATGATAAGAATACAGCATGTAATACATATAACATACAAAATATGTTAATAGACTATTATGTTAACAGTAAGGCTTCCACTCAACAGTAGGGTATTAATGGTTAAGTTTTGGGGGAGTCGAAAGTTATATGCAGATTTTTTACTGTGCAGGGGTTCAGTGCCCCTAACCCCTGCATTGTTCAAAGGTCAACTGTACTAGCTCTTACATTTAGGTCTTTGCTTTATTTTGAGTTAATTTTTGTCTATAATGAGTCATAAGGGTCCAACTTCATTGTTTTGCATATGGATATCCAGTTGTCCCAGCACCATTTGTTGAAAAGACTAAATTTTCCCCATGAAATGGTTTTTGTACCTTGTTGAAAATCAACTGACCATAAAAACATAGGCTGTGTTTTGTATTCTTGTATGAGGTGGTCAGCCAGGCACAGCCACAGAGGAGATGCAGAAGAGGCTCAGGAAAAAACAAGTTCTGTCATACTCACCGGTCCTTGTCTTAGTCCATCTTGCACTGCTATACGTGAATGTCACAGACTGGGTAATTTATAAAGAAAATAAATTTATTTCTTAATGCTCAGGTAGCTGGGAAGTCCAAGACTGGGCGGCTGCAACTGGTTGGCTTCTGATGACAGCCTGGTGCTGGGTCACAATGGGGTGGAGAAGCAGAAGGGAGAAGAGGAAGGGGAAGTGTGCAAAAGGGGCGAAACACGAGGGGTGGCCTCACTTTATAACAACCCACTCTGACAGCAATGAATCCGGCCCCAGGAGAGCAGCATTAATCCCTCAACGAACCAATCACCTTTTAAAGGCCCCACCTGGTCCCACTTCTTAATACCATCACAAAGACAAATTCAATTCCAACATGAGTTTTGGAGAAGACACTCAAACCATCGCCGTCCTCGAGACAGGAGGCATGGCCCGCCATGCAGGGCCCCATGAGAGAGACGCCAGGGTGTTCTGGAGGCAGAAGACAGGGGCAAGGAGAGAGCATCTGGCCAGAGTCTTGCCTGGGCTTTCCTCGGGAAAGGCAAGGCAAGGCAGGGTGAACAGTGTAGCATTGGCTCGTTTGAGCAATTTCCGTGGGCTCTGGGATCTAGGGGGTGGTCTCTAGTGGTCTGGCAGCTGGGCCTGGGATGATTAAGGCAGGAGAATATTGCCTCTGGGGGTGTGTGCCAGATAGAGGAGGTCTGGCTCTGGATTAGTTTGCATGTGCAAGGCCAGCTCCTGGCCGGGGCCCTTTGCTACCTTTAAGAATTGGCTAGCCAATTAGAGGGCAGTCTCTTCCCAGTCAGAAACGTTTGTTTTTATTTTCATTTTTTATTTTTAGCGTGTCAAAACATCATAATATACAAAAAATTAAAACTATTTATAATACAGTTTATTTCAGGATTTTCAATTCTATTCCATTGATCTATACATTTATCCTTTTGCCAGTACTATAAAGTCTTAGTTGCTATAGTTGAAAATAAATTTGATCTGTTGAAACAAACAAAAAAACATGTTCCCACAAAGATAACTCCAAGGCTTAAATGTGCATTTCATCCAAATATTTAGGGGCAATATAACACTAATTTTACCCAAAAATTTCCAGTGAATAGAAGAGGAAACATTTCCAAATTCATTTTGTGAGGTGAGAATCACCTTGATAACAAAACCTCACAAGAATATTACAAAAAATAAAAATTACAGGTCAATCACTCTCATAATCATAGACAAAAAAATTCTAAAAATATTTTAGCAAAATGAGTCTAGCAATATATAAAAAGAATAATATAACATGACAAAACTTGGATTATTCCAGGAACAGATGCAAGGATGATTTACTATTTAAAAATCAATCAATGTAATTTATTACATAACAGAAAAAAGGATAAAAATCATATGATAATCTCAGTTGATATAGACAAAGCATTTGATAAAATTCAACACCCATTCACGCTAAAGAAAAAAACCTCCTAACAATTTAAGAATATTTGAGAACTACAGGTGTTACCAAAGGTTTGTACTTGTCCCTGAGGCCAAATCAGTGAGAGCAAAGAATGAGGACAAGTGGGTTGAGGAAAAGGAAAGAGGAGGTTATTAATTTGCTGGCAAATGAGGAGAGCAGTGAGCTAGCATCTCAAGATTGCCATCTTTGCTTTAAGCAGAAATACTGGGCTTTTTAAAAGGAGGGGGTGGGCAGTTGGGCTGGGGTCTATGTGACCAGCATCACATGTCGTGACCTCGGGTTATTGTTGTTTAACTATAATTGGTGGTTTCCGTGGACCTTACCTCTGGTGATGATGGTCTTGTGATCCTTGTCTGGACAATTCTGTAGAGCCATCTCTCGTGGTTTAAGATAACAGCAAAGAACATTTTTCTGTCCCTTTGATTACTGGCCTCTGGCAGGAATGCAGGTTTTAATTTCCAGAAAGAGTGGGGAGTTTTAAAGAGACAACTCATAAAACATTTCCTCGACTTTTTCAGACCTTTACCTCTGTTACAAACAGTAGTATACTCATGTAATGGGAGACTACATGGCAGCAAAAAATGATGAACGACGGATACAAGAAACATTTATGAATGAATCTCACATAAGATGTTGACTGAACGAAGCCAGACACAACAGAATACAAACTGTATGACTCCATGTAAACAAAGTTCAAAATAGGGAAGGTGATCTATGGCTACAGAGGTCAGAATAGTGGTCATTTTGGGAAGGAAGGGTAGGGATGGGGAGAGTAAGTGGAGGGGATTCTGGGGGGCTTGTGATGCTCTATTTCTTGATAAGGGAGGAGGTTACATGGGTTTCATGCATATATTCCTTGTTCTTTAAGCACATACTTACTGTCTGTGCACCTATCAGTGTGTGTGTTATTCTTCAGTTGGAAGTTTACTTTCTATAACAAGATCTTATCATTTAGAGATAGATGCTGAATTACTTATGATTTACCTCAAAATAATCACCTCTTTCCCATTCCAGGGGCTGACTCCCACCCACTCCCCATGGCCAAGCCGAGAACCAGTGGGATCCTCTCTGTTTGTTCATCCTTCCTCTTGCCCTCCCCTCATTGGCTGCTATGTGCTGTCTGGTACATTCACCAACTTCCGAGTTTTCAAGCTCTTTCCTAGACCTGCAGCCTGGGTCATGGGTCAAGCATCCCATCTTCCCCATACCCTGTCCCACGGCCCCTTGTGTGGTCAGTATCCTCCCCTGCCCAACCACCTCCCCGTGCTCCTGTTACCGAAGGCATAAATGCCCAAGCTGGGAAGGGCATCAAGCAGGAGCCAGGCAGCTAAAGGACTGAATCCAGGAACAGAGAATCTAGAATAGGTGCATATTGCAGAGATTGGAGGATTAAAACATCAAATTTTAAATTATTATTTTGAGCATCTACTGGGGGCAGACACTGTGTTAAACACTCCATGCACATTATCTCATTTAATCCTTACAAGGACACTACCTAAGGTCACATAGTAAGTGGCAGAGCTGAGATTTGAACCCAGGTTGGCTGAGTCCAGTACCCTTGCTCTTAACCCCTAGGTGGCTCCTTTCGACACTTAGAGGTAGAGCAGTTGGGGTGAAGTGCCAAGAAGAGCAATTCTTACCTGAACAGTCTCTGGCCCCCCATTTTCTGGTCCTGCTTTCCATTTTGCACATGAGGAAAATGAAGCTGAGAGGTTCCAGAGCCAGCAGGAGGCAGAGCTGGGACTGGCACAGACTGAGCCCAGAGCTTCCTGAGAGCAGTGATTCTATAGGATGAATGTGGCACTGGCCAAGGAATTAGGAGACTGGCTTCCGGGCTGGGTGTGCTCATTTATGCACGAACGAGAGGTGTTGGGAGGTCTCCTGAGTGTCCACTTCTCCCTCTGTGCCCAAATTAGCCCTGTCTACTGCCAGGGCTGTCAAAGTGCTCTAGGAACTGGGAACCGCATGGTACCTGGTACAGGCTCCTGAGCAAACGTTAGGGACCCCTTACCGCTGTCCAGCACAGCCACGCCGGAGAGGGAGGAGGTTGCTCTGGGCGACCAGACTGGGCCATTAGGTGGAAGAGGCAGACTTGAGCTTAGGGTAAGAAACAGCAGCCTTAGCAAGTGAGATTGCCCTGAGGGATGCACGTCAGGTGCAAATATGAAGTTTTATAAAAATCCAGAAGTCTGGACTGTACTCTAGGCTCATTAAACCTCTTTACTTGATAACCTTGGGATATTCTTAACATATGCCTTGTATTTTAGTTGCTATGTTTTATGTATTATGTCTCAGGATTATGTTATATATCAAGATTATTTCTTCTGTAAAACGCATGTTCATCTAACTCTATGAATCTGATGCAACATTCACTGACTTCTTAGGAAATTGACTGAATTGTGGTTTTTAAGGACATTTTACTTAAGTTTTTTTGGAATGGCTTTATTATGCTGTCTTTCGTGCCACATATACAAACCACATTTGCTTGTCAGTTGAATCATTCTTCTTATGAACTCTTATCATACCTTTCACATAGGAAAATTATCAGGAATAAATTAATCACAACTATTTATAAAGTGGTCCCATCATAAAATAAGCACCTTTTGGAGTCAGTGACCTCCCCACCGCTGGGGAGGGGCAGGCAGCTGCTAGAGCATGCGCACTGGGGGGGAGGGGGG
>VBSM01003143.1:42936649-43011646 GCA_008086735.1 Cheirogaleus medius
AAAAAAAAAAAAAAAAAAAAAAACGAAAGCAAAAGCGTAATTTAAGATGGGCCTCTGAAGGAGCAGAGGCCCAGGCCCGATCCCCCAAGGGCCTCGGCGACCCGGCGTGCTGGGGAGGGGAGGCCGGTGTGAGGTGGGCAGTGAGGAGGAAGGTGTTTTCCCTGTGACTGGGCCTGTCTTCCGGGATGGGAGGGCTAGGGGCGCGGAGCCACGTGGCAGCACGTGGGGGGAAGCCGGGATGGCAGTTGGGCTCCTCCTTAGAGGAGCATCTTAAATCTTGTCTCTTGAGAGAGGAGGGACATCTGTCCATTTACACAATTTATCAAGCACCAATTCTGTGCAACTTGACAAAAAGGTAGATGGAAGATATTCAGCCTATTTTCCAATAGGCTGTAAAGGGAGGGTATAAGTGCCTGTGTCACCTGAAGTGTGACAAATGCTACAAAAGAGGGTGCAGCACATGGACCAGGCCTGGATGTCTGTAATAGGAGGAAACAGAAGAGGCTTCACGGGAGAGACAACATTCAAGATGGGCATTGACAAACCTGTAGCTTTGATTTTGTTTATTTCCCCCCCCCAATTATCAAACCCATGTTGAAAGTTTGAAAAGTACAGAAAAATCCTTTGTCTGTGTATTAAGTGCACCCTCAGCATTATTCCCCATCCGTGTCACCAACCACACCACTGACCTTGCTCTTAGTAACTAAAACCGCTCAATCATTCCTACCCCAGGGAAAGCTTCTGGGTGGCTTTGTGAGTGGCTTTTGTTCTAGTGGCTTTCTGTCCCATGTTTCTATCTCTATTGCTTCTCATTGCCAATAGAGAATTGCTACTCCTTCCTCCTTTCCTATGCTACGCTCACCTTAACCTCTCCCTGAGCCTGGCAGGCCTCATCCCTGTGCCTGCTCACCTGTACAAATGACACTCCACCAAATTGTGCTGAAGCTGTACTGGTCCCGGAATATCTCGTTGGCTGTAAAGTTGGCTGCCTTGGAGTGTGAGCTGGCCACGGCCACGGGGCCATGTCCAGCCTGCCCTGCCAATCATTGTGGTTGCTATCAGCCATATCCTGGGCCACTTCCTCAGGAGAGCGGATTTGGTCCTGGCCAGGAAGGCTGGAAGCCAGAGCTCTGGATGCCACTGGGGGAGGGCCAGGGGCAGGTGCTGGAGGGTGCCCCACTGCAGGGTGTTTTCACAGAGGGTGCAGGTGCCATCGGGCCACAGGAAGGAGCCCAAGTGTCAGAGGCTGGTCACAACCACACCTTCCCCAGCCAGCCACATGCTAGGCACGGATCTGTGAACACGCTGGCATTTGGAGCTGTGGGCTATGTGGCAGGGGCTGTGTGGTAGGTGGGGGCGGGAGAAGGATGCCTGGGAGGAACAGGGGGGTGACCATGCAGCTGCAGAGACAGGGGGCACGAAGGAGTGGCAAAGGCAGTGTCTTGGGCTTCAGCCTCCCTCCCTCTCCATCTGCACACACTGGCTACCCCTGACACTGCCACACCCAGCCCTCTTTCTCAGACCTCCAACTCCTGTGGGCCATGTGAGGGGCAGATCTCCTTGGCGACAGTGGGGCTAGTGTAGGGTGCAGTGCAACTGAGAATGGCCCCACTGAGGGTATTTAGGAGCCTTCTAGAAGGAACAGGCTCCATTCCAGAGCCACTGGGGCTCAGTCACAGACCATGAAAGTCAATGCTAAATCTGGAAACGCCCTGGGCAAACCAGGACAAGTTGGTCACCCTAGTCACGCACACAGCCAGCACTCAATCTGAACTGTGACCTCTAAGACAGAGGCTGTTAAAATCTTGTGGACCCACCTGGCTTTGGCCTCTCTGTGGCCCCTGTATATCTGAGACCCCGGGTGCCCTGCTGAATAGGCCCTAGTTCTGGCTTTTCCCCCCACTGGCTCTTGTGACCTTAGGCTGGAGACTCCTTTTCCACATCTGAGAACAGGGGCATTAATATCCACCTGCCCAGCAATTCCATATCCACTGCGAATGTGAAGGGACCTAGGGGGGCCACTGGAGCCCAGCCTGTGGTCGCATGGTCCTCGCCTTGCTGCAGCTCTGCTTATTGGTTCTGCTGTCAGGCCTTACTGACCGGAGCACGTTCATGTGCCACGTGAGCAGGGCCAGCCTCTCTCACCTGCACAGCTCCGCACAGTTCACAAAGGGCTTTCATACCTACCACTGTCTCATTTAGGACTTTCTCAGTTTCTCATGGACTGAGCACAGATTCTACCAAAGTCCCAGACCTGGATGTCTGAGTATGTTGTAATCTGCTCCTTTAGAGCAATAATGCTCCATGCAGTCGGAATAACAGCTATGTGTTGAGTGCTTACAGTGTACCAGGCACTCTGGTAAGCACTTTGCCTATATTTCACCCTCACCACAGTCCAATAAATCAGGTCTGTGATTTCCCTATTTTACATATGGGAAAACTGAGGCTTGGGGGGGTTAAGAAATGTCCATTAAGTTACAGAGCTGTTAAGTGGCAGAGCCAGGATTCAAACTGACATCTGCCTGCCCTTCATCATCATTGCACCCTTTTCTAACGCCCTCCCACATCCTGCATGTGACAGGGGCAGTGCTGGAATCGCCCTGCCCAGGTGGCTAATGCCCGGGCTGGAGAGTATAAGATTGGGGGTTTCCTCACCTCAGCTGTGCCACAAACCCACAGTGTGCACAGCATCCCCCAAGCCTGCCTCCGCATCAGCCCAGTGGGACCTGGGGCACGAGGGTGGCGTGACGCTCACACTGCCTGCTATCCCCTGAGCAACAAGGTCCTCAGTCTCCGACCCAGGAGTTTACTGTCTTCGGCCAGGACACTGTGGATTAGCCTAAGAGCAGAATAACATCTCACACCCTTCGTAGCTCTTTATAGTTTGGGCAGCGAGGAAGGGGGCCAATGGAGACAGGGCTTTCGGGAGGAGCTCCAGGGAGGCCGTGGCGGAGGCTATGTGAAGACCTCGTGGATCTGGGAACAAATGCTGTCACCCAAGTGGTGGGAGAGCTGGGGAGTAAGGTCCCTCACTGCCCTTCCCTGTAACGAGGCTGTGGGGCAGCAGTAGCAAGGAAACCAGCTGCCCACTGTCACTTGGCCTGTTGCCCACTCTCCCGCAAGCAGGAGGAGGAAGGCCAAGGAGCCCCCAAAGCTGACAGAGAGCTCCAGGTGGGTCCACACTGAGCCCAGCTGGCCACAGGGCTGCTGAGACCCCAACCGTGGGGGCACTGTCGCTCTCAGCAGATGGGCTACCTGTGCTCCACTGTCCACATTTCTTCAGATGACTGACAAACCTAATCTGTGGCTTGTGTTTGCCTTTCTGCGTGTTGACAGTGGTGCACCTTTCCTAACAAAAGCCACTCACCAGGGATCCACTGTCTGACTCTACCTCCCTTACCTCCCCTGCTCCCCATCTTGGTAAGAAGGTTAGGTCACTGGGTGTGGCAGCCCCCAGAGAGGGACCATGTCTCAGCTCTTCAAGCGGTGGGGCTGGGGTGGTGTGTGGACCTATTTTGAAAATTCAGTGGTCAGTCACTTCCGAGTGGGAGGAATCTTCCTCTGGGCCAGGTGGCACGGACTCTGGGAAGCACATAGCTCAGGGGCCCGTGTTTTGCGTCTCGTAACGTGCAATCTAGAGTCCTTTTTTAGCTCGTTCCAGATTTGGGCCTTCACACTGTACTTTAATTCTCCGGGCACTTTGCTCTCTCTGTGACCTTGTCTTCCTGCGGCTCTCTGTGGCCTCCACCCAAGGCCTCTGCTCAGCTCCGCTGGCCCTAAGTAGCCATCTGGTGACTGAGTCAGGGGCCCTGGGAGGAATTTCTGACCCAGTTCCCACCCCACAGCCTCCCAGCTTTCCAGCGCTCTTGGCTAATCGATCCGGAGGCCGAGCCAAGAATCATATCCTGGAGGCCCGTGGAGCCGTCAGCGCGGGGCTGCTGGGGGCCCAGCTGGGCTCAGCTGCTGGGAGTTATAAAAAGAACCGCAGTGCCTGCGGTGGGCGGGTGACTGACGTGGCCACTGCGGGTGTAGCTGTCAGCTGTGGGGTGAGGTGATGTGCACGGAGCCTCGCTCCATTCCCAGGGCCTGAGCCTGGGGGCTGACATCTTCCTTCCCTTCCAGTCCAGGCTGCGGGACCGCTTCCATCGCGCACAGGACTCAGTGCACAGCGCACTGAGAGCTGCCTGTGGTCCGGCCCAGTTCTGGGCACCGTGGCAGGCGGTGAGCTGCGAGGAACTGTCACGTCATGCTTGTGGGCCCTACGGGAGCATGGCGAGCATGGATTCTGGAGCGTGAAGAGCTGCCTTCGAGTCCCAACTCTGTACGAATGCCAGCAATGGACAGGCATACCTCATTTTATTGTGCTTTGCTTCACTGCGCTTCACCGAGAATGTGGGGTTTTGGTTTGTTTGTTTACAAATTAAAGGTTTGTGGCAGCCCTGCTTCCAGCAAGTCCATTGGTGCCATTTTTTCAATAGCATCAGCTCACTTCATGTCTGTGTGTCACATTTTGGTAATTCTTCCAATATTTCAAACTTTGTCATTATCATTATATCTATTATGGTGATCTTTGGTCGGTGATCTTTGACATTCCCATTGCAATTATTTTTGGGGGATGCTATGAACTGCGCCCATGGAAGACAGCAGACTCCACTGGTAAATGCTGTGTGTGCTGACTGTACCGCCCACCGGCTGTTGTCCCGTCTCCCTCCCTGTCCTCGGTTCTCCCTACTTCCCGAGACACAACGATATTAAAATTAGGCCAATTAATAACCCCACAGTGGCCTTTAAATGTTCAAGTGAAAGGAAGGGTCACATGCCTCTCACTTGAAATCAAGAGTTAGAAATGATTAGGCTTAGTGAGGAAGGCATGCGACAAGCTAAGACAGGCCAAACGCGCGGCCTCTGCTGCCAGACAGTTAGCCAAACTGTGAGCGCAAAGGAAAAGTTCTTGAAGGAAACTCAAAGTGCTACTCAGCGAACACACAAACGATAAGAAGGCGAAAGAGCCTTATTGCCGATGTTCAGTGGTCTGGACAGAAGATCAAACCAGCCACAGCATTCCCTTAAGCCAAAGCCTAATCCAGAGCAAGGCCCTGACTCTCTTTGATCATATGAAGGCTGAGAGGGGTGAGGAAGCTGCAGAAGAAAAATTGGAAGCTAGTAGAGGTTGGTTCACGAGGTTTAGAGGAATAAGCTGGCTCCGTAACATAACAGTGCAAGGTGAAGAAGCAAGTGCTGACATGGAACCTGCAATAAGTTCTCCATGAGATCTAGCTAAGATGATTAACGAAGGTGGCTACACTAAACTACAGATTTTCCATGTAGACCAAACAGCCTTTTGTTGGAAGTAGATGCCATATAGAGCTTTCCTAGCTAGAGAGGAGAAGTCAGTGCCTGTCCTCCAGACTTCAAAGGACAGGCTGACTCTCTTGTTAGGGGCTACTGCAGCTGGTGACTTTCAGTTGAAGCCCAGTGCTCACTGACCATTCTGAAAATCCTAGGACCTTGAAGAATTATGCTAAATCTACTCTATAAAGGGAACAACAATGTCTGGATGACAGTACATCTGTTTATAGCATGGTTTGCTGAATATTTTAAGCCCACCGTTGAGACCTACTGCTCAGAATAAAACAATTCCTTTCAAAATATTGCGGCTCATCGAAACCAGCCTGAGCAAGAGCGAGACCCCGTCTCTACTATAAATAGAAAGCAATTAATTGGCCAACTAAAAATATATAGAAAAAATGAGCCGGGCATGGTGGCGCATGCCTGTAGTCCCAGCTACTCGGGAGGCTGAGGCAGGAGGATTGCTCGAGCCCAGGAGTTTGAGGTTGCTGTGAGCGAGGCTGACGCCACAGCACTCAGTCTAGCCCGGGCAACAGAGTGAGACTTTGTCTCAAAAAAAAAAAAAAAAAAAAAAAAAAAAAAAAAAAAAAAAAAAAAAAAAAAATATTGCGGCTCATTGACAATGTACCTGGTCACCGAAGAGCTCTGATGGAGATGTACAAGGAGATGAGTGCTCTTTTCATGCCTGCTCACACAAATCTATTCTGCAGCCCATGGATCAAAGAGTCACTTTGACTTTCAAGTCTTATTATTTAAGAAATATGTTTTGTAAGGCAATAGCTGCCATAGATAGTGATTCCTCTGAAGGAAGGATCTGGGCAAAGTAAATTAGAAACCTTCTGGAAAGGATTCACCATCTAGACACCATTAAGAGCATTCTTATTTTAATTATATATTTTTTAGACATAGTGCTATTGTGTACTTAGTAGGACACAGTAGAGCATAAATATAACTTTTATATGCACTGGGAAACCAAAAGATTTGTGTGACTTGCTTTATTGCAATATTTGCTTTATTGTGGTGGTCTGGAGCCAAACCTGCAACATCTCCAAGGTGTGCCTGTGTGCCTTTACTGCTCCTGGTTTTTAAAGAGCTTCTGGACTGACTTCTAGTGTTGTGTCCTTTCTTGATAGGAGACGGATATTCCAGTTCTCATTTTCCAGATTTAGAAGACTGAGGCCCTAAGAGGGGTCATGGCCCAGGGTAACCAACTGAGTAAAGTGGGCTTGAGCAAAGAGAGAAAAATCACCACTTCTGTGGTGTGGTGTCTGGGACTCAATTTCACCATTGGACTGCTACCCTATTATGTTTAAAATATACAGGAATAAAATATTATCCTATTTCTTTCAAAGTCAGCCTTTGCATAGGCTATTTCCTCTGGATTTTTGAAATACAGAATACATAATGATATATATCCTTATACTACGTTTTATATTGATATAATTGATATATAATTATATAATATATTGTATATTTTATTATAGTGAATTATTAACAGATCATATTATGTTTTAGTACAGTTGTCCCCTCTTATCTGCGGGGGATATGTTCCAAGGCCCCCAGTGGATGCCTGAAACCGCGGATAGTACCAAACCTGATTGCTGTGCGTTGGAACATGATTCTGTTCATGTTTCCCACCCACGAGTTTAATGCCTTTTCTATCTTAACTAAGCACTTACCATACACT
This sequence comes from Cheirogaleus medius, assembly GCA_008086735.1. NCBI lineage: Eukaryota > Metazoa > Chordata > Mammalia > Primates > Cheirogaleidae > Cheirogaleus > Cheirogaleus medius. The sequence goes on from VBSM01003143.1 coordinate 42,943,686, forward strand.
GTGGCTGTGACTCTAGAAGTTTGAGGTTTGACAGCAAAATTAGCACACATTTCTTTTTCCTTCACAATTTCACAGACAGAAGATGCATTCGTACTATAGATCTTAGTGGCCTCAGTGCATGATTTTTGTTCCTCCCTTAAGTTGAGAACTTTCCACCTTTTCACTTAAAGGAAGCACTTTACGGCTCCCCCTGGCATATCTGCATTGGGAGCATCACGGCTTTGGTGTTTCGGGACGATTATGAAGTACAGTAAGAGTGGCTTGGACACAGCACTGTGAGACCACGACAGCTGATATGAGAATGGAGATGGCTCCCAAGTGACTGACAGGCAGGTAGTGTAGACGGTGTGGATATACTGGACAAAGGGAAGATTCACATCTCAGGCGGGAGGGAACACAGCTGGACGGCACGAGATTTCATCATGCTTCGCAGAATGGCACACAATTTAAAACTTACAGATAGTTTATTTCTGGAATTTTCCATATAGTATTTTTGGGGCTCTGGTTGACTGCAGGTAACATAAGCTGCAGAAAGCAAAACCGCAGATAAGGTGAAACTACTGTATGTATAATAGTCTATAATTATATAAATTATATACTAAAATAGAAATTATATATACATATATAAAGACATATATCTTAGATATATAAAGACATATCTTAGAGATATATATAATATATATAAAATATATATTTTAACATATATATTCGATATATTTCTAGAAGACAGAGAATACTGTTGTAAACACCCCTCCCACTCTGTCTTAGCGGCTTACCCCTTTTCCTCTCCCCAGTACACAGCCATGGTAGACTGCAACACCTCAGTGTGAGTGAGAAATTTGAGAGCAGGTTTGACATCTCACTAGCTTTCTAAGTCTCAGTGCTGGTCCTACTCTTTCACAGAACCCTCGAGTAGCTGCTGAGAGCCCCCTGGGTAGTCCAGACCCCTTCAAAGGGTCTTTCAGGCCCTATGAGGTTGGATCCCTGCCCACATCTCCCCACCAGCCCCTCGGCCTCTGGCCCATTTAGTTCCTTCCACCAGCCACGTGCTTCTCTCTTCCAGAGACATCCTCTCTTCCTCTTTCCCTGGCTGACTCCTCATGACCCTTCAGGCTGAAATGGCACGTGGGCTCGGCCTCTTTCCCCTGCCCTCCGGGCACTGCGCCTACCCTCATCCCAGCATGTCACCCTACCCTGCACCACCCAACCCCTTGTCTGTGACCCTCACTCTTTGGTGAGCTCTGACACACAGACTGGCCGGCCATGGCGTGTACAGCCCAGTGCTGGGAGAGGGGACATGCCCATGTGTTTGTTAAATGTTGAACACGAGTTGGAAGGTGGTATAGGCACTGTCCTGGGGGTGAGGGGTTGGATGGTTAGAGCCGGCTGAGGAAGACTTGGCCAGCTCCAGCATTTGGCTAAGTTGGCTAGTTTTGGAAGGTTGGAGTATCCTTGGTTTCTCACCTACTAACTATCTACTCCCCGCCCTCCTTTCTGATAGGAGCCGGATGATGTTCTTCTTATGGCCTTGTGGTTCCGAAGAGGGGCTCAGCCCTCCCCAGGGACTGGCTAAGGATGGGCTGGGGGTCCTGTACTGTAAGATGTGAGGGTGACTCTGTCTCCAGGGGACCTCTGAAGCCTTTACCTTGTTCTTCAAAAGGGGCACAAGAACACGGGGGAATCTGTAGGACAAGTGTCCTGGTTTGACAGCAAAATTAGCACAAATTTCTTTTCCCTTCTTCACAGTTTCACAGATAGAAGATGCATTCTTAGCAGCCTCACTTAGGCGCCATCTCCACTCTCAGATTGACTGTCGTGGTCTCACAGTGCTGTGTCCAAGTCACTCTTATTGTACTTCATAATGTCCCACAGCACAAGAGCAGTGATGGTGGTGACGCAGACATGCCAAAACCAAACCCAAAACAAAACAAAACAAAAACAAAGAGGGGAAAAAAGAAGGGAACTGTTTAGATCAGGGGTTGGTAGGTTTTTTCTGTAAAAGCCAAGTAGTAAATATTTTGGGCTTTGCGGGCCCTACTGTCTCTGTAGCAACTACTCAATTCTGCCTTTGTGGCATGAAACGCACCGTGAGACCCGTAAACAAGTGGGGATGGCTGTGTCCCCGTAAGGTTTATTTACAAAAACAGGTGGTGGGCTGCATTTGGCCTCAGGTGTGGTTTACCCACCCAAGGTTTAGATGAAAAGAGGCTTCTGAGACACGTGTGATGTGTGGACTTTGCAGGGATCCCGATTTGAAGAAACCAAGTCTTAAAAACAAGACAAAACAAAAATATTTGTGATAGTTGGAGAAATTTGAACAATGATGCAAGACGATTTTGAGGAATTATTGTTTATTTCGTTAGGGGTGACAAAGACATTATGGTTTTCTTGTTGTTGATGTTGTTCTGATTTTGTTTTTAAAGATGAGTCTTTATCTGTTACTGATACTAAATGGCAGATGATGTTTGGGGTTTGTTAGGAGAGGCAGAGTTGCCACAGGACTGGCCATGGGGTCACCATAATTTAAGCTGGGTGGTGGGTAAGTGGAAGGGTCTTCATACTAGTCTATCTTCTTTTGTGTATGTTTGAAAATCTGCATAGTAAAATCTTATACAAGGGCAGACAAGAAAGTACTCCCTCTTCCATTGCCTCTAGTCACCGTTGCATCCGGCGAACATGTGATGCCTGGAGCTAACGCAGTCATTTTGCGACTAAGAGGGGACAAGCATGAGGATGAAACTAACCACCACGCATGACAGTGTAGAAAAAGGAAGGAACGAGAATGCTGGATGATTCTGCTGGGCTGCCAACTTAACCAGCTCTAGAACTGGACAGTCGCAGGATTCCTTTTAATGTGAGACAATAAATTAAACCATATTTAATTTTTTTTTTTTTTTTTTGGTTACTTGTAACTCAAAGTCCCCTAACTGATCTAGAAAAAGGAACAGTATGGAGGCCCGGCCCCTCTGCTGCAGGATGACCAGTGGTATCTGAGAGTTCAGCAGGATGGAAGACACGCTTGTGAGAAAGGGGCCCTCACCAAATCTCTCTGAGTCCTTCTACCACTCCCACAGGGAGCTGGGAAATGGGTGCGATCACTGCTTTCCACCTTACCTCTCTCGAATCCCAGAGGGCCGATGCCGGGGCCGCACTGACTTTGTTAGGAGAATGCCGATGCTGCAGTTATAGACCCACAGCTTCGGGAGAGGAAACGGCAGAAACAGAGCTCCCGAGGGACAGCTGGCCTTTCTGGCATCCCTCCTTGCAAGGACGAGATCTCCTCTCCCTGCACCCTCAACACACAGTAACCACAACCACACAACGTCTACACGCAGGGCGCAAACAGCATTGTTTCTAACTGATCTCATGGCTCAGCTGGGCTCGGGTGTCAGCTGTTCTGCAATGCATGACAAATCACTGCGGTTAACTTAACCTGTCCGGGTCTCCTAGATACGGTCCTTAGACACTTGCCAAAAAATGTGCAGCGGGAATGCAGGGGAGAAAAGGAGAAGGGTGATCTGGAGAAAGGCCACACGGCCCGGCCCCTGTCCCGTTCATCTGGATGCCCCTGGAGCTCTGCCAGGCTCAGGGAGTTCAGCTCTGGCTGCGGCCCAGGCTTTGGAGCCTGGGGACGGGAGAGGAGGGTGGCGGCTTTTAATTAGGAGCAGGTCAGAGGTCCTCAGTTAGTTTGTTCTCAGTCTTAATTTGGCTCCAATTTTCAAGGCTTTGCTTAAATTTGAGCATGCATCAGACTCCCCTGGAGGCCTTGTTAAAACACAGATTGCTGGGCCCCTTCCCCAGAGTTTCCGGTGGAGAAGGCCTGGGGTGGGCCCTGGGAATTTGCACGTCTAACAGACTCTCCAGTGATATGGACTCTGCTGGTCAGCAGGACCCTGATTTGAGAACCGCTGGCTTGGAACTTCTATGCACTTAGCAGGAGGAAGAGATCCAAACTCTTCTTCCTCTTCCCTTTGGGCTGAGGTGGGAACTGATTAATAATTGGGCAGAGGGCCCGTGGTCCTGGGCAGGAAGAACCAGTATCATAGATGTTCTAAGCTCACTGTGAACCAGGAGCCAGGAGACCTGGCGTGTTATCCTGCCCCTGAATGCTCTCGCTGTGTGGCCTTGCAAAGTCACCTCTGCTCTCTGGGCCTCAGTTTGCATCTCTGTAAAATAGGCAGGTGGCACTTTTCTATATGTGCTATTTTCACAACCAAAAAGTTTTTAAAAATAAAATTGGAAAACAAAGTGAACTAGGTGACCTCTAAGGCGGCGGAGGTGGGAGAATCTCTTGCCAGTGTCACCGTGCCCCTGGAAGCCGGTGAGTTGGAGTCGGACTGGGGTTTGAACATGGCTGGGATACTTACCAGCTGTGAGTGCTGAGTGCTGGGGCAAATTGCCTGAGCCTCAGCCTCCTCATCTATGAGCATAAGGATGTCGACCTTGCAGCATTGTTGTGGGAATCGAGGTAAAGGTGTAAGATGCCCGGCCAGTGAGTATTAGCTGGGATGGCTGAGTTTGTTATTTGTAATATCTTTGCAAGGCTTGGGGGCACAGAATGCAACTCTTCTCTCATCCTTGCCTGACCGTGGAGCCTGGTGACCTTCGTGTTGATAGTGGACTCAGAACTTCCAAGTGTGTGTCTCAAGTTTTCCCCTGGAATGACTGTTCTGGGAAATGCTTAACTTTGCAGATTTTCCATGAACTGTTCCTTCTCCAACTCCTATTCATTTGATTATTAATTCAATTAATATTTATTGAGGGCCTACTATGTGCCCCATAGTACAGGCATTGGGGATTCCAGATGTGCTCCCTGCTCCCTGGGGAGCTCAGTCCAGAGAGAAGCAGATGTTACTCTGCAAATTGCACAGAATCAGGAGAGACTCGACAGTGAGAACTGCCGTGAAGGAGCCCCAGGGGCAAGGACAGTTTGGGAGGCCAGCACAGGCTTCTGGAAGGAACGTTTAAAAGGATGTCTGGGGGTAGCAGGAGTGCACTGGGTGAAGAGAGAGGGGGAGCATTCAGGGCACAGGGCAGCCTGTGCAAAGGTCCTGAGGCACCATGAGCATGGTGCCTGCAAGGAGCTAGGCCGGGGATGTGGAGGAAGGAAGGTGGAGACAGGGAGTCTGCACTTTATCCCAAGAGTAACACAGCCTTTGGAGGCTTAGTAGTAGAGAGAGCCACGTGACAGCTCACATATCTCCTCTGTTTGCAGTTGGAGAAGAGATTCCAGGGGCCAGAGAGGAGGGGGTGATCTGTTAGGACAAAACTATGGCAATGTCCAGAGAAGGGATGCTGGTGGCCTGGATGGCAGGGTGTGTGCATTTGGGATGGAAAGAAGTAGCTGTATTTTGAAGATCCTTTGGAGTTGACGTCACAAGACTTGGTGGGGATTGATGTGGCGGGTAAGAGAGGTGACAAGGGCAGTCCCGCTGTCTGGCTTCCTACTTGGCTGTCTAGGATGGATTCTGGTGGCTCTCACAGAGCTGGAGTGGAATTCCCTTCCTCTCCTTGGTATTCCAGAGTCCTGCTGGTCACTGGTCACACCAAGGGTTATAAGACAAGGACCCTCTTTGGGCATTTCAGGGTCCTCGCCTCCCCCAGGTGGTGATAAAACATGTAAAGCACTTGGCATAGCAACTGGTACTCAATAAATGACAGCCACCTGCTGGATCCCCTGAACTGTGACAACATGGCGCCTTCCAGGTGACCCACGGCAATCTCTCTGGGGAGCTGCTGGCCTCTTGCTGCAGGGACAGCCTCAAGCTGACACTCTTACTTTCTTGGTTGGGGTGGAGGGATCCGACACTGCCCCTGAACTGGGGAGATTTTATCATCTCGACTTTGAACCACTCGCCTATGGGAAGATGGAGCAAGGGAGGAAGAGCCTGACGCTCCAGCAGAAGTTGTGGTCTTACAGGTGAGAGAGCGGGTGCTTGGATCTGCAGCCAGGGGATCCGGCCCTACTCTAACCAGCTGTGTGACTAGGGGCGAGTCCCTTTTCCTCTCTAGACCTCAGTTTAACTAACTGTAAAATGGGGTAGGGCACTGGACTGGGCACTGTCTTCAAACCCCTCTACCTCCAAATCTCCGGAGTTTAGTCCATGCTGGAGGGAGCATGGGTGGAGGGGACTGCCTTCCTCCTCAGGGCGAAATCCTGAGGGGTGGCCCGAGCCCCAGCCCAGTGGTTCCATCTTCCGCACACTCTTGCCCCGGCCACTTTCAGGGCTAGACACCTCCACCTTCTGTCTTTCTGGCCTACCTGTTGGGGTCTTCTTGCATCACGAGTTCCAGCTAGTCCAGCCTTTCCTCCTTGTGCCAGGGACACTCGCTCACGGCAGGCTGGCGCCCTCCTGCCTGTACTCCTGCCGTGCCACACCAGGGGCACTTCCTCCTCTCCGCCGCTCCTGGGGAAGCCTCGGCTCGGATCCACGGGGTCTGTGAACATCCTCCAAGTGCCTCCTTCTCGGAGTCCCCAGGGTCCCCTGGGGACCTTGCCCATTCATCCGGAGCACATGTCTCTGCCCCTCTCTTACCTGGTTCTCGGGCTTTTTCATGCACACGCCACGTCTTCCAGTTGCTTGCTGGCTCCAGGCAGCCAGCGTATACTTCTTGCCTTCCCCCTGGCCCAGGGCTGTGGACTAGAACTGTTGGGTATGTGTCAGGGGACTGTCCGCCAGAGGAACCCCCAAGCCACTCTCCCCTGTGCAAAGTCCCAAGGCGAGACACCGGAAAACCCAGAACTTGCCTTCCTAGGAGGGTCCCCAGCTGACATCCGGGGATTTCTCTGCTTTGGCCCTCTCCATTCCAGAGATGGGGCCAATCAGCCATCTCCCCCACCCCTAGCCCTGACTCTGAGTTACGCCCCCATGTCCCCTGTTCCTAACAAAGGCTTCCTCAGTAGAAAAGAGCTTGGACACACAATACTTGCCAACAAAAGCAAGCATTGTAGCCCCAGGGAAGGAGGTGGGGGCAGAGAAACAGGGTGAGGTTTTGCTTTCTGCTTGCCAAGACTGGCTCATGAGTCAGGCCACTGGGGTCCCAGCTGCAGTCTGTCCCTCTTTACTTGTCCTGCTTGTGGCAGGAAGAAGGGGGTGGAACGGAGCTGAGGCCTCTGAGTTTTCTAGAGGAGTTTCTCTGGGACGTCCCCGTGGCATGGAGAAAATGAGCAATCCTTATGCCATGACTCTTCCCTTCAGTCCCACAGGGGCCCCACTCTGCAGCTTGGGAAACTGAGACCCTGAGAAGGGCAGTCATTTTATCCTGAGATCATTTAGTGGGTCTGCAGAGCGCCAGAGCTAAGGGGCGCCAGCCTGGGCACCTCTCAGCCTCTTCTGGAAGCTTCCACAGACACACAGGCACACACACAAACACACGCACAGACACACACACACACACACTCTCTCACATTCTTGCTCCACCAGCCCTCAAACACAAAATGCCGCCTGGCTCTTGACTTCGTAGATCTTAAAGGACCAGGAAGAGGAGAAAAAGGAACCAACTCTATTCTTCCCAAACGTAATACAGATCAGTTTGGTGGTACCATTTCCAAATAACTGGATGCTCTGATGTTGCTTGGAATATAATACACTTCAGCTCTACGAACCTGCTTCTTAAAGACACTGGTCCTCCAAAATCTTGGTATCATTTCAAAGATTATTTACTTCACAGTTATTTCAAAAAAAGAAAAATCTCCTTTCTCCAATTCCCACCTCTGGATTGCATGAAATATAGTTTATTTGCAAATTGGTAGGAACACATTTATAGAATAAAGCAAGAGCATGAATTTCCTCTTGAGCTGTCTGACTTAACTGCTGAACTGGTCCCAACACCATTGCAAGACGAGCATCCACTCTCATCTCTCCAACTTTTGGTTCTTTCCACCTTGGGCTGTGGCACATGCTACTTGGTGTCAGGGATGGAAGAGGAAGGCAGTTATCATTTATTGAGCACCTATTGTGCGCCATAGTTAACATCCATTTCACAGATGAGAAAACTGAGGCTTAGAGCTAGGATTTCAATCAGGGCTGTCCGGGAAGGCAGGGCTCTCTCCTCACCCTCCTCATCCCTGCCCGTGGCATGGACACAGGCCAGTCGATGCACCCTGGGGCCCAGGGAGCGGCAGTTTGGAAAATGGGCAGATCCAAGTGGTTTATGGTTAGTGGGTCACCAGGACCATTATGAAAGAAAGAGAGAGACGTCCTCTACTAGGAGGCTCACCCCCAGCCCCACCCCCAATTCAGTCGACACCCCTTTGGCCCCAGGATTCTGGAGCAGAAACAGAGGCGGCCAACAAAGGGGGAGAAGTGGCCGTGGAAAGCGGATTTGAGCCACCGCTCCAGGGAGCCCAGGCGTCTGAGGGGACAATCGGCCCAGTGAGGTAGCAGCCCCTGCTCCGTCCTGCTCCGCGTGGCACTTCCGATCCGGGCCGCACGCCGCCGCACCCCCCAGCCCGCGCCCCGCCCCCGGGCCCGCTGCGCCCCCTGCTCCGACCCGCGCCCGGCCCCGCCCCGCCCGGCGTGCCCACCCCCGGCCCGCCCCGCCGCCCCCTCGCCCGGCTCCCGCCGCGTCCCGGGCGACACCGCGCGGCCGGACAGACCGGCCGGCAGTTGGCACGCGGGGCGCTGGCGCGTCAGCAGCTCGGCTCTCCCGCCGGCAGCCTCGGGCGCTCGGAGCCAGCGGTCCAGGCGGCGGCGCCAAGCGGGGACCGGGAGCCGGCGGGAGGAGGAGGCGGAGAGGGGAGGCGGCGGCGGCGGCGGAGGAGGAGGCGGGGGCGCCGGCCGGCGCTCGGACAGCCGGGGGCGCGCCCCAACCTCGCGCGCAGCCCGGGACCTGGGGCTTGGGCGCCCGCCGGGCCCCCGTCCCCGCGCGGCCACATGGCTCCACTCGGCGCGCTGCTGTCCTGCCTGCTGCCCTTGCACTGCGCGCTCTGCGCCACCGCGGGCAGTCGGACCCCAGGTGCGTGCGGGTTGGGCGCGCGGGGCCCCGTGGGGTCCTGGGTGCACGCGATCAGGGTGGCCCGAGGGTGCCCGAGCCATCGAGGCAGCGTTCGAGCGAGTGGGAGGCAGTGTGCACACTTGGGGCTGAACTGCTCTCTTTTCTTCCCCATGTGCCACTGGCGCTGTCCCGCGAGTACCCTCCCATTGGTTCTGGCACTAGAAGTAGAGAGAGACCCCAGGAGAGGATTGGGGAACATTGAGTTTCTTCTTAGGAGCAGTGTATATGTCGCTTTGTTTCTCTCTGTCCAGCGTGTCTCTTTCAGTGTCTTCTCTGTCTCCAGCTTGTGTGCAGGGGTGAGTGTGAGTGTGTGCGTGTCTGTCACATACACAGAATCAGGCTAACAGGTGATTGCCTCCCACCACACCCTGCCCAGAAACACACATCCTTGGACTCCCCAGCATGGCATTCTCAAAGGCTCCAGACGTCCTCTCCCGTCCAGACCAGATATACTCCCTCCACACCTTGCAGCAGGGGGTGCCATCCTAGTGCTCTGAGCATGGGGAGGAGGTCCTAGTGGCTTCCAGGCAGGGTGCCTGCTTGTCTGTGAGCCCTGCTCCTGTGCCCCAGTGGAACCCGTCTTGCAGCAGTCTTGGGAGTCCTCTGCGATAATAATCAAACTAGAGGAGAGTGAGCACCCTCCACCCACAACTGCCCTGGGCATGGGGGATTTTCGGGAAGCATCATTTTCTATGTTTTATCAGTACCGGGAACTGGGGAGGCGAGAGGTAGAGCTGTGTGGAAATGAAAATTCCTCCCAAACTCGAATCCATGAATCACCAGTCCTGGAAGCCAGGGAGCTGTCATTCGTGCCCAGCCTGGCTGGGCTCAGGGAGAGCTGTGTGAGGATGGGCTTGCTGGCATGTGGCCTGGAGCATGGGCCATGACCTCACACTTAATGCAGCCCAAGTGAGCAGGTCACCCCCTGTGTCTCCTTTTATTTTTGAAGATCTATATTTATCCAGCTTGGGGCTGGGCCACGCAGAAATCTCAGCAGCCACTGCGCTGCTTAAAAAAGTTTCCTTTCTAACCTCGGAAAAATATAGAACCATGTAGTCCCTCCCTCCTCTCTCCAGCCCCACCTATTCCTTGATATGTGCCACGATCCCCTGGGTTTCTAGGTGTGTTTGTTTTGCCAGCTGCATTCTTGGGAGCCTGGGGAGAAGGGCCCTACCCCAGCCTGGGCTGGTGACTTCAGCACATTGGGGAAGTTGGGGCAGATCTGGCCTCCCCTCTCCTTGCCCTGGGGGCTTTCGGGGAATTTCAGTCCTTTCCTAGGCAGTGCCCAAGATTGGAAGGCTTGTTGCTGGAGTGACAGGACTGTTTGGCATCATTTGTTTTCTTCTGCTAAGTTTAAAAAGGATCCAGGTGTTACGGGGACGATTTATGTCTGTAAAGTACGTGAACACCATGCATCCAGTGTAGAAATCCAGGAGCTCAGGAAGCAATGGATGGAAAATGGATGAGCTTGGGCTAAGGGGTCCATCTGAGGTGACACTTAGGATTGCAGATCCCTCCCTGCCCCCATGGGATTTCCGACTTCCCTTTACCTCTGCACACACTGCATGGAAGTGACTCTTTCTTCACCTCCAACAGAGCTGCGCCTCTCTGGAAAGCTCAGTGGCTACGGTGTGACGGTGCCCTGCAGCACGGATTTTCGGGGACGCTTCCTCTCCCATGTGGTGTCCGGCCCAGCAGCAGCCTCCGCAGGGAGTGTGGTAGTGGACGTGCCACCCACACCACCATCCCACTCCTGTCACCCTCGGGTGGCTCGCAGCCCCCTGCACCCAGAAGGAGGGACCCTGCGGCCTGGCAGGACGGGGCGCCACTCCCTCTACTTCAACGTTACTGTTTTTGGGAAGGAACTGCACTTGCGCCTGCGGCCCAACCGGCGGCTGGTGGTGCCAGGAGCCTCAGTGGAGTGGCAGGAGGATTTTCGGGAGCTGTTCCGGCAGCCCTTACAGCAGGACTGTGTGTACACTGGAGGTGTCACTGGAATGCCCGGGGCAGCTGTTGCCATCAGCAACTGTGATGGATTGGTAAGGGACGAGCTCTCGTTAAGCCGACCCCTCCCCGCACGTGGTTTTCTCTCTGGCTGAACTGTGTTTGGGGTTCCTGTGGACATGTGGTTGGTGCTGCCCGGGCCAAGTCAGGGGCTGTGCTGCCTTCCCGAGAGCGCACCGCGCGCCCCTGCTGGCTGCCAGGTTCACGCTCTGCCAGGTGTGAAGGGGCCGAGTTGGGAGGGTGCCTTTGTCTTGTTCATCCCCTCACCATCTGTGGACCCACCTGGACCACGAGCTACCTGGCTGGGATCTCTGTGTCCAGACAAACTCGGGGGTGAGGAGAGCAGGCTCTGGGGTCTGACTTGGGGGCATTGAATCATGGCTGTGCCACTCCCTAGCTGGGAGGATCGGGATAAGTTAACCTCTCTGTGGTTCTTTCCTTTGTGTGTTAAATGGGGATTTATTCATTTTGCACGTCTTTACTGTTCTAGGGAAGGGGGGCTGTGGCAGACACGGTCCCTGCCCTCATGGAGTTGACACGCTGCTGGTAGTCATGTGACCCACGTTGCTGGGCAGTGCCTGGGTGGTTGGCGCCTGCCTGGCGCACGGTCGAGGCTCAGCCAGTTAGCCACTGTTGTTGTTTTGGCCGCCGGTATGTTACGTCCTTCCTCTTCCACCTGTCTCTCCTCCGAAAGCCAGCCTGCCCCTTGCTGGCGGCTCTGCGTGGTCCCTTTCTTAGGACCCTCTCCCTGTCCCCAGATGCTGGGAACTCCTGCTAGTTAGCTCCATATTGCAAACCGGAAAGCCGTGGGTGGGCTCCCTCTTTCCCCCTCCCACCTGGGGCTGGCTCTCATTCCCTCGCTGCTCCGCTTTGGAGAGTGCTGATGTGACATCCTCAGGGCCCTGCTCGGTGGCTTCTTCCATGATCCCTTCTTTGCCAGTGACGTCAGGTGTGAGCTGAGTCCCAAGAATGGACCCACTTGCCTCTCTGTCATTGAGCTTTGAGGAGGGGCAGGTCAGCTGGGACAGGGATGGTGGCAGGGGTTCTTCCTCCCTGGCAGGGCTGGGGGTGTTCCTCACCATCTTCCCACCCTGAAGAGGTGTCATCCTGCTGATGTCATGGCTGCCTTTGTCCAGGCCAGTGCCCCTCATTACCACCCCCTTAATGTTTCAGACATTTTCCCCCTAATCGTTATCCCTTCCACCTCCATGAAATGTTATTTTTTTTTAGAGGTGGAGTCTTGCCACATTGCCCAGGCCAAGTGCAGTGGCTGTTCACAGGCACCATCATAGCTCACTGTAGCCTCGGACTTCTGGGCTCAAGCGATCCTCCTGCCTCAGCCTCCCGAGTGGCTGGGACTACAGGCGTGCACCGTTGCACGAGCTTTCCCCATGAAATTAAAATAGCACAGATATACCGAATATCTGTTTATATACTGCATGCATATTCATGCTTTATATATAAAAAGATTGACTTTTTTTGCCTTCGCTAGAATCGATTTCCACCCCATTGGAGGTGATAGGGCCCCCATCGAGAGGTACGGTCTATGCAGTGGTTGGTTCTCAAAGTTGAATGTGTGCTGGAATCACCAGAGCACCTCGTTAGAGGTGTAGAATTTGACTTTTAAGGGAGGGACTGAAGATCTACATTTTTACCAAACTTTCCAGGTGATCTGATGGAAGGGTTCCTCGGAGCAGACCTTGAGAAACCCAGGTCATAAGATCAGCTGGAGAAGCCCAAGACCTTGTGTGGATTCTAGGGTGAGCCCCCCCCCCCCGCTGCTGGCTGTGCACTTTTGTGCCACAGGAGCCCACAGTCCACCCACTGGCTAGAGCTGTGCTGTGGCCACAAGTTTTGGTTGAAAGTCCCAAGTGGTGTGTGGAATTATCTACAGTGCCCATGCAGATGGGGAGACAGGACATGCTGGTGCAAACCAACAGCCTGATGGAATTATGTGTTGAATTCTTTCTACAGTCATCCAAGTAGACCATAAGCACTTCGGTGACAGGGCTAGTGTCCCTGCTTCTCTGCCTGCCCGCTTGGAACGAGGCACAGAGGAGATGCTCGATGAGTGTCTGCCGGGGACCTAAACTAAGGCATGCATGGTGATTGTCGCCACTGATAAGTCACTGTCCACCCTGTTTGTGCCCTGAAAGCCCCCCTTGTCTTTGAAGCAGCTCGGTAGCCCATTGACAAGTAGAGACTGGCTGCTGGGTGCTACAGGATCAGGGCCGTGAAGGACCCGGACGCAGCACTGCAGGAAGCGTGATCACATGGCTGCACAGTGTGGTGTCTGTGACAGCGAGTCCTGCTCTGGTAGTCGGGGCTGGCGGATGGGGGGGGCAGGGCTGTTCGGCGGGCCTGGGCTTGGGCCTTCCTCGGATGGTACTGCCGACTTTCGGTGGGCTCTGAGTAAATGTTCTCATGAGCTGTGTGACCTTAGATAAGTCACTCCCATCTCTGGGCTTTATTCTTCTTAATTGTCCGAAGAGGGGCTGCACTCGACACTCCCTGGCAGATGAGAATCGATTCTGTGTGACCTTTGCCAAAGCTGGCTCAGGTCTCAGGTCTCAGGTCCCAGAGGTTGTCCAGGATGAGCTTCTGGAGGCTCGTTCTGCAGCTGGCACAGAACGGTGGCTCCGGGACATGGCTTGCCTGGGTTCCCCTGTCCTTGGTGAGGGCAGGAATGGACCTTGCTGGGCTGAGTCTTAGCCTGGGCTACTGCTTACCAGCAGGCCACTACTCGTGTCCTGACTGTCCCCAGAGGCCAGTCCTGAAGTCTGGCACCTGGAAGTCCCTCCAGGCCCCAGGGAGGTGCTGTCTGACTGCCTGTCCCCTGGGGCTGCCAGCACAGAGGTCAGCCCAGGCCAGGACTTCCTCACTTCCAGCCCCCTCCAGTAAACTGTCCCGCGTCCTATGACAGCAAGGGACTGTGCCACAGTGACCCAGCTGAGCTCACCTTTGGACTCGAAGGCCACGGTGTAGCAGTGCTGATGGTAAGATTTAACTCTGCATCTTCACGTGGTCTGTGGATTTTAACCTTGTCTTCTCTAACATCTCAAATGCCAAAGCCATTCGTTTCAAAAAAATATGTACTGAGTGCTGGCCAGGGACAAGGTCCACAGGGAGAGCCTAAGAAAATGAAAGTGACACAGATAACGACAGCAGCCTTAACGAGTCCTTCCCACACAGCCCAGGCACAGCATGCCTGCTGCCATGTACATGCGTTAACTTCATCCATTTCGTAGCTGAGGAAACCGAGTCATAGGGAGGTGAAATGGAGGTAATGCAGACAGCTTCTGTGAGCACAGGACTTCACAGTTTACACAGCCCTCATGCCCCCCTTCAATCTAATGCAGTGTGTGTGCAGAGACGGTCGTCACCCCTGCTTTGGGTGCCAAGCAGAAGCAAACCCCACTGGTAGATTTAACATTCCCTTGTTGGTTTTCCAGAACACAGCGGGGATGGGTAATCAGTAAATGGGAGTGACTATTGTCTTTGATGTCAGAGCAGGTGACGTTTGAACTGGGCCTTGAAGGATGAGTAGAAGTTTGCTGGGTCCAGAGCGTGGGGAGGGCATTTGGGGGAGAGGGAAGCGCTCGAACGAGCTGGCGGTGGTCGGACAGAGGAGGGAGCGCCATGCCAGCTGGGTGACTGGCTTCTGGGCCTGGATCCCAGGAGACACCTGGGGCAGGGGGCCTTGATCTGACCTTGGAGGAAGGGCAGGATGAAAGAGGGGGTGAGGGGACAAGACGGGGCGGCCTGATCTCTGCAAGAGGCTGGGCTGGGAGTCGGGAGACATGGCTGTGTGACTCTGAGCAAGTTGCCCTCCTTCTCTGGGCCCCAGTGACCTCCTGGCTGCACTGTGGAAGCTGGAGTGGGTAAACCTGGGCCCCTTCCAGCTCTGGCATGGGTGCTTTGTGGCACGGGGCTGGCCTAGCTGGAGGAGTTTGGAGTCAGGACCCCGTAAGCCTGTCATTGACTCTTCTCTCCCTGGCGGGGACGGGGCCAGCTCTGGGCCAGGCCTGGGCTGGGCTGCAGGCTCAGAGAAGAGCAAGACCAGTCCCTGAGCTTGGTCCTCACAGCCAAACCAACCTTCCATTTGTAAGACGGTCTGAAGGAAACCCCTCTGTGTGGACAGAGACTCGCAGCCAGTTGGCACCTCTGCTTCCCTGGTGAGAAGTTTGGTATCTGGCCTGGTGGCTCAGTCCTTATTTCCAACTCCTGCTGGCCCATGGAGTCACTGTCCCGGGAGCACCCGGCGCAAACACTGGGCGGGTTCTGCACACTGCGGTTAATTCACACCAAACACTGGGGTTGGACACTGTCTTGTTTCCCACTCGCGCTTCTGGAGGGCCCCATGTGTGTCGTAGCCGGGGGAGGGGGAAGAGAGGGATCCAAGAATGAATGTGCAGGGCCTTTGCCCCGGAGGAGTTTGAAGACTAATGGAGACCCAGACATAAAAACAGACTAATTACAATCTTATGAGAGACAACAGCAGAAGGACCCATTTATTTTGGTTTGAGCATCTAGGAAGGCTCCCTGGAAGAGGTGGCATGGGCTCAAGACTGTTCAAACATTATAAACATGGAAAATAGTGCCGGGCCCCTGGCCAGCGGGAGAATGACTGGCCCAGCCAGCCTTGAGGATGTTTGGGGGCAGAAAGTAAGGGATGTGGAGAGGCCTATTCCTACCTGCATGGAGTCTCCTCTGGGGAGGGGGCAGCTAGCCTGGGATGCTGTCAGGCCCCAGGCTGGGAATGTGTCCAGGTGTCAGCAGTGACCTGATGGGCTGCTTTTCAGAGCTACTAATTCTGTGCACCTGGGGGGAATGTGGGGGCCTGGGGTGGGGACAGTTCTTTATGGGTCCTGAAGGTGTTGTGGGGTGCAGAGATGGGGTCAGCGGAGTGGGGTCCCTGCTTCTCAGTGGGGCCGTGTGCTCAGTGTGTTCATCTAGAACCCAAAGCACCAGCCTCCTGAAGGATTGCTTTCCCCACGGCCACCTCTGCCTCCCCCAGCCTCGATGCCCTGGACTGGAGTGGTGGGCACTGGGGTGTCAATGCCCTGCACTAGAGTGACGGTGCCCTGCACTGGGGTGTTGCACTGAACTAGGGTGACAGTGCCCTGCACTGGAGTGAAAGTACCCTGCACTGGGGTGTTGCCCTGCACTGGGGTGATGGTGCCCTGCACTAGAGTGATGGTATCCTGCACTGGGGCGTCACACTGCACTAGGGTGACGGTGCCCTGCACTGGGGTGACAATGCTCTGCACTGGGGTGTCACACTGCACTAGGGTGACACTACCCTGCACTAGGGTGCCAGTGCCCTGCACTAGGTTGACAGTGTCCTGCACTGGGGTGACAGGGCTTGCCTCCACCATGTTTCCCCCTCTGCCTTCAGTGCCTCTGTGAGTCAGGGCCTGGCGCGGAAGCAGCCACACGTGTAAGATTAGTCACCATCTGGTTCCGTTTTCCACTCTCTGCAGATCCTGCATTTTTGATGGGTTGTATGAGTAGACCCTGGCAGGCGGCGTCGGGAGGGGCCAGGGGAGGCTGAATGTGGCCGGCCACTTACCACTGAACAAGGCACAGGGGCTTTGAGTGCCGCCCTTTTGTCTTTAAAATGGGACTGCCGTGGGGGTGGGGCTGGGGCTGGGGCTGGGGGAACTTGGGCTGAAGGGTGAGGGCTTCTTTACCGGGTGATGAAAACGGTCTCCCACGGTGGCGGTTGCACAACTCTGTGAATATGCTAAAAACCATCACGCTGCGCGTTAAGTGGGTGTATTGTGCGGTATGTGAATTCTGTCTCAATAAAGCTGCCACAAAAGGTGCTTGGCCCACGGAGAGGCCCTGAGTGGCGGCGTCAGTGGTTATGAGCAGGCAGCACGGGCTCTGCTCTCCCTGCACAGACTCGCTGTGTGACCTGGAGCGAGTGCCTAGGTCTCTCTGTGCACAGACTCCTCTCTGCCCGGAGGGGAGAAGAGCAGGCTCTAGGTCTATAGCCTTGGTCAGAGGATTAAGTGAGATAAGATAAAGTGCCTGGTTCATGATGGGGCCTTAAGAAATGGAGATTATTTCAGTAATTATTAATAGTAGCAATGGCTACTTTTTAACAGTAATTATTAATAATGATAAATATTATAAATATTGTAGAGTCCCTTTTATTGCAATGACATGTAGATCATCAGTGTTATCTTTTTTTTTTTTTTTTTTTTTTTGAGACAGAGTCTCACTTTGTTGCCTAGGCTAGAGTGAGTGCCGTGGTGTCAGCCTAGCTCACAGCAACCTCAAACTCCTGGGCTCAAGTGATCCTCCTGCCTCAGCCTCCCGAGTAGCTGGGACTACAGGCATGTGCCACCATGCTTGGCTAATTTTTTCTCTATATTTTTAGTTGGCCAATTAATTTCTTTCTATTTTTAGTAGAGACGGGGTCTCGCTCTTGCTCAGGCTGGTCTCAAACTCCTGACCTCGAGCGATCCGCCTGCCTCAGCCTCCCAGAGTGCTAGGATTACAGGCGTGAGCCACCATGCCCGGCCCATCAGTGTTATCTGATGCTACTCTGAGGCCACCTCTGGTCCCTGGGTTGGCCAAGCCCTGCTGTCCTCTACTGTGGCAGCTTTGTCTGCAGAGTGGGCCGAGTGGTGCTTGCGCAGTGCAAGTGTGAGTATTCGTTGGTCTGTGATAACCCCAGGCACCTCTGGGACAGGGGAGTGCTGTGGGCCCGTGCTCAGGGCCAGGCCCTTGGCCAGGTCCTAGGGATGCAAGAATTAAACTCCACCCCGTCCCTGTGCTCTAGAAGCCCACAGTCTAGAAAGAAGGCTGGCATACACAGCAGGCAGTAAAAACAACACAGATCACACTGAACTACAGTGGTCTGTGGGCATATGGGGAGCATAATCCACTCTGTGGGTAGCCTAGTGGTGAGTACTGAGAAAGGTGCTCAGGGAAGGCTTCCCAGAAGAGGGGACATTTGGGCTGGGTTTTAAAGGATCAATAGGAGTTTTTGAAGCCACAGAGTAGTAATGGTAGGCATTCTGCAGGGAAGGAAATCCTGTGTCTCTGCAAGATTTGGGAAATGGTGATTCATCCCAGGTCTCCACAGGATAGGGGGAATGGTGAAAATGTAATTGGAAAACATCTGTCTCGCCATGGAGCTTGGACTTGCCCCCAGGGCCACGGGAGCCACGGCAGGTTTGTAAGCAGGAGTCACATTAGTATCTGAGAAAGACAATAATTCCAGCTGCGATGCTGGTGCAGGGGCAGATTTGCCTGTGGCTCATTGTTCTTCTGTGCCAAACACCTGTCTGTGCTTGGGGGGCTGCTCTTTGCTGGCTGGGTGAGTGAGCCGGCTGTCCTGGCAGCCCCTTGGGAAGTCCCCGGGGGATGTGCATTATGGAGGCCTGGAGTCCCCACTGTGACTGGGCTCCTGCCCAGACCCCAGCTGGCCTGTCTCCTTACATCTTGACCTGTGGGCCACCTGCCTTGACACTTCTGCGCTGAGAGACCCTGGGAGGGGCAGGGCGACTGCTAGGGCCTTGTGCCTGGCCCCTTGTTGGTGCAGGCCTAGCTGGCCTGCCTCTCTAGCCTCACTGGCGGCTCTGGCTGTGCAGACCGCTGTCCTCCTTCCTCAGACGGTGTATGAACCACACACAGCAGGGCTGTTGGCTGGAGGCCTGGGTTGCCAGTGAGGTAGTACGAGCTGGGGACCACAGTGACCCCGGAACCAGACTGCCACGGCTAAAATCCCAGCTCTGCTTTTTACACGCTGTGATCGTGGGTAGCTCTCTAACCTGTCTGTGCCTCAGTTTCCTCATCTGTACAGTGGAGATCACACTAGAGATCATGTCCCTGAGGTGTCATTGTGTAAAGGGCTTACTTAGCACAGTAGCCACTACACTTCGGGGGTTGCTATGAAGTGGTGTGGATTTATTGGTTGGCGAGCCTGCTGGGACTGAGGGGAGGGTGGCAGGAAAGAAGAGGGAGTCAGTGGCATCCCCCTGTCTCAGTGCCACCCCAGAGGGGACTCTGGGCCTTCAGCGGGGCCCGGGCCTGTGGGTTGCCAGGCTGCAGCTTGCTCCTTGCCCCAGTCGGCATGCTGGCCTCAGCGTTCCCACTGGGAGTTCCCGAAGGCCAGGTCAGAGTGCAGTCACCTGTGTGTCCCAGTGACCTGGCACGGGGCCTGCTGGGAGAACACCGTGGGTGGGCTGGCTTAAATTCCGGTTCACTTTTCCTCACCCCAGTGAGATGAGGGCTCAGCACATCTGTCATCCTCTCTGTGGCCATCTGTCCATCTGCTCCTAGGCCCGAGGTGACAGTGGAGGCACACACTGCCGTTTACCCACTTGAAGGCCCACTGTGGTACTGTCCCTCAGCCTCGAATCCTCCCGTGTGTGCTCCACGCAGCCACTCCTCGTGGGCCCAGTGGGCGTGGGGAGGAAACTCGTTTGCCCCCTGCCCTAGGCACTCCCTTTACCTGCAAGTCTCTGTCTCCAGGGCACACGCCCTCCCGACAGTGCCAGGTGGTTTGTCACGTTTGCCATTCAGGTCACCCAGTTCCCTGGAAAACGCTGGTCCCTTTGGGAATTTATGTTTGTAGCATGCAAACAAGAAATGGACTCCTTGGAGTAAAAGGGAGCTTCTCGTGACCCTCCTGCCAGGGTGGCCGTGGGGCTTCAGCGTGGAGAGAGGTCTGCTTCCTGATCACGGGGTGCCGGGGCCTGGGGCTGCACACAGGGCAGCGGTTGGCACGGGGGTGTCTCGACGGCAGCCAGATCCCAGGAGGTGGGCGGCACAGGCTTTCCTGGGGAGGCGGGCAGTATGGGGACCCAGTGACTCTCAGTTATCACTGCTGTGTGACAGCCGGAAACTGAGGAACTTAAAACAGCAAAGTGTCCTTCTTCATGGCTGTGTAGGTTGGCTGGGCAGCACCCACTCCTGCTTGCTCCCGGCTGCCCCCATGGCTGGGCCAGCTGGAGGGTGGGCTGGGCCAGAAGTTCCTGGCTGGCCTCATTCACGTGACTGGTGTGGTGCTGGCTGAGGGCTGGGTGGCCCCAGCTGTCCCCGCTGTGGCCTCTCGTCCTCCAGGAGGCTGGGCTGGCTGCTCTCACGGCATTCTCAGGGCGGCGTTCCAAGAGGGGGAATGGGGAAGCTGGAAGACCTCTTAAGGCCTAGCCTTGGAAGTCGCATCATGTCACTTCTGCGCATTCTTTTGGTCAAAGCAAGCCACAAGGCCAGACGAGGTTTTCTGCGAGTGGGAAAATGGACTCTTCCTCTTGATGGGAGGAAAGGCAGAGTGTCACTGCAGAGACTGTGGGTAGGAACAGGAGGAACGGTTGCAGCCGTCTTTGCAAACATATTTCCGTACTGAACATAGGCAAGGGATTTGACCTCTCTGAGCCCCACTTTCTCCATCTGTAAAGTGGGGGTCCCTACCTTGACCCCCACTTTATAGATGGAGTTTTTTGGTTAGAAATCAACGCACTTAAAGTGCTGCCACAGTGGAACAATAAAAGGTAGCTTTTATTATTCTTATTATTGCCAACGTCTTGGAGTAAGTAAGGAAACTGAGGCAGGCTCCCTGGTAGGTCTGTTTCCCGGCCTCTAACACCCATTCCAGAGCTCTTCCTCCCACTTCCCAGAGGCCCCGTCCCGTCTGGGCCACTGACTGACTGAGTGGAGTCCCAGGGCCTGGCCCTGCGGGTTTCCAGAGCTCCAGGCAGTCTGATCTCGCAGATCTTACCTCCCTTGTCTGCTCACGGCCATGCCTCGCTGTCTGCCCCGAACTAATAACTCATTTATGATATGGAGTAAGAGCCAGACATCACCTCACATGGCTCTTCGGAGCAGAGCCGGCCTCCCACTCCAGCGAGGGCTGGTTTTATTTTTCTTCCTCGGCGTCTTCAGGCGGTGGCTGGAGGGAGGGCGGCCTCGGGGCTGCCCAGGGGGCTGGTGAGTATGTGGGGGCTGCGCTGGCCTCTCCACCCGCCTGCCAGCCTCAGCGTGGCGCAGGCCCGGCTGGGCTCTCGGTGCGCCCACGGAAATTCCGCGCTCCCCGGCCCTGCAGTGGAAAGTTCCCAAACCATCCGCCAGGCCTGGCACTCAGTTTCCAGCACATGGGTCTTGCCCTGCCTTCAGAGCCCTGAGGAACAGCAGCGATGATAATATTGACACGCCTCATCCTTGGCAGCACCAAGGAGCTCCCCGTCAATGTGAACTTGGCGTCTTCAGCTGCTCCTTGTGTTAGGAAAACCTCCCTGGTGACTCTCAGCTCAGTGTGACTCCCGCAGTTCACCCTGACCTTGGCCTGAGTTGGAGACAGCTGTCATAGAAGAGGCTCGGGAGCTTCTAGACTCCTCTTCATTTCCAGCCCAGGAAGCTGAGGCTCGGGGAAAGGAAGGGACTCGCCCAGGGTCGGGCGGCAGCAGGTGAACCGCAGACGCTGGGGCCGGTGAGGTCCAAGGTCCCTGACTCCCGGTCCTTGTTCCCCATGACCCCAGGTGGCCTGTCTTGAGTCAGCAGGAAAGACCAAGTCTATGTGAACAGAGACTCAAGGTCACGGTGGAATAAATATTCTAAGTGACTTAATGCACTTTTACTTGTATGAAACTTTCTGTGATAGAAACAGTATATCTAGCCCTTTATATGAACAACTGGGTCTTGACCTTTCCTTCAGTGTTGTAACTAGGGATTATATCATCTAAAATTGCTGTAGAAAATTCATTTGTGGTGCATGGTGCAGTACCCTTTTTAATTCAAGCTCTTCAATCCAAAAAATAAAAAATAAAATAGGTCATAAACTGTGATGTTCAGTGATGCGGTAGCCATGGCAACAACTTCAGAGTGATGAATGCTAAAAGTGATGGGTCCAAAAGTGGCCTCAGTGGGGGTGGGGGTGCTCTGGGAAAGCTTGGGCCTGGGAGGGCACTGAGTAGAGGTGTTTATGGGGTGCCCACTGTGAGGGGCAGGCTGCTCGACTTCTGCATGTCATTGTCTTCCCTAAAACTTGGAGGCCAACTAAGAAAAACAGATGGAAATGGCTCAGTTAGTGGGATTTGAAGCTCCAACGAAGCTTCTGGGCCTTCTCAGCCCCATGTCACCATTGCCTCTGTTTTATGCATTTTCAGAATATTGGGGTGGAGTGGGCTGCTGTTACGTACACATTACTCTTCATGGAGCATTTAAAAACCCTGCAGTCTGATTTTCTTCTGCTTTCAGGAACACGCTGATGGAGCACTAGAACAGGCCCTTCTTAGAGATGTGTCTAAAGGTGAGATTGGTCGCCAGGACCCAGCTGGTCTGAATGCAGACCTTGTTCCCAACGGGTTGCTGAAGGCCTTTGTCAGCCTTTGCTTTTTTAAGCCAATCACATATTTACACATTTGATCTGTCCAGAAAAAGCCCCACCCCCAGCAGAGGGTCCCTTCCGCCCCTTAAGGCTGGCAGGAGCCCATGCTCTGAATTTGCTCCTGCAGCCCCCCAACTGCTGGCCTGGGTGCACTGGGCATTCGATACTTTGCCACCTCATGATCCATAGTGCCTGGGTAGGGAGACTCTGGGTAAAATATGCCATCCCCTAATTCTTGGCCACAGGTGTGGGGAAGCAGATCTCGCATGAGGGCGGTTTGTGCGAAGGCCTGACCCACAGGGCGCTCGTTTAAGATGGTTTCCTTCCAAAGTCAGTTCTTGTCCTCCTGAAGCTGACGTCTGGAAGAGGGACAGACAGAGATCCCTGGACAGGGATATAGCACCCCTCAAGAGCCACCGGGGGCACAGAGGAGGGAGCAGTGGTGGGCGACATCTGCGGGGAAGGGCCTTCCTGGCAGAGCTCACGGTGGGGGCCCGTGTGAACTCGTGTGGTTCCAGGCACGGAACAGGCCCTGTGTGGCCCCGGCGTGGGAGTTTTGCTGCTAGTAATTCTGAAAGGGAAACAAAGCGGGTGTAAGAAGAACGGCAAGCGCTGGGGTGGTGTGAGCCACCGCCTGTCTCTCCGGGATGCTGGTCCGAGCCTCCCTCACAGCTCTCCCGTGCCCGCTGCAGTCCATCCGCCCACGGCAGCCAGAGAGTCCTGTTAAAGTCTAGGTCCTCCCACGATGCGGGACAGTCCTCCTAGATGCCAGCCAGGCCATCATCCCTCCTCCTCGCTGCCCTCAGCCCTCTCAGGCTTTCGATCTCATGTCACCGTCCCAGTGTCAGGCGCAGTGATACACACGTACATGCACGATCTCATGCAGGGAGGAATGGCTCGAAACCAAGTCAGCACCCCTCTGGGCTGCTGTAGGGCTCAACCAAAGGGGAGGCCTGGCTGGGACAGTGACCTGGGGGGGGGGGCCCTTTCGGGCTGACCCTCTGCTGCTGAGGGCCTGGCAGTACTTTTTCCCTGGTGTGCGTCTGAGCCGGAGGGTTCGGAGCCCAGGGCTCCTCAGCTCGGGACCTGGCAGCCACACGGCCTGCTGGCACTCGAGGCTGCTTCCTGTCTGCTCGTCCCGCTGCCCAGACTTGGGGCCGAGCAGGGGGCCAGGCAGAGCTCCCGGCCGAGCTTGGTGGGCTGTGGTGGTGACGAGAGGGGCGGGGGTGGGGAAGCCTCAGAGACACGTGGCTCCTGGGCACTGGGTAATGGAAACTCGGGGTGGCTGCCGGCCTGGCGAGGTCTGCCCTGGCTCTGGCTGCGCTGGGCGGGGTGGGGGTGGGGGAGGGGGTTTGCAGCAGAAGGTGGGTATCTGAGCACCTGCAGGCGAGAGCCCTGCCCCGCCTCTGGGGGGTGAGGTGGGCGAAGAAATAAAAAGCCACCACCTCTCCTTTAAAAACATTCACCAAGCTTTTGGGAACCTGGGTGACTGTTCTCCAAGGTGCTAGAGGACAGAGCCAGTTGTCCCCTTCATGTCAGCGTCAGCACAGAGGGACTGCTAATGACTGTCCTTACTCTCTGCACTGAGGACTCCCCAGCTTGCCTGTGGCCGCTCAGCAGATCACAGCCACCCCAGAGGAGTCACACCTTGCGGGAGCAGGTGGTTAGGTGTCAAGCAGCCCCTAAGGCACAGTTCACGTGTGGTCTGGATGGCCCTGGGTCTCGGTGTAAGGGGTGTGCAGTAACCCAGCCAGCCTGGACTCCCTGCCCTGCCCCCTGTTCAGGGCACCTGCGTGTTGCCCACTCCTTTCCTCTCTTTCTTGCCCATTCCCTGCCTTATGACGAGCCCATTCCGGGTGGACACCCCTGTGCTGCTACTGCTCTCTTTGTGAAACACAGGTGATCACTTAAACATTCCTTTTGGTGCCATTCCCCTGTTTGGAAGCCTCCAGGGTTCGGCTGAGTGTTTCTCAGCCCCAGCCACACACCACAATCCCCTGAGCAGCTTCGAGAACATCCTGACTCCTGAGCCCCACCCACCGAGATTGGGGCGTGGCCTGGGCAGCAGTAGTTTTGCAGGTACCCCAGGTGATTTTAATGAGCACGCAGGGGCAAGGACCACTGCCATCCCATCCTGGGGAGTCTACTGTGTTTGACGGAGAGGCTGGGGTCGTTGGGGACCAAGAGAGCCGGGCGGAGGAGGGAAGAAAAGGAGACCACCACCCTGCTGTGGGCCAGGCCCCAGGAGGGCCGTTTCCCATGCTTTATTTCATTTCATCTGCCCAGTTACTCGTTGGTTTTGGATGTGGAAACTGAGGCTTGGAGAGGGCCTGTGCCGCGCAGCTGGGCAGGGCCCTGGCTGGGATGGAACCCCCAGTGCTCACCCCCCAGTGCCGCCTCTGCACCTCCAGGCAGGAAAGTGGGATGGCAGGGAAGGAGGGTTACGTGGTGTTTCTTTCTTTTTTAAAAAAAACTTTGTCTTAGGAAATGGGAGTTATGTGATTATTACCTGCTCATTGTAGTAGGCGGACATTCTGTGCAGAATCGCTTGCCTTTTGAGATAAGGAAATCATAGAAAAGTTAGAGAATACCTAAAAGTGTAATTGCCTACCATGTTGCCACCCAGAGACAGGTCCGTAACAACCGGGTACACTTCTTCCCTGCCTTTCGTCTGCACGTGTTCTTTCTCACCTTTAAAATCACCCTCTACCAGTCTCTTATTCTGGGTGAGGACTTTTACCCTGACGAAACTCAACCACTGGGATTTTTTTTCCTCAGGGATTCTTGCTTAAAGGTGGGGGATCTGGGCAGGTCAGAGAGGCCAGAGTGGAGCCAGGGGTTGCAGACAGACCTTCCTATGGTTCTAGAATGTTGCTCCCAGCCCCAAGTCTGCCCCCGCAGGCCCCGTTACCCAGCCATTGGAGCTCCCAGGCACACCGTGAGTGACGATAATGAGAATGACGGCAGCATACGCGAACAGGTCCACAGCCCTCGCTGCATGGAGGGACCATTCTAGGTGCCTTGCATCTATGACTTCCTTGGAGCAGCCCTACTAGGTGGGTGTTACAATCCTGAGGCACAGAGATGTTAGGTTACTTGCCCAAGATTCTGTGATTTGAGAGTCACAGAGCCAGGATTTGAACCCAGGGACGCTCTGGCTCCATGGTCTGCATTTATCCACCACACCCACCATATTGCTTCTCCCCTGAGAAGGATTCTTGCTACAAATGGGCCAGGCCCAGCCAGACCTCAGTAGACTTTCACCCAGCACCTCCCAGGGTGTGGGGCCTGCAGATGTCATGACCTTGGGAACTGAGGCCCAGTGGTCCTCCCAGATAACTACCTCCAGCTGGTGGAGGCCTTCTGCTTCCTGGTGTTTCTTTGAGCCTTTGGCCTGTTCTGGGAGGTCTAGTGCTGCCGGTGTGGGGTGTGGCATGGCGTGCCAGTTGAGGACAAGCCTGGAAGGTTTCAGCTCCATCCTCCAAGGGCTCCTTCTTCCTGCCTGTCCCCAAGGCTGCAGCTCAGTCAGAATCCGCTTTCAGATTTTCTTTGGCTTGGGCTGAGGACTTGGCAGCCCCAGCCTCCAGCAGAGCTCCCGTGGCTTGGGGCTTCCACATCAGGTTTGAATTATGTGAGATCTCAGTGTCGGCAGGCTTTCATCCCAGCCACGCTGACTCCCGCTTCCATGGCAGCGGGCAGCCTGCATGCTGCGTGCGTGTCGTCTCTGCGCATGAGTGTCTGCTGTCTGCTGGAGCATGTCTTGTCTCAGTGTGTGTCATCTCCGTGCAAGTCCCTCACCTCCCTGCATGCATGTTGCCTTTTTTTTTTAAACAGCTTTGTTGATATATAATTTACATACCATGCAATCTACCCATTTAAAGTGTACAACTCAATGGTTTTTAAAATTATATTCATAGATATGTACAGTCATCACCACGGTCAACTTTAGAACATTTTCATCACCTCAAAAAGAGACCATATGCCTTTTAGCTATCATCCCCTAATCCAACATTACCCCAGCCCTTGACAACCAGGAATCTACTCTCTGTGGCTGTGGATTTGCCTCTTCCGGACATTTCATGTGAATAGAATCATATATGAACTTTGTGTCTGGCTTCTGTGACTTGGCATAGTGTTTAAAGGTTCATCCATCTTGTAGTGTGTGCCAGTGTGTCATTCCTTCTTATGGCCAAATAATATCCATTGTACGGATGCACATACTCTCTTTACCCATTCAGCCGCTGGTGGGCATTTAGCTTGTTCCCATCTTTTGACTACTATGGGTAATGCGGTGAACATTCGTGTACAAGTTTTTATGTGGACATATGTTTCCTTTCTCCTGGGTGCTTACCTAGGAGAGGGATTGCTGGATCATATGGTAACTCTGTTTAATCATTTGAGGAACTGCCAAACAATCTTCAAAGTGGCTGCACCATGTAACACTCCCCCCAGCAATGTATGAGGTTTGTTTTGTTATCTGACTTCTGGATTCAAGCCATTCTGTTTCCCTGCAGTTTTGATGTGCATTTCCCTGAGGGCTAATGATGTTGAACATCTTTTCATGTGCTTATTGGCCATTTGTGTATCTTCCTTGGAGAAATGTCTGTTTAGATCTTTTGCCTATTTTAAAATTGGGTTGTGTTTTGATTATCTAGTTGTAAGACTTGTATTCCTCATACAAGTCCCTCATCAGGAGGGCAGAGGCTGGTTTCTCATGAGTTTTTGCACTGCCCCCCACCCCCGAGCCTAGCAAGCTATCCACACTGTGTACAGACACAAGGACATGTTGAGGGAGGAAGGGATCTGGGTCACCTTGAAGAGTCCTGGTAGGAGCAATGGGCCCAGGGTGTCGGGGTGTGTGGGATGGGGCTGCCTCTCTTACCTACAATGAGTCAGAGACCCATTGGAGGGAGTGTCCCTTTTGGGTTATGCTGGGTGCTACCTTCAGCTATACTGACTAACAACCACCAGAGCTTGGCAGACTTGAAAAGACCCGGCTCTCTGTGCCCACCCCTCTCCCTCTGTTTTTGGCTTGAGCAACTGGGAAAAGATAGTGCCATTTGCTGAGATGGGGAAGACCATGGGGGGAGTAGGTGTGGGCGTCAAAGACTTTAAGGTTTGCAACATCCAGTGGGGATCCTGGTCTCTGTCATGGAGGCTGCTGGATCATCATATAAGGAGTTCCAGGAAGCAGGGCTGGGGATGTCATTTGGGAGTTATCTGCAAACACGGTATTTAAAGCCATGGAATTGGGGAAATGCCCAGGGACAGCGTGTGGTTGGAGGAGCTGAGTGAGACGAGGACGAAGGAGTGATTGCTGGTCCTGCCACGTGGCAGTCACAGGTGGGCAGTCTGCAGTGGTGGCTCTAGAGGCCATTTGGGGTGGGTGGAGGAGAAGCCACGCAGCACGGAGG
Organism: Cheirogaleus medius; assembly: GCA_008086735.1. Taxonomy (NCBI): domain Eukaryota; kingdom Metazoa; phylum Chordata; class Mammalia; order Primates; family Cheirogaleidae; genus Cheirogaleus; species Cheirogaleus medius. The sequence continues at coordinate 42,971,442 of VBSM01003143.1, forward strand.
CAGTGGGTATGGACAAGCTTCCCACTGTGGAAGGGAGCAGAGACCTGGGGCAGCGGCTGCACAGGGACAGAGGGAGGGAGTGTTGCAGATGGGAGATGCTGGTGGGTGCAGTCTCGTGGGGAGGGGCATCACAGCAATCTTGGGAAGAGTGGTCCTAACCATAGGAGCTGAGTCCTTGGGGAAGTGACAGGAGGTGATCCTGAGCACAGGGTGGAGGGGCAGCACCTATGCGCAGGAGAGGAGAGGGGCCCAGCTGTGGGAGGACTGTTCACAGCAGGGGTTTGGGCTGGGCTGGGCTGGGCTGGGGGGTGTTGGGAGTCTGAGCCATCTGGGAGAACCCCAGCTGGTCCTGTGCTCACATGAGGTGTGTGGCTGCTGAGTTCAAGTGAGACCACTCGGAACTTGCGTGCACACATGAAGTAGGTGGATATTTGGGTTGAACCAGGGCAGCAGGGCAGAGAAGCTTCTCTGGGAGAGCAGGATGGAGGGAAAAGGGGTAAGAGAGTTATTGTGCGTCTAGACCAAGAGGTCAAGGTGGTGAGAATGGAAGTGAGGACCTGGGAGGTGGATGAATCCTGCCTTGAAGGTCTCGATGAAGTTCAGTGATAGCTGGAGCCAGGTGCCAGGGTTAGGTGAGCAGGACAGTGGGGGAAGGGAAGGAGCTGGCTTCAGTTGACGTTGTAGCAGGTTGTAGCATCCTGTTATGGTCCAGGCGGCAGCTGGGGGACATGCACGCAAACGCAGGTGGCTGTGTTGGGGAAGAACAAGCTGCTGTCAGGAGCCTGGTGGGAGCTGTTTCTGACCCTCATGTGTAGACCCCAGCCTCCAGCTGCTGGGTTTTCTTTTGTTTCCTGAAAAGGAACAAACAGTTTCCAGCTGGATTTGCTGGGAGCCTAGACCCTGAGAGAGCACAGCTGGCCAAGGGCTGTCCTGGCTGTAGCACCCTCGTGATGGAATTTCCAGAACGAGTTCGGGCCCGAAGATGCACTCTCCTTGTGAGGTGGTGGCCTGCTTTGCTGCCTTGTCTGCTGGGGAGGCCCCGGGGAGGCCAGCCTCAGAAGGGGAAAGAAGAGGAGACCTGGTTCACCTCCCAGCAGGCTCCACTGGAGCTGCCGTCCTGCACTGGGGCCTCCTTCTGGGCATTCAGTGGACGTTACGAGTCCAGTGGGGCAGCACAGGGACTCAGGATCCCCTTTCCCAGAAGGCCTGCAGCTGTCCTCTGAGGCCATGCCACTTGCACCTGCCTGGACCCCAGGCTGTGTCCTTGCTCATCATCCTCATCGTCTCCGTGCTCAGCACAGACTGAGCCTGTCCATGCCCAAGTGTGGCCTTCCGCTCCGCCTGAGGACACGTTTTCCAGTCCTTGGGGCTCTCTTCTGTGGCCTTCTTGGAGATCTGCTGTTGGCTGAGCGTATCCTGGCCTCCCAGTTCACACGCACACACGCGCCGTTTGAGAATAAACACATTTACATATTAATATATGCAAGCATATATACACACATAGCTTCAAAGCAATTTGGCTTCTGTTACCTGCTGAAATAGTTGGGACGTCACCTTGACAGTAGACAGCTGCTGGGGACCAACTGAACTTGTGGCAGGACACACGAGGATTTCTAAGTCAACACTCACCTTCCCAGCTGCCACCTGACTATCTTCTTCATGTGCCCTGGAGTGACACCCTAAACTTGGGGACTTCCCTTAAGGGGAACCTGGATTGGGAAACCTCAGCGTGGCTGGGAGGCCTCTGGATGAAGAGGCAGCGGAAGGTGTCACCTTTGCAACCAAAATGATGTCACTAGCCACAGAGGGAAATTCAGACAGTCCTTGCCTCCCTCTCCAGCCCCCCCAGCCGCCCACACACCTCCCAGGGGAGGCATCGCAGAAGCAGCCACGTTAGGGGGGGGTTTACAGCGTGGCTGAGGGTGGTCAACCCTGTGCATTGGAGAGTTTCCATTTGGAGAAACGAGCTGAGGACCTACACGGTACGTGGCTCGGTTGGACGTAATCAATGATTCTTTGTTTTGTTTTTATTGTGTGAACATCCTTTCTAGTACATATTTCCTACTTATTTACTATTTGCAAAAGAATGAGGTATGGGTGGAAATAGATATGGCTGACATTTATTTTCTAGCCTACCAGGATTTATTTCCCCCCTTTTCTTGATTTTCTTACACGGAAATATGAGTCGATTTTGGTACTTTAAAATGAGCTACCACTTTTCAGAAATATAAACATCTCGTAAATTGAGAGACGGGAGTAATTTAGTGAGGAGGCAGAGAGCCAGAAAGTTCTCACTGCCAGTCTGTCTGCCCGGGTGGTGCCTGGTTTCCTGGCCAGGACAGGGGTTCGAGGGAACGTGGGCCAAACCTTTCCCTGTGCAGATGGGGAAACTGAGGTCCGAGGGGAAGGAACTGAGTCCGTCCTACCTCCTGATCTGGAGGCCAAGCTTGCTTTTGTGTCCTCAGACCTGGACAAGAGCCACCTATCAAGGCCCGGGTACAACGCACAAGACACTATGGGGACAAGGGCAGTCTCTGGGGAGGTTCTGCCCTTGATCCATGGGGGGCCGATGGGATCCACAGTCACAGAGAAGTTTAGGAACTTATTTCCCACTTGCATATCTCCGGCTTGGGTCTGACTCTTTTGTCCTAAACAGTTAAGGGAGGGGTGGGGGTGGGGAGAGAAGGATTTTTTTAACCCTTCCCTGGGGAGAGGCCTGAGAGTGTGGCTGCTGGACCAGACCAGGCTCCCCGGGCTCACATCTCCTGGAGAAAAGCTGATGAGGATGGGTTGTGTGGGGGTGAGAATCCCTTTGGGCCGAGGGGCAGTGGGTGGGAACTGTTCCTTTGGGGGCTGAGTGCTGTCTCCTCTGTTCGCTCTTCTGACTGCAGGGGCGGGTCTTGCCCCGGGGTGGAAGTGAGCAGACCAGACCAGGGGCCCAGGGACTTGCAGTTGGGGGTAGGAAAGGAGTGTTTCCTTGCTCCGAGGGGCCCCCAAGGGCAGAAACAGGCCCAGGGATGACCAAGTGATAGAGCACAGTGGTTACTAACCGGGCAGAGCTGGGCTAAGGTTCTAGCGCTGACACTCACTGGGTGACTTTGGGCAAATTACTTAACCTTTCTGGACCTTTGTTTTCTCATCTATGAAGTGGATCTGATATTAGTGCCTACCTCGCAGGGTCGTAAAGATGGAATAAGATGATACATAAGTGGTAGGTACTGTTATTAATAATAACAATGATAATAAAACTGTCTATAGAGGATGGAATGTAGGGAAGTATGTTTCAGCCCAATAAAATGTTAGGAGTGTCCCTACACAGAATATGTTACGTCTTGAGGGAGGGAGCTTTCTGTCACTGGAGGCATCCAAGCAAAAGTTAGAGGTCTGCTGATTGGGGATGTCGAGGTGTGAAGCCTCCTCACAGGTGGCAGAGCTGCGGTGGCCTTGGGGGTATGTGCTGGGCCCGGAGGCCACCAGGTGGCCCTTCTGCCCCAGGCAGGACGTTTGCCATCCTCGGTGCCTCCGGGTGATGCGGAGCTCACAGCCGAAGGCTGGCCCTTCTGTGTATGTCCCCCTTTGCCCCCAGCAGGCACGGAGCAGGTACGAGGTCACTGTGCTCCGGGTGAACGAACCCGTGCTCAGTATGTGTGAAGCTGACGTTTCAACAGCGCATCGGAACCTGTGCAGACAGTTGAGCACCACCGGATAAAGTGGTTGCTGGGGAAGCCTCAAACTCGTTCTGATAATGCTGCTGTCTTTGCCTAGAACACTTCTTGGCCTCCCGATTGGGTCTATTTACGAGGCGCAGAAGGCACCCGTCTTGGTTTTGATCCCAAATGGTGTTTTCAGTTTGATTAATAGAAATAGCTGGAAGGGACATGAAAAAGGTTGGCCGCTGCTGGGGGTTTAGCGGTGGGTGTTCAGTCGTCTTGGAGGGGGCTCCCTAAGGGGCAACCTCAGAGCAGGCCGAGGTGGGCAAATGGGTGGGATTGAGTTGCAGAAAGTTGCCGTGGTTCCAATTCAAATGGGGAAGGTCCAGTCGACGTGTAAAAACGGTTCCTTCATTCAAGGCTTTGTGTTCACAGCTGCACTCCCAGTCCCCGGTATGTGCTCGGCACTCAATAGATATTTGTTGAATAAGCGAAGGAATTCAACAAATATTTATTTGTTAAATATTGCCTACTATTTTCCATGCACTGTGGTAGGTCTCACCACTTTATAGACATGACGTGTTTTGTGTGTGTGCACACGAGGGCACACATATATTAACTTACATCTAGTTATGTGTTTCGCTGGCCTCTGTGATCACCACCTTCACTGGGGGGTAATAGCACATTTGCTGGGCTTGGCCGATGTTATGTTTTTGAGTTTTTATTTCCAAGGCCAACATTGACTTTTTTTTTAAGGGAATATTTTGATGCAGGGAACGAATTAGACTAAAAACAGAGCATGCATTCCTGGTGCACCATCCTGGCTCCTTCGTTGTCAGTGGGCATTAGCCTCCCTCTCCCCTCCCCCCCCATGTGCATGCATGTGTGCTGTAAACCTCAAACAATAGCCTTTGTGTTGGAGTGGGGGCTCAGCACCCACCTTGGGATAATGAGCCTTTGTTGCTAGGGTTTTCCCTCCTGTCTTCCCATAGGTGAAGCCAAACCTCTGTGCTGTGCTTTGCCCTAGAATGTGGTGCCTTGGTGTGTGTGCATATTCCTTGTGGCAGTGGCTTTCCCGCCTTTGCCCTTTTAAAAGCAGTGGGACCCTTTGTTTAAATGACGTTTTATGTGGCACCCCATGGGCACACAGCGCAGTCAAAGTGGATCTGCTTCGCCTACACCTCCCCCTACTTCCCTGCCAGTGAACTTCCCTGCAAACCAAGGCCCTGGAGGAAGGGCCTGCACACATGCAGTCACACGCGTTTGCGTTCATGGATGTTCACCTGTTGGCGTGCACCGTGTGTTCACACCTCTTCTCTCTCTGCCCCCTTCCCCCGGCTCAGGCGGGCCTCATCCGCACAGACAGTACCGACTACTTCATTGAGCCCCTGGAGCGGGGGCAGCGGGACAAGGAGGCCATCGGGAGGACGCACGTGGTGTACCGCCGGGAAGCCGCCCAGCAGGAGTGGGCGGAGCCGCACGGGGACCTTCACAATGAAGGTAGGCCATGGGCAGGGGCCCCGAGTGCTACTTCTGTCCCCACCTCTGGGGTGATTTTAGATAACTTCCGGCCTTAAGCTCTCAGTGCCTGACCTTAGTCTTCTCATCTGTGAAATGAGATGTATCAATACCTGGTGTGCTAGCAAGGAAACCCCAGTAGGTTCTAGGAGCTACTATGACTAGCTGGAATTAGGGGCCAGGAGAGCCACTTGTGTCCTGAACTGTGGTCCTCAGGACTCCAGAGGTCTTTCAGGGGCTCACCGTTGCTTCTCCAAGCTATTTCTGAGCCAAGGCAGAAGGCAGAATGACTGCAGTTAGTGCTTCCCTCTGAAAATTAACTAAACCCTGTAGGAGCCCCAGGAGGGAAGTTTCTGGGTCACTTGTAGGGAGGCTGCCTGGTGTCAAGGCACCAGGGTCAGCTTTGTGTCCAATAGATCATTTTTAAATCCTGCTTCTGACTTGGTCTACTGTGTGACCTTAGACAAGTTACTTAATGTCCCTGAGCCTCATTTTCCTAATCAGTAAAGTGGAGATGATCAATGTCTTCCTGTTAAGGCTGTTATATAAACATCTCAGCATGGAACTCGCATGTAGTAGGTGCTTGATGAACGGTAGCTGTCATTATGGTATTGCTATAAAGGGCAGCTACTGACATATTAGGGTGGGAGCCCCCTGGGGGCAAGGGCGTCCCTGCACCGTGGTGACCAGTGCAGGGGGCTGCACAAGCATCGGCACTCAGGACCTGTGGTTGGGCGGGTGAAATGGTGGATGTGACGGGTTCTGGTCCTGGCCCAAGGCCGACTTCATAGTGAAACTCAGCTGTGTCACGAAGCCCCTTTGGGCGAGAGGAGATGAGAAGGCCGGGGGTGGAACTGGTTGTAAGTGGCCACACTCTTGTGCCAGGGCTCTGCAGGGTGGGCCCAGCGTGAGGGAATCCCTGGAAACCTGTTGTCCCCACATACAACGTGCACTTTCAAGCTCCGGCTGCTTTCTAAGTGTCACTCATGAGAGAAGTCACCACCAGGGCCAGGATGGCTCCACAGGCCGCGCAGGTGTGGATTTCAGGGCACCCTTCCCTCCACCAGGGCTGGGGACGGGGATGAGTCACTCTTGGGCTCTCTTTTATTTGAGGCCAGTTCTGAATCAAAAGACCACAAATCCCCCTTTGGGGAAGAGACCTGGGGAAGCGCAGCCTGGTCAGTGGCTGGGAAGCTGAGAGCTCTGAGCACACGGAGCTGGGGTTCAGGCCCAGGGGGTCGTGGGCCCAGCTCTTCCCTCACCTCGGGCTGCCCGGCTGGAACCCCTGTGTGCTCCTCCCGGGAAAGACCAGGGGCAAGAGAGGACTTTCTTGGAAGTCTGTGACTCACAATTTTATTTGAAGGCCGGTTGTGGATCCGAGCCCAGCGTGTGAAGCAGCATTTCTGAGTGCGTCTGTCTCTGTTTACAGGCTCGGCTGAGAAGAGAGGCGTCACCGTAGCCCTTGGGGTGTGTTTCTCAGGTCATGCCTGGGAGCCGGGCTGGTGGCCAGGGCAAGGCTTCCCAGCAGTCTCTCTCTGCCCGTCCCCATCCCGTGCAGGTGTCCCTGCCCTTGGGCCCTCAGACCCTGGAATGCCCTGGGTCGGTCCCATCTCCCACCCAGGCTGGGGGCCAGGAGAACAGGTGCCAAGTGTCCATCTCTGGGTCCCCCACAGCAGCGCCTCCCTCCCAGGCCTGTGTCCCGCTGTCCTGGAGGAGGGGAGGCGGGGTCGGAGGCTCCATCATAGCCGGTCTCCAGCTGAGCTGAGGCTGGGGAGGGGCCTGCTGCCCCGGGCTCCCCTGTGCCGGGGTCTGAGGTGGGTGTGCCATGAACTCAGGGTGCAGGAGACTGTTCTTCTTGGCACTCAGGGTCTGGCCTCAGCTGCTGCTTCCTGAGGCGCACACTCGTGGCACATGCGCACGCGCACTCGCCCCAGCCATGCACCCACACCGACACACAGACACACCGACCGCACGCGCACACTCGTGCTCACACACTGGCACACATGCCCACCCACACACTCAAGCTCACACGCACGCACACACTCACCCACCCATACTCTCAGGCTTACACGCCCACCCAGACTCACACCCACCCGTGCACCCACAGTGACACAAACACACACCCACCACACACCCACACTCACAAGCACACACTCACAAACACACGCAAGCACACACTCACACTCACGCATACACACACACGTCCTGGATGGGCCCCAGAGAAGCGTTAAGTGACTCCTTTTCAAGGGCTCCGGTGGGAAACGGGCCAGTTGAGGGGCCGGAGGTGGGAGTTCCCGTGGCTGGACCCTGGCTGCTCCCGGCTCCTCCTGCGCACCGTGGTCCTGCTCTGCACACGCCTTTCCACCCCCTAGGTCCCTCCTGAGGACCTGAGTGGGACACATGTCCCTGTGGCCAGAGCCCCAGCCCTCCCATCCTTTCAGGGCAGCCGGCCAGGCTGGGGCCTGGGGCTGTTGCTGCTGCTACTTTTTTAAAAAATTGAGATAAAATTCATTATTTTAATCATTTTAAGGTATATATAATACATTTTTTTACTATATTCACAATGCTATGATATCACCACTGTCTAATTCCAGAATATTTCCATCACCCCCATAACAAATCCTGTACCCATTAGCAGTCAAGCCTATTTTCCCCTCCCAAGCCCTCCCGACAACCACTAATCTACTTTCCGTCTTTCTCAATGGAATTTTCCCATTCACACCATTCATATGAATGAAATCATACAGCATGTGGTCTTTTGTGATTGGCCGCTTCCACTTAGCATATTGTCAAGGTTCACCCATGGTATGGCAGGTGTTAATACTCCACCCCTTTTTATGGCAGGGTAATATTCCAGCACATGGATATACCACATTCATTTACCCATTCATCTGTTTTTTGTTTTCCTGTTTTTATTTTGTTTTAGAATATTACAGGGGTACAAATGTTTTGGTTACATGGATTGCTCTTGTACTGCTGGGGTCAAAGTTACAAGTGTGCCCATCACGCAGACAGTGTGCATTGTGCCTGTCTATTCACCTGTGGGTGGGCATGTGGACCCTTCCTGCCTTTTGGCTATTAGGTTAATGCTGCTGTGAACATTCGTGTGCACGTTTTTGCGTGGATGTATGTTTTCAGTTCTCTTGGGTCTATGTCTAGGAGTGGAATGACTGGGTCATATGGTAACTCTAGGTTGAACTTCTGGGGAGATGGCCAATAGTTTCCTCACAGCAGCTGCACCATTTACGTTTGCTTGGGGCTTCTTGGGTGGGCTCGTTGAAGCCTGCCAGTGGCTGGCTGGCCCTGCTTTGCCCTTAGGTGTGTGCTCTTGACCTGAAGGATGAGGGACACATAGAAGACGGTGATGTCAGCTGGCCTTCCCCCAGTTCCCCTGCATGTCTGCTGAGAGAGCACTCTGGGTGGGCCCTGATGGAGTGGTAATGGGGGAGGGGGAGACCTGAGTTTGCATATTGGGATCTTGCCATTAACTTGCTGTGTGACCTATAGTGAGTCAGATAACCTCTCTGAGCCTCCCTTTGACAGACCTGGCTGCTAGGCCGTGCACAAGGCTAGCCGCCCTTTTCCGATTTCCCTAAAAGGCCAGTGACCACACATTTTTCAAGTCTTAAGTCTAGAATGTTTTTTCCTTTGTACTATAGCACCACTCACCAAAAAGTAAATAGAAAGAAATAGTAGTGCCAAGCCCCGTGGTTCCTGATGTCCTCAGATTTCAGTGCCTCGGGTTCCCCACGTAGATAGACAGCGTAGAAGCACAACTTGGGTCTCTGCAAAGATACCCGTTGATTCGTCCACGAGGATCACCCACGTGTGGATGGTGTCTCCACGTCACTGCACGACGGATTCTGCAGGTGCGGTGCTCTTTGCTCCCCAGGCTAAAGCCGGTGGTCTCCTGATCCCCATTCAGCCCCAGCTGAGCTGTCCCTTCCTCCTGAAGCCTCCTCTAAGCTTCCTGGTTTGGGTCTCCAGTGAGGAAGCTTCTCTAGTCAGTCCTGCTGTAGCCCTTGACATTCCTATATTGGTACCGTCTGATTTCTTGCCTGTCGCCTCTGCTAGGCGGCAGGCTCAAGGGCAGGGGCCCGCCTTTATCACCCATCCATCTAAAAAGTATGGGACCCCTCCTACAGCCACACTGCGTGATATGGGGTATGTAGTGATGGCACCTTTCTGACCTCAGCCCTTGCCCATTGTATGGGGGTTTTCAAATAACTGGATAAATGAACATTCTTAGAGATAAAAGGTGTGAGTGTTAAAACTTCAGACCGGGACAATGAGAAAGTCATTAAACCTGAAGGCTCTAAAGCCTTCTTGAGAGACCCCAGTCTCCTGTCCTGCCTCTAAGCTTTCCCTATGGTGCCCCTGCAGAGTTGCTCTGATCTTCCTTCAGGCCATGGCATAAATGACTGACAATAGTGTAAGGTGTTACCTTTCTACGTGGCAGTATGGATGGGTGATGTCTCACAGTATGGGCTTTCGATTCAGACAGACCTAGACATGCTACCTGACATCTTTGAACCTCAGTTTGTTCACCTGTATAATGGGGATAGTAACTTGATGGAGTTGTTGTAAGGAATAGATTGGATTGGATTAGATTAGGGTCGGGAAACTTAATTTAAGGCCCAGGGCCAAATACAGTCTCCCCCTTATTTTTGTAAATAGAGTTTTATTGGAACACAGACACACTCATTTGTTTATGTATTGTCTGTGGCTAATTTTGTGCTTCCACTGCAGAACTGAATAGTGATAGACACTCTATGACCCACAAAGCCTAAAATATTTAGCTGGTCCTTTACAGACAAAGTTCTTTTATGTTTTTATTTTCAATTTTTTTTTCTTTTTAGACATAGGACCTTGCTCTGTCACCTGGGCTGGAGTGCAGTGGCATGATCATAGCTCACTTTGTCTTGAACTCTTGGGCTCAACTAATCCTCCTGCCCCAGCCTCCTGAGTGGCTGGGACTACAGGTGTGTGCCACCATGCCTGGCTAATATTAAATTTTTTTTTTTGGGTAGAGATGGAGTCTTGCTATATTGCCCAGGCTGGTCTTGAGCTCCTGGTCTCAAGTGATCCTCCTGCCTTGGTCTCCTAAAGTGCTGGGATTATAGGCATGAGCCACTGCGCCTAGCCCCAAAAATGTTTGATAACACCTAGATTGCATAAGTTAATAAATGCTAGTTAAATAAGTAAATATTTTGCTTTTAGCCAAAAGGGCAAAGCAGTGATGGGGAGTTTTGGGGTCTTGGGTGGTGCTTGGGAGAGATTTGAGAGGCTCAGTGCTCCCAGGGTTATTCTAGGCATTCCTCAAATGCCCTGCGTAGGCCATGGTACCACCATGATGCTTTCCTTTATGAAAATGGTTCCACCCACTGCCACCTTTGCTTTTCACAGCAACCTCGTGGGGCAAGAGATCAGGGATGATTTACCCCCATGTTACGGGGGAGGAGATGGAGGCCCAGAGGAGCAGAGGGACTTGGCTGGGGGCGCACAGCGAGATAGGATGAGTGGTCCTGCAACCCAGGTCCAGCTCTGGGCCAGTTCTCATCCCTCTGCTACTCATCACCTCAAAGACTTAGCCACACCCTGGCAGCAGGAAAAGGGCTTGTGCCCACGTGTTGACCTGGTAAGGAACAAGCCCTCAAGAGGCAGGACAGGGGCACACGTGATGGGGCAGGGGTGGCCGTGGGTGGCGTCACAGGGACAGCCCCTCCTGGTGGGTCTGACCTCGCTCTCTTCCCATCCTGGTTCCAGCCTTTGGCCTAGGCGACCTCTCCAACCTGCTGGGCCTGGTGGGGGACCAGCTGGGCCAAGCGGAGAGGAAGCGGCGACACGCCAAGGCAGGCAGCTACAGCATCGAGGTGCTGCTGGCAGTGGACGACTCGGTGGTTCGCTTCCACGGCAAGGAGCACGTGCAGAACTATGTCCTCACCCTCATGAACATCGTGAGTGCCCTGTGTCCCGGGACTGGGTGGGGGTTGGCCTGGGTTCTGACCTGAACGGAAGACTTCTCAGGCAGGGTGTTTTCCACGGGAGACTTGAGGGAGTCACGGCTGGCCCCTTAGCCCGGCGGGCAGGTCCTTGGCAGCCGGGTTCCGTGGTGTGGCAGGCCTGAGCCGGTCTCCTGTCTGCTCGGCGGTGGGGCTGGGATCTGAGCGCTGCTCTGTTAAGGCCAGAGCTCACCCTCTTCCCTCCGCCTCCTGGTGCTGTCCATCACTGATGACCCAGCAGTCAGGGAGGAAAAACAACAGGGTCTCCACCTTGTTGTGTTCAGCACTAAAGGGCCTGTGAATTAAACTAACAAAAGACACATTAGCAAGAGAAAAGAGCGTAGGAACCAGTTCCCTGCGTTTGGGAGTGTTCCAGGACAAGGAGCTCCAAGGGGTGGCTGATGAGGACAAGTAGCTCCAAGGGGTGGCTGATGAGGACAAGTAGCTCCAAGGGGTGGCTGATGTTGGGCAGCTGGCATAGGGTCATTTAGTAGGGAGGGAAAGGAGGGGAGAAAAGGCTTCCGTGGGGAGGACAGATGGGATCTTTAGGAAAGACACGGGGTTTTGAGGAGAACGAGAGGAGATGGGAAAGTTTGTCTCTCTTCTTTATGGCCGGGACCTGCTCTTGAAGGGGACTCTTGGGAGCTTCATTTGCCAGAAGTTGCTGCTTTTATTCAGATAAGGGAAGCTCTGAGATGTCTCCTTTCTGCATTTGTTGAATTGCAAATATCTTCAGCTTAAAAGGACCTGTTACTAACTTTGGGGTTCCAGATGGGACCTCACGTGGGTCCCACACGCCAGGAGCGGGACTCCAGGGGCAGCCCCAGGAGCCCGAGGGAGTTGCGTGAGCATGTCCTGGAGGGGCTGCAGCCCCGTGCCAGTCCCCGGGGTGGGCTCCACGTCTGGGTTCTGGTTACTGTGTGCCCCTGGCAGAGCCCCCACCCGACCTCTGGCTGATCTGGTTCAGAGAGGGTCAGGCCGGGTGTGCTGGGGGTAGAGGGGTGCTCTTTGGGGCTATGGCAGGACATGAAACCGCCTCTGAGGTGTAGGGGTGGAGGCAGCGGAGTGTGGAAGGTGGTGGGGAGGGTGGACAGGAACTTGTTCCCATGCAGAACTGGGCAACTTCCCTAGGGAACTGGAAGAGGTCTTCCGATAGGTCCTAGAAGGAGTCGTGTGTTTCCCTAGAATGGAGTGTGCTTTTGAAACTTGGTGTTCCCAGGGCTTGCCCAGGGGGCTAGTTAGGCCCTCAGATCTGGAGCGGGAAGAGACCCTGTGGAAGTGGTGGGCGTCGGTGGGAAGCTCTTTCCAAGCGCTTGAGGTTCATGACATGGAGGCCACGCCCAGCTGTCCCTTGTCCTGTGGGGGGGTGTCCCTCCTCATGTCTCAGGACTTTACTCTTAGAGGAAGGTAAGCTCATGACCCATTCTAGCTCTCTTGGCCAAATCAACACGTTCTGACTTTTGACCCTTGACCTCTGACCCACGGCTCATAGCCTTGGCCAGGGAGCATCATCAGCTTCCACTGAAGATCATGACATGAAGGCCTGCTGTGGAGACTGCTGTTTGGATAGTCTCAGTTCCACCTTCTTTCTCACAACCTACCAGACAGTGGGTGAGGAGAGTCCTTGTCTTCTCTGAGGTTCCAGAAGGCTGTTAGAGGCTGAGTCTTGTGCTCGCTGCTGGCTTGCCCTGCGAATGTGGGGACAGAAGGGGCTGGGATGGGTGAGGGGTACCGTTGAGGCAGAGCTGCCCACTAGGGAAGCCCAGCTCCTCTGGGGCGCGGGGGCCCAGCTTCCCGGCCAGCCAGACTTCCGGCCCAGGGAGGTGAGCGGGTGGGCACAGCAACCTCTCCCTCCCAGGGGGCCAGCAGCTCATCCGGTCCATTGTGTGGGAGCTTTCATTTGGCTGGGATGCTTGACGCTCACGTTCCCTTAGGGGATTTCCACCGAACCGATAAAAAGGGGGGCCTGTCTGCCTGGGACCCTTTCTGATCCTGATTTCCAAGGCCAGGGCTGGCCTGGTGGGATCGGAGAGAGGAGATCTGTTTCCCGGGATGGCTGGTCCCATTGTGCTAACCCAGAGATGGGGCCGGAAGCATTACCGAAACACTCAACATTATCTGATGAGGCCCTTGCACTGCGGTTGGCAGGGCAGCTGTGAGAACCCGTCGGCTTGTCCTGCCTCCCGGTTTTCTTTTGCACTGACCTGGGCATGTGCTGTAAACGTTAGTGCGGCTCCGGGTGATGGGCAAGGACTGCCTCCGCCTCCCTCCCCCACAGGCTGAGGGGCCCTGGGTAGGCTTGTCTTCCTCTGTGCCTCAGTTTACCCATCTGTACTGGGTCACTTTCCTTAAGGTTTCTTCAAATCTCAGGACTAGAGACCCATTTGAGACCTTTGAAACATAAAGGGGTAGTTTTCAGCGTTTAGTGAGCGCCTGCTGTGTGCCTAGTATCACAGACAGACTCCTGTTCCAGAAGCTTTAGTCTGGTTGCCAAAACAAGACCTAAGTTCCATGGATAGTTCATTACTTGAATGATGTGGGGTTGTGATTGCGAAGCCACCAGGAATAACACAGAGGTTCTTGTTTGCACAGACGGTGGCAGCCACATGACAAGTGCCACCTGGCCAAGAGCGATTGTAAATGTGAAAAGCACCTCTCAGACGGATGGAATGCCGTGTGTTTCAGGTGTGCTGAGTGTTGGAGCACGTGGTTTGCAGTCACCACATACCTTGTTGTTGAGACTCCATGTCCTGGGAGTGAGAAAGGGCAGGAGAGGTCATTGCCATTCCCCTGTCTGCAAGTAACGCTGCCCCCATTCTGTCCACATTCAGAGGCAGTAAGTGCCCAGGGAAGGTCTTTAGAGGCCTGGGCCTGACTCTGGCTGTGATTGCCGTCCTTGGGCAAGCCTCTCCATGCCTTTGGGCGTGCTTTCTCACCATGAAAATGGGGGTGGCGTGCCATCCTCCTTGATGGGCTTTGGAGAAGTGGCTGACTCTAGGACTCGGCAGGGAATATACAAGATGAGCCTGGAGCATCTTGTAGTACCAGAAGGTAACAAAGGGCAAAGCAAACAAAAAAACAGAACAGTGGATGTATTTAAGGGACACAGGACTGAAAGAGCTGTCCATGGCCAAAGCTGGGACAATCTGAGCAACAGAATGAATCGTGTAGTATTGAATTATAACCCAGAGTATATAATAAACACAGGTCCATGCCAATAAATAAATGATTGAATAAATAAGTTGGGGAGAAGGGGCATCTCTCCATGCAGAAAAATCCCAGATTATTTATGTAGATTCTCCATCCTTTAGGAGGTGGATTTTAACTGCCCACTTCGTGGGCTGCACATAGTGACTTTCTTCTAAAGAGTTCAGGGTGGAAGGGGGGCAGAGGGTAACCTTAGGGAGTAAACCTGCCAAGGGGCGGGGTTCTTACTTCTGCTCCCTGTTGAGCTGTGAGTGGGGAACCCACCTCCACCTGAATTTAGAACCAAGGAAGCCTTTTGGGGTCCAGAAGTCAGGGTACACATTTGACAGAAGGAGGATATTCCAAAGGAGGTTCCAGAAGGCCCAGAGAATGTGGTCGAGGCATCCTGTAGTCAGCCTCTCTTCCCACCCTTTGCCTGTTTCTTCTGGCCCTGGGGTCATTCTCTCCTCTCCATCCCTGACTTAGAAGGCGTTCCCCCCAGCCGTTGTCCCTCCCTAGGCTGCCCCGTGTTCAGGGTCCAGGAGCACAGGCCTCCCTGCTGGCTCCTCTGGCCCGCCCTAGTCTCACCCCCACCGGCCTGTCTTCATCCGTCATCATCAGGAGTCTGTAAGCTGTTTGAGGACAGGACTCTTTCCATATCCCCACCCTAGCCAGGAGGCCCACATTTTCTGAAGTAAGGAGGAGGAAATACAAATTTGAAGTGCCCAAGAGTACTGATGGAGCAGAATTGTTTACGATCAGCTCACAATCACCACCGCCTTGCAAACCCCAGGACCCCCGAGCTCCACTCTACCTGCTGCTCTTGAGTCTGTGATCCACCGAGCCAGGCCTGCGGGCCCAGGGCACCGACCTGCCTTCTTCCTCTGAGTCGTGAACTCTCCTCGCATTCTCTTCCAGGCCCACCCCAGCACCCTGCCACAGAAACTGGTCCTGGACAGCCGCTGAGTACAGTGGCTAAGAGTAGAGGCCTTAGAGTCACAGAGATCTGAGTTCAAATCCTGGCCTCCCGTCTTCCTGAGCTGAGTGGCCTTGGGCACGTTACTTAACCTCTCTGAACCTCAGATTTCTTGCCTATGAGACAGGAATAATTCCTCTTCCCAGGAGGTTGTTGTGCAGCTATATGCCAAGAGCTTGGCACAGTGCCTGGCACACAGTAGGTGCTCAGGGAATAGCAGAGCCTCCCTCCAATCCCATACTCTCTACCTACCCTCCCCTTCTGCTCTTTCTTCTCCCCTTGGCCAGAGAGAGTCCTGACTTTTGTTTGCTTTTCTGGTACACACCCGGTGGCAATCTCAGGCCAATACGTATGCTGAACCCTACCTGGGGGTCCTGGCAGGGGTGACTTTGGACTTGGCTCAGAGGTGAGAAGTGCGGGAACTGGACACACTGTTCTTTTCTGCCCAGTGGGTGTGCCTTGCAGCCGTCCTGCCTGTGCCCACCCGTGGGAAGCAATCCCTGAGCTCCCCTGAGCTGGGCCCCTGGCCTCCGCCCTGCCCCCGGCATTTGGGAGGCAGCCATGGAGGACCAAGGCTGACAGGGCCAGGCCCTGGGTGCACAGCCAGGCTGGAGCCTGCCAGGGGCCGCCTATGTATGTGTGTTCCATGGGGGGCAGGGGTCCTGGGCCTCCCAGGTGGCCCCGCCTCCTGGCTATGGCGCCATGTGCCAGGCAGCCTCTGCAGTCTGGCTGGGTATGGCAGCCCTGTCCGCCACCGCCCTGGCCTGTGCAAAGCCCCCAAGAAGCTCTAGCCAAAGCAAAGTCACTCAAGTTCCTTGAGCAGGAGCTCAAGGGCTGGGGAGAGTAGAAGTTGGGCAGGTGAGTGTGTCAGGGGCCCAGAGGACTGGACCAGGGGACTGGGAAGGGCAGGGCCAACCCTACCTTTCTTTTAATGGAGGAGAAAAGGGGGTAAAAGGAAAGCACTTTATTTTTATTATCCTTATTTAGTATAAGAAAAGACCAAACCATTTCTCATCACTGAACCCCATTTCTATCACAACCTCAATAATGTTCATTCCTTCTTTACCTTAGGCTTTCTTTTGGGGGTCATTTCCCATCTTCTCCGCAGTGTCTTTAGTGGGGTGTCTGTAACTCTCTCAGTTTTTGTTTATTTGATAATATCGTCATTTCAACGTGGTTATTAAAAGATGGTTCTGCTGGGTGTAGGATTCTAGGTTGGTGGTTTCTGTGTCATGGTGCTTTGATAGTATTAATTTAGTGTCTTCCATTGCTGAAAACCGACTCCACCCAATGGCTGTTTCTCAATGAGTGAGCCGTGTTCGCTTTCTTGCTGCCTGTGAGATTTCATCTCTGACTGAGTTGTGCTTAGAGAGGAGTCCCTGAGAGACTGTGGTCACCGCTTGTCCCCAGGAAGGGAGCAGACATGCTCAGTGACACTTCAAGAGGCAGAGGTGGATGGAAAGGCTTGACGGGGCTCCTGGCCCAGAAGAACTTTCTGGCGGCTGTGGGCTCCTCACTGCTGGAGGCAGGTGAGCTCTGGCTGGGAGGAAATTCCCCGTCAGATGGGGAATAAATACCATAAACTGGATAGCATATAAACAACAGAAATTTGTTTCTCCCGGTGCTGGAGGCTGGGAAGTCCAAGTTCAAGCGGCTGGCAGATTTGGTGTCTGGTGAGAGGCCACTTTCTGGCTCATAGTTGGTGCTTCCCACTGCATGGTAGAAAGGGTAAGGGTCTCTCTGGGGCCTCTTTTATAAGGGCACAAATTCCATTCAGGAGTGCTCTGCCCAAAGGCCCCGTCTCCTAATACTATCACCTGGGGAGTTAGGTTTCAACACAGGAATTTGGGGACACACAGACATTCAGACCAAAGCTGTTGGCCTCGGTTGCTTTGGTTGCCAACGACCTCAGGGTTCTCTTGGCAGCTCCACATGGCTCTTGCCTTCCTCTCGCCTGGTCAAGCCTCTGTCATCTCTTCCTAAGGTACCACAAACTTCTTGGGCCAGGGACCATCCCAGCTCTTCCAACGAAACATCCCTGAGCCCTCCTGCCACGTGCAGACATCTCCCTTTTCTCCAGATCCTGGGGTGTGTCGTGTGGGGTCTGTGCTACAGGGCTCGGTGCACCAGTCACCTGAACCTTGGTCTCCAGGTCACTTCTCAGTGCTGAGTGGTCTCTCCAGGTGGCATGTCCCTTTCCGCTTGCTTAGCATCTGCATGTGGGCCAGTTACCTGGGAGTGGGAGGTGCACCAGGAGGCCCCACCCAACCCCCACCAGTGTGGGCCAGTTGGGCTCGGCTCAGTTCTGTCTCCTGCCCAGAGAGGCAGCAGCCCCCAGTCCCACTGTGAAGACCCCCGAACATCCTGGGCTGGAGATGGTAGCCATGGAAGCAAGGGGCATTGGAGGCTTTGCTGAGTGGATTTGGCCAGTTGAGTGAGGGGCGGAAGTGAGTAATATGGCAGGATTCCGGCAGCAATCTGCATGGTCCACCCCGAAGGTGAGATGTGTGGGGGACAACAGCAGCCCTGAGGTACTTCCAAATGCCCAGAGGCCCAGCAGATGCCACTACCTAAATGTCCCAGTGACTCTTCTCTTCCTCTGCCCCCAGGATGACCGGTGGGCTCACATGGGTATGCGTGGGGCACAGATGTGGCTGTGCAGAGTGTGCATTGCCTGTGACCGTCCTTGGTCTAACAGCACACATCAGGGAGGTCCACAACACTGGCCACACCCCAGCAGGTCGTGTTCTGGTGTTGGGGGACGGGGAAGTCAGGGCTATTTAAGCGTCGTTTCTATTGCATGATCAACGATGATCATTTCAATAATTGGCATAGAATCATTAGGTTGGAATTCCACTGGGGGGTATGCGTTTGTGACTGACTGCCCCATCCCTCCATCCCACGGTCCCTCCTAGGATCAGTCCGGGGTGTGTGGGTTGAGAAGGACATTGTCTCTATGCATTGGAGCATTTTGCTCCCATGAAACCTTTGCTCCTGCTAGGGAGGCGGGGGTGGGGGGTGGGAAGGAGGACCGTCGTCATTCCTGTGGGGGGGTGTTGGTAGGGAGCTGTTTTCCCACAGCGGGTGCTGGTCTTTGGTCTCGATACTCAATTGGATCCAGACACAGGCGCCAGGAAGGCCCGTGGCGGAAGCCTGATGCTGGCCGCTCTGAGCCTGCCCATTCATGAACCGGGGCAGCTGCCAATTCTGGGCGCTGGGGAGGGTGGTTGGGGCTGGGGCTCCGTGGTGCACGCGGCTCCTGCTGCTGCGGCTCTGTGCCCACAGCCTGGCTCCGTCCTTGGCTGGCCCCGGGGGGTTGGGGGGTGGTGTCAGCGCGGGAGAGTGTCTCCACTTCCTCTCCTGGCTCTCCCCTCCTTGTGAGACCGTCACGCTTGTGTGGTTGGAAGTGCTGTTCCTCTCCATGTGGTGGACAGCAGTCCCTTTGTGAGCCGTAGGCTGGTTCCTCTGTGTATGAGTAGAAGAGCATTGATGGCTGAAGTGCAGGGGAGAGGGAGTGGTGAGAAGAGCATGGAGCGCCATCCCAGCTCCCGGGAAGCCATGCGGGCAGGAGTCCGAGGCTGGGTTCCACTGCTGCCTGCGTCGCTGACCACTGACCGTGCCTCCGGGCCTCCGTGCTGTGTGTGGTGCACTCGAGGTTCCCACGTGCCCATCTGTGCCAGCCCTGTGACAGCCACTGTTATCCCCATTCTGCAGAAAAAGAGACAGAGGTTCTTAAGGGTTATCTGCTATGCCCTAAGCCACCCAGCTCATAAGGGGCAGAGCTGGGATTTGAACCCAGGACTCCCAGTAGCTGCATTGCTTCACCACTGTTGTGTACTAACACTGACTCACAGAACAAGTCATTTTCTTTTTTGGGCAAGTTATTGCTCTCTAAGTCTTTCAAGGTCTAACTAGGGAATTAGTTACATAAGCAATGGCCCACCACATGCAGACATTGGAAATTATGCTTTTAAATACCCAGAATAATGTTCCACGAAACAAGCAAAATGCAAATAGTTTATTCAATATGATTCCAATTTTGTAAAATAAGACACATGCATGTATACACACATGGCAGGAAGCATGTTAGCTGTGGTTATTGTATATCTGGCTAATAGTAATGTGGGTGATTTAATTTTCTTCTTTTTTTTAGTAATTTTCAATTTTTTTTACAGTGAAATGTTTTACATTCAGAAAAAAAAGTTATTTAATACAAAAAAGCTGGAGTGTCCAATGGGACAACTCAGGAGTTGGGTGTCCTTGGGAGAGAGTGAGCTCCCCGTCCTTGGGGGTAGACAAGCAGAGGCTGAGTGTCTACCTCCCATGGACACTGTCCAGGGGCTTCTAGAGCAGAGCAGTGGAGAGGACTGTGCGAGGTTTCTGGGCCCGTGAGAGGAAGGGATCATCTAAAGCTGAGCTCCCAAACTTGACCAGGCATAAAGATCACCTGGGCATCTTGTTCAAATGCAGATCCAGATTCTGAAGGCCTGGGTGGGGCCTGAGACCCTGCATTTCTAACAAGCTCCCAGGTGCTGCTGCTGCTCCAAGGGCCCTGAGCACGTTTCCCCGGATTCACCCTGGAGAAGTGCACCTTGCTGCCTGCCCAGTGCTGGGGCACTCTAGGGCAGACATCACGCAGTGGCGATTGGAAAGGTACACAGGGACGTTAGGACCAGCGGCCTAAGGTTCCCTGGTCTGGGTCTCATTTCTGGAAGAGGCGCTTCAGAGGTGTGGAAAGGTGAGAGTCTTGGTCAGACTTGCGGGGTTGGAATCCCAGCTCTGCAGCTTGGTAGCCGTGTGTCCTTGGGCAAGTCATTTTGCCCCTCTCAGCCCGTTTCTCCATCCGTAGAGAAGGGACCAGAATGCCTGCCTGGTAAGGCCACAGTGGGGCTGGAGCGGGTGCCACGTGAAAGGTACCAGCCCAGTCCCTGGCACTGGCAGGCCAGTGGTGGATGTTCGCTTCCCCTTACACTGCAGTTTCTTGCAGGTGGATGAGGTCTATCACGACGAGTCCCTGGGGGTCCACATCAACATCGCCCTTGTCCGCTTGATCATGGTTGGCTACCGCCAGGTAAACCCTGTGTCCACAGGCAGGGGCCGGAGGGGGAAGGGCGGTGGGGCCAGACCACTGGACCAGCTCTGTGTGGGCGGGAGGGACAAGCGTCCAGGAAAGTTTGTGTCCAGAATCAGAGCCCCAAAGCCACTAGAATGGCAGCCTCAGTGGTGGAGGCCTGTGGGGGTGGGAACAGGGCTTTATGGGGTCGCTCAAGGTGAGGAGCTGATGATCCACAGGGCTGAGCATGGGGCGAGTCCTGTGGTAGTTAAGCCTAGTGCTCCAGGCTCTGCAATGTTAGACCAGTCTCTTATTTTCCCCCAAAAGGGGGAAACAATGGAACTTTCCTCTAAGGGCTGTTGTGAAAATTAAATAAGACAATGAAGTATAGAGGAGGTGCCCAAACAGCGTCTGCCCTGCAGGTTAGCAGAGGGGATTGGAAGTCGTGGGGGTCAACTCCCCCGAGCGCATCTGGGCTCCGTGCTGGGCGTGTGCACATTCCCTGCGACAGGGAAGACTGCGAGGCAGTGGAGTGGGGCCAGCTGATGACCACGGGGTGCGAACCACAGTCCCCTGGGCCTCGGCGTTCCCACCCGTATATGGAAAGAGAGAGGCCCCTGGGTCCTGGGGCTCTGACCCTCCTCTCGGCCCCTGCAGTCCCTGAGCCTGATCGAGCGTGGGAACCCCTCGCGCAGCCTGGAACAGGTGTGTCGCTGGGCGCATTCCCAGCAGCGCCAGGATCCCGGCCACGCAGAGCACCACGACCACGTTGTCTTCCTCACACGGCAGAACTTTGGGCCCTCAGGTATGCAAGGTACTGTATTCGCCAGGTGTGTTCGGCCTGCAGGGCGGAGGCGGAGGCCCGGGGCTGGGCCTGGAGACGGATGGGCTCTCTGGGGAGGTTTGGAGGGTCGGGACCTGGATGGACAGGTGGGCATGACTTCTTCGGAATGATTTCTTGGGGACCAGGGGAAGTAAAGGGATCCCCACGAACTTGGTCGGGCTGCTGTGAGTGGTCACGCCAAGCCCCGTGCTTGCTGTCCCGGAGCTCAGCTGCCTGAAGACCCTCAGCGGTTTCCAAGGTGCTTCTGCCCACACCATGTCCCTGTGTCCGCGTGGCAGACTGTGGGAGCTTGTTTGCTGACTGACTGACTGACTGTGGGACTGGAGGGAGGCAGTGTGCAAGTGGAGTATGTGTGGGCTCCATGGAAATCGCACTGCCTGGTCCAGAGCGGGGCTGACGGACCCTGGGCAGCTGCAGGCCAACAGGGAAGCCATCCAGCCTCAGCATGTGGGCAGCTTGGCCCGGATTCGCTCTGCTGGGTGGGACTTTGAGAGCATCCTTCTTCCTCCAGGGGCCTCTGGCACTGACCGGGTGACTGGGCTGGGCACAGACCTCGGTGTGTCCTACCTCGCCTGCTGTGACCTCCCTGCCCCCTCTCCCTCTCCCCGGCAGGGTACGCGCCCGTCACTGGCATGTGCCACCCCCTGAGAAGCTGTGCCCTTAACCACGAGGATGGCTTCTCCTCGGCCTTTGTGGTGGCCCACGAGACCGGCCACGTGTAAGTGGCACCGGCAGGGTGGAGGGGGGCTGTGGGCTGGGAGCTCGGAGGAGTTCTGTGGCTGTGGGAGGCGTCGCCTCAGCTCAGGCCCCCGTCACGGTGTCCTGGGAGCTGCCAGAGGAGCTGGCCTGTCCCTGAGGTGGGGCCTCCTGGGGCTGCCTATGGAGGCCCCGCCCTGAGGGGGAGGGAGCCGAGGGGCCTGGGCAGCAGCGCTGGCCTGCCTTGAGCCCACCTCCAAATCCCAGGGCCACGGGACACCAGACGTGGCCCTGCCTTTGGGCAGGTCAATAGCAGTGTCCTCATCACAAGCAGGGGCCTGCTGTCTCTGTGTGATCTCCATCCCGGGCTTCCGTCCGTCCCGTCCGCACCCTGAGGCCCTTCTGAGACCCGGCCCGGCCCACGCTGGTGCTCAGCACTCACTGGCCCTCGAGGACAGCCTCACTTAGGTCTCAGGGGTTGGGCCAGGCAGAGGCTGGCTTGCCCGATCCTAGGGCTTGGATTTTGTTTAGACCATGTTAATTTATTCATCCAATCAGTATTTCTTGAGCACCTACTGTGTGCCAGGTCCCATCCTAGGGAGGGAGCTATGGTGGAGAACAGGGCAGAGAAGCCCTCAAGAAGCCACTCGTTGGGTGGAGACAAATGAGCCACTGTCCAGTGTCCCCAAAGGCAGGGCCAAGGGACAGCATCACCCCTGTTGGATTTCATGCCAGCTCTGCTCCTGGCAGCAGGTGGGGCCTCCTTTCCACACCTGCATCATGGGGGCTGACGCCAGGGAAACCTCCGAGTTCACCCCTGCCCCCCCAACCCCCGCCCCCCCATTAGAGAGACAAGGTCAAGCTTAGGCTCTGTATGTCTGCCTAGTGGGCAAGGCCAGATGCAGCCACCTGGGAGTTTTAAGAAATTAGAATCATATTTAAGAAAGTATAATTTAATTTGGCATTAAATACTAAGTGTAAAGAGCAAACGTTTTAGGGTAAACTGGCATTAGGTAGGTGCCTGCCACGTGCAGGGCTCTGTGCCCATCCTGCAGGGTCTTGGAGAAGCCTGAGAGGTGGCACACAGAGGGCCTCAGTAAACAAGTTGAATTGAATTGAGTGAGACCCCGTCTTTGCACGACCCCTTCAGCCTGGTGGGAAGACAGCAAATAGCTGCAAGTCATTAATGGTGGGACACGTGGCCTCTGCTGTGGAGGGCAGCCCACAGGGCCGGTGTCCAGGTAGGGCTTGGGCTGGCCTTGGAAGCTGTGAGCTCATGGGTGGGGCTCTAGGAGGGGCAGGTGTCGGGAGTGGAGAACAGCAGCCGCAAAGGCTTGGAGGGCAGGATGAGCCCAGTGCCACTGGGGGCAGCCTCCCCCCAGCAGCCTTGGCCAGAGAGGGTTGATTCTCCCCTCTACATGGCTGGGAAACTGAGGCCAGGGTTTCCCGCCGCTGGCTGGCCTGCCTGCCTTCCCAGGGGCAGAGTCCCCAGGGTGGCTCAGGGCCCCTCTGCCTTCCCGTTCCAGGCTCGGCATGGAGCACGACGGCCAGGGGAACGGCTGCGCGGACGAGACCAGCCTGGGCAGCGTCATGGCGCCCCTGGTGCAGGCTGCCTTCCACCGCTTCCACTGGTCCCGATGCAGCAAGCTGGAGCTCAGCCGCTACCTCCCGTAGGTCACCTCCGCCCTCGGGGCTGGGACGGGGGAGCACACAGCTGGCCAGTCTGAGCAGAGGTCACACAGCTAGCTGGCTGTCTCCCCCAAGTCAGCACCCCCCCCTGCCTCCCACCTGAACACCTCCATTAGCATCACAGGTGGGTTAGCCCAGTGTTTCCCGGTGTGCTCAGGTGACCACTTGCATAAATTCCCATTAAAAATGCAGATCCCCCGGCCCCACCCAAGATGGTGAGTTGGATTCTGCCCCGGGTTGTGTCTAGGAATCTGGGTTTCCCAAGCACTGCAGGTGGTACTTACGCATGCTGAAGATGATGAGCCCCGGGCAGGGCTGGGTCCCACTGTCTCCCCGAGGCCCCAGAGGGACAGGCATGTCCAACAGTGCTTCCTGCTCCCCCACCTCCCCACCCATCCCTGGCCCCAGCCCTGTGCACCCAACTCTGGCGTGGCTGGTCAGCTCCAGGGTCTTCAGGGACGTTCAGGTACAGAACAGGCATCAGACTCAGGAGCTCAAGGCCTGAGAAGGGGAGCAGAGTGGGTTTGGGAGACAGAGGTACAGTCACCAGCCTCGTGGGGAGCTGGCCAGGGCAGCCTGCCCGGTGTACGTCCTGCGTGGTGGGCTGACTGTTCCTCTTTCAGTGCAGAGTGAGCCCTCAAACTGTCTGTGAATCAACCCTTAATCTTGGCCATAGCGTGTCCCTCTAAGGTGGGCAGAACTGACCCCCTAAGCCAGCTACAAGCTGAGCTCCAGTCCTGGGTGCCCTTGTCCCTGGCTGCAAACAGAGACCTCCTGGACTTAGTCACCGGGGAAGTGAGGTCCTGAGCGAGGGCAATGCTCAGGGCAGCCCGTCCTCCCCGGAAGGGATGGCTCCGGGCACCGTGTGGCAGGTGCAGATTCCTGCAGGCCTTCCCTGCTCATTAGAATCCAGCCCCTGGGAAAGGCGAGCTTGGGGCTTCCTGCCACTGGCCTGCCTCACCCCCCTTGCCTCCACGGACAGTTCCTACGACTGCCTCCTCGATGACCCCTTTGAGTCCACCTGGCCCCGGTCCCCGGAGCTGCCAGGGGTCGACTACTCAATGGACGAGCAGTGCCGCTTTGACTTCGGCAGCGGATACCAGACCTGCTTGGCGGTGAGAACCCACCCGGCCTCTGCCAGGCCAGGGGTGCCAGGGCCATGTCCTTCTGTGGCCCAGGCTGGTCATTCTCGGGGCACCTTCTGCAAAGTTGGCCAGTGGGCCCCCAGGCATGGTGCCAGCCACCGTGGGGGGATGCGGAGTGAACACCAGTGGGGGCAGGTGTGCAGTGGCTGAGAGAGACGGAGACAGTAGAACAGAGAGGTGGGCAGCTGGTAGGGTCCTGGCTGGGTTCCTTACCTGGGAAGCTCACTTGTGAGGCCAGGAAAGTGTCACATGAGGTGCTGGGCTCTGGCCTGGCAGAGCGATAGTTCCCACACCCTCGAGGAGCTCAGCAGGATATTTTAGTTCAACTCCTCGCCCTCTGCACCTGCATGTCACCTCTCTCCAGGGGACGATTCCATGCCCCCTGCTGCCCAGGCCTGAGGACATAGATACAAGGGAGCACGACCCTGTCACTACCCTGCAGGACAGGGCAGGAGGAGACCCTTGAGCATAGAGATGAGATAGAGCCACCCAGGAGTGGACCCCACAGCTGCTAACCAGGCCCAGGCTGAGATGTCAGAACATGGGACATCTCAGGGCAGGGGGCTTTCTGAAGGGGGCAGCCTTGGCGACTCGGGTGCTTCACACCCCTCATCCGGGAATGCAGCCCCCTCCTTACCTCCGCAGAACCAGGAGGCCCTGTTTGGCACCACGAGGAGCCTCATTATGTGGTCACCTTCCCCACTGTCCAGGCCACGCTGGGACACGTGGTCTGACTGAGCCTTTGCAGGGTGGAGGATTGAGACGTGGATTTCAGAGCCCAAGGGCTGTACTTATAGGACACTTGTCTGGCTGGTGGGGGTGATGAGAGACCCACCCCCGCCATGGCTGGGTGGCCAAGTTAGAGGGAGATGGAGTATCACCCACATCTGGGTGCTGAGAGGTCTGGGCTAGAAAGCAGGGCCCCCCATATGCACAGGGTTCAGGGGTCACGGGCCCAGACCTCCCCGGATCCTCAGACTCTAGTCCCAGCTCTGTGACAAAGTGGCTTCTGCAAAGGCAGAGAGAGAGGCCGGAGAGAGCAGGGGCCCCTGGAGGCCACCGGCACCTGAGGCAGGGTGGGGCTTGACGGGGCCGAGGGCTCTGGCTGCCTTCCTTGCAGCATCCGCCATGCCCTCCTCTGTCTCTGTCACTGCCCTTTGCCCCTTGGACAGCGTGTGGGAGCTGGAGAGCCAGTCCAGCCTGGTGACCCCGGCCCTTTGTCACGCAGTTCAGGACCTTTGAGCCCTGCAAGCAGCTGTGGTGCAGCCACCCTGACAACCCGTACTTCTGCAAGACCAAGAAGGGGCCCCCACTGGATGGGACCGGGTGTGCACCAGGCAAGGTACCTGTGGGGTCTGCAGCGGGGTGGGAGTGGCCTTCCTGGGGCGCAGGGCACCCCTCACCAGCATGGGTGCAGGTCCCAGGGAAGCCCCTGGCTCCTCCCTCCAAGTCTATATGGTATCGGGGCAGTGCTAAAGGACACGGGGGAGCCCCATGTGCAGGTGGATGTGTGTGGAGTCTTCCGTGAACTCCCCCTTTCTTTTCTCCCATGCCACAGCCCTTGGCCCCCACAGTTGGCCAAGGTTAGTGTGATCTCATCGCCCATCCAGCAGGAATGCTTACTCCCTCTTTACAGATGGGAAGAATGAGGCGCAGACAGCTTAAGGAACTTGTTGGGGTCCCCCAGGGTGATTAGCAGAGAAGGGGTGAGGGGGAGGCTCCAGGTGTCCTGCCTACTCCTCCACCCCCTGCTGTCTCTGTTTCTCCCACAAGTGTTCTCCCCCCGCCCTTCACGCAGTTCCTGGTACATGTTTGCTCCCTCATGCGTGCGTGGGTGCCAGGGCTTCATTTGTCAGGGGACCTCGTGTGGGGTCTGAAACCCACGTCTGCTCTCTTGCCGGCCCTCGATCACTGTGTGGGCCATTCATGGAACGTCACAGCCTGCCGACGCCTGACCACGCATCCCTCCCGCCCCCCAGGGTTGTTCTGAAGTTACTGAACCATGTCAGAGCAAGTGGGAGAGCTGGGAAGAAGCAAGGTGTTAAGAGAGGTGATTTAATTGTTTTTTGGTTCTTTTTTTGAGACAGGGTCTTGCTCTGTAGCCCAGGCTGGAGTGCCATGGTGCAATCATAGCTCCCTGCAGCCTCGAACTCCAGCGCTCAGGCAATCCCCCTGTCTCAGCCTCCTGAGTAGCTGGGACTACAGGTGGGCACCACCATGCCCAGCTAATTTTTTAAAAAATTTTTTGTAGGGATGGGGTCTCACTGTGTTGCACAGGCTGATCTTGAACCAGTGATCCTCCCACCTCAGCCTCGCAAAATGCTGGGATGACAGACATGAGCCTGGCCTCCAAGAGAGGTGATTATTTAGCACCAGTTATGAGCCCAGCTGCTGAAGACCCACCCCCAAGCCTGCCCTCTGCCCTAGCCAGGTTCTTTGGTTCACGTCTGTCCTGCCGACCGTCTCCTGAGCTCCTCACAGATGGGCAAGGCTTCCCATGGCCCTGTACAGCCCGTGGGCTCTACACCTGGCAGGCTCTTATCTGAGAGACTGGTCATACTTGCTCCAGCTGTTTTGACTTCTTAAGTTTTCCCAGGTGTTTTCAGAGTTCCAGGCTCTCCCCAGTCACAATTTCACATAAACATTAAACAGTGGTTAGTGATTTTGGCTGTATGTTGGAATCATATGGGGAGCTTTAAAATTCCCCACCCCTAGAACAGGGAGTGACTACCAGTGGCCACAGAGGGTCTTTTTGGAGTGATGGAAATGTTTCGGAATTGAACAGTGGTCATAGTTGCACAACTCTGCGAATTTATGAAAAATCGTTGAGTTGTACACTTGACATGAGTAAATTTTTTTATGAAAAATCGTTGAATTGTACACTTGAAATGAGTAAATTTTTTGGTATGTAGATTTACTTCATTATAGCTTCTTTAAAAAATCTCCAGCCCTAGAGATTCTGACTCAGCTGGTCTGGGGTGAAGCCCAGGCATCTGGAGTTGGAAAATCTCCCTGGATGATTCCACGGTTGAGAACCACTGAGTTCATCTCTTGGGGAAGATCCAGAGAGCTTTGCCCTGTTTCTTGTGTTACCCTACATGAAGGCGAGGAGGGGGGTTGCCTTGAGCAAACCCCTTCTTTGTTGTCTGGCCCTGTGCTGAGGGCTTTCTAGGTGTTATTGGCTTCAGTTCCTAGAACAGTCCCATTTAACAGGTGAGTAAACTGAGGCTCAGCAAGGTAAAGGAAACACACATAGCTAGTATTAGCGGAGCTGAGATTCAAACCCAGGCCTGACTTCATGCATACGCTCCCTCCACTGCACGGAACTACTTTCCCATGGCTGGCTTGCCTCCCAGGAACACATCTACTCATGGCCCCTGGAAGGTGATTTCGTGGTGTGGAACCAAGACCAAGTCTTAGGTAGTGGGGAAGATTGTGCTCCTCTCCCTATCAGCACTTTATTTCTCCCGGGGTGATGAACTCAATAACTGCACATGTATTATCATCATTAGTAATAATACTACCTGCCATTTCTGGAGGGCTGTGTGTGCCGGCCGGCCATCATCTCACTGGGTGTCATGGGCAGGTGCAGTTATCCACGTGTCCAGCTGAGGAGTAACCTCAGGGAGGTGACCCTGCGTCCGAGGTTGCTCAACTCCAACCCCAGGCTTGTGCTCTTGACATCCCGTTCTCTGGACTCCCCATGGCACCCGCCAGCCAGCAGTGTGCCCGCCTGGGTACCCTCTAGGGCAGGCTTGGCAGGAGCAGCCCAGGGTGACCTCACGCCCTCTACTCCACCCCAGTGGTGCTTCAAAGGTCACTGCATCTGGAAGTCACCAGAGCAGACTTACGGCCAGGACGGAGGCTGGAGCTCGTGGACCAAGTTTGGGTCATGTTCACGCTCATGCGGGGGCGGGGTGCGATCCCGCAGCCGGAGCTGTGACAACCCCCCGTGAGTATGCTTGCCTGGGGTGGGCAGGGCAGGGGACCCCCTCCTAGGACCGAGGGGCTTGGAGGGGAAGGTACTGGGGAGACAGGGCGCAGGAGAGAAGGTCCCCTGGGGTGGCTGTGTATGCAATGGAGGAGGACCCGAAATTGTTTGGGGGTGGCAGGTAGCTCCCACCTATATTCACTGATGACCCATCAGATCCAACTTCTGTGCATGTGTCTGAACTGGTGATTCTCAAACTCTCGTGTGCAGAAGGTTCCCCAGAGTCTGTGTGGGCCAAGGTTCTGCCAAGCCCTCCCGGGACCCTGGTCCTCCAGCGAAACTTGAAAAAACAGTGATCTAAACCCATTGCACATGTCTTCGGAGAATAAATTCCCAAGTTTCTTCTCTACCACACGGAGCAAATCTTCCTCTAATTTTTCTAAACTTAACCTCTTCGTAAAATCAAAGTCCCGCTCCCAAATTTCAGCACTGTTGGAGAGACATCCATTTCTCCCTTCTCATCTCCTCTGCGGGGATCCCCTCCCCTACTCCTTGGTTTTGGGACTTCTAAAGATTGCCTCTAGTTCTCCATGGCCTCCACCTTCCCAAGCTGAAACAGCCTGCTTAGAACAGTGTCCTGAGAGGTGGGGACAGGCCAGGGCTGGCATGTGGCTGGCCTGGCTCTAGGAACCCAGGGGTCCCAAACCTCCACATGGACAGGGCCTGGCCTCGCCCCTCAAGAGAGTGGTGTGACTCATACTGCAGAATCGCAGGGTCGCAGGATCGCCGTGGCCCGAGCATCCTCAGGAGTGGTCATTCATACCTCCAGGGATGTGAGGCTCACTACCTATCGAAGCAGCCTGTTCTGCTGTCAGATGGCTATATTGACCTGTTACAAACGTGAGCCAAACGGACTGCCTTGTAACGTCCGTCTGCCGGGGATCCAGAAGCTGGGCTTATACAAAGGCCCAGCGGTCCCTGCTCTGAGTGAACCACCTTGCAGACATGACTGACAGTTTCCCCCGTGATCAGAGCTACCATTTATGGAGCTCCTCTGACATGGCAACTATTTTTATTTTATGAGTCTTAAATGAAATAATGTGTGTGCTCTCAGCACCATGCCAGTGCAGATTAAGCAATTAACAGATGACAGCTGCTGTTATAATTATTATGATGACAATGTAGCACGTACTTTCTCTGTGCTGGTGGGACACTGCGCCCTTAGGTGATTCTCCCGAGGCTCTGTGAGTAGGGTGCTGCTTAGCCTCATGCACCTGAACACTTTCTAGCAATAGTGTGAGGCAATCAATCCTCTTGGCTTACAGCAGAAGAGAGTATAGCTTGCCTTAAAACACCTTTTCTTGTTATTCCTCACAGATGTACCAAGAGGTAGGTAAAATCAGAGGAATGATGGCCTCTCCCTTCAAGGGGAAATTAAGGCACAGCCAGGGACCTGGCCGAGGTTGCACGGTCAGGGCATGAATCTGGCTATTCTGATTCCAAATCGGTGTTTCTTTTCCCACTCCTTAGTTTAGTATGGCATTAAGTAGAAGTGGAGGCGAATTATTGAGTGCCTACTGCATGCCAGGCCCTGGTTCAGTTGAAGGGCTATGCAAAGATGAACAAGACTGATTTCTCTTCCGGCCCAGTTGAAGAGGGTTAGCCAGTCCCTGTGTCTGTCTGTCTGTCTGTCTCACACACTCACACACCCACACACAGCGGAGTAGGTGGTGTGTGCCTGAAGGTGGGGCAGCCAGAGAGGAAGAGGGATCTGGAAGGCTGAGCTCGGCAGCCCCAGCCCTGGCGTGTAGGTTAGCGGTGGCCCTCGTCACGCTGCAGTGAAAGCTGATTCCTGGCCGTGTGGGAAGCCTGGCCCTCCCTAGCACTCCCAGCCAGCATGGTCACCCCTGTGTCTGTGCCTGCCCCAGCCCAGCCTACGGAGGCCGCCCGTGCTCAGGGCCCACGTTCGAGTACCAGGTGTGCAACAGCGAGGAGTGCCCCGGGCCCTACGAGGACTTCCGGGCCCAGCAGTGTGCCAAGCGCAACTCCTACTTCACCCACCAGAATGCCAAGCACAGCTGGGTCCCCTACGAGCCAGAGGACGGTGAGTGGGCCCTACACCCCCTCCCCTCCCCGTGTCCCTGGGCAGCTGCTGGGGCTGGGTGTGCCCAGGCAGGACCTCCCGTCTCTGCACCTGCCAGCGAAGGTGGAGGGACAGTGGGGGTGCCAGAAGGGACATACCCTGTTAAGGCCTGTACATTGCACATCTCTGGGGCCACCGTCCCCATCAAGGCCACCTCTGATTTGTATACTTATGATGACAGTTTTCTAGCAGATGCAATAAAGTGTCTTGAGGAAGGGGCTCTTCACCCAGAGGTGCTGCTTGGGCCAGCAGTGGGGTTGGCTGTTAGGGTTGGGCGCCTTTCACACATCTGTCCTTACCTGTACGGAAACGAACTGTACAGGTGTGGGCGCCCTTCGCTTTACATGACCAATGCCCTGAGAAGCTCGGTCCTATCAATGCCATGTTTTTAGGTTTTTCTGCCTGGGTTGCCATTTCAGCAGAGTCACTGAAAGTGATTCTGTGGGGACCCTCCCACTGACCCCTCCAGGCTGCCCTGGGACAGACACAAGCCTAAAGGCTCAGGCAGAGGATCTGCATTTGGGGACCACGCTGGTGCCAGTTCCCATCTGTTTTCAAGCATGTCCAGTGATGGCTCCCGGAGCAGCAGTGCGTCCGGCAAAGGGCTGGGACTCATGGCGTTTTAGAGCCTCAGGCTGGAAGGACCCCAACAGTCCTCTGACCCCACCTGTCTCCTCTCTGCCTCCCTGTGACCCTGCATGGACAGACGCTCACTCCCTACCATGCAGCCCTCGGCCCAGACGTACCCATTATGGTGGCCTTTCCTCCCCTGAGCCTGGGGTGGGCCCCAGTACCGTAAGCTCTTCAGCTCACGTTTAGAATGACAGAATCATCAAGTTGGAAGGGACCTCAGAGGCCTATCATTGCCAGACCCCCCCAGAGTATCCCTGCAGGGAGGTGTCTTATCTCTGCTTGGATTCTTCCCATGCTGGGGAGCTCACCACTGCCTTGTACTGTTGGCTGCCAGAGCCCTGCCTGCCTGGGTGCGCTGGGCAGGAGCCTGCCTGTCTTCTGGAGGGTGGAATCCTTGCCGGGCCCAGTTCCCAGTAGGAATCTGGCTCCGTGCATGAGATCCAAGGTGGTCTTGAAGACTGTGGCTCTAGATTCCAGTCCTGCGTGCCGGAGGCAAGGAATCAGCAGGTGTCCTGGGAGCCCAGGCACCAGGAGCAGGGAGCCAGACAGGCCCCCTAGAAACTGGCTGAGGGAGGCTTGCTTTGAAAGCCATCCAGATCTGTTCAGAAAGCAAAGGAGTAAACACAGTGTGGGGAGGGGAGTGGCTGGGAGGCCTATGGGACAACGGGGCTTTGGGCTTTTCCCAGGACTGTTAGACAAATTCCAGGAAATTAGCTAAGCCCCCAACCTCCTTTTTTCTAAGAAGCACAGTAAGTGTTTATATGTTCTCTGGAACCTCCTTTTTAGGACATCTATAGCCCAGATAGAGAAGAAATCGTTTGTTAGAACTAGAAAAGACCCCTTCCCTCTCTGACTGCTGCTCCATTTTGCAAACCCAGAGACTACTTTGTGTTCTGCTTTTCTTTCATGCGGCCTTCTAATGTCTATGGACATGTTAAGGTACACACACCATCATGCATGTGCCCAGTGAACTGTTGTAGAGGTCAGAGCAGGACTAAAGCCACACTGCCTGGGTTAGAATCCTGGCTGCACTACTTACTGTAAGGCTGTGCAGCCTTGAACAATTTCCTTAACCTCTCTGGTCCTCAGTTTCCTCCTCTATAATGCTAGAACCTACCTCATTGGGATGTCGAGAGGGTTAAATGAGTTAATTAATGAAGAGCATTTAAAGTTGTATTTTAAGGGTGTGCAAAGGTTTTAGAAATATTTGGTGCCTAGTGAGCATTCACTAAGTGTTGGCTTATTGTTATTATTTTATCACTTGATTTTTTTCTATAACCTTATGAGACATTTCACTGACCAGGCGTAATAAAAATAGGGAACCAAAGCTCAGAGAGGTCAGATCTTGCCCAAGGTCACACAGCTGATCATAAGTGACACAACAGGGATTTTAAGCCCCTACTCCACACCCACTACTCCCATGCTGCCCAGAGCTGGCCCCCGGGGCTTCCTGGCCAGCCCACTTGCTCTGAGCCTAGCTGGGGGCTTAGCATGGTCCCTCTCTCCACAGATGCCCAGAAATGTGAGCTGATCTGCCAGTCGGCGGACACGGGGGATGTGGTATTCATGAATCAGGTGGTCCACGACGGGACACGCTGCAGCTACCGGGACCCGTACAGCGTCTGTGCCCGCGGCGAGTGTGTGGTGGGTGCCCCTCCAGGCCGCCCACCCTCTGCTGGCACAGGGAGACTGGGGGGCTGTGCTGTGGCCCCTCCTGCCCCTGGGAAGACAAGCATTGCCTCACCTGCCCCACGCATGACAGCCTTTGGCCCTCAACATAGCATTGTCGCCCAGCCCCGTTGAGGAGAGAGGAGACGGCAAGAATCGTTACCACGCCAGGTTTAAGACCTCACCCAAGTCACATGGCAGATTCGTGCCAGAGCCCAACCGGGGATACCTCTTGGGCCAGGCTTCATCTCCTGGCCAGGGCCTGGGGAAGGGGCAGGAGCCAGGGGGCTGCTGCCTGGGGTAGCGTTGGAGGTAGGGGAGCCTCCTCCCACCTGACCTCCCTTCTGGTCTCAGCCCGTCGGCTGTGACAAGGAGGTGGGGTCCATGAAGGCCGATGACAAGTGCGGAGTCTGTGGCGGTGACAACTCACACTGCAGAACTGTGAAGGGGACACTGGGCAAGGCCTCCAAGCAGGCAGGTGAGCTGGGTGGGCTGGGGCAATGGGGGGTGACTGGGGTCCTGGCCGCCCCTCTGACGGGCCCTTCCGCCTTGAACCATGCCACGGCCCAGGGTGTGGGGAGGGCCCCTGGAGCCCGACTTCCGGACCTTCCTGGGCTGCCCAGGGCTGGTGAGCCGGAAGCTGCAGCTGGTCACCTCATCTCCTGGGCGTGCTGCTGCCGGAGTTTGCGGCCCAAGAGCTCCAAGAAGTATTTTCCTGCCAGGCAATGTGATAAGATGAGAGCTCAGTCATCTCTTTGGCCCTAAGACTCTTGCTGGGAGGAAAGGATCAGCCAGGGCTGAAATAGTAGCCAAGACTGGACTGATAATTTTCTTTTCCTCTCTTAATGTTTTTTTTTTTTAAACCTGTGACACCTCTTACTTTGAACTCCTAGGATCTTTGAGTTCCTTGACTTTCATCTCCACCTCCAATCTGACCAAACTTGCTGGAGAAAAGGGCCAGATGTTAGTCCTTTACACTTTAGTATGAACTGGATCTATTTCTCCTTTGGGATATTGCAGTTTTGCCTCGCCTTTCATTGTGAAGGGAGAAGGTTGGTGGCTCCAAGAAAGGCTTGTTTCTGGGCCTTGGAAAGGGATGGCCATGGGAGTTTAGGACAGTCATGTGGGATCTTCATGGTCTGTTTCATCTAAATCCCTTCAGTAGCAAGTAGCTTAAGGTGTGGGAAGAAAGAAGGGAAGAGAAAGCCAGAGGAGCAAAAAGAAGGAGAAGGGTGGAAGTGAGAGAAGAAGAGAGTCACGGAAGTGGGAAACAATAGTGACTCTCGCACGCACAGAAGCCCTTAAAATTTACAGGGCACGTTAAGCTAGAGCATCTCATTTGATCCTCCCAGCACCCCATGGAGAAGGTCCCATCCCTAGTTTACAAATGAGGAGACAGAGGTTCAGAGAGGTTCAGTGATCAAATGGGATGTTCCTGGGTAC
The DNA here is from genome assembly GCA_008086735.1 of Cheirogaleus medius. Lineage (NCBI taxonomy): Eukaryota > Metazoa > Chordata > Mammalia > Primates > Cheirogaleidae > Cheirogaleus > Cheirogaleus medius. The sequence continues at coordinate 43,006,019 of VBSM01003143.1, forward strand.
CCAGTGGGGAGTGGGGGATGCTGGCAGTGGGGCCCCCAGCTCAGGATGCTCACTGCTCTTTTGGATCCTGTGTGGCAGGAGCCAAACTGGTACAGATCCCGGCAGGTGCCAGGCACATCCAGATTGAGGCCCTGGAGAAGGCTCCCCACCGCATCGGTGAGTGCTGGGGTATGGGAAGAGGGCAGCGGGACCTGGTCCTGTCCTCCGATTTGGGGGAGCCAGGAGAGCATAGGGAAAGATTCTAGTGTAGGGGGAATTTTACAAACTTAAATAATTGGCAGAAAACCTCTTTTTCTTTTTCTTTCTTTCTTTCTTTCGAGACAGTATCTCACTCTGTTCCTTGGGTTAGAGTGCAATCATAGCTCACTGTAACCTTGAACTTCTGGGATTAGCCTCCTGGGTAGCTAAGATTGTAGGCGCATGCTGCCACGACCAGCTAATTTTTTTTTGTTTGTTTTTTGTAGAGACAGGATCTCCCTATTTTGCCCAGGTTGGTCTCAAACTCCTGGGCTCAAGGGATCCTCTCAGCATTCCAAAGTGCTGGGATTACAGGTGTAAGCCACCATGCCTAGCCTATTTTATTTTCTAATTTGTGTTGAATGGGTAACCCTTTCCATGGTTTGAATATCAGAATGTCTAAAAAGGGTAAAGAGTCCCTCTTCCGCTCTTGTCCCCTAGGGGCAACCACAGTTAATAATTTCTTGTGCACACAGATGGCTTTTAAAGGTAAACCATTTTCACAGAGTGTATCAGTCAGCTTTCACAGCATAACATACCACCCTGAAACTTAGTGGCTTCAAACAGTTGTTCATTAACTCCTGGTTCTGTGGGTCATCAGTTTGGGCTGAGCTCTGCTAGTTGGTTCTTCTGCTCATCTGCCTGGATGGACTCATGCCAGTGTTGTCAGTTGGTAGGTCTGTTGGGAGCTGTTGGTCCAGGATGGCCCTACTCACCTGTCTGGTGGTTGGTACTGGCTGTCACTTGGGGTTATGCAGGTAACAGGGCCATATCCTCAACAGGGAAACCTGGTGTTATTCACATGGTGTCTGTCCTGGTCCTCAAGAGTAGCAAGACAGGGCAAGCCCCAGTGTGCAAACAATTTTCGAGTCTCTGCTTGCATCATGTTTTCCAGTGTTCCATCGGCCCAAGTCACAGGGCCAAGCCCAGATTCAAGGGGTAGAAGAGAGACAGTGTATAAACCTGTTTGAGTGAGGAGGTCTCAGGTGGGCAGGAGTGGCAGGTAGACAGGGGAGTCCCGAGGGGCCCACTGGGAAGGCCTTGAATGTCATATTCACGGCCCCCTGTGGAGGGGAGTAGAAATTGCTGTGACCCTCTCGCCCCACTGGCCAGTGGTGAAGAACCAGGTGACGGGCAGCTTCATCCTCAACCCCAAGGGCAAGGGAGCCGCGAGCCGGACCTTCACCGCCATGGGCCTGGAGTGGGAGGACGCAGTGGAGGACTCCAAGGAGAGCCTCAAGACCAGCGGGCCCCTGCCCGAGGCCATCACTGTCCTGGTGAGCTACACTCCATGTGGCGGCCCCTGCCTGCCCCCTTGTCCCCCTAGCTGTCCCCCTCTGTCGCCGAGCTGGCGTGGGCCTGGTGAAAATCACCTTTCTGGCAAGGCCCATGCGCCCCTCCATCCTGGGGTCAGCTCCTCTTCTGTGCTTAAAAGCTGGCTGGATGGCGAGTGAGGAGGGGAAAAGGAAAGGGTTGTCTCCTCGCTGTCAGACCCCAGACGCCACACACGGGGAGTCTGTTCTCCTTAACACAGGGTCAGAAGTGGAGACTGGCGGGAGGTGTCGGCAGGGACAGGCTGGCTTCCTGTGTCACCCTGGCACCATCTAGAGTTAGCATGTGTCATGGCATGGCCAGCAACCGAGTCCATGAGTGGCATCCTTGGGCCTTTAAGGCAGCTGACCCAGAGGTGCCAGCCTCCAGAGAAGGGAACAGGGCCACTGTCCTGACTGGGGCCCATCTCTACCCACACCCCACTTCCTGGACCGTCAGCCAGGGCTTGTGGAGCAGGTATTGTTAACCCAGCAGACCGGACCATGAGGAGCTCCATCCTTGGCCCTGGCTGGTGGCAGGTTTTGTGTCACCCTCACCAGTTGGGGGTTCCTGGAGGTCAGACTGTGTGGCCTGTTGGTGTCAGCATGTTAATTCAAGCCAACACTTATTTTCTATTTGCCGTGTATGTATTGACCACCCATATATCCATGACCAGCTGATTTGAATACGAAGGCCATTTGCGGGGAAAGGACAGTCTCTTCAAGACACAGTGCTGGGACAATTGGATATATACATGCAGAAGAATGAAGTTGGACCCCTACCTCACACCATCCATAACAATTAACTCAAAATAGATCAAAGGCCTAAATATAAGAGCTAAAACCATAGAACTGTTAGAAGAAAACAGAGGGGTAAATCTTTATGACCTTGGATTCTTAGCTGTGACACCAAAAGCATCAGCAGCAAAAGAGAAAATAGATAATTTAGACTTTATTAAAATCAAAAACTTTAATGCATCAAAGGACATTATCAAGAAAATGAAGAGACCCTGTGCAGAATGGGAGGAAATCTTGCAAATCGTGTCTCTGGTGAGGGCCCAGCCCCAAGACTGTGCACATTGACCGTCTTGCAGAGCCAGGCCGTGCAACGCTCCAGTGAGCGGAACCGACTGGCAGGTGCAGCTCCTGCCCCTGTTAGAACTTAGGCGAGTGAGTGGAAGGGAAGGGTGTTCACAGGCCCGCCGCTGCTCTCTGCAGGTGTTTAGCCTGAGTTTGTCACGTGGCCACTGGTCTGAATGTCTCTCCCAATATCCAAGCTCGCCGCGACCTCGTCCCAGCATTCTCTGGTTCTGTTCCGACCCCACAGCCTTCTCTGGCCCTCCTCCCTGCCCCACTCTGGCCTTACTTCTCTCTCTGGCCCTGTGCGGCCTCCTGTTTCCCCTCAGGTGCTCCCCCCAGCTGAGGGTGGCCCCCGTGGCAGCCTGGCCTACAAGTACGTCATCCATGAGGACCTGCTGCCCCTTATTGGGAGCAACAACGTGCTCCTGGAGGAGACGGACACCTACGAGTGGGCGCTCAAGAGCTGGGCGCCCTGCACCAAGGCCTGTGGGGGAGGTACTGGCTCTCCCCACTCCGCAGGGCCTCTCGAGGGGTGGGGACGGGGGCTGAGGTTGTCTCCATTTGACATGTCCTTGCTTGTGCCTCAGTTTCTCCTTGGAGATCTCCAGTGTGTGGAAGCCTGCTCTGGGCCGGGCATGTAGGATAGGGATGGGGTACTAGATTGGTCCCTAGGGCAGGGCCTCTGCCTGTGAGCTCGCCCACTGTGGGGACAGGCACCCATGCAGAGCCACTTCCCCACAGTGAGACGGGGCTGTCAGGAAGGCGTCCTCCGGCAAGCGATGGGCAGGTGGGTGCGCAGAAGTACACAGGGAGGTGGGAGTGGCCCTCGAGGCTCCCCCAGGACACCGCCCCTGAGGCCCTGGCAGACCAGGCCCATGGCAGCCTGCCCTCCCACAGGGCTCCAGTTCACCAAATACGGCTGCCGGCGCAGACGTGACCACCACATGGTGCAGCGGCACCTGTGTGACCACAAGAAGAGGCCCAAGCCCATCCGCCGGCGCTGCAACCAGCACCCCTGCCCCCAGCCTGCGTGAGTGCTCCTGGGAGGGACAAGGAGTTTGGTCCTATGCGTCGTCTTGGCCCCTGGAGGAGGAGGAGGGCTGCTGAGCTGGCTTCTCCCAGCACTGGCTCGTGGAGACACAGCCCTGCAGACAGGACTCCCAGTGCCCACCCTGCATCCCCGTCCATCAGAAAGAAGAAGCTTCTTTTTTCTGCCCTTCCCAGCATTCTTTTACAGATGGGAAACTGAGGCCCAGGGTGGGGACACAGCTTTCCTCAGTAGTCCGGGGGGCCCGTTGAGGCAACGTGGATTTCAGTGGTTCCGTGCTCTGAGTGCAGGCCAGGATGCTGTCCACCGCCTACTCCCTGCCCAGTCCTCAGCAGTCCAGGGACCCTGCCTGGCCTGCCAGCCCTCAGCCGTGGTCCAGCCCCTGATTTTGATTCCCCGGCCTGGGGCGCACTCTGAGCACAAGGTTGTGTTCTTGGCATTATGTGGAGGAGCCTTTGGGGAGAAGAGAGCTGTGACTTGTGGAGGACTCAAGCTTAGGCCTCAGCCTGTTGCAGAGCCAGTAGCAGGACATCCTCGGCCTCCACGAGGCTCCCTGGCACCCCCAGGCAGGCCGAGGCTGAGGGTGGCTGGCCGGCAGGAAACCGCAGAGGGCCTCGTCCATCGCCTGCTTCCCCGGGGTCCTCCCTGTGGGGACAGGGCGCTGGCCGGGCCTTGCTGACTGACAGCAGCTCCTGGGAGCCCCAGGCCTGGACATGGGACTGGGGGCCAGGGCAGGAGCTGGTGGCCTCCCTGTGCCCAGGCCAGGTGTCATACCCCGCCCTCCTCTGCCAGGACAGCTCCATAACCACCCTCAGTGCTTCTCTTTCGCGCATTACTTCGTGCTGTTCCTCTCCTTTCCCCACAAATGTGTGTGACCGCAGAGCGTGCAGGGTTAACTCCGCCTGAGATGCTGGGTGGGTGACCCCCGCCCTGGGGCTTTGTTTTGGTTTCTGCAGGAAGGGGTTGAAAGAGCCCTGGTTTCTATCAAAGGCCTCGGGAAACCCACGGGGAGTAGGAGTTGGGGAGTCCCCTCCCTCCACCCCCACCAGAGCAGTTTTGCTTTTGTCTAACTTGTCCAGCAGGTGACTGCCCAAGAGGCTGTTGGCAGTTGCTCTGTAGCTAAAAGACACTTGGCAGGCCACCAGCGTAGCGGCTCGGTGCTGAAGCTCTATGGGTGATGATGGTGACAGTAATAGTGCTCTTGTCCCAGGAGCCCCAGGGGAGGTTGGGGGGATCTATGATGAAAGTATGGCTTTGGTCTGTCTCGTGCACGGCACCCAACACCCAGCACCCAGCACCCAGCACAGTACCTGCACGTGGTAGGCACACAAATATTAATGGGGCATTGAGACATCCTGATGTCAAGATGGGGTAACCACGGCTCAGAGGGGTTTCTAGCTTGCCCAAGGACATCATGGTGCCAGCATTTAAGTATGCATCGTACCTGTTTTTCAGGAAAGAGTAGTGACCTCCCTGAGGCCACACAGCCAGGTGGACAGTCGTCATGGGCCTCGAGTGTTCTGAAGTCCACACACACTCTCTGGCTCCCACCTGTAGCTGTCCAGGGGTGGGAGGTGGCCCCTGGGAGGAAGTGTCTCCTTGGTCTCACTTTCTTCCTCCTCCCACCCTGTCTGTCTCCAGGTGGGTGACAAAAGAGTGGAGCCCCTGCAGCCGGAGCTGCGGGAAGCTGGGGGTGCAGACTCGGGGGGTACAGTGCCTGCTGCCCCTCTCCAATGGCACCCACAAGGCCATGCCGGCCAAGGTCTGCCCCGGGGACCGGCCTGAGGCTCGGCGGCCCTGCCTCCGTGTGCCCTGTCCAGCCCAGTGGCGGACAGGAGCCTGGTCCCAGGTGAGTTGTCCCCTGGAGGTGGGAGGGGCTTGGGGAGCCAGTAGCAGGGTCTGAGGGATTTTCTGGTGTTCCCTGCAGACAGAGAGTTTCTTTTCTTTTTTTTT
>VBSM01003143.1:43013835-43049592 GCA_008086735.1 Cheirogaleus medius
ATAATGAGTGAGATGTGCAATGTATGGGGTATGGTCATGCTTGAGGCTCTGCCTTGAGTGGGGAGGGGGCGTGGGCAATATACGTGTTGTTTTGAATGAAAGCTCACTGGCACTAGGGAAGCTCTTGGGATCTGGCAGGCTCTGAGTGACAGCGGTGGGGAAGGCTAGTCTTAGAGTCAGGGCAGATTGTGTCAGCAGCTACTGGGTCGAACTGGCCTTAGGGTTCCAGCAGGCCGTTTCAGCAGCTGTGCTGGCAGGACATGCAGTTCTTGGAGCAGGTGGTATGTGCCCACATGCTTTTTTCACCCTGGCCCCTGGACTCTAACTTAGTTGGGTGTGACAAGAATGACCCAATTCCTATAATCAACTTTCACAGCCCCTTGTGAGCCTGGTAAAGCACTCAAGAGCTATTAGCTGTTGTTTCTATTGTTCAACCTGGGAGGATGAGTCATGTTTGGCCCGTGGTTCTGTGCGACCCCATGACTCTTGTGTCTTGCTCAGTGGTCACATGTCCAGTGTAAGAAGTGGAGCCCTACAGGTTCTTCCTCATCCAGTGGAGAGGCCATGGTCAACCTGAAAAAGTGACCTGGTAACGCTGGGCAGCCTTGCTTTCTTGGAGTCCCTGCGCCTCCAACCCAGGACCCCTCATGACCCATTTGTCACATAGGAAGTGTGTCAGATCCAGGGAGCGATGTGTGTGGCAGCCCCTGCAAATGGTGGTCCTCTGTTGCCTGCTCCTTGCACCTACACCTTCCCCTCTTAGGGAAGAGGACACTTTTGAACATACCTCTTCGAGCCGATGGTTGGTGAATTGAGTGTCAAGATCATTGACTATCAGAGCTAGCAGGGTCCGTGGACACCCTGTCACCCAGCTCTCTCGGTTCATAGAGTTGGAAACTGAGCCAGTGGGGCAGCAGGTGCCACAATGCAGGCCCCTACATCCCATTAGCAAGATATATGCAAGTCAGCCTGCTGCAGGTCACGACCTGTGGTGGATTGCAGCAGGGGACTTTGCAGAGTGATACATAAAATGTTTAAGAACCCAGGTGGCACAGACCAGACACAATGGATGCAGGTGGTAGGAGCTGGAATGGGGTCCTGGAGGTCCCCCCACCCCAAGCCAGGGGTTAACTGTTTAGATCATGGAAAGCCCGGGTTGTAAGCTCTTTGCCACTGGTACAGAGTGTTTGGCATCGGGCGTGGGGTCCTACTGAGGCTCTGTGCAAGCAGCCCTTGCACGTCTCTCTGGGCAGGGGAAGGCGTGGCACTCTGCTCTGTACCCTTTCTGTCCCTGGCTGGACTCTGAGCTCACTGGCCCATCTTCTGTCTCTCCACTCCGGCGGCTGTGGCCTGGCCCTGACCTGCCACGGCAGTGCTCGGCCACCTGCGGGGAGGGCATCCAGCAGCGGCAGGTGGTGTGCCGGACCAGCGCCAACAGTCTCGGGCAGTGCGAGGGGGAGAAGCCGGACACCGTCCAGGTCTGCAGCCTGCCCGCCTGCGGAGGTGAGCAGATGGGGCGGACAGGCCAGGCCCAGCTCCCCAGCCTGGACCCAAGTCCCAGCCCCTTAGAAATCCCACACCCTAGAGCTGCTTCTGCCTGCTCACAGGAAACCTCCAGAACTCCACCGTGAAGGCTGACATCCAGGAACCTGTGACTCCAGAGGGGCAGTGGGTTCCACAGTCTGGACCCCTACATCCCATTAACAAGATACCAGCAAGTAAGTGCAGTCTTTGGCCGTACCCCCTCCCCACACCTTTCAGTGGCCCCAGTGTCGCAGCGAGGGCCGTGCGGCAGGGCAGGCCCAGCTTGCGCCGTCTGTGTGACCTGTGCTCCCTGGGCCTCGGATGCCTCAGCTGTGACGTAGGGATGACGCCAGTAGGGATGTACTGGTCCCTGGCCCCTTATCTGCAATTCCAAAATTCTTATTTATAAGTTTGGTGCCAACTCATTTGGTGGCAAAATCCGACCTGAATTAACAAAAAATCATTTATTCTTTTGCTAAAGAAACATTGCCATTTTTGGTTACAAGGTGGTATCACAGACTCCACTGAGGGTGTTCTGTAATATCAACACACACAGTATTACTTTTCTGACCCCAGAAGTTCTGAATTCTGAATCATATTTGGTTCCAAGATTTTCGGCGTAGCAACTGTAGGTCTGAGCTGCTTTTGTCGGGCTGAATCAGGTGGGAGAGCGTGTGCACTCCTGCCCAGCTGTCAGCTAACGACGGCAGGAGGAATAATTCGCCCCTGCCCCATGGTCAGGAGCCCATCGGTTCGTGCTCTCACCTTTCCCTTCACCCATCCACGAGTAGCTATTTGCTGAGCTCCTGCTCCGTGCCAGGCTGTGTGTGCCACTCTCCCTTCCTGGGTTCTGCTCTCCTTCCCTTCCTCACCCTCCCAAGGACCCGTGTTTGGCAAGATGAGAAGCAGAAAAGTCACAGACCCTAACTCCTAGTTAGAGGACTAGTCAGCTGTGTGACCTTGTGCAAATCCCTGAACCTCTCTTAGCCCAGCGACCCCATCTGTAAAATAAAGGGTCCTCGATGTGCCTTCTGAGCTCCAACCTTGTCCAGCCTCTGCTCCCATGCTGAGGCTCAGGCTGGACAAGTTTCTGGGCTTCCTTTTATTTTCCTTCCAAAAGCAAAGGGCCGGGTCCTGGTTCTGATCCTAGCACGCTGGTGCCATCTAGGGGCCACTAGCTTTCCATTTTCTCTGATCCTTCTCTTTTCCTAAGCCTGCCCCTTCCTCCCTCTCTCTTCGCTCCCCCCTCTCTCTCCCCACACCTGGCAAAGATTAACAGAAAGCAAAGCTCCTGCCTTCACATTCTGTTTGGAGAGACCCACGTGGAATCATTGCAAAGACATTTTTAGATGATATTTTAAGCAAAGCAAACTAGTACAGTGAGCACCCCTCCATGCCAGGCACTTAAAAAATGTTATTTATAATTATGATGTCACTATTCATTGGTAAATATCAGCATTATCCCCATTTTACAGGTGAAGAAACTGAGGCTTGGGGCTTAAGCGACTTGCCCAAGCCTCACAGCTTTTAAGTGGTAGAGCCAGAAACAGAACCTAATTCTGCTAGATTCCAAATTTAGTGGTGGAGGACTTCACATCCAGATGTGTGCTGACTGGTGGCAGGGCGTTTGCTTTGCTTGTCACCAGCGTGGATTGCCTAGGCGTTAGCCTGGCGCTGGCTGGAGTGGGTCCGATTCCTCTGGGTTGATTGGGAGGGGTGAGGGTTACCACTTACACCTAGAGCAGCTGCAGTGAGAGTCACCCCATGTCCCAGCCACACCCCAGACTGCCCAGTTTGTCTGGGTGAAGGAGATGGCACTGGCTGTTTGTAAAGGTCCCTGAGTGATGCCCGCGTGCTGCCAGGTTTGGGGACAAGTGACACAGGGCGGCGATTCTCAGACTTTCCCACACACCCGGAGGGCTGTGAGAGCACAGTGCTCCCGAGGGTTTCTGACGAAGTAGTTCTGGATGAGGCCTGAGAATCTGCATTCCCATCACGCTTCCAGGTGGTGCTGATGGTGCGTGAGTGGGGACATCACTCTGAGATCTGCTCTAGAGGATTCTAGTTCCCCTTCCATACAGAAAGGGCTCACTGTCCTGTCGGGCGGCCCCGTGGCCCCTCTGGGAGGAAGCTTTGTAGTGAGTCCAGGAGGGGGGAGGTGGAGGGCGGGCAGCTGGTGGGCAGGGGGAGGCGGGGCCTGTGCCCTGGTGTCCCCCGCTGATGGGCACGGGTCCTTGTGCTGTGTGTGCAGCAGAGCCCTGCCTGGGGGACAGGTCCATCTTCTGCCAGATGGAAGTGCTCGGTCGCTACTGCTCCATTCCTGGCTACCACCGGCTGTGCTGCGAGTCCTGTACCAAGAAGGCCACAGGTCCTGACGCTAGCCCAGACCCTGGCCTGACCTCGCCACCCACTGTCTCCACTCCTGGGAGCCCCTTGCCAGGACCCGAGGCCCCTCCAGATGCCGCGGAGCCCACCAGGGAGCCAGCGGGATCAGATGACCTCCAGCGTGGCCGACCCACACAGCTCCCAGGACTCGCGGACACAAGCTCCCCAGTGACCCAGCATCTTTCTGCTTCCCAGAAACTGAGCCCTAGAGCATTCTGGGGCACCTCCCCTACCACCCCAGGGGAACAGCCGTGGGGCTGGACTCAGGCACCTGTGCCAGCCTCCAAGGACAAAGGGTGGCCCAGGGAAGACCCGGAGCATCCAGGTACCAGCCTTCCTGCCGTCTCCCCAGTGACATGAGCCACGCCCCACTATCCCACCAGTGACGTTTACACTGTGAGCCGCCCGGGCAGCCCCGGCTCAGAGGACACACACATGGGGCAGGGGCAGGCACAGACTTCCTTTTAAATTATTCGCCTTCTTGTCGTTTGGGGCTTGATGCTCTAGATCAAAGGATGGGAGAGGGAGGAAGACAGAGCAGGACGAGCCCTACCTGGAGATACCTCAGCAAGCAGCCCGGGGCCTGGGCCAGACCTCTCAGAGGCTCCGGTTGGTCTCTTGTCACAACCAGGGCCAGCTACTGCCCCCTCCTCATAGCCACGGGGCCCCAGGCAGGTCTGAAGCCCCGGCTGAGAGCCGTCGGGGCCACCTGCCTTCCCCAGAACTGTGGAGACCCCGTGGGGACCCTGCCTAAGTGGCCCGTCTGCCCAGAAAGACAAAGCAGGGCCAGGGGAGGTGGGGCACTCACAGCAGGTGAAGAGGAACGGGCAGGGTGGATGTGGCGTGAGGGTTCCCGCCCCGGGGCTGGGGAGGGTGGGAGGCAGCTTGTCCCAGGCCCAGCTCTTGGTAGCCCAGGGCTCCATACAGCTCCAGCAGCCGGGGCCTTTGCTGGCTGAAGGGCAGCGCCTGTGGCCATGCTCTGTCCCTGCGGAGGTTACTTCTGTTCCTTCTGGTCACTGCAGGTTACAGGCTAGCCTCCCAATCCCACCCTGGCCCACCAGAGAAGGGGGCTCAGGCCACCCTGGGTCCCTGTCCTCACCGTACAGGGGTTTCCAAACTGGTGCTTGACCCCTGGCTGGACCAGAACTGCAGCTTTGGTCGTGACTCTGGGCCTTGAGGGTGACTCTGTGGGACACAGAGAAGCCGTGATTTCTCAGGCTAGGCCCTCAGTTGTTATCCCCTGCCAAAGACCGCTCCTGCTGGGGTCAGGGGTCTTCTCCACCTGGCTCAAGCTAGGCAAGAGCTGTGTGGTTCTCCGGGTGCTGGGGCCCCAGAAGGTCCACTCCTAGACAGGCCCTGCAGGTGACCAGGGCCACCCGGCTGAGTGCCCCAGGGCAGGATGCCAGCCCTGCCCCAGTCTGGGGTGAAGAGCACACACTGACCCATGGTGCTGCAGGGCCTCCTCTGGGCTCACCTGCCCTCCATGTTACCTCCAAGGGACAGGTGACAGCCCTAGACCCTCTGGCTCTCAGGAGGTGGCCCAGGTTCCCAGCATACCCACAGGGGTCCTCACCCCCAGGGTCCTTGCCAAGCGATAGAGGTGCTTCTCATTTCTTCCTTCCCCGGGGGGGAGGGGGCTGTTCTGAGCCAGCCAGGAGGAACAGGAGCAGTGCGCCCCTGGCCTGCAACCGCTTAGAGAACAGAGGGCCTGGGGGGCTCCCCAGGTGTCCTCTCCACCTGCTGCCCTCCTTCTCCCCCTCCCTAGGATGCTGGGCGCACACTGGGTCATTCCTGTGGGAACCAGTTAAAGGGCGTAAACTCTTGTGCCTTGGAAATCCAGGTCTTTAAACTTTTATGTATTTATTAACATTGCCCTTGGTGTTTTGTTTTGGACTCCAAAAAGTTGTATGTGTTTTTCTTTTTCTCTCTCTGTTTTGGAGGAAGCGGACAGTGAAGCGAGAACTCTACGGGGCTGGGCTGGCTGTAGCAAGAGGACTGGGGGTGGGGGACAGACGGAGGGGGCTGAAGTCTCGTCCCTCAGCCTCGCCAGACTGAGCCCCACTCACTCTGTGGCTCCTCTGAGGGGTCAAAATCAGGGCTGGGGGCTCCAACACGGAGGAGCTACGTGGCCTTGGCAAGTCACCGCCCAGAACTTGATCCAAAGGGTGAGATGCCTGGGAGATAGTTTTGGGGTCTGTAGGGCATTCTAATGTCCCTGTACAAGCATGCAAGGGGTGGTTTCCTTGGAAGGTGGTGAGCGCCCTTTCCCTGGAAGAATCCAAGAAGAATGTGGACGCTGGGTAGGAGGTGGAAGGAATGTGATGCGTCTTATTGGGCGGGGGGTGTGAGGGGGTGGCCTGAAGAACCCTGTGCTGTGTCATTTATGACTGCTGACCCACCCCTCGCCCCTTGCCCATGTCAGACATCACTAATCCATCCCCACACTGTTTCAATGTGTGTATCACAGGCCCCTCCCTGCCATGAATATTATTGCTTATGACAAAATTATATTTAAGTTATAAAAAAGGCAAATTTAAAGAAACATTAAGTAATAGTACAGGTGGTAATAGTGGCAACAAAATTCATGATGGGGTATGGGAATGGTTCAAAATTTGAAACCAAGGGCTCTGGTCAGTGGCTGGAGCACTCTGGAGTCCGGTGAGTCTGGATTCTAATTCTGGAACCTCCACTTACTAGCCACATGGCCTTAGCCATTCTGGATTCTTTTCATCACATGTGACATAAAAATCAATGACTTTTGTACAGCCATTCTCGTGGTAGCATTATTCACAGTAGCCAAAAAGTGGAAACAAGCCTTCCATGGATGAATGGATAAACGAAACGTGGTCTATACAGTCCATGGAATGTCACTCAGCCTCAGAAAGGAAGTTCGTTCTCACACATGCTGCAAAATGGATGAACCTTGAGGACATTACGCTAAGTGAAATAAGCCAGTCACAAAAGGACAAAGATTGTATGCTTCCACTTATGTGAGGTGCCTGGAGTCAAATCCATAGAGATAGAAAGTAAAGTGGCTGCCAGCGACTGAGGAGGAGGGAACAGAAAGTTATTGTTCAACAGGTGCAGGTGCAGAGTTTCAGTTTTGCAAGATGAAAGGAATTCTGTGTACAGATGGCAGCGTTGGCAACACAATGATGTCAATGCACTTAATGCCACTGAACTGTTACTTAACAATGGTTAAGGTGGTAAATTTTACGTTAAAAAATATTCATAAAAATCAACTCTTGGAGGAAGAAGGAATTTTATTGCCTCACATGTGGGTAGGGCTGGGAGGGGGGGTCAGGCGCATCCGGTGTGACTGAATCCAGGGCTTTGTCCCCATGGAGCAGTGATGATCAAGATGCATCCTCTGAAATTCCAGCGTTTCTCCCCCAGCACAAAATATTCCCAAAGACAGACTGTGCTTGGCCCAGCTTGTGTCACATGCTTATCCCGCCCAAACCAGTCCTGTGCCAAGGGAGGTGCCAGGCTTCATGCTCCCGGGCAGCCCCAAGCAATGGCCACTATAGTGGCTAAGGAGACTGGATCCCAGCAAGAACCTGGAGCCGTGGGTAGAAGATGGAAGGGAAAATCTGTCTTCATGCCTCCAGGAGAGGCGCAGAGGAAAGGGAGCAGAGAACTTCCAGGGCCTGGAGCCACAGAAAACTTAGGAGTGTCCAGGAAGTGGCCGTGGCATTGTGACACTGAGGAGAGGACATCCTGATGCCCAGGAAGACTGGGGCAAGCGAGACAGCAGAGCCTGGAGACTCTGCCAGGTGTTGGCTGCCACTCGGGAGACATCCTCAAGGGAAGAGTGATCAAAGGCTTTCAGAACACATGGTTTAACATTGAACGTGAAGCTGTTTGCCAGGTTCACAGCAAATCCCCATCATCCACTGATCTCCACTGAAGACCGCTGCACGGGTTAGTGTGAATGGGGCATTCGGGAAATCCCGGGAACTGAATCTGCCCGAAGGGATGTGAGGTGGGGCAGTGTTGCAGGTGCAGAATGGAGCCATAGTCCATGGAACTAAGGCCACTTAGCCCATGAGCTAAGGCAGTGAAATAGGAGTTCAGGGTCACAGGGGACCATGACATTATAAATCTTCAATGCCTGCTCCCCACTCCAACTTTCCAGGGAATTTTCAGAAATCTCAAGGACAACACTGGACTTTCCAGAGGGTTGAGTCATCGTCTCCAGATCTTAAAGGATAGAGACACCCCGGCTGCCATCTGGGTCACATTTACATAATGCCCCTTTTTTCTAGATTTTGCCAACTGCCATGTTGCTAACCCTTATGCTTTTCAGAGCTGTGACCACAGCTTTTGACGAAGGCAGCTGCTTGTAAGGCAGTAGGGAGCAGTGGGTAAGGGCAGGGATTCCAGAGCCAGACTTCTTGGGTTTGGATCTCAGCTGTGCCACTCACTAACTGTGTGACTTTGGACAAGTTTCACCCGAGTGCCAATTGATTCATCTACAATATTGTACTGCTTTGGGGAGAATCAAATACAGTACCGCATATAAAGTGTGCAGGACAATCCACATGGTGCTCGTCCCAGCTTTTACCTAAGGGGCTGCCTCAGTGGCCAGCACGGGGGAGGAACTCCATAATCAGGAACAGAGACCATTCTGACTCCTGTGCGTCTTGGCTCTGGAGGGGCAGAGCCCCTTTCTCAGGCCACCCAACTACCACCTGCCCCTCATTTTTCTAGACCATAAAAGCAGCAGGTAAGCCCCAGGTGGGCGGTAGCACTTGGGCTTTCTCCATGGGTGGAGACGGTTCAGTGCAATCCTCTGTTCCAGAATAAATGATCCCCCACACAGACCTACTGCTGCTGGGAGAGCGGAACTGTCCTCTCAAAGGGAAGATGGGATTTTATTTAGCAGACTCTGCCACAGGAAATCGGGTGTTGCTGTGGAGGTGGTAGGGACAGAAACACCCCTGAACTTGGGGCTGCGCTTGAGTGAGGCAGGCAAAGTTTTAGGAGATCTTCAGCTCTCTGTGATTGGCTTCGACGTCTTCTCCTCCATGTCCTGGCTTGAAGAAATCCGGAGGACTTGTGCTTTCCCAATGTACTCTGGGGGAAGGGGAGAGACAGCAGGCAGGGGAGGATGAGGAAGGGCTGGGCCAGGCTCCAACCGGGAGCTGCCCGGGAGCCCTGGCAGATCCCTTCTCCTGGCAAGGCCTGGCAGGAGACGAGAGCGCGTGGGGAGCCCGAGTCAAGGCCAGCTTCTGCTCTCGGCTCGGCTGGTGGCCCAGGATGAGCAGATTCCCTTCTCTGAGCCTCACCCCCACCCACTCTTCCTTCAACATCCAGGTAACAGGTATCAGTGAAGTGTCTGCTCTATGCCATACGCTGCCAGGCACTCAGGACCCTCGACAGTCTAATGGGGGAGAATAAGCTACATGGAGGATGTATTTCCTCTTCTCTCCCCCCGGCCTGCTGCCCCCTCACCCAGCTCTGGTCTAAAGCACCAGGATGACTGCATGGCCTCTCCCCGGTGTCCCCCCACCCCACCCTCTATGTGCAGTCCACGTTCCACACAGCAGCCAGAGGGGCCGCCCTGCTTGCGACCCTCCCATGCACCCATGCTCTCTGCGAGAGCCACATACCTGGCCTTTCCCACAGGCCGGCCCCTTCCACCCGTCTCATCGCATGTCTCACCACTGTCCCTCCCAGAAGGCCTTGGCCACTCTGGCCAGCTTGCCCTTCCTCCGCCGTGCCAGGCGAGGGGAGCGCTGCTTGTGGGCTCTTCCTAGACCTGCAAGGAGCCCTCTCCCCACCTGCCAGTCCTTCTCCACACCTGCCACACCACCCTGCCTTGTTTGCTTGTGGCACCCACGCCCCTCGGGTGCTTTTATCTGTCGTCTGCTCTCCTCACTAGGACGTTAGCCCCGCAACCGCAGGAACTTGTCTGGATTCTTCCCCAGTGGCCCCCAGAGCCCAGCAAGTTGTAAGTGCTCAATAAATGAAGGAAAGAAGGAAGGAAGGAAGGAAGGAAGGAAGGAAGGAAGGAAGGAAGGAAGGAAATGAGCAGCTTCCTTGGGCAGGGACCCAAGGAAGGGTTGCCTCGAATACCCTGAGAAATGCAGCCAGAGTGGGCCTCGGTGGGCCCTGAGAACCACCCCCACGTGGAATCCTACCTGGTTTTTCGCTTTTTGCTAGAGGCGATGTTCTCGTCTTCTTTGGGGATTGACTACAACCAAATACAAAGGAGAGGCTGGGAAGGTCATTCTGGAAACCCACCCCTGCGGACGGCAGGCTGGGCATGGAGGTGAGGAAGTGGTGCAGGTGCGGCCAGCCGCCTGCTCCAGGGAGAGACAAGAGTCGCCCCTCCTGGAGAACCAGAAAGGGTCTGTCCATGGTTGACACATAGCTGGCCTTCCTGCGTCATCACCCCAGGCAGGACCCAGACAACAGTGGCTCCACTGCCTGCTGCAGCCACTGGGAACCAAGACCCTCCTGTCCCTGGAGCTGTAAGGGGACGGCCACTGCACCTCCCCCAGCCCTCCCCCAGCCCCTCACTGGGGAAGGTCATTCCGTTGTTCCTGAGCCTGTTTTCTCGTCTGTAAAATGGTGTGGGTTGTATGGACCGGAAATATGTAAGCTACGCAGCATTGTCAGGCAGACATGTGGTCACTCGGTATTGCTGGTTACCTTGCCGACATTCAGGCTCCACTCCCTTGCTTGTGGGGACTTCGGGCCACCCAGGGCACCTAGCTGGTGTAAAGGTGCTTTAGGCTGCCTGTGTCTTCCCACAGACCAGGGGCTTCGGGGGGACTAGATGCGCCTCACCCAGCCCTGCCTGGTTACAACTGGCGCCAGCAACCCTCTTGGGCACGCGGGTGACTGGCTGGTCTGGCTGCTTCAAGCAGCACGGGCAGAACTTGGGGGGGGGAGAGGGAGGGGCTGGGCCTCTTCCTCCAGGACTGGCCCAGTCAGCCCAGCCTCTGGCCAGCGCCGGGCTCCCTTCTCGGGCCCCATCGGCCCCACCTGGGAGGACAGGTGGCTGAAGGCGATGGAGCGGTTCCTGAGGGGCAAGCAAGGGTGCGGAGCCCACCTATAGGGCAGCTGCTGGTTTTCCTGTGGAGAGTGTTGAACCTCTTCGAGCTGGTTCAGAAGTCTTTCTGCAGGAATGGAGGTCAGGGGCTGGGGCAAGAACTGAGCCACAGCCGTCTGCAGAAGTCCCAGGACAAGGTCTTTCTCTGCAAGCACATCCGAGGGTGCAGAGTCCTCAGCCCCCAGCCCCCTGCCTGTCCTGGCTGGCACAGCCCCTCCAGCGCTTGCCTGACCCCGGTCAAGGGCAGCTTTCTCTTGCCATCCCACACTCTGCCCGCGGGTCCCTGCCGGCAGGGTTGGGCCCTGCTTCTCTCTTGGCCCCTGTGTGTTCAGAGTGCCCGGCCCTCCCACGTCCTCCTCCCACCACGCAGCATGCGTGTACCTTGGTCTTGGCCCCCCTGGCTGTCCTGCCTGCCACACCCCTGGCCCCCTCTGGGAAGTCTACTGGGGATGGCATTCCTCCTTCTCCTCCTTTACTCTCCCATCCAGGAAGTCTTCTCCAACTAGCTTCCTGGTTCTCATCACTCCTCATCCCCCTACTTCGGTGCACCCTCCACCCACGGTGCCAGTGTGCGTCTGCATGTGTATTCATGTGCTCATGTGTGCACACGTGTGCGTTCTCGTGTACTTGCACCTGTGTGTGTGTGTTTCCCAGTAGTGCGTGAGGGGCCGTGTCTGCTGAGCAGTCTTTGGACTTCTCCCTCCCAGGTGCCTAGACCTGGGGTCAGCATGAAGGAGGGGTGCCCTGCAAGGAGCAGGGCCACAGAAATTCTGCTGAGGAAAGGGGGAGGAGGAAGCAGTGGGACTGTCTGGCTGGGAAGAGTTAGTTAGGGGCTCCAAAACATAGGAGAGACCCCGGTGGCAGGCCCTGGGTGGGAGCTGAGTGACACCTGAGTCTTGCAGAACCAGAGAGCAAGGGCAGGACTTTGGCAGCCTCCACGCAGAGAGGAAATCATGGGGCTGTGTCCTCACCCTTGGGGGAAGCGTAGAGCAGCCAGAACTGGATGGCGCCCAATGAGTCTGTCTGCAATATCTGACAGAGGAGCTCCAGGATCTGTGGGCAAGAGGATGGCATGTTCCAGCCAGGAGCACAAGCAAACATGGGTTCAGAGGGCACCAAGGGGCCCCTCCCCGCAAAGCAGGTTCCCAGAGCCACAAGCTTGGCTAAACTTGTCCCCATGACAGTTCCTGCCTCCCCTCTGCATTGCACTTTGTCTCACAACAGTCCTGGAGGAAGATTCTTAACCTCCCTGACGAACAAGTGAAGATTCAAGGCCTTGAGAGAGGAGGGCACCCAGCAGGGAGTTGTGGCAGAATGAAGCCTCAGATAACAGACATGTGGACCCCTTATCCCCAGAGCCTGCTTGGGCTGGCTGGACCCCAGGGCCCCTCCCTGGAAGGCAAAGTCAGGGCTGGACAGTCAGCTCCTTGGAGACCCACCGAGTCCCACATGCCCTGGTCCTTGGTGTACGAGTTTCGGGAAGCCCACAGGAATCCCCACCCTGAAGCTCCCAGAGTCTGGAGACATTAGCAAGGAGGTGGGGAAGTCCCAGGGGGGCGCCTGAGGGTGAATGCGGGCTGGTCCTGACAACTGCTCAGCTCGGGGCTTCATCCTGGAGAGCAGCGGGTACACTTGGCTCCTAGCTGCATTCTCAGCCTGAGACATCTCTGGTACTTCAGGGCTCATTTTCCCCTGCATTCTCCATTCAAGCAGCATCAGGAAAAGATCCGCCTCTGACTCAGATGGGTAATGGGAGTTCCCTAGGCCAGCAAGTCGAAGGCGGCTGCGGCCACGGCTGGCTGGAGCTGGGCCTCGAGGTGGGAGGTGGAGCCCCCAGAGTCCTAGGAAAGTAGGGTCCCCTCAGCACTTGGCGGTCAGTCTTCTCAGGACCTGGAGGGGCCTGTCAGTCCCCAGCAGGTCTGTCTTGTCCTTGGCACAGTGGAAACTGGGCCGGGCCTCTCCCCAGGACTGTGCCTGCTTGGGGGCCCACCCTGACCCCCAGGTACCACCCACTGCAGCCACCCACCCTGATCTGCCCCTGGACCCTTCACCATTCTCCGCATCCAACTTACCTGCCCTGCGCCCCCTCCCCACAGGACCCGAGAACCTAATTCCAGGCAAGGTGAGGCCGCCCTATGGTGGAGAAAGCACCTTAGTTCTGGCTCTGCTGATGCTTCTCTAGGGAATCTGGGCCATGATATCACCTGGCAGGGCCTCAGCCTCCCCATCTGTGGCATGGGGGTGCCGGGCCCTGTCTGCTCTATCCACTTTGCTGCACTGTTGCCAGGCTCCAAAGGGACTGCATGTCTGAAAGTGCTGGTCACGAGGAAGGTGGCGGGATGCTGGCTCTACGCGTGACCTTTAGTGTGCATTTTAACAGGGACCTCCAACACCTTAACCCACTGGAGCAAGGCATGGACTCATCTCAGGCCTCGACGGGGAAACTTGAACATGGAAGAGGTGGGCTCTGTGCTCACGGAAGCGCAGGCGGGCCCCTCTCAGAGTGGGAGACCAGGCTGGGCCTCACCTTGTGGGCTGTGGGGCACAGCTTGCCGGGGTGTGGTTCGAGAGCACAGGGCAGGCCCTCCTTCTCCATGCTTCTCAACACCCCATTGCAACCCCCTTCCTTCCTTCCCTCATCAAAAGCCACAGCTGGAGCGGACCTTCCATGGCACTGTGTTCCTGCTCCCAATTTGGGACGACCATGGAACCAAGGCCCAGAGAGAGGCTCACCCAGAAACCTAAAGGCAGCAGGACGTTCGAGCCCAGGCTGGGATTTCCCGTCTTACAGTGTTCGGTGCCAGTGTCCCCGGGAGAGCCCATACCCTAAAGCAGCCTGCGAGCATCCAGGCTGGAAGAGCTGGGAGCCTGGGAGCAGAAACTGCCACAGTGTCCCCTCACAGGCCGGGGCCTCACCAACAGCTCCTGATCCTGCAGGATGGTCTGGACTCCTCCGTCTCTGCTGGAAGGCTGGCTCTGCTGGCTCTGGCGGGAGCTGCGGCGGCCACCAGCTCGGGTGGAAGAGGGTATGAGCCTACCGGTCTCAGCTGAATACTTGGCCCCCTGCTCCCGCAGAATCTCCTCCTTCTGCTGGGACAAAAGTGGCCAGAGTCCCCAGGCAGCCAGTGACAGGGGAGGGAGAAGGCAGAGGGCAGGAGACAAGGAGTCCGGGTCACACCTCCAGGGCACCCCCCAAATCCCAGCATCACAGCATTGCCAGGGACCCAGGATCTCAGCCAGGCCACCCCCACCCCGTCCTGGACCTCTCTTTGGGCACCCCAGTGCTTCCATTGTTGGCTATTCTGCTTAGACTGGCAAAAGCTCTTCCTCCTGGAACTCAGCAATGAAGGGCTGAGTGCTGGGTACCCCCTGGCCGTCACCGTCCTTCCCCCCCGGCAGGTCCTCGGTGCTGCCCATTCCCCAGCTGGGCAGTGAGCAGCGGGTAGAGCTACCTTGATTCCTAGCTCAACCGCCCCCAACGCCCCCCTGCAGCTTGGCATCCTTTCTCTGCCCTGGGAAGCCAGGCCGCTGGGCACAAGACCTGAGGCCTCCTGCCCTTGCAATTCCAGTAAAGATTGGCAGTATTCTTCTCCCCATTTTAAAGATAAGAAAACTGAGGCCTAAATAGCTTGGCTGAGTTGGCCTGAGTGCTGTAGTGAGTGAGCTGCGAGCAGGAGTGAGGAGCCAGGCCTCTGCCTCTCCACTCTGAGTGCCCAAGACACGTGGCAGGACCAAACTCAGCTGCAAACGGCCAGGCTGTCCTCAGACCAATTCCAGCCACCCTTCTAGCTGCCTCTCAATTGTCTCGACTGCTTTATCACCAAACGGCACCCTTAGGGTCACCCCATCCTGTTTGAAAACCTTCACTGATTCTCCACTCGAATTTGGAAATTCATAGCAGGCTCCTCCTCCCCACGTGCAGTCAGCCTCCTCCCCTCCCCCGCTCTGCCCTGTGCACCTGGTCTCTGGAGATGGCCTGCACTTGCCAGCTGCCGAGCTGCTGAGCTGCTGCGCTGGTGCCACTGCCTGGAATGCCCCCTCCCCCAGTCCACACGTGAGCAGCCCACTTCCATATCAGAGGCCCCCGAATGCCACGTCTCCTGCGAACTCTTTTTGGACATCTCCACCCAGGTGTTCTCTTGCCTCACTGTGAGTCTCCTCCCTGGGGTCTGTATTCGCTGGCCCCTCCCCGCCACTGTTAGGTTGAACCCACTTGGGAGGGATCTGGGTACAGAGGGGTGGATCCATCTCTTCTCTTCCCAGACCAGCTCCCGGCTTCCGCACCCACCTCTTTCTTCTTCCGCTGCTCATTCTCCTTGGTGAAGAAGGCCACCCGGGAAGCCAGCTCCTTCAGCTCCTTCTTCCAGGTCTCTGGGAGGAGAGGACAAGATCCTGCCCACTGATATCTGGGGCCCGCCCCCCTTCCTGTGCCACTGGGAGTGGGTGGAAGAGTCAGCGCCCCTTCCTGCCCCATCTTAAGGGAAAGGGTCAGAAGTCACACCATGGGTGAGGGCTGCCTCCTTTCTAGAGGGGACGAATGCCAATGTCACAGCCTGTAGCATTACCAGGAGATGCTGGAGAACATTTGGCTGCCTGTGCCAAGATGCGTGTGTGGTTTAATGTAGCTTTGCCTCTTTGGGTCCCTGAAGCCAGGCCTGAGGTTCAGAGGACATGGCTGGGCCCATTATTAAGATGTCAAACTGCTCCCTGGAGAGCTTGGCAAGAGTGCCAGACCTCTCTGCCCTGCACTGGAATATCACTGGCCCCAGGGTGGCCCCTGCTCCCTGCCCCCTGACTTTCCCGCACCCCAGTAATGGAAGGGATAAGACTTGGCAGAGCAGAGGCCCCTGGGACACTTCTCCAGCTCCGCGGCCGAGTGTTCTGATTGGCCGGTGCCCGAGCACACACGCTGCTAAGTCTCTCAAATGGCACTCCTGCCCATAGCTGCCAGTCATGCTACTGCAGCCCCGGAATCTGCTTGTCCTCTGCTTGTTCTTATCAAGCCCCTCAAATCCAAGCAGGGTGCGTTGCTGAGGGCCAGGACCTGGGGGTGGGGGTCACGTAGAGATGAGGCTGCCCAAGGAAAGAAGGAGAAAGGGAGGCTCCTCCCACGGACTCCACCTACACAAAAGCAACGGCCCTTTGCTTCTCAGGCACCTGCCCAAGGTGGGCAGCCGTGGGGAGAAGTGTGAGCCCCAGGGTAGAGAGGACGTGGCCTTAGTACCCACCAGAAGCAAGCTGGGGGTTCCGATTGGACTGTGGGTCTCTGATGGGGACAGAGATGTTGGGCATCAGACAGCTGGCTAAGAGTGTGGACCCAGGCAAGGGACTCAGAGAGAACTCGTCCTTGACGACACAGACAGGCTTCCCATTGACATCTGCGAAGGGTTAGAAGATGTGGGAAGAGAGGCCTGGCTGGACCCCAAGGGTGCCAGGAGGCCAGAAAGAGGCTGGTGGGCAGGGACAGCTCCAGCTCCACGTCTGATAACCACAAGCACAGAAATTGTCAGAGCTGCGCGGGCCCCTGTGACCGCCTAGACCAGTAACCACCTTACTTACGGGGGTGCTTAGAATGGATGGGGGAAGGGATCTGCTCAGGGTCACACAGCGAGTTGGGCAGAGACGGGACAAGAACCCAGGCTTCCTGGGACCCTGGTCCTCAGCACCTTTTGATTTCCTATGGCAGAGCGGCAATTTGCAGGTGTGAGGACACAGGGGTAGGCAGCTTAAAGATGAGGATGTTAAGTCACTGTCAGTGATGGGAGAGGCCTGGGCCCAAGTCACAGAGACACAGACTGAACCAGAACGTCTGGAGAAAACGTTGGCTCCATCGGCTTGTGCAAGACTGTGTGCGGGGCAGCCTGGTGACATGTGAAGACCCTCTGGCCTGACCCTGGGAGATTGCTACATCATTGTCGACAGGCCTCAAGGACAAGCCCTGTTAGGACACGGTTGCTCTATCCTCCCTGAAACACTGGTGCCAGGACCCCTCAGTCCCTGGGTTTCTCCTCGCTCACTGCCTCTCATCTCCTCTGCGATTTCTTCTCCTCTTCTCAACCTCTTAACCCTGGGCGTCCCAGGGCCCTGTCCCCAGATTCTTTCTCCTGTCCTTGCTGTTCCTCCAGCAGAGCCAGGGCACTCTTGCCCCTGGGCCTCTGCGTCTGCTGATCTGTGGGTCTGAGACAGACTTCCCCCTGCTACACACAGTTCCCACTCTCTCTTCCTGTAGTTCTTTGCCCAGATGTCATGTTATTGGCCAGGTCTCCCACGACCACCTTTGAAACACAGCAGTCTCCCCTGTGCAGCCTGGGCACCTGACACCTTACCCACCCCCATCCCTCCCTACTGGAGGTCAGCTCCAGGAGGACGGCCACTGTGTCTCTGTTGCTCACTGTCATACCCGCAGGGCCTAAAGAATGCCTGACTCATAGTTTACGCTCACTGAATATTTGATGCACGGATGGTTGAGTGGATGGAATGGCCTCAGTTAGAGGACAGAGCACAGGTCCGGGCAGAACATTCATCCCCTTCTCTGGTTGGTAAACTGGGAGAACCCAGTGGTGAGGGGATCCTGTAGGGCTGTGGTCCCCAACCCACGGGTCCCTGGCATGTTAGGGACCGGGCCACAGAGCTCTGCCAAAACCTGCCCATCCCGACACCTCCCCCAAACTGCCCACGCCACATCTGTGGAAAAATCGTCTTCCATGAAACTTAGGAAATGGGGGGGAGGTGATCAGCCAGTGAGAGCAAAGCTCCCCTCCACACACACCCCCACCCCCACCCCGTTCATAGAAAAATTGTCTTCCATGAAACCAGTTCCTGGTGCCAAAATGGTTGGGGACCTTGGTCCTGTGCTTCTCTCCCACTCTGAAGCCGAGTCCTGGCACGGGCACTCGCAGCTCTGGGACCCCGGCCAGGCCCCCGTGTTCTCTGAGCCCCAGCCTGGAAACAGGGACTGAAGCCAATGCTTCCTCCCCAGGTCTCAAGACCCATTAGTGATGCCCCCTCCGCCGCCCCCCAGCCAGCCCTGGCTGACCGGCCCCTACCTGGGACGTGGGTCACACGCTGGGGGTGGGGGTGGTGCCTGGAGAAGAAGGAGTGGTGGCTGAGGCGGCCAAAGTGGTAGGCGCCAGGGGTCTGGTTGTTGGGGGTCCTCAGCGCCTCTGGTATCAGCTCTAAATCCACGACGCCTGGGGTCACCAGGTCCTTCTGTGGCCCGTCCTCCTCGTGGCTCCGTGGCCTCTGCCCTGACTTCTTCTCAGGTTTCGGCTCTGCCTTTGGACTGAAGGAGAGGGTTTAAGGAGACACTGAGGCAGCGTCCCCCGGCAGTGGTGCCCACCTGAGTCAGAACTCAGTGCTTAAGACAGAGTCCATTCCTGAGACACCCTGAAATCTGGCTTCCTGGATGTCACCACCACCCCCTGATCCCAAAGCTGGGCCTCCCCAGGGTCCTCTCACAGCTGGTGCAATCCATCCCCCTGTCTTCCTAAGATGCCTTAGCTGGGAGCTGGGATTCATTTGCAGGAACTCAGATGACTGTCCCAGGACCCCAGTTTTCTCCCAGAGACCATATCTAAAACAAGAAAGAGAAGCCACAGACCCACCTCATCATCCCAACACCTGGGATGGAGCAAAGGGACCTTATGTACACCTCCTAGGGCCAAGGGGCTGACCCCAGCAGGGGCCTCTCCCCAAGCCAAACTGTTGCCAGCCCAGGAGAAGACAGCTGTAGGCTGTCACCCTCCCGCCACGCTCTCAGGCGCAGTCTTGGCCCAGACTCCTTGTCCAGGGGCCAAGGCTGGAGCATCGGCCAGACCAGGCTAGCACCCCCTTTCCCACAGGGTCCCTCCCTGGAGATGCAGAGGTAATGGGGCAGCTAAGGGGGCAGCTGGCAGGGCTGTGACGCTGCAGAGAAGCTTCATCCTCCCGCTCTGCTCCGCTGGAGACAGGTTCTCAGGTTTTCCATGCTCACTCTGCACCCTCCCCCTCCTGAGGAGTGTGCCTCTGCCTAGAAGAGGTTGAGGCCACTCCCCACCTGCGGGGACCTGCTGGGACCACCTGCCTTTTTGCTTTCTGCACTCTCTTCTCCCAGTGGCCCTGGCTGGAGGGAGTCCCTTTGGCGGAGTACTGACGACGACGACGATGACGACAACGATGACGACGCACTCCGGAAATGCTAAGCAAGGCATGCTGCCCCGGGACCCTGTGAAGACTTTGCTCACCCAGCCCCTGAGTCTGTTCCATTCTCGGTTCACCTGTAAGAAATCTGGGACTTAAAGAAATAAAGTAAACCTTCTCTGAAGGTTGCAGCTAGCTAACCTCCTCTACTCCCTACTAACAGAGGAAGACACCTCCTGAAAACCCCTGGAATTCCTGTGCTCAGTGCTCCTGGCCCCTGCTCCAGTCTGCTCCCTACCCAGGAGGGGCCCCACCTGTAACCTGGGCTAACTTGGGCCTGCAGACCCACTGGAGGCCTGGCCGACTGGCAGTGGAGGGCCAGGAAGGACTGCCACTCTTGAACCACCAGTCTGTTGAGTTCCCCCAAGGCCACCTCTGGCCTCCACTCTGCCCCTCAACCCCCTAGGTCAGCAGGGTGGGCACTGGGGCCTTACCTCATTGGTGGGTGTTCAGCCAATTGCACGTCCATAGCCATTGTGTAGTTTCTAACAGAACAAACTCCAGTGCACTGACTACCAGTGTTGAAGATGGATAACAGGAACTCTCATAGAACGGTGGTGGGAGTGTAAACAGGAACAGACACTTTAGGGGGAAAAATTGGCAATATTTTGTAAAATTGAACATTTGCATGCTGTATCACCCAGCAATTTCCCTCTCAGATGTAAAAGAAATTCCTGCAGATGTGCAACAGGAGCTACTTATAAGAATATTCATTCCAACATTGTTCAAAATACCCAAAACCTGATGACAACCCAAATGTCCTGTGGCAGAACAGATAAATAAGCCTTGGTACATTCAGACAATGGAACATTGTATTGCTATGAAAATAAATGAACCACAGCTACACACAACAACATGCATGAATCTTATAATGCTAAGTCAAGGAAAGCGGGTTCCGGAAGACCACATAACATGAGGTCATCTCTAAAAATAAAAGTTCAAACGCAAGCACAATTATCACAAACGTGATAAAACAACAACAGCAAAAAGCCAGGAAATGCTAACCACAAAGTTCAGAGAGTGATTGTTTCTGAGGGCGGCGGGGAGGGGAGTTGGGTGGGAGATGTGTTAGTGGTGATATTCTAGTTCCTGGGTTGGGCGGTGCATTTACTGGTATTCTTTATGTTATTAAACAAACGAATTAGATGAAATGCATGAAAGATGATAGATGTCAAAACCAAGAATTGTGATTAATCTAAATGTCAATTAATCTAAATGACCTGAATATACATAGTCAAAGTGCTGGGGGTGGGTTTGGGCAGGAAATCAGTGCATTCTGAGAATTAACTCTTGGAGTCACAGAATTCGCAAGGGACCCCGGAGGTTCCCCAGTGCCAGCGTTCGTCAGGTTCCTTGTCTGAGATCAAGGAAGAGAGGCTTTCTGAGATGGCACAGCAAAGGACCAGAGCCCAGGCATTCTGACTCGCAGGCTCTTGGTCTTTTCTCTACAAACAATTGGCACAACCTCCTTTTATGAAAGCTTTGCACATCCTTGATGCTGGGGGCTGGGCTCTAGAGTGCTTAGATGCTTCGAGCTTGAGAACAGGGCATCGGGAGCCCCAGATCCACCTGTCTACAAGAAAACATGCTCTTTAGAACAGAGACTTGCAAACACTTTTGACTGTGATGACGGTAAGAAATTCATTTTTACATCATAACCCAATTCACACACACACACGTGTGTATGTATGTTTGTGTGTGTCTGTGAAACTTACAAGACTATAAAGCAATGTAAAGAATATAAAGCAATAATTACACATATCACATATGATGCACCCTGATATTTTTATCCTATTTTTTGTTTTCATTCTGTAAATGTTAGACATGACCCATTAAACTGGTTTAATAAGCCATCAGTGGGTCACGGCCTACAGCTGCCATAGAGAGGTCAGCAGGGACTCTAGCAGGCCAGGCCTGCCTTTTCCAGAAAGGGGCAGGTGGGAACCGCCACCCCCCACCCCGCAGTCTGTCCTGTCCTGCCCTTGCTCTCTCTTCCCAGCCCCCAGCCAGCCGGGCAGAGGGGTGTGAAGGTTCCCACCAACCCAGCCACAGAACTTCCCTTTCCATCTAGGGCCCTCTGGGCCTTCTAGCGTCCATCTCCTCCCCCAAGAGGTCCCTGGACTCACCGAGGAAAGTCCTTGCTATAGCACGTGGGCAAGAAGCCCTGCTGGCCTGGCAGGGAGGAGAAAGGGGACAAATCTTGAAGGGAGGCTCATCAGTTCTGTGGGCAAGGCTGCTGCTTTGTGACGGCATGAGCCCTGTGGTTGCTAGGTTACCCAACCCACAACTCCAGGACCACTCCCAAGCACCCCTGTCCCGCACCCACACTGTCACCTCTTGTCCCGCCTGGAGGGGTAGACCGGGCTGCTCAAGACCTTCTCCCACCAGGCTTCCCCTCCACCTCCCATCCAGCGCTTTCAGTGGGGACCGAGGGGTAGAAGGAGAGTCAGGGGCTGGTTTCAGCCAGTAGCAGGGGCAGAGAGAGTCTGGCAAAGGATGTTGGTCCGGTTCGGTCCCAGCTGTCAGCCCCACCCAGCCTGAAGCCTCCATGCCCAGTCTGCCTCCGTGCATCCTGCTTCTGGGCCTTAATTCTCAATGGTTATGTCTTAGAGAGGAGGAGATAGACCCCATGACCCAGAGGCTCCCTCCAGCCTCAGTCTCAGTGCGATGGCTGGGTGGCAAGGTTCTGGGTTTTCAGCTGGACAGGGGTTCAAATCAGATTCTGACACTCCATAGATGTGCCACCTGGGGTGAGTCACCAATACTGCCACAGATGCAAAATAGTGGTGAGAATCCTTGGTTCAAATTCCCTTTCTGTTACTTCCCAGCTGTGTGGCCCTGGACAATTCTCTGACCTCTCTGAGCGTTTGTTCCCATCCCTCTGAAATGGAGATGATGCTCACACTTTTTCTCACAGAGTTGTTGGGAATATTAAGTGAGTTAATGCATATTAAAGTGCTTAGAACAGTGCCTGGCACCAGGTATGATCTTTTTCTATTAGTGCCTCCCCTGGGTCTGTAAAATGGGGTACTTTGCCTACATCTGGGGTTATCTGAAGGACAAACAAGCTAGTGGAAGTGAAGCACCTGGTCATATGTCTGGCACTCAAGAGATGCTCAAAAAGGATGATAATAATAATTGTTATTATTGATAACTTGACAGAGGTAGGATTATGTAGTGGGATGAGTCTTTCATCTGAGAATGATCTTGGGTATTCACTTTAGCTCCCTGAGGCTCAACTTAGACACTTGCAAAGTAGGATGGTCCTTGGCCCACAGGGCTGTAAAGAGATCAGAGGCTGGGAGGGGTGTAGACAGGCCCTATAAACTGCAGAAGGACTGCAGATGGTGCTCGCGGCTGTCCTCAGAACGAGGTCGCGGGCCCAAAGAACCCATGGGGTGGGCCTATTCCAGGGTCTTTGTCCTCAGCACACCTGGCTTCACGTTGGTGCCTTGAGGCTTCTAGACTGTGTCTTCCCTCTGGGGAGCAAGAAAAGGCAGGTGGGTAGCTGCAGGCAAACCCGAGCCCTTTGGAAGTTCTGCCCCTCCCAGATGAGGGTGAGGAATAGGGCCACTGTGGTGGCCACTGCAGGGTGGCCTCTGATCTTGGCCTGCTCCAAATGCCTCTCCATCCACACCAGGCAGAATGTTCCCTGTCTGAGCTCTGGCTTCTCCTGGGCCTGTCTCTGCAGGAACGAGGTGATCTCTTTGAAATCCCTCTGAAAACCCCCTTTTCCGTGCTCCTGGGCGTCCTGCTGACTATTAAGATAGATGATACTGTGTTTGGAAGAAGAGAGGGCTCTCTTCCCTCGTGACAGGCCCCTCCTGCTGCTTTCAGCACTCTTGGGGGACTTCCCACCGTGGGAGCTGACACAGCTGAGAGGAAAACCCACTCTCACCCTCCCCACCGGTGCCTTGCAATGCCGCCATTGTACCATTTAGAGCTGATCACGAGGGTCCGCCTGCGGATTGCAGCTGGGGGGATGAAGGGGCTCCTTAGGAAATGTCTTCAACACTGGTTTGTAAGAGAAGAGCTGAGGAAATCCTTCTGCCTTCTGTCTTTGTGGAGGGTCAAAAACGGGAGAGAGATTTGTCAGCTGGGCATGGTTCAAGGCACAGTCCTCTGCCTACATACCACAGTCATAAAAGGAGCAATAGCAACCTTTATGGAACACTTCCTATGTGCCAGGCATCCTGCTAACCCATTTAGATATATTACCAGTGTCCTTTGCTCTACAGAGGAGGAAAGTAAGGATCAGAGAAATTCTTAGTTATATGTGTTGCAAATATATTCTCCCCTCTGTGGTTTGCTCTTCTGTCTTTAGATGCAGTCTTTTAATAAAGAGAATTCCTAATTTTAATATAGCCCAGTTTATCAATCTTGTCCTTAATAGTTATTGGTTTTTGTGTCTTATTTAAGAGATCGTTGCCTACCCAAGGTTATGAAGATATTTTCCTATATTATTTTCTGGAAGACTTACTGTTTTACCTTTCACATTTAGATCTATGATCAATATGGAATTGATTTTTATGTATGGTAAAGATAGGGGTCAAGATTCATATTTCTTCCCCATACAAATATCCATTTGACCCAGTACTATTACATGAACATGCTTCTCTGCAGTACCATCTTTATCAAAATTCAAGTATCTGTCTATGTGTGGGTCTGTCTCTGGACTTTTTGTTTGTCTACCATTGCTCTAATACTATACTCTCTTAATTACTGTAGCCTTAAATATTAATACATCTAAATATCTAGTGGTGTAAGACTTCCAGGTTTGATTTTTAAGATTGTCTTGGGTATTCTCGTTCTTTTGCCTTTCTGTATAAATTTTAGCATAATCTCATCAATATATACAAAAAATGTTTGCTTAGGTTTTAATATGAATCAGGTTAAATGTCTATATTTTTTTGGGGAAGAATTGACATCTTCACCATGTTGAGTCTTTTAATTCATGAACATGGTATATCTTTCCATTTATTTGGATCTTCTTTGATTTCTTTCATTAGCATTGTGTAGTTTTCAGCATACAAGCCTGTACTTGTTTTGTTCAATTTCTACCTCAGTATTTCAGGATTTTATTGAGCAATTGTAAATAGCATTATATTTTTTACTTTAGTGTCCATGTACATGTATATGCATGGTTAGGACATAGAAACACAATTTGTGTATGTTATTTTTGTATTCTGCAACCTTGCTGAACTCACTTATTAGTTCTAGGAGATATGTTGTAGATTTCTTGGGATTTTATGCATAGATAATGACATCATCAGTAAATCAGTTTTATTTTTTTCTTTCCCATATATATGTGTTTTATTTCCTTTTCTTGCCTTATTGCACTGCCTAGAACTTCTAATACGATGTTAAATAAGAATGGTGAGAGTGAACATCCTTGCCTTGTTCCTGATCTTAGGAAGTAAGCATTCAGTCTTTAACCATTAAATATAATATTAGTTGCAGGTCCTTTGAACATGTTCTTTATCAAGTTAAAGAAGTTCCTCTCTATTCCTATTTTTTATGCTAGTTTTTGTCATGCATGGATGCTGAATTTTGACAAGTGCTATTTTGCATAAATTGATACGACCATGTGATTTTTCTTCTTTAGCTTGTTAGTATGGTGGATTACATTAATTGACTTTCAAATATTAAACCAGACTTGAGTCCCTGGAATAAACCCCACTTGGTCATAGTGTACAATTCTTTTTATATATTGTTGAATTCCATTTACAAATATTTTGTTAAGGAATATTTCATCTTTATTCATGAAGCATATTTATCTGTAGTTTCCTTATTGTACTGTCTTTGTCTGGTTTTTGTGTCAGGGTAATACTAGTTTTATAAAATGAATTAGGAAATGTTGTCTCCTTTTCCATTCTCTGGAAGAGATTGTGTAAAATTGGTGTTAATTCTTCTTAAAATGTTTGTTAGACTTCTCTGGTGAAACTGCCTGGGCCTGGAGATTTATTTTTGTGGTGTTTTAAAATTACAAAATCAATTTCCTTAATAGTCATGAGACTATTCAAATGATCTGTTTCATATTAAGTGAGCTTTAGTAGTTCTTGTTTTTCAAAGAATTGGTCTATTATTCCTATATTGTAAAATTTAGGGTTGTTTTGTAATATTCCCTTATTATCCTTTTGATGTCTGTAGAATCTGTAGTGACATCCTGTGTTTCATTCCTGATATTGTTAATTTGTGATTTCTCTCTCTTTTTTTTCCGTCGGTCTTAATGGATGGAGGTTTATCAATTTTATTAATGTTTTCAAAGAAGCAACCATTTGTTTTATTGATTTTTTTCTATTGTGTTTTCTGTTTTCACTTTTGTGGATTTCTCTTCCTTTTGTTCTTTTTTTGCTTGCTTTGGGTCTGTTTTGTTCTTCTTTTTCTAGGTTTCTGAGGTGAGTGCTTAGATTATTGATTGGAGACTTTTCATCTTTTCTAATGTATGCATTTAGTGCTATATATTTCCCTCCTGGTACTGCATTAGCAGTGTCCCGCAAATCTACATATGCTATGTCTTAATTTTCTTTCCATTCAATGTATTTTAAAAATTTCCCTTGAAACTGTCTCTTTGAACCATGAATTGTTTAGAAGTGTGTTATTTAGTTTCCAAATATTTGGAGATTTCCCTCTTATCTTTATGGATTTCTTGTTTGATTCTATTGTGGTTGGAAAACATTCTCTGTATGATTTTAACTCTCTAAATGTGTTGAGGTTTGTTTATGGCTCAGGATATGGTCTATACTGGTATACATTCTATGGACACTTGAAAAGAACGTACATTCAGCTGTTGTTGGATGAGGTGTTTTATAAATGCCAATCAGATTCTATTGGCTGATGGTGGTGTTGAATTCTTATATATCCTTGCTGATTTTCTATCTCGTCCTATCAATTGTTGAAAGAGGGGTATTGAAGCTTCCAATTATAATTATGGATTTGTCTATTTCTCTTTTCAGTTTTGTCAGTTTTTTTCTTCACATGTTTTATGACTGTTGTTTTGTATGTACACATTTAGGATTGCTATGTCTTCTTGGTAGATACACACACACCCTCACACAACACACCCCACTATTATTTCAAGTACTGTTGCAATCCTGTTCTCTTCCTCTTCTTCTGGGATTTTGATGACACAAATGTTAGATCTTTTGTTATGGTCTCACAGGTCCCTGAGGCTCTGTTTTTTGTTTTGTTTTGTTTTGATTTTGATCTAGTTTCTCTGTTTTTCAGGTTGGGTAATTTCTATCACCCAGTTCACTGATTCTTTCCTCTGCCTCCTCCATTGTGCTATTGAGCCCATCCGCTGACTTTTTATGATACTTCAGTTATTATTTGCAGTTCTAAAATTTCCATTTTGTTCTTTTTATTTTCTATTTATTTGCTTTTTATTTTCTATTTATTTTTCTTTTTTGTTATTTCAAGTTTGTTTCTAATTCCTCATTGAAGCATTTTTTATCATGCTATAAAATCTTTGTCAGATGATTTTAATATGTCATTTCAGTGTTGGCATGTGTCATATTTTTCTAAGAATTTTTCCTTATCATCTACATTTTCAAATGTATTGCATAAAGGCCATATCTTTGTAGTGTTTCTAGGACCTATAGTGAGATCTTTTTTTTCGTTCCTGATATTATATTGAATTTGTTCTCTCTCTCTCTCTCTCTCTCTCTCTCTCTCTCTCTCTTCTGTATCAATCCTGCTAAGGGATATTATTTTTATTAGTTTTTTTCCCAAAGAACCAATTTTTCATTTTCTTGATCCTCTTATTTTTTACCTTCCTTCTACATTGTTTGGGTTTAGTTTGCTGTTCTCTTTATAACTTTTTGAGATAGATATGTAAGTCACTGACTTTCAGTTTCCTTCTTTTTAAATATATGTTTAATGTCATAACAGCTGCATCTCAAAAGTCTGTAAAGTTTACAGGAGAGAAATGCTACCTTAATACAGCTTTAACTTTCATTTCTTTAATGAATGAGGTTGGGTATCTTTTCATATGTTTAATGCTCTTTGTATATATTTTTGTGACTTCTGTTATACCCTTTGTTCATCTTTCTGTTGGTTTTTCAGTCCTTCTTATATGATAAATGAATTTACATATTAGAGATATTATTCCATTGTAATATGAGTAATTAAAATAAACATTTTTTTATACTTTGTTGTTTTTCTTTTGATTATGCCATGGACTCAGATTTTAGATTCCTCTCCTGCTATATGCTATGCTGCTGAGGACTTACTCACCTCCCTTTGGAGCTCAGAGAGGGCAGCTCATTTTAACTTGCTCTCCTTTGCTGGACTCTCATCCAGCCCCATGAATGACTCCACAGAACAGAGGCCAGGAGCATGGGCTCCAGAGACACCCAGGCCTGCCAGTCTCTAGCTATGTGACCTTAAATAAATTTTGACAACTCCTGACCTCAGTTTCCTCATCTGTAGAATAGGGATAATAATTCTCCTAACCTTATGTGGCTGTTTGATGATTAATGAGACGATGCGTATATAATCACCCAGCACAGTGCACGATGCATGGTATTTATTTTTTA
The DNA here is from genome assembly GCA_008086735.1 of Cheirogaleus medius. NCBI lineage: Eukaryota > Metazoa > Chordata > Mammalia > Primates > Cheirogaleidae > Cheirogaleus > Cheirogaleus medius. The sequence goes on from VBSM01003143.1 coordinate 43,041,523, forward strand.
CTGTCATTGTTTACCAAAATCAAGCAAGCATTTCACGAATGGCTGCTGTATTATCCTGATGTTATTCCCCATCAGTGCACAGGAGAAAGTCCTGCGACCACATGCACCTGGCTCAGCCCTATGTCTTTTCTGCTTTGTACGTGGAGTTTGGGATTGTGGCCAGTATCACTGGGTGCTTTGATGAAGGTTGGCTGCTCTGAGAGTTTGAGTCTCTGCCAGGTTCTTGGGGTACACTGACCATGGCATTGTTTGTGCCTTTATTGTCCTGAGGTCTACATGATTAGCTTTCTGATGGTCTTTCAGAAAAGAGAAGAGGAAAGAAGGGGAGTGTGGTTAAAGACCTCACATGGCTCACCCACTTGTCTCCCTGGGGTGACTAAAGTTACCTGGTTACCTGTCATCTGAGCAGGACTAACAGCTCTGGAGCTGACAAGTATAGACTGGTATAAGCCAGCAAACACTCATGTCACCCAAACGGAAGACCTGAGAAAGGCATCAGACTAGAGAGAAGAAGCCTGAGCTCTAGAAAGTCTAAGGTCATGGAGAAAAACAAGCTTCCTACATTCATTCCCTTTCAACTTAAATGTCTCTTCTCTGATCCCCATACCTAGTTCTCCCCTTACACTCTCTCAGTATCCAGTAATTCTTACAATTACCTGTATCTCTTCTGTAAGCCTATAAGCTCCAAGAGGTCAGAGGCCACACTTGCCTTGTTCATCACCAAGCATGGGGCGTTGATCTATGTGGTGGTTACATGGGTGTGATTTTTTTGTTTGTGTTAATTCATTAAGCTCCTGGTACTGTGCCTGGAGATCAGCAATCACTGAATGAATGAATGAAGGAGTCACAGAGTCTCAGGTATTTATTCAGACCATTCACCTACTGCACGCTTGAGTCCTAGCCTCACTCCTACCAAGTGTATGACAGTATTAGTCAATTAGACATCTCTAGTGACAGGAAGCTGTCTACTTCCCAAGGCTGCCTGTTCATTTTCTGTGCAGTTCTGTTGGCAAGAAAGTTCTTCTTAATATTGCGCTGAAATGTATCTCCTTGAGGTCTCTGGTTAGTATTATTGTTCTATCCTTTATGGCCACACAAATCAAGTCTGGACTTTTGCCATGGCAGCCCTTCAGGCATTTGCAGTTAGTTCTCACACCCACCTTTCTCCAATATAATCACAAAATCTTTGATTAGATACATACCGTTGAATGTCTACAACATGGAACAGCCTAGAGCTGTGGTCCCCAACCCCTAGTCCATAGCTTGTTAGGGACCAGGCCCCAGAGCCCCGGCACCCCCTCCCACCTCCTGCCTCTCCTGCATGGAAAGATTGTCTTCTGTGGAACTTAGGAAAGCGGGGCCACACAGCAGGAGGTGGGTGGGAGCGAGCAAAGCTTCATCTGTATTTACAGCTGCTCCCCATCACTTGCAGCCTGAGCTCCGCCTCCCCCACCCCCAGTCTGTGGAAAAGTTGTCTTCCATGAAACCAGTCCCTGGTGCCAAAAAAGTTAAGGACTGTTGGCCCAGAGAATACAAAGAGGAAAAGATGTAATATCTGTCCTCAGGTGGTTACCGGTCTTGTGAGGAGCCAGAGAAGTTAAGATAGATTGGGATGAATTGGAGACACAGAAGAAAGAGAGTTCCAGCCCACCTAGTGGTCTTGAGGAAGGTTCCACAGAGGGGCGAGCTATAGAATTTGTTTCATGGAGACCAAGGAGAGAAGGATATTCCAAGAAAAGGGAATAGCATATGTGAAAGTCTGGGGCTATAAAAGCCATGGTATGTTATGGGAACTCCAAGTAGTTCTATACGGCTGGGAAATCTAGAAGTCTCAGGTTGCCTGTTGTCCCAGAAAACTCAATAACATGTCCTAAGTTTCAGAAGTGTCCCAGATTGGATGATAAATTATAGGGTCACTGTAGGTATGGCTGGGTTGTAAAGTCTTAGGGTGAGATGGAAGTGGGGGGAGATGAAGATGGAGAGAGGTGGGGGCTGATCATGAAGGGACTTCTGGGTCAAGTTCAAGAAGAGCATTCAGTTAACTGGGCTTTCAGGTGCCTTTCCCTTCAAGGTTATCTCCTCCAGTTGGGATCTACTTCATAGACAGGTGAGTACATTCACTGATAGACAATTAGTGCTATGGTTCCCATCCATGGAGAGCTTACCAGGTAAGTGTTTTTCACACGGGCTGGTGGGAGACCCAGGTAACCTCTGCCGGTCCTTGTTTGTGCATGTCCTGTAATTGAGTCTCTGTCAGTAGGCTTTGGGTTTTGACTTGTTTTTGTGGTTGTGAGGTTGTGTCCTGAGACAACATTGGGCAATCCCCGAAGGGCCTTCTGTTCCTAGCTAGAAACTCTGTAAGGCTTACCTGGAGGGAGACAGCTGGGGTCAGGACATGGCCTACTAGCTATAAACAGTTTGTTTTAAAGGACTGGTGTGATTTGTGTATTGTAGGGATTCATACGAATATTCAGATGAAATGAGTTTAATTGGCTCTAAGATGATGCAATAACTGGGAATGTTACGTTAGATGTTTGGATGGGCAGCCAGTATAAATGGCTTAAACATTTGAAGTACTTGAATTAAATGGATAGTGGATAGTAAGAGTGGGCATTTGAATTATGTCCGAGTGAGTGGCTTCCTCGGCAGCATCTGTCCCTAAGTGGCAGGTGTTAATTTGCACCCCCAAACTGAATATGGCAGTCTCCCCAGTAGATCCACAAGGACTAGCTTCTGGCTGTTTCATCCACCAGGAAGCCAGTTGCAATAGCTGCAGGAGGCCTCCCAGAAAAAACCCACCACTGCTCCGACACTTGCATGCTCAGGAGGAGCCTGAGGCTACTGAGAACAGTCCTGTCACCCTGCCCCCCCATTCCTCCTTTGCCAACCTACAGTTTGGGGCTAGTTGGAGAATCTAGGTGTATGAGTTTGCTAGTTAGGCAAAAGGTTGTAAAAAAGTGACACCAACTGGGTGGCTTGAACAACAGAAATTTATTGTCTCACGGTTCTAGAGGCTCCAAGTGTCGGAGGAAGATGTTGGCAAGCTGGTTCCTTCCGATGGCTGTGAGGAAAAGCACCTTCCCGGTCTCTCCCCTAGCTACTGGTGGTTGCAGGCAATCTTTGACATTCCGTGACTTGTGAAACCATCACCTTGTATCTCTACCTTTGTTTTCTAATGGCGTTCTCTTTCTGTGCGTGTCTGTCCAAACTTTTCTTTTTTATGCAGACACCAGCCATATTGGGTTAAGGGCCCACCCTATGCCAGAACTACTTCATTTTAACTCATTACGTCTGCAATGACCCATTGCCAAATAAGGACACATTCTGAGGTGCTAGGGGTTAGCACTTCAATATATGAATTATTAGGAAACACGATTCAACCCATAACACTTAGGATAGATTGAAATAGCATCAATGTGAATACAATCACTCTATTGGTGACTGCTACAGCCGACTCTCATTTTATGGAAAACTATCAAGTCAGAAAGAATCTGATGGTTAAGGGAGCAGTACCCCAGTCCTGCTATGGCTAGTTAAAGGTGTAGCCCACTAGGTATGGGATCCTTTGCCCTGAGCCATGTGTGTGACTTCACCCCTGGGATTCTTGGCTTGAAGGCACATGTGGGAGCCTGCCGGTCAGGCACAGGGTAGTCTGTGGCTTTGGCAGTCTTGTTTTAATCTGTTATCTTGCATTCTGAAGGTCCATCTTCTAAGCGTATGCCATTGCTCTGCCCTGGAACCCACTTTTTTTCATATTTTGCCTGAGTAGCTGGTCTGTTCATCCGGGTCCTCTCCTAGCTGTACTACGCAGAGGGATTGTTTTAAAACACAAATGTGATACTGTTGGCCCTTTGATCGACAGGACCTCAGTGGCTGCTTGTTGCTCTTTGGATAAAGATCAAAACACTGTCTCCTACTGGAGGCTTGCCATATGCATCCAGCTTCAGTTGCATTTATTTAAAAAAACAATTGAACTGGTGAGGTTCTGTTTCTTGATCTGGGTGGTGCTGAACAACGGTGCTCACTCTGTGAATATTCACTTAGCTCTATGCTTCCATTTGTGGACCTGTCTGTATGTACAGTATATTTCAATTTTTAAAGAACTTCAAAACAATGGAATGAATTGCCCAAATTTCTGGGAGTTCCTTGGTTATATTGCCCTTTACCACCTTTTAGATCTCTTGACAATCACCAAACAACTAGAGATTTTTCTCTCTCTCTCTATCTTGGGGGGAAAAAGATAGAATGAATAAACAGAAGTGATCCAGCAAGTTACACATCATGGTCACAAGATAAATTATGCAAATTGCAACCAGAAAACATGGTCCTACAAAATTCTGTCTCTTTTTGTCCAGAAATTGTGATGGCTTACTGTTTCCTGTTGCTAACTAAGAAGAGTGACCTGCATGTTGCATCTGCCCTCAGTGCTCAGAGGAGATCAGGAAGGTACGATTGGGTAACTTTCCTTACCTCCTAGCACCTTCTCATTTACATATAGTTTATTTACTTGTTATGTTTTTTTTGTCTGTCTCTTTCCACTGGAATATAAGTTGCATTTTGCTCAATGATACATCCCAGGATATTGCAACCTGCATTTAATCGTTTAATGAATGAGCCCGAGGCCTACATTCTCAAATGGTAGCAGCCACATTGCCTGCCTGGGCTGGGCCCCTGAAGGCATGTGCCTTTGCCATGCTGGCCGCTGCTGCCCTGTGTGCTAGCCCTGCCCTGCCCTTCCTCTCACTCCCATCTCTCTGGTCACACTGGCCTTCCTGCCCTACCCCTGGCCCTTGGCACATGTGGTTTGTCAGCCGGGATGCTCTTCCTGCCCCTATCTGGTTAACTCCTGCTCAGCCTGTGCTCTCAGCTCAAGCTGTCTTTGATCCCTCTGCCTAGGTCAAGCCCCCTGAGCATAAAGAATAACTCTGCCCTTAGACAGATTTTTTAAAACCCACAAGAGAAAATTCTTTTCATTCAGTTTTTCCAGACATAAAAGGCTTTTCAAATCCCTTGTGGATACGGACTTCTCCTGGCTCCCCGGCCGTCAGAGGGCACAGGGCAGCCAAGCATTCCCAAGCCCAGCCCCTCTCAGGCAACCCTGGGAACTGGTTCTACAGGGTCAGGCAAGGAGCCGCCCTGGGCCAAGGGCTGCAGTTGCCCCATTGGTCCTCTGTTTACCAGGACTTGTATTACACTGGGCTTCTTCATCGTGTCCCATGTGTCCCATCTGTGTCAACACTAGGGAGGGCAGAGAGGAGGGTTGGCCTCCCAGGGCATTCTGGCAACAGCCCATCGTACACAACAACACTGGGACAAACACCCTCCCCAACCAGATAGCCACATGGCAGAGGGCCCTTCCCGGGAACTTGGAGACAGAGAGGTGGCATTACCAAACAGGTGGGAAGTCTAACCTAAGTGGGCCATAGAGAATTCTAGACTGACAGGGGTGGAGAGCAGCTTCCCTTCTCTACCCAATTTTGAGATGAGGAAATTGAGCCCCAGAGAGGGTAAATAGTGCATCCAAAGCCACACAACACAGAGTCCCAAAGCCAGAACAAGGACCTATAACTTTCCCTGTATTTTCCAGGTCTGGGCTTCTGGGGCTAGGATGTCAGGAATACTAGGTTCAATTTCCACTAGCTACAGGACCAAGGCTTAGAAATAGAAGTAGGTGAGAATGGATAGAATTTTGCTGCTGTCACCCAGAAGTGTACGAAATGCAGGTGTCTGGGCCCCACTCCTCATTCATGTGGTGTGCTGGAACACCCCGACACGTGGATTTTGTAAAGCTCCTCGCAGATGCTGACATTCAGTGCTATATGGGCAGCACAGCCTGGATGATGCTGAAGTCCCTTCTAGAGTGACAAAGCTCAGCTGTAGATATTCAAATGAGGCTTGTGCTGGCGTGTATTCCACTGAGCAGTTCTCAGTGGGGCAGGTCAGCTCCCTAGGGAGCACCCTGGAATTTAAAAAGCTTTTGGTTGGCACAATGATGGGTGTGGTTCCTCTGACATTCAGTGATGGGATGCAGCCCTCACAATAAAGAATTGTCCCCAGTCCTGGACATCTTCTGAATGCCCTGCCAGAATATTTGTGTAGGTGAAAAGCCAGTTCATAGTCACATAGGCCACAAACTCAACTTCACTTTACATACAAGTAGAAGTGGGTTTTTATTTTTTTTAAATATGGTTTTATTATATACCCTACCTGGAGTATGACTACCATGTTGAAAGTTGCATGTGTAAGTTGTCCTTTGTTTCGTTTGGAACTTTATCAATTCTTAATCCACAGTTGTGTAAAATCACATCACCCATGGCAATGTGGCTCACACAATGATTGAGTCACCAAGATACCCTCTCTATACCAGTCTACATTTGTAGCTTTCCAAGTCATGATAATTGTATGTAGTCTTATGAATCTAAGTTAGCCCTTATTTCAAAATGTCAAACATAAAGGAAAAAGTGACAACACTGTTCAATTAAACATTGTCTATTCTTAAATGCAAACTTACCTGTTGTAAGTTCATGCATCTGCCAACTTCATGTGTAATTTTATTATCTTGACTTTCATTTATAAAGTCATGGCACTATATTGCTATGTAAAAAAAGTTCTATGTGTAGATAGGTGCATGAGGATTTGGTTTCAGGATAACAAAAGGGAGTTACAAAAAATGTTTGTTATAAACAGGGCTGTTAGATCCGGTTGGTTTGTGACTTACTGATCTACAAGCAACAAAACCTGCAGGGAAATAGTAGCTCTGTAGCTCTCAGACAAGCCTTGCAAAGGCCTAGTGCGACTTAGAGAGGGCAAGAAGCACTAATCAACTTGTTAGGGTCCAGTCCTGATGGGGACTGAAGCCAGTCCTAGAACAAGGTGAGAGGGCTGGGCTGGGCTTAGCCACTCACAGAGCTCAGATTGGAATCTTATTTGAGTATAGGCTAGATGTGGGTGAAGGGGGTTAGACTAATAATTCTTGAGCATCTACTGTGGATCAGGCCCCATTTGTGTTGGGTACACATGTCCATCTCTTGCAATTGCCACAACAGTCCTAAGGTAGATGTTATTAACCCTTGTTTTACAACCGAGAAAGCCCAGGCTCATACAGTCAAAACAACTTGCCAGAGGCCACGCGGTGCTTTCTGGGTAGAGGCCTATTTTTCTGCCTTCAAAGCTGTTCTATCATCATGGGCTCCCACTGGTTTCCTTCTGCCAAAGGAAGTTTGTATTTATTTTGTTTTAGATAAGCAGTTGCTCCCTGTTTTTGATGTTTTGCTAGGAGTGATCTTGTTGTCTGGATAGCAGTGAGAGGCTTCCTTGGGAAATAATGCTAGGTCCTCTGAGGGCTCGGCCACTCTGACTTTGGTTGAATTGGTACCTGAGACATGCACCTGGGCAAGACCAGGGGCTCAGTCAAGCCATTACAATTCAGTGACTCATTGCCCCTTGCTGCTCAGTCCAGTGTGGCAACATCTGAGCACTTGCTCCCTGCTGTGGGTGTTCCATCTGGCTGGCCCTTAGCCTCTCCTTCCCCTGGAGGCCAGCTCTGTTGTGATCAACCCAGCTTGCTGCTGGAGCTGTTTGCTGGTTTCCTGCCCCTCCTTGGGCATTCTGGGCTCCATGAATTGTTTGCTGGCTTCCTGCAGGGGGCTTTCCTATGGGCCATTCCTTTCCAGGAGGGGCTCGGAGACTGCACACTTCCTAAGATCTGCCTACAGCCCTGTCCTGAGGTGAGCCTCCAAAGACACTGAGCAAGAGGTGTCAGGAACAAGAACAGAGGCGGAGGTGTGGGGAGTGTGCTCCTGCTTTTTAGAGTGGGGAGTGTGTGCTCATGCAGGAAGGAGAGTGTCACTAACTTGGGCATGGATGGCTGCCATTTTTAGCAGAACCAAATTTGCTGGCAGGAATTGTTTTAAAAATGCAGATGCAAGCACTGCAGAGAGATCCTCCCAGCCTAAATTAAAGAAGCCACAGAGGGAAAAAAAAATCCCAGACCATCTTTCTCCACACTATTCCCCACCCCCACCCCCAAGTCCTCTGTCATCAGTAAGAATTTCAGCACCTTGCTGGGTC
>VBSM01003143.1:43049692-43118223 GCA_008086735.1 Cheirogaleus medius
AAAAAAAAAAAAAAAAAAAAGAAACCATTGTGCCTTCTCTGTATACAGGTATCTAGGGAATTACTCCTCAAGCTTTATTGTGCATATATTAATATATCACCTGAGGATCTTGTTAAAATGTAGATTCTGATTCAGGAGGTCTGGAGTGGGGCTCTAAGAATCTGTATTTCTAACAAGCTCCCAGGTGATGCCAATGCTGCTCTCAGGAAACCGCATTTTGAGTATGGAAGCTCCACATAACCCCTCCGTTGCCTCCACCAGCCAGCTAAGTGCCTCCTGATGTTGTTCTGCTGTCGGAGGGAGTGTGGGGTAGGGGAGAAGGGCAGTCTGAAGTCTCTCTCCCTCTCTCTCTCTCTCACACACACACACACACACACACACCACAGCCTCATGGACTCAGAGTTGCAAGCCCAGACCCATGTTCTAGTCTGGGCTCTGCTGGGACATGCAGGAGTCGCGTCCTTCTTTGGGCCTCAGTTTTTTCGTGTATATTCTCTGGGCTTGAGCTGGCAAATAGCTGAAGGCCCCTCTAGCCCTCACATTCTTTGATTCTAATTAACCAACAAGCATATTTGAGATCCTGCCTGCCAAGTCAGAAGCCTCGGCTTCCCATCCAAACTCCACCCCATCCTGCTTGTGTGTCTTTGGGAGGATCATTACCTTCTCTGGTCTTAGTGCCCTTGTTTACAAGTTGGGAGATGATGAGAGTCACCTGACCTGGGCAAGTGAGGACAGAAACAGGGCCTGTATGTAAAGGTAAAGGCAAAGTAAGGATCAGTTGATATGTCTGAATCGGATTGTGCATCTGGGAAGAATTGAACAGACTGGGCGCCGTGTGTCAGAGTGCTGGGAGGAATCAGATGTGACCCTGCCCTCCAGTCATCTGGGTGCACAGATTCTAGATTAAAGGATAGGAGGGGTGGCAACTAAGAAGGTGTGTGTGTGTGCAGTTCCTAGGATCTGAAGAATTAAAGGAGATAGGGAATGTGGAGGGCATGCCTGAAACCCTAAAGTCTTAACAACTCTTGATAAGTAGGCATTGGCAAGAAGCTCCAGAACATTTTCTGACCCTTCAACACTGAGAAAGCATGTTTGCTAGGGAACAGCAGTGAGGGTGGCCAGGATATGGGGGTGTCAGTGCCTGATTCAGGCACTCTGGATGGTAGAGATGTTCTGGGAGTTCTGATGGGGAGGTGAGGAAGACAAAAGGAAGTGTGAATCCTTCAGGGCCTTAAGCGTCCTGGCCAGGAAATTGGGAAGTGCTGATGGAGCATGCAGAGGAGGGCAGCTTGATGACAAGGAATCTCATCCCAAAAGCACTAGATGAGGATAACCATGGTAGTGGTGATGATGCCCTAATTCTAGTGCCATGATGACATTTTGCAAGGCGTAGAATTGGGTACCCTCATTAGTGTCACTTTTGTTTGAAAGATTTCAAGACTTCATCTAGGTGTCACTTAAAAAATATATTGAAAAAATACTGTATGCAGGTCACGGATCAGTTAGTCACCATGCTGCCCTCTGCTTCCGCCAAATCAGTGCTGTGACGATATGGCGAGTCGTGGAAAACCTGAGATTTAGTGTTTTCATCTGGAAATGAAGGGTGCCCTTTGAGATCCCGGTGGGCCCTTTCACTTGAATAATAGAGAATTCTCAACATTGCTCGTGAAAATAAAGTAGTAGTGGTAGTGTTGTCGCCCGACACCTGCAGTTTCTTCTCTCATTTGGGGGGTGGGGTGTGGAGGAGAGGATGTGGATGGTATTTTCATCAAGTGAGTTTTCATATCCCCTTCCTTCAGGATCCACGGACCTCGATGGAAAAATCAAGTTTCCGACCCAGGAAAGAGCCAAGGGGCAAATACATTTTAAGGGTCACCCAATAAAATCTCAAATCCCGCCTCTGGAGACCCATCTCAGTGGTTGTTTGGGATCCGTTTGTACAATGATCTGCAGGCCGACTCTCTCAGGGGCTCCAAGTGACCAAATGTGACCAGATAGTTGGTTTTGTAAAAGGTAACCTGAAAGAGAAGTTGGCGATGTAGCGCAGACGGCGAGCGGCCCAACACCGGGCAGGATGAGACACTCACAGGGGGTCCTGGGTGCCGCCCCCGGCCCGGCCAGTAGGCGGCGTGCATGCGCCGCGGGAGAGGGAGGCCGGTCGGGGCGTGCGCGCGGCCGGCGGCAGCGGGGCCGCGCACGCCGGGTTCGGGACCAGGCCGGCGCCGCCGGGGCCATTTCCGGGAGGGGCGGGGCCGCCGGCGGCCGGGCCTCCAATCTCGGCGGTGGCGGCAGGAGGAACCCGAGCCCTGCGGCCGGCGAGTCGGTCGCGCGCGGAGGAAGGGACGCGGGAGGTGGAGCCGGGCCGGCGAGGCCGAGTGTCTGAGGGAAGGAGCGGGGAGCTGGTTCCGGCGTGAGGAGGTGGAAGGGCCGCCGCGGGCTCCGGAGGAGCGGGGAGGGTCGGAGCCGGGGAGCGGAGGAGAAGAAGGGTCCGGGACCGGGAGGGTCGGGGGTCGGCGCCCCGGGGCGAGGGCCAGGCGGGGTCGGGGGCGAGCAGATGCGGCCGGCGCTGCGGCCTGGGGCGGGCTCGGGCTGAGGTCGGAGGAGCGCGAGGCTCGCGGGTGCGCGGAGGGCGGGCGCGGGCCTGGCGGGAGGCGGGTCTGGACGCCCGCTGCCACTGCGGGGCCGGAGTGGCGCGGCCGGCGGGATTCGCGGATCCTTCAGCCGCGAGGGCAGGGTCCTGAGGAGGGGGCGGCGAAGACGAGAGCGAGGCCGGTCTCCTTCGAGAGGAAGTCCGGTGGAGGCTGGACCCGGGTTAGGTTGCATGGGCTGCGCTGGAGGCTCAGACCCGGCTCAGGGGCGGGCTGGGCGTTCCCCCCAGTGTCTCCGGGGGTGGAATGCGTTGTGGGAGTCTGGGTCTGGATTCGTTTCATCAGCCGTGGGAGGAATACCTCGTTGCAGCCGGATTCTGATTCGCTGGGTTGGGTTTGAGTGTGATAACTGCGAGTGAAATCTGAGCCATCAAAGGAGGGAGAGAACCCTAACTTGGTCGCTCTGGCGAGCCGAGTCGGGCCGGCGAGACAGTTTAAAGCTTTAGAAGTAAACAAACCTGGTTGCCTTTCACAGACACTGAAAAAGGGGAGCGCTGAAGGGACGGCTGGAAGAGGAAGATGCCTAGTACAGACCTTCTGACGTTGGTGAGCTTTTCCAGACATCCTCCTGGCTAGATGACACTTGTCCCCTAAGTTTTATTTTTAGTCTAAAGATCAGAATGAGTAGATTTCACCTCTGATGCTTACTTTTGGTAGCTTTGCATATCCTCCACCTTTGATTTTGGATTAATGATCAGGATGAATAAATGACTGAATTAAATATATGAATACGGTATATACAGGACTTAAACATTATTGAAGAAACCTTTTCAAAATTCTTTTTTTTTTTTTTTGTCCTCACTCTGAGTGCAGTGGCCTCATCATAGCACACTGCAGCCTGGAACTCCCTGCCTGCCTCAGGCAGTTCTCCTGCCTCTGCTTCTGGAGTAGTTAGGACTACACAGTCTTGTGCCACCTGGCATGGCTTTATTTTTCAAAATTCTTGCAGTTGGTTTTAATCTCTCTTCCCATACTACCAGAGCACTTTTAAAACCTCTATTATTATCTTTTATCAGGGTCTTTATTAAGTGCTTGTCTCCCAGACTAGAGTTTGATTCCCTGGAAGGCAGATATCATGTCTTATTTGTTTAGAGATGAGTAAACACCTATCATGGTGCTCTGAATATAGTAAATGATTAACAAATGCTTGTCGGATTGAACTAGTCTGAATTTAAGTTCTTTTGTTGGGCTGAGAAGTATGCCTGCTTTGGTAGAGGTTGTTTTCTCCTCCCCTCCTGAGATCTTTCTGTGCTGTTTGTTCACTGGGCAGGGAGAATGGCATTGCCAAATGAGTGTTTACCAGAATGACATTTTATTCTTGAGATATTTGTGATTCTGTATTGGCTCTTTAGTTTGAGAATTGTGGAGAGCCCGTAGCTTTCAAATAGCAATATGGAAGAAGTGTTTGTGTTTAGTTTTTGTTTAATAAGTTACTTCTGTGAGTCTGATATATCTCTTTGTGCAAAAATCAGTGATTAAAAAACAATTCCTTTCTCTATCCTTATCTTACTGTCCCAGAGACTTTGTTGTTGTCACTGGGAAGTTGGCAAAAATTGGTAGTAATATTTTCTCATGCTTGGTGCTGACTTCTTATAGTGGCAAAACATGTCAGGTCTGCAGGAGAAATAAAGGAGAGGAAAACTAAGTTGTAATCCATTCTGATTTGAGGCGGGCAACAAGAATGATTTTAGGTTGTATATGAGAAACATAGATAAATATTGGTTTATCCACAGATCCCAATGAAAAGTTTACCTAAAATAGTTTCTTGCCTCAAATTTGATGGATTTCCAGTGGATAAATAGCCTTATATAATTTTAAATTATTATTACAAGAGCACTATGATAGAAACATTGGAGATTATGAATAAACAAAAGAAACAAATTCCCCAACCCCACTCCAATAATTTTGTCATCCCGAGGTAAACTACTCCTAGTATCTTGGAGGGTTAATGCAGAATGACTTGTAACAATTGGAAGTTTCTATTTTTCCTCTTATAGCTCAGTTTGTTTATGTAAATTATAGATTCCTATATGTGAGTTGGATATTTCTTCATGCACAGAGATGTGCTTATTCTTGGGCTCATGGGTTTACTTGAATAGTCTGAGCAGTGATTACTTTTATTCAGATTATAAGCTTTGAAATCAGTTTTATTTTGAGGTATTTCTCTAGCTGTTGCTACTACCTTTCACTTCTCACTTGATAATCTAGAATATTTAGGAGTGTTACTTTGCCTGTTGCTGTAAGGAATTAATTCACATAGATATGAGTGGCCCTTGGCAATTATTTCTGAAGATGACATTACATGTTACATGAAGTGCTTTCACTAGAAAAGTTGTCATCCCTTCCTTGGCTATAATGTGCTATTTGGGGTTAAATGGTAAAGAACCAATGACTGGGGCTGAGTTTTCAATGGGACACCAAACCATCATGATCTGAGTTCAAAGTGTTTCTGTAACTATTTTATGTGGTGTGTAAGAGGAGCTCTTGGTCTTCCAACTGAGAAGAACGAACCCAAGGGAAAGAAAAAATAACCTCGGTGCAGTGTAACATCTCATAGAGTCAGAATCAGTAATTATCTTAGAAATCATATGCTGCAACTTTTTATGTTGTACACACATTTTTAAACATGTTTCTGATACATGAATATCCAGTCATTCATCCTTTCTGCTAGTGGAATAAGATGAACAAAAGCTAGGAAACAATGCAGGGTAGACTCAGGAATAATAATTAACTCTGGTAGCTGACATTGAGTGTATTTTACATGTTAGGTGCAGGAATAGATACTCTGCATACTCAGTTGTCGCAAAAACCCTTTGGAAAATATGCTAGTATCTTCCTTTTATACATAAAAAACTAGACTTATAGAGGGTAACCACACCAATTAAGTGGTGGAGTCCTCCCTCTTACCTGCCTTGTGACACTGCCTCTGGCAAGGGATAGCGGTTGCTGACCATTGCAATTGATGGGACAGGGTTTGTATGGAGCAGGAGGGGTGGGGTAGCCCCTCACTTAAGGTGCATTTGGAAAGTGGGGGAAAGAAATCGTTTGTCTTCTAGTATAGCCTTGTCTGAAAATACATGTTTTATTATAAAATGTTCTTGTTTGTTTTCCTTTACATTACATTTAGGGAATTATATTGAAATTAAGAAAAATTTGTCTATAGGTATAAAGTGATAATGTTTTAATTTCACTTCAGAATAGTAAAAGGGCATTACAAGATATTTGTAACAAGAAGGTGGCTTTGGATCATAGAGTTGAAAACCACCTGTGTGGACAGCATGCCATGAGGGAAAACTTGAAGATCACCTGGAGTCTTTTTATAACAGATTTCAAATCCAGACTGGGGAGCTTAGGCTGTCAGCCCTCAGTGCATTCCTACTCTTAATTTTGTCCTCATTTGGTTAGGGTATTTAGTTGGCCTTTTTCCCTTTGCTCTTATCTGACTTGTCATGGACTGTAATACTTTCCACCTAGGTCTCAGAGAGAATAAACTGAGTACACGTGTTCATCTACTGAGAGTTGAGATGCTTTCAGAGGGAATTCAAGTCCGAGGATTTTGTAGCCAGCTTTCTCCACTGCGGCAACCGTTCGTTTTATCCATGTTGTCTTCCTCAGTGCCAGGGGGTGGGATCACTTTACAAGTTGCCAAATACTTGTAGTTTTTTTTGGTTTTTTTTTAAGACAGAGTCTAGCTCTGTTTCCCAGCCTAGAGTGCTGTGGCGTCAGCAACCTCAAACTCTTGGGCTCAAGCGATCCTCCTGCCCTCAGCCTCACGAGTAGCTGGGACTACAGGCATATGCCACCATGCCTAGCTAATTTTTTCTATATATTTTTAGTTGTCCAGCTAATTTCTTTCTATTTTTGTTAGTAGAGACGGGGTCTCACTCTTGCTCAGGCTCGTCTGGAACTCCTGACCTCAAAGTGATCCGCGTTGGCCTCCCAGAGTGCTAGGTTTATAGGCGTGAGCCACCGCGCCCCGCCAAATACTTGTGGTTTTTAAGGAAAAAGTGCTTTATAAAGCCAAGTCTACCCCCTAGGTGGCTTTTTTCTTTTTCCATCCAAAGATGATGGATAAATTAACTGGTATTCATAGATGAATCCAAGTTAGCATACATAGGCTAGTAGTGCTGGATGGGGTTTGAGTGATACTTGTTTATCTAGGGCAGTGTTTCTCAATCAGGGGTGATTTTGCCCCACAGGGATATTAGGCAATGTCTAGAGACATTTTTGGTTGTCACACCTGAGGAGTGCTGCTGGCGTCCAACTAACATCCTGCAATGCACATAGTCCTCCACAACCAAGAGTTATCTGGCTTAGAACATCAGTAGTGCTCGGGTTGAGAAACCCTTGTCTAAAGTTCTTTAACGTAGATAATTGGGTATCTGTGTAGTCTGTGTTTTCATGTGGGTGGGGGAATGAGTCATTCCTTGCAGTTTGATGGTTCTCTGGCAGTGTTACTTGGGGTTATTTTGCCCAGGGATCAAGCCCTGCTGCTCTGGAATATGTATTAAGGAGTAGACAGCATGCCCTTCTGCAGCAGAGCAAAATTCTTAAGAAATGCTTTGCTTTGTAGTGTTTCTATGGTCCCCTTTTCATGTTTTGAAAGCAGCAGGCCTTTCTCAGTTTTGTTTTTTGGATTCAAAAATCTAATCTTTTCAGATCTTTGAGCTTTGTCTTTGACCCTGGAATCTTTTTGAGGGATGTTTTCTTTCTCAATAAACTGAAATATTGACATTAAAAGCTCATTTCTATTATTTCAACCTTTGTCTTGTTTGTAGGATTAGCTAGAAGAAAGGAAAAATTCATTGGGACTGAGAGGTAGGACATTTAAAATTTTGTTGGCATTTGAGTGACCATTATAGGATGAGCACTGTATTTGGCATTCTCCCAATCTTACAAATGATAAAATAATTTCTCCAGCCTTTGATCTAATGAGAAGGGGAGTTATAAATAGATAAAATCCAAATCCCAGTATTTGGCTTAGTTTTGCAGTCTGTGTCAGGAATTTTTAGTAACATTTACCTTCTTAATTAGGTTTTGCCCAATCTAATATTACATACAGTTTGTACACATTGGTGGCAGAATTGAGAATCAGCCAGGGGTTAAGAATTTTCCATAGAGAATTGATTTGTAGTGAGTCATTCTGTATGTGTAAATATACGGAACCGAATTAGCATGCGGTAGGGTGAAGGAAGCCATCTGGGAGGATGGAATAGTGAAGGCTGAAAGTAATTCGCTGGATATGTCAGTCATTTCCTGGCACACTTCAGCAGTGCAATTGAGTAGATCTAGGGCCTATTTACAAAGGCTGAGCAGGGCTAAGGAAAACCAATAGGGAATGGTCAAACATCTCAGGGCTGGCCACAGGGGAGTTATTATTACTCTTAGGCCTGAGAGGGCAGCAGTGGGAGTGGTTTCTGGAATGCTGAGAGAGTTCTGCTGAAGCAGGGGGTACCCAGTAGGAATGTAGCCACTGCCTACCAGTGGCCAGCAGGAAGGGAATCAAAGGGAATGAATACTTCAAACTCTTTTTCCACCCTCTGATCTCCTGCTGGAGCCTTCCCTTGGTCCAGCCCGACTGGAGACCAGAGGTTAAGGAAGTCTGGTTGATTTAATTCATAGAGGGCAGCCTCCTGAGGCACACTGTGGACGTGGGGAAGGTTGAATGGAGGATCTGGAGGAGAAAGGGAGAATACTCAGCATGCCAAAGTTGAGGTCAAGTTAATTTTAAAAGGCACAAGTGAAGAGAGCATTCAAGCAGAATCTTGAAGATGGATAGGGTATTAATTGTAATAGAAAAGAAATGTTCTCACTGATAAAATAACAGAAGGATAGATTCAGAGGCAAAGAGTTGCTGTAGCTTTGGCAAGCCCAGAGCTGCTTTGTGCCAGTAGTAGCCTTAGAATCTTAATTGCCTGAAGGGCATTTAGAAGCCCTCTAGTATAGCTTTCTTGCTACCTAGGAATCACTTCCACAATGCCCTGTCAGGAGTGCATGCTGAATACTTTCTCAGGGAGTTCTTTCCACTGTTGGATCACTTGAATTTTTAGAAAGTTTTTCATTTGTCCAAATCCATGAATGGATCAGTTAGAATTAGGTTTGACTGTATGTAATGGAAAAACTAAAGTAATAGAGATTTTTAAAAGTTATAAATATTTCTTTCTTTGTTTTTTTGCTTTTTTTGAGACAGTGTCTCACCCCGTCGCCTAGGCTGGTCTTAAACTCCTGGCCTCAAGCAGTTCTCCTGTCTTGGTTTTCCAAAGTGCTAGGATTAGATTACAGGTGTAAGCTACCACATCTGTCCATATTTCTTTAAGAGAAATGTGGAGTAGGCAGTTCCTGACCACCTATCAGGTTCATGTTTCATTCAGCAGGAAGAGGGAAGGGAAGAAAAAGGGCTTGCCCTCCTTTTTAATTAAAATGCTTTTGGAATTTATTATATATACAGAAGAGTATGTAAAGCACATATCTACATTTTAAAGAGTCATAATAATGAAAACAACCATAGCAGATTAGGAAATAGAACATTTACCCCCAAACCCATATGCCCTATCCTGTTACAGACATCCCTCCCCTTCCCTCTGAGGATAAGCACAATCCTGATTTTTAGAATAGTTATTCTGTTGCTGTTTTGTTTTTTTTTTCAATGATGTTACCACCTGTGTGCATCCCTAAGTTTAGTTTTGTTTTTTAACTTGATGTAAATCGATTTATATGTATTTTTTTTGATTTTCCTTTGTTGCTCAGTATTTGTGAGATTGGTCCTTGTTGCGTGTAGTTTAGTTCATTCCTTTTCATTGTTGTATGGTATTTCATGGTATTACTAAACTGCAATTTATTTATCCATTTTACTTATAAGAGACATTTGGGTTGTTTCCAAGTCAGGGCTTTTTTGAACAATTAGCATTACAAAATTTCTTGTATATAACAAGTGATTACAGGTGCAAGAGTTTTTCTGGGATTTATACCTAAGAGTAGAATTTCTGGATTGTAAAGGGCATACATCCCTACCTTCACCAGACACTGCCAAACTTTTCTAAAGAGGCCTATACAATTTACACTATAGTCAACAGTATATGGAAGTTCTTGTTTCTACCCAACTTGACAGACATGGTATTTATAAGACTTTTTGTGTTTTGCCAATCTGCCAATTTAGGTGGGTAAATCTAATTGTGATTTCCATATGCATTCTCTCTGATTGATTACTAGTGAGGTTAAATACCCTTTTAAATGTTTAATGACCATTACCATCCTATTTTGTGGTTGCCTCTTCAAGTCATATGCCTTATCAATTTTTTATCTTTTTCTCCTTGTTCTGTTAGATTGTGTTGTATATTTGCTGAAGTTTTGTTACTAGGTGCATACATATTTAAAATTGTTACATCTTGGCACTCTAGCCCCCCCCAATAGAGTGAGACTCTGTCTCAAAAAAAATAAATAACAACAAAAAAATTGTTACATCTTATCCAGTAAGTTGAGCTTTTTATCTAATGCTTTTTAACTTAATATAATATAGCTACTTTAGCTTTTTGTCATGAAATAGGCCAACAACAAATGTTTGATGAATGAATTGACTGTTGTATAGGCAGAAACTGCAGAACAATCCTCCTAGTCCATTATTCTGGCCCAGTTTATACATCAGTGATTTGTTCTGTTATAACATGAAGTGAATAAATCACTTTTTTGAATAAATCACTTTTGAATTAAATCATAGGGCTTTCTTTTTAGAGGTACAATTTGCACATAGTAAAGGGCACAAATCTTAATTATATGGGTCAATAAATATTTACATATGGGTACACTGTGCTCACTACCTAGATCAAGATATAAGAAATTTCCAGCATTGTAGCAAGCTTCTCATGTTCCTTCCCAGTTGATACATGCCAAAGGTAATCCTTCTTTTCACCATAGATTTCTTTTGATTTTAAACTATATAAATGGAAACATGCAGTATATTCTCTTTTGTGAGTGGCCTTTTTGCTTAACATTGTGTCTGTGAGATTTAGCCATGCTCTTATGTAGCAGTAGTTGTTTTCTTATTGCTGTGTAGTAGTAGTAGTATACAATGTTTATATTTCAATTGATTTGTTTATTATTTAGTTGGTGAACATTTATGTTTCTATTTTTTTTGCTATTATGGGTGACACAGCTACATTCTTGAACATACCTTTTGGTAAACATAAAACATAAATAAATCCAGTGTAAGGCAGGAGGATCATTTGAGTCCAGGAATTTGAATCCAGCCTGGGTAACTTAGTAAGACCCCGTTTCTAAAAACAAAAGACTAAACATAAATACAATTGCTCTGTCATAATGTGTACTGCCAAGCAGGTTTCCAAAGTGGTTGTACCAATTTATACTCCTATTGGGTTTTCATAATAGATAACTTGTGGATTTAGCTTTGGGCAGCAAATATTAAATTTCTTTTATCTGCACACTACACATTGGCAAGAGCACTGAGATCTCTTTCCTGAAGCTGTGTAGGCACTTTAAAAATGTGAAATGCCCTTCCTTTTCTGTTATTTCTCCAGAGAGTACAGCTTACTGCATTCTTGTTTCTCTCTAGTCTATAAATATTGATGAACATTTGATGGAAACAAAGTTTGGTTCTTTTTGAATATTAAAAGGGCCCTGTTAAAGGCAGAATTAGTTATAAAACAACATTTACAATAGTTAATTCCGAGGCTAAAATCATAATCCTCTGTAACTCTTCAGAATCTACTTCAGAATCTAAGTAGCTGTTGTGATATATTTACACTTTAGGCTCAGTATTTGGGAGACGATGTTCTCTGGAGGCTTTCTCTGGAGGATTTAAGTTCATTCTTTTGAACTGCATTTTGGGAAGTGGGTCTAAAAAGGAATAGATCAATCCTGTATTGAGTTCCAGTCTTAATGGCACAGAGTCTTTGAGACAATTACGGCAAATAGAAAATTCTGTTTTCAAACTCGATTAGAAAGGGATTTAGGGCAAATATGAGAATTCCATGGTAGGCCTGCTTCTTGTCTGGCTATTGAGCCAGGATAGAAGAAAGCCTAGGACTATATAACACAGCCCTTTTTGAAATCATTTTCAGATTCCTTCCTAAGAGTCATCACCATAGCAGTCAACAGCAGTCTATTTGGATGACTGAAAACATACAAGTTTATGATCTATAAACACAGTAGGTAACTGATTTAATCCTGTTCTGTAGGTAGGTAAGAGGGCACTGCAATCTTCTGATTGATTTAGTAGATTGTTGAAGGTTAAGAGTTGACTTAACATCTTTCTTACAAAACTGAGGAGCAGCTCATTACAAGATGTATTTTATTTGTACCGTCTGTAAGAAAATACAACATAGGCATGGAAATCAAACAACTTATAGCCTCTCCCATCTCCTTTGTGACTTTGCTTGGGCTTTGGGAAGGTTGCTTTTCCTTGCTATTTACTGAAGAGGAAAGGAAAATACGTTTATCATCGCAGAATTCAAATTCACTAAATGTTCATTATCTGAATTAATTTTCTATTACTTTATTTCATTTAATAGTCACAACAACACTGTGAGTGGATCGTGTTATCTTTTTTTCCCTTGGAAACTTTTTGTTAAAGTATAAGAATGACATCTATAATGTTTTTGCAAATGAGCAAAATCTAGTTGCATAGAGGTTCAGTGAAGTGCCAAAGGTCACACAGCTTCTAAGTGAGAGCTGAAATTAGAGTCGAAGCTTTTGATTACCAGTCTAGATTTTCTAGAACACCACAGCTGCCTTTCTGTAGACACATTAACATGACTCTCAGACCACAGGAGTAGTGATGATGTGTCAGTTTATAGGAATTCTCAAAGGTGACGGTCCTTTCCTGATATCTGGGTAATTGCTGTAGTATATGCTTAGGAATTGCCAAAGAAAAAATAGTGATTTTTAAGAGTGTCATCATTTACTAGTTAGTAATTCTGTTTATAAATTCTTTAAAGATACACCTTTAGACAAGTTATTCTTAGATATTTATGGTTGCTTTTATTTGGAGTCCAGAGCTTTACTCTCCAATTCTGGAATTGAAGTTGCTGGCCTATTGGCCCATTTAGAAGCTAGAAGCTTTTTCAGAAGGCCTTTTTTTTTTTTTTTTTTTTTGAAAGCCTGTAAATCCAAAGAATCTTAGGTGATTGGTCTTAACTGAGAGAACATTTGCTGAACACAAATGGAATTGCTGGGTCATGATGCATTTTTAAGTGTACAACACATGGTTTTTTTGTATGTTAAGAATTGTGCAGCCATCACCACAATCCATTTTAGAACATTTTCCAAAGAAACACAGTGCTCAGCAGTCACTTCCTTATTTCCCTCCAGTTTTTAGTTCTAGACAACTCTCAGTCTTCTCTCTGTAGATTTGCTTAGGATAGTAAATGAAATCATACCATACATGGTCTTTCATGATTGACTTTTTTCACTTATCATGTTTTCAAGGTTCATCCCTGTTGTAGCATGGATCAGAACTGCACTTTTTATTGCAGTTATAGGGGCTTTCCTACAGAATCTTAAGTCATGGATATATCCAATATTGTCTCTTTTGTTCTCGCCTACAGGAGACATAGGGATCTTGGGTTTACTTCACATATAATAGGACCCTTTGTAATGCTAAGACTACTTCTGTGATTCATTGTAGAGCAGAGGTTATTAACTGGGCAATATGGACCCCAGTGACTGGCTTTCAGGATGTTTTGAACTCTTCGATTCTTTGTAATTATTTACTAAACTTTATGTTTGCAGTCATTTTGGGGGTTGGGGGGAGTTTGGGGAACTGTGAAGATCTCTAGCTTTTGTTAAAAGATAATTTTAACAAAATAAAATCCTGACTCTTGTACAGATATAAAACGAACACACGTTAAAGATCATAATAAGGAAACCAGGCAGCTATTATAACTGGTTCAAAGGTGAAGTCCAAAGAACAGACACGTGTATAGATCAGGAATATTGAAATTAATGTACAAGTGGAGGCAAAACTACTTTCTTTCCTAGAGGGAGGGAAGTCAGTTCAACCTTTACTGGACCTCACAGAATTTGCATAGTTATAGATGAAGATTAGTTTGCATTGCTGTCTACTTTTAGATATGTAAACAGCTTCCTTATAATCAGAATCAGGTAACCTGGAGGGGTGTCCTAGATAATGTATAATTTTCCATTGGAAGCACATTTTCCTCTGCTTTTTAAACATATTATCAAAAAAGCTGAAACTCTTCCAAATATTAATTTTAAATTAAATTTGCTCAACTGTTTACTTCAATTTTTAAAAGCAGCTCTGTGGTGATTTTGAAGGTAGACTTTCTAAAGGATGTTTATGTAGGTTAAGGGTCAGTTGGAGACCCAGGCATAAACAGGTCCCTGTTTTATTCTTTATGTGAGAAATCTCCAGGGAAGTAGCTTTTGCAATTTAGTTAAGCTGAGTTGCCAGCCATGAGAAGGGAGATCAAACATGCCCTAGTATGCCTTATTCCTTTTGGAGTTATTTTTTGTAACAATAAGATACAAAATCATTAATAAGCCTAAGGCCATGTAAGACAAAGGTTAAACCATACCTGCAGGTCGTCAATTTACTTAACAGATCACTTAAGTCTTGGAATATGTATGGTATACATCCAGTGGCTTGTCTCTGATTAACAGACTTCCTTAACTTAAAACATTCCAAGCCTGTAGACAAAGCTTCAATTCTTTAACCAATTACAAATCAAAGAATCTTTAACCCACCCATAACCTGTAATCCCCCGCTTTGAGTGTCCTGCGTTTTGGGGCCAAACCAGTGGATGCCTACTTATGTGTAATTCCTGTCTCCCTAAAATGTATAAAACCAAACTGTAACCTAACCACAGCAAGACCACTTGATCAAGACTTTTTGGGCATGGCTCTCTGGGCCATGGTTGCATATATTCTGCTCAGGATAAACCTCTTTAAATTATTTTACAGAGTTTGGGTTCTTTTCTGTTGGCAGATTACACTTCTCAGCATATATTCAATATTTCTCATCTCTTATAGCAGTGTGACTACTGTAGGGAAAAGATTTCTATAAATGGTTATAAATTTGGAAAGTCTAGGTATCTTAACTCCATGACAATGATAGATAATCCTATTATCATAGTAAGATAAGTGTGAGAAGGGAGAAGCCCAGATAACTTCTTCTCCAATTGTGATATGCTTAGGGAAGTCAAGACTTCTCCTTTCTGTGTGAAGAATATGGAATTATTTGACTAGATCTTATTATCCAAGAAATTCTTATTTCTAGTCTTCAAAGGATGATGATCTTCATTTATACTTTGAAATACCTTTGTGCATGTGCACAGTAAATTATTTAGCTAGTTATTGTCAGAGACTCCGGAAGTTCATAGCAAATTTAGCAACCTACCATGTACAAATTTGCATAGAAGTTTTCTTCCCTTACCCTCCTTGCCTTATTCTGAGAGTGTATTTGCCTACAGAACCTGTAATTGCTGTTACTTCTATCCCTCAGCATGTTCCTCTGCTTATTAGACTTAGGTTTATGTGTTTTACTTTTCTCTTCTATTTTAAGCTCCCCCTCCTACTTTCTTTTGATGTATTTCAGAAAAGAGGTGCTCATAATTGTTACATGACAGAATCAGCATCTGTCTTTATGTGATGCCTTGTCCTGACCATAAGTAAATAAAATGACCATTTAGCAATGCTGAGGGCTGTCATATATTATGAGCTTAGAAGCTTTGATTTTTCTGTGAATGCACTCCTCATGATTTGGGAACATTTTATGTACGTCTCCTTTTTGTGGCTAGGATTGTTTTGCACCTCAGGAATGGAAAGGTGCTTTGCCTGAATACTCCAGTGCTAAGTCTAGAGCAGTTAGACTTCGTAGTGCTGTGGAATAGTACTAAGTATACATATCTGACTCTTGACAAGGTGTGGCTGGAAGGGAAAATGTGCAGTGTTAAGCTTTTGAAGTGAACTTCTTAAGATGTGGATTGCTTGACTTGCATAGTGGCATTTTGGGTGAAGTATATGGTTTGCTCTTTATCTCCTAAGAAATGATGATTCAGTCTCTTCAAACAATTCTGTATCACAGTCACTACTGGTTACTTGGAATGGCTGTTTGGTCTTGTTGCTCAATTCTTACTTCTTCTTTAATGACCCAGGGGACTTTTCCCTTTGGGGTTGTGATCTGGTTTTGATGATAAACTTTAGTGCCTTTTGAGGCTCCTAGGACAATAGTGTTTTCTTACCTTTTTACTTTGCACTTTGACGTTCTGCAGAATGAGATATGAAAGAGAATCAGATTCAATTAGCTTTGTTTTCTGTTTTTAGGGCAGAAATGAAGTAAGAATAAATACACTAACCTTTTGGGTCTCTCTGTATTTTAACTTTACTCCCTAACCTGAGTCTCAGTCCTTAGAGTACTCTTTGATCTTAAGACTCTAAGGCAGTGGATGAACTGGATAAAACCAGTTTTTCTTTTCCTCAACAGCCCATTCCTGCTTCAAACCTCAGATTTCTGGTTCTTCTGAAAAAAGTATTGGGTGCAGTTATATTAGAGGTGAAGGCAGGAAGAGGAAAACAAATACTTTGTTCTTTACAGGATTGCAGGGTGGAAGATTTTGATTTTCATTAATGTCTGGCCAAAGAATAAATATTAACCAGGAACAATTAGTTGATCTCTAGTGGATTGACATGACTGGGCCCTGACTTTAACGCTTCCCAGGAAAGCTTAGTGGATGCCTTTTTCCCCCTGGCTGAATGCTGGATAGCCACTAAGTTTGGTATCTAGGTCTCAGTAGTATGTTAAATCAGCTATTGGGTAATTCTTTTATAAAAGAAAGGGATAGGAAGAGAAGAGGTTCTTAACCAGGGATGCCTGTCAGAATCACCTGGGGGAGGTTTTATGAAATACACATTTCTGGGCTCCATCCTGCGTCAAATGAACTTCTGAGTGGGGTGTTCTGAAACATGATCTTTGGATGATTGTTAATGTACCCCACTGGTTTAATGGAAAGAGTATTGAACACGAACTTAGATTATTCTCTTTGCCTTTAGTTTGACCCCAGGGAAGGCACATTTTGGTATTAGTTTTTGTGCCTCAGTTTCTTCATCATTGAAATGGGGTTGGACAAGGTGTTCTCTAAGGTTCCTTCAAACAGTAAAATTTTGTGATTTTTGAAGACAACTCTCCAAAGTACTTTTCAAAATAATTTCTTTCAGTCTTTCTTTTGGAAGCAGATTAAGTAATATGAGTGTAAGTCTCTAGCTGAGAGAAGAATGAATTTTGCAGTTTGAGAAAGTCATTTAATAGCAATCCACATCCTAAAAGTGCTTAGTCTTTGTAGGACATTCATTGTGCAGGTGATTTGGCAATGTTGTCTGTCTTAGTTGGGAGAGTAGTGATTAATCACTTCTATGAGAACTGTCTGTTTAGAACCTGTTGATCTTATGGTTTGTACCACTGATAGTTTGGTTCTGGAAAACTGGGCAGTGGAAAATATGGCAAAAATAATATATTTTGAGCCAGAAGATTTGAATCCTGGCTCTGCCAGTTCTGAACTGTGTGATCTTTGGGCCTCAGTGTCTTAATCTGTGAAGGATGGATTCAGCTCTGATGGCCTGTGATGTGGCATATCTTGTGAGTTTGTCACAAGAGTGCTAGTGTGTGCAGAATCTGGTTACAGATAACCAGCCATTCCCCTCTGTGGATTCAGTCCACTGCCAGTGTGTCTTGTTAAGCTTGAATGGGAGAGATGTGGGAGACGGGAGGCAGAAACTTCCTAGGAGCTTGCAGAGCAAAACTGTCAAAAGTATATACAGTATTGTAATTATTTTACTTTATTTGAATAAATGTTGAGTTCCTACTATGGTAGAGACACTTGTTTTAGGCAGCATAGGAGATACAGGTAAGAGGGAGGTATGCTCCCTCTTATGTGTATTCTTATCAGCTCATGGTACCATCAGAGAGTTCGTATATTGCATATCATATAATCCAACTGGATTATTCTCTCTCACCAGGGTTGAATGCTTTGCCTCTGGGACAAGTTACTCACCATGCAATTGGCTAATGCAGTTTGGCCCTGATTGACTTTTGAGAAATAACCTGAATTGAGGCCTAGTGGATAATTGTCACATTAGAGATACAAAAAAGACATTGTACTATGGTGTGAAAGTGAACCTTCTGTAGGAAAGTAGCTTTTCCCAGAACCTGATTTTACAGTGAATCTCCAGAGAGCAATAAAATCGTTAAGGCATTGTTGTTTTGAATGCTTCCGGCCCTAGGCCTCTGTTGTGGCCAGTAATGCACATTCAGACAAGCAGGCAGTTTGAGAGGTACAAGTTGTTATAGGAGCTGAAGGAAACTAGCTTGTGTTTACTTTAGTTTTGACCATATAACAGTCACTTACTTGGTGCTGTAATCATCCACTGAGCAAAATTGCTACATTTTCTTTGGCAGAAACTCACTGACTCTGTGGCAGTTCAGAAATGTTAGTGGAGTGAATCAGCCTGACAGTGGAAATGTTTTTCTTTGATCTTCAGCCTGATTTTCTTTAATGTGAGCAGAGCAGTAAGGAGAAAGTACATTGGACTATCTTGTTGGTTTCTCTGCTTTATAGCTCTTCAGTTTTCGTTGGTACTCTTCTTTTAGGTCATACTTTTCTGGTTAATGTTTAGATATCAACAGTGTTTTGAAGCCCTGAGAGATAGTTCCAGACATCTCTTGGAATTCAACTCAGAGTGTCCCGACTCTGCTGCTTTCTATCAGTTTGACAGAGCAAATCACTTAACCTTTCTTGACTTCAGTTTTCCCAGTCTATAAAGTGATACTGTGTGTTCTTAATCTAAGAGTCTCGTGAGGTTATAAAATGCAAATAAAATAAAGCCATTTAAAATTTTAAGTTGTGTAAATATTACCATGTATTCTCTCCAAATAAGTTAATGCTTTTTAAGTGCTTCACCCTTTTCTGTGCATGTTGTCATGGCCCGTTTGAGCCTTCTCTTTCTATATTAGTTTTAGTCTCTTTATAGTCAAGTGGTCATCTAATCTTTGAGTTTTAAAGAGAAAAGAAAGTTTTCAGTGAAACAAATGGGTGAACTCTCTGATCCCTGTAAAATAGTGCCTGCACAGAGTAGGCACTTAGGAAATAAATAATTGTCAAATGACTGAAACTCCTAAATAGCAGTAGGCACGTCTATACCAGTGACAGTGTTACAGGGTAGAGCTCTTTCTAGATTGGCATGGCTGAGGGACTGCCTGAATGGAGATGCCATTGCTTTTGAATAAAACAAATACAGGTGGTATCTTAGCCCATTTTCTGTTGCTGTAACACAATACCACAGACTGGGTAATTAAGTTTATTTGGCTCACGGTTCTAGAGACTGGAAAGTCCAAGAGCATGGCACCAATGTCTGGTGAGGGTGTTCTTACTGCATAATAACATGGCAGAGGGACAGATGAGCATGTGAACCAGAGAGGATAGGGCCAGAACTTCATCCTTTTATTAGGAGCTCACTCCCATGATAATGGTGTTAATCCATTCATGAGGGCAGAGCCTTCCTGATCTAAACACCTCTTAAAGGTCCCATCTCTCAACACTGTTACCATGGCAGTTAAATTTCAACATGAGTTTTGGAGGGGACATTCAAACCAAAGCGAGTAATTAGTCCTATTGCTTAATGGAGAAAGGACTGTATTAGCTCCAAGGAAAGACACATCATCCACTGTGGGTCTGGAAACGTTTGCCAGATGGCTTTTCTCTTTTAGTCATATTCATTTGTAGAATGTCTCTTTAGGTATAACTTGGTAATCAAGAAATTTAATGAGGAAGAAAATATCACTGCCTAATTGTTAGTTGATCAAGAGCTATATCAGTTGTCAAAGAAGGTTTTTAGGAGGAGTGGGAGTAGGGGGTGGAGAGTGTTAAAGTGGGATGTTTCCTTAAGGAATCTTTTGCTCTTTTGAAGTGATAATGGGGACTTGGGTATAGCTGTGGAATAGTATCCATAGGAAAGTAACTTACCTCCTGGGCTTATTACTGCATATCATAATTCTGGCCTCACAAAAATGTTAAGAGCTTAAATCATAAGTGTAAAATGCACTGAAATTGCATAGAGTGGAAAATAACGTTAGTATTATCTTCCTTCCAGCATTACACAATCACATTGTAAGTTTAAGGAAGCCAGAAGTGAAATCACTCTGAGGCACTCACTGGTTTTAAGAGTGCAGGTCATGATCCATTTAGAGGGACACAAAATCAATTTAGTGGGTGAAGCATTGAAAAAAAGGAGGAAATAGAAAAGAAATGTGAGTGTATCACAAGTAATAAGGTGTTAGGTATTATTTTGGTTTTATATTTTTCTGTTTCTGTGTGTCCTGGGTTATGTTGTAAATACATTTCTGTGGGGCTATATTGGAACAATTTGAAACTCAATGGTCTGTCTAACAAGTGTCATGCCCTAGATTTACAGTATTTGTAGACTTCTGCTATTGTGTACATTCATGAAAGTGTCTTGCTCCCTTGGAGTAATTTGGGGGCTGAAAGAGTTCCATAAATTCTATCAGCTGCCTTTTGTCTAAAAATGACTAGGATTATTGAGTACTTCTTCGATGTGTTTTAGGCATGAGTTGAAACTTAATCATTAGATTGGAAATGGAAATAACAAGAGAAAGGCTGGTTAGTTTACTTATCTTTTGACAGTATCTTCTTAAAGTAGTTAATATTTGGAATCTTCATACTACTAAGGTTATCAGAATTTTTTTTTCATTTAATGTTATACGTTTAAAAAGATTTATGATATTCTATACTGCCATTCGTTGGGCAAGGTGTTTTTTGTTTTTTTTGTTCTAGTGGCACATTTGTGGTTTTATAAGAGTGAAGGAAGGAATGCTTTACTTGTGGAAGCTTTACCAAAACTACTGTTCTATTAAGTAGGGGCTGGACATACATACCCACCCCCTCCCACAGGACAGGCATACATATACACAGACACAATTTATTTGTTTTGCGACTGTATTTTTCTTGTGTTTCCTCTTCTAAATAAAGAAATAGAAACACAGACTGGTGAAATAATTTGCCTGGAGTTACACAATAAGCTAGTGGCCTTTGTGGATGACCATTCATATTTCTTATATTTCCAGAGACACATGTAGATTAAGTTGAAATAAACATAAGTCTAAGAATTATAATTATAAATGTATGTGCAGTGTATATAGACAAAAAAATGTATTGTTATAAGCAAAAAGACATGGTGAGAAACAGTAATTATAATCATATTAGGTTCTTGTGCCATCTCTATCTAGATGTTTATCTGTAGTCATGACCTGCTATACAATTTTAGTTTGTTATGAACAGTACCATGTATCCAAGGTTGATTCTGTCAGGAACATAAATTGAACAGAAAACTCATAGGATGCTGCTGGATTGTAATATGTTAAGTGATCCTGTGCCCATGAATACTGAGAATCAGGAATTGAAACAGAGTACTTAGAACTGAGTCAGGAGGCTTTGGTTTTTAGTCACCACTCTGTCACATGCGTGTCTGTATGAGCTTAGACACGCCATTTCACTTTGGAGCTTCTGCTTGTAAAGTAAAATGTTGGCCTTGACCTTCCAGGTTACCTTCAGCTCCTAGATTCTGTACTTCCCAAGGGCTGGAGTATTGCATCAGGACCTGGCATGGGGTTTGTGCTATTTTCAAGGCCCAGAGGAACTGCCTCATCCTTTTTTCCAAAGAGATAGGCTACATTACCCCACAGAGCCTAATAATGCATAAGCTGCCAGTGTTGTGAGATGCTTCTTCATTAGGGACTGTGCCTAGGTTGTTTGTAGTAACCTAGAAGGACTTTAGGATGATGCCAGGACATGTAATTTCTGTGATCAACTAGTTGCCTACTCAAAAAGCTTGTCGGCACCCATACAAGTACAGTGTCATTTTGTCTTTGGAGGTGGAAAATTTACAGATATATATTTCCTCCTAAAGTATCCTCTCAATCCAAAGATTCCCATTATCTTCTTAAGAAACAAAGCAATTATCAAGAAAATATATTCTTGCTGAATACAATTTTATAAATGTTAGTGAGGAATGTCTTTATATCTTAATTTTAAGGCTTTTTAAAAAATTAGTTTACATTTGCTGGGTTTTTTTCTGTCTCCTGATACTAGTTATATTTCTTTTTGTTCAGTGCTGTGACGAGTTAGTACTATCTGTAGTCATCTTTTGACATTCGTAACCTCTGTTTTCTGGGTAAATTAGGAATTAGTATCACCAGAAGAAAAGCTGATCTGAATGATTGTTCTTTCATCATCCCATTCATTACACACCATTTAACCATATGGTTTGACCACAGTTGTAACACTAGAAGATTCTTTTTTTAATTTTTTTTAATAAGAGAGATGGCCTTGCTCTGTCTCCCAGGCTGGAGTGCAGTGGCACGGTGATAGCACACTGTAACCTCGAACTCCTGGTCTCAAGAAATCTTCCTGCCTCAGCCTTCCAAGTAGCTAGGATTATAGGTGTGTACCACCACACCGAGATAACTTTTAAATTTATCTGTGGAGTCGAGGTCTTGCTGTGTTGCCCAGGTTGGTCATGAACTCCTGGCCTCAAGCGATCCTCCTGCCTCAGCCTCCCAAATTGCCGGGATTACAGGTATGAGCTAGAAGATTCTTTATAATGATGGAAATCATGACATATCTCTGATGATAGACTCTTAGTCTTTCACAGGTTTTGACTGGTACTGCGACTGCTTTGTAGGATTGAGGTTGTTGATGCAACAGTGGGCTCTGGGGAATGGCCACCAAGAACTGTTGGAGGAGTTGCAGATAAACTGTTGCCATGGATAGCCCTCTAGGGAACCCAATCTTAATTACCTTATAGCACAGTCTAATTACTAAGGATATTGTCTTCATCTGTTCAGGCTGCTCTAACAAAATGCCATAAACTGGGTGGCTTATAAACAACAGAAATTTATTTCTCAGTTCACACAAGGCAGCAGCAGATTTGGTGTCTGATGAGGCCCACTTCCTAAAAGGTGGACCTCATAGAAGTTGCTCACAGACAGTGCATTCTCACCATGTCCTCAAGTGATGGAAAGGGTGAATTAGCCCTCTGGGGGGTCTCTTTAATAAGGGCTCTAATCCTATTCCTGAGGGCTCTGCCTTCATGATCTAATCACCCCCCAAAGGCTTCCACCTCCTAATACGATCAGCTTGCAGGTCAGGTTTTAACATAGGAATTTTCGGAGGACATAAACATTCACTCCATTGCAGGTATAAATGTTTTCAACAAACATTTGTTGAGTACATGTCCTCCTTCTAAGCTTTCACACTCCCACTATAACATTACATATGGATATCCAATAGGAACATAACTCAAACCAATGTCATTATCTTTTTCTCAAAGTATCTACTACCTTCTTCAGCTTCCCATCTTCTTCTAGTCTTACCATGGTTAATAGTGGCACATTTAACCAGTCTCTCAAACTTAAACTTGAAAATCTGTAATTATCTATATTCTTCCCACTCGGTATTTCTCATATTTATTAATAATAAGTTACCAAATCCTGTTTGCTCCACCTCCAGAAGTGTCTTTCAAATCTATAGTTCTTTTTTATCCCCAATGTTGTATTGCTTAAGGTCAGACCCAATTTATTTCTCCCCTGGACTGTTTCAGCAATCTCTTAAGTAAAATTTTTGTCTCTAATCTCTGTCTTCCTCCTATTTATCTCTCACAAGTTATCTTAAAAAAAAAATTACTCTCATGCTCAACAGTTCATGCCTTTTATTTTCCTGTTTTTGCTTTTTTTTACTCAATATGTTCTGGAAATTTTTCTTTGGAGTTCATGTAAATCTATCTTTTTAATGTTTCATAGTATAGTTTTAATGTTACATACATAAAATGTATGTATTATAGTTTAACTATTCCTTTATGGGTGGACATTTGTGTTATTTATATTTTTTCTTTTGCTATTACAAAGAATACTGAAATGAATGTACTTGGACATGTTTCTTTGTACACATGTGTAAGTATGTAGATAACAAAAAGTGGAATTTCTAGGTCAATATGAATATGCATTTAAAATGTTAATAGATTCCAACAAATTGCTTTATAAAATGTTCCTATCAATTTATACTTCTACTTTCCAGCTTTTTTCTCCCCAAGTCCATTTTTTATATGGACTTAGAGTACTTCTCCCAGACTCAGTCCTCTGATCGACGTGTTCACTCATTTACTTGGGCACTGTCGGCCACTGTCCAAGTGTGTACTCAGTACAGATTGTGTGCCAGACACTCTGCCTTGTGTTGGGGAGTTAAGCGCTAGTCAAGACAGATACAGTCCCTGCCGTCAAGTGGCTTATACTTAAAACAGATAGAATTGTGGCTATCCCCAGATCCTTTTTATGTATTTGCAGCTACTGTTTTCTTTCTTCCTGGTGTGACTTTTTTTCCTTTTAACTTTTCTTCCTAGAGAATTTTCTTTTACCATTTTAACTATCTTACATTTTATCCTCTATCATTGTCATTCTCGGATAGAGTTAGATGGGCCTTCCTCAGTACTTTCTCTTAGCATGCATTTTTTTATAGCTATTTCCCTGAAGAGTTTGAATTATTTGTTTATATATGTGTGTGCCTGTGTATTTATGTATAGACACACATACATCCTTCCCATTAGACTGTAAGCTCAGTGAGGACAAGGAAATACATTTACTTGATTACTTTCCCGACTTAATTCCTTAAACATTGTAGATGTTTTCATTTTATCACAGCTGTTTTCATTGGAGATGCTTAATAAATGTTGAATAAGTGAACAAATAACAAACTGTCAGATGACCTTATTTTATGCAGGGCACTATGGGGCATCGTTAATATGACTATGAACTGGTCTGTCTTTGAGGACCTAACCATGTAGTCAGGGCGATAAGAAACAGATGAGTAGACTACAAGGCAGGTTGAGATAAGCTCTTTGCAGGGCTTATGACAAATGAATACTGGAGTAGAATTTAAAGGAAGAGGTGAATTCTCATGAATGAGATACTCTGGCGTGTTTATAGATGAGAAAATTTTTTCTTGCTTGTGCCCATGTATTTTGAAGTATACACATGATGATAAGATATGATCCCTGACTTTAAGAGATTTATAGTCAAGTAGGGCCTTAGAGTAGGGATTGGCAAACAAACCATGGCCTATAGGCCAGATCTGGCCCTATGCCTGCTTTTGTGTGGTCCATGAGCTAAGAATAATTTTTGTGTTTTTTAAATTAAAAAATAAGAATATGTTGCAACACATGGAAATTATATGAAATTCAGATTTCAGGGTTCATAATTAAATTGTGTTGGAATACATCCATTTTCATTTGTTTACACACTACGACTGCATTTACAGCACAGTTGAGTAGTTGTAATAAGATGGTTACATAACCAGTTTGCTGACCACTGGGTTAGATGAGGGGAAAGATTAAAATAAAGTAGAGAAAAAGAGAAATGCCATTCATATTGAGAGGATTAGTTAGTGTTAAGAGAATGGGACAGTGAATACTGGCAGTCATATAGAAGTTTTAGGGCTGGAGCGATGATCTAGCTTAGCTCTCATTGTATAAAATAGGCAGAAGATTAAAGGTCTCATCAAAGTCCACATGGCTCGTAAATGGCAGTATTACACTGGAATGACTGGTGTACAAGTTCTGAGGGCTG
The DNA here is from genome assembly GCA_008086735.1 of Cheirogaleus medius. Taxonomy (NCBI): domain Eukaryota; kingdom Metazoa; phylum Chordata; class Mammalia; order Primates; family Cheirogaleidae; genus Cheirogaleus; species Cheirogaleus medius. The sequence goes on from VBSM01003143.1 coordinate 43,074,998, forward strand.
TAGAGGATGATAAGATTATTGCAGAGATGGGGCCAAATTGGGAATGAACTTGCCCTTGAAAAATGAGAGTTATAGAACAAACTAAAAACAGACTTCCTTTCTCTCACCAAATGTAATGTTTCTATTTTTCTCTTACATTTCTAGAAGGCCTTTGAGCCCTACTTAGAGATTTTGGAAGTATACTCTACGAAAGCCAAGAATTATGTAAATGGGCATTGCACCAAGTATGAGCCCTGGCAGCTAATTGCATGGAGTGTCTTGTGGACCCTGCTGATTGTCTGGGTATACGACTTTGTCTTCCAGCCAGAGAGTAAGTACATGGTCCCTCTGTAAAGGTATGGTGGAGTGTTACTAGCCTTGGAACCCATTGCTAACAGATTGGACTAATTTCTTGCCTTTTAACTTGGTTTTGATTCTGAAAATACTTAAATGGAAAGTGGTACATTGTCTTCTGATTGGTGAAGTTATAGTAAGACTCTTATGTAACTGTTACTGCTTATGTTGATTTTTTTGGTTTTGTAGCTTTCGGAAACACTCCTCAGAAATTAGTCATTGTAAGGATCCATAGATATCTCAGAGTATGGCTTAAACCTTAAACTGGTAAAAGTAACAGTTTCTTCCCTAGAACATAGTTGTGTCATCTGGAATTCCTATAGCAGGAATTTATTGCTTTCATTTTGGGCCATCTTTTTCAATAAAGATTAGGTAAGATTGGAGTAGCACTTACGTGGTGACCGTTTAAGTATCTTTTATGTGCCAGGCTCTGGGGATATCTGCACAAGCAGTACAAGGTCCCTGTCATCTTGGAGTTGAACTTCTTGTCAGGGGACAGTGCACCTTGAACTTCCTGATAGTGACACGGAGTCACGTGGAGAAAAGGAGACCACTTCACAGGGTGCAAAAGATGAAAAGTCTCTTAGTGATCTGCTGTAAATCCTCAACCCTTCCTTAAGTCTAAGCCCCTCTCCTGCCCATCCACCTTTTCCCCACCTAGAAACCAGGATGCATGTTGCCTTCTTGTGAGTTATTTTCCCCTACGCTGTGCTACACCTAAATACAAAGTATGTTTGGTGGTGAGTGTTCTGTAACACTCCCCTCCACCCCTTCCCCAATTTTAGTAGGATATTTGAGTTAACTTCTTTAGGATAAGAAACCAATAACATTGAAAAAAATCATTAGTCATTTCTTATTTGTTTGAACTTTCCACAAAGCTTTGCTTCTCTGATAATATCTGTTTGAAGGAGCTCTTTAACTGTACTTTCTCTCCTTTTCTTCCTCTTCCCCTAGGAAAGGCAATTTAGAAGCCAGATTCTGTTTTTCTCTTTTTACCATGCAGATAGCATTGTGTAGTAAACATTATGACATAGTAAACATTGCAAAACATGACAGCCAAGAAGCAAGTTCCACTGTCTAGAGCTTTTTAATTCAAGTGGAAATGAGACGTCACTGTCCTAGCTAAAATTTTTAGTTTGTTCCAGCTTAAAAAATGCTGTCTTCAGTTGCTGCTCCTAGTCCTTGCAGGATTTTTTCATAAACTCTGACAAGTTAGACTGGCCCTTCTGCTGCATGCATTCGATGGGTTAGTTATGGACGCAGCCCTTGTCATTACACTCAGGCTCACTCCTTTCCCAGGAAGCCTGTGATTTAGTGCGGAAGGGGCCCATCATCCTGGCAGGTGAAGTGCCCCATTCCAGAGGACTCTAAGGAGTAGCAATAAATATATTTTTCTTTCTTTCTTTTTATTGTGATAAAATATATATAACATAAAATTTACCATTTAACCATTTTGAAGTGTACAGTTCTGCAGCATTAAGCGCACTAACATTGTTGCGCAACCATCACTACCATCTATTCCGAGATCTTTTTCATCATCCCAAACTGAAACTCCGTTTTAATAAAGATTAAATACTAACACCTCATTACTGTCTCCCCCAAAACCTGGCAACCACCCGTCTGTGTACTTTTCTTTTTAAGGTGGAACATTTGTGAAACCAGACTAAAGTTAGAGATCTTGAGTTTTTTTGGCTACAGTTAGTATTAACCTTATCTATTTACTTCTTTTAAAAATAATTTTTAAAATTAATTTATTTTAATTGACAAATATAAATTGTTTATATTTATTGTGTACATGTTTTGAAATATGTATACATTGTGGAATGGCTAAATTGAGCTAATTAACATACACATTACCTCACATATTTTTCATTTTTTGTGGTTAGGTATTTACTCCTGTTTTTAGTTCTGCAGCTTACTGTGCCAGCCATTTTGCTTAACTAGTAGTAGGACATGGCCATCTTGGGTCTTGGTCCTTACTTGCCTGCTTTTAGTGTTCAAAAGGAATATGCTGGCCTTTGTGCATTCCATGAATTATTAGTAGCAGTATATTAATGAGATATGCCATCTAAATCTTCGTGGCTGAAGTACAAACCATTTTAGTTGTTTTGTGTCTAATAACATTTTTTAAATTACAAAAGCAGTACATGTTCACTGTAGAAAATTTGAAGAATGTGGGTAAGCAATAAAAACAAAATTAAAATCTTACTACTGAAGAATGCCGTTATTTGTGTATCTCTATTTTTGTACCTGAATCAGTTTGAATCATACACAGTGTCATTGTTATAGCTCAGAAATTGTTGAATATTGACAATTTCGTATACTTCAGCAAATACACACCCAATATACTTTTTATTTTATAACTTCCAACTTGAATTATAGACACAGATAAGAATGTCTTTCCTCCAGAGATCAGGAATAATTTTGATAGAATTGCCATTTTTTTAGCACCTTGCTCAGGTAGAAGCATGCTGTATATTGCTGAACAATCAAATTATTTTTAGTGCATTGCATTAGAGGAGTCTAAAGTCTGGACTAATGATAAATTTTGCTGATCTTCAAATTCTCAGTCCCTTCCTGAGGTGAGAGGGTAGTTCTGGAACAAAGGATGGAGAGAACTATAGGGTGGTTAGCAGCTCTCCAGGGTGTTATCTCTCCCTTCATTCTTTTACTGTGATGTTGATTTTAACTGTGGGTTGTCCATAGTTCATCAACAGAAATCAGCTTTATGTGGTGGGAGGAGATCATAAACTCTCAGTTTCTCTCCTTTCTCTCTGTGGCACCTTGGGCAACACTCTTAAGCTCTCTTAGCCTATCTCTTCACAATAAAAGAGACATAATAACTCCTGCCTCACCTAGTCACAGGGTGATATGAGGATCAAGTTCTGTCATTCTCATGAAAGGAATTTGTATAATAAACTGTCAAGAGCCTTGCATTGTTGTTCTAAAACTGGTGTTTCCTATTTTGTTATCTTAGCATTCTTTTTTTAATTCTATACAAGTAAAAATTATATGTGTGTGTGTGTGTGTATATATATTATTATTATTTTTTTTTTTTGAGACAGAGTCTCACTCTGTTGCCTGGGCCAGAGTGCCGTGGCATCAGCCTAGCTCACAGCAACCTCAAAGTCCTGGGCTCAAGCAATCCTTCTGCCTCAGCCTCCTGAGTAGCAGGGACTACAGGCATGTGCCACCATGCCCGGCTAATTTTTTTTTCTTTGTATTTTTTTTAGTTGGCCAATTAATTTCTTTCTATTTTTAGTAGAGACGGGGTCTCACTCTTGCTCAGGCTGGTTTTGAACTGACCTTGAGCGATCCACCCGCCTCGGCCTCCCAGGGTGCTAGGATTACAGGCGTGAGCCACGGCACCCGGCCTACAAGTAAAAATTATATATATTTATGGTATACAGCATGATGTCTTGAAACATGTACATTGTAGAATGGCTAAATCAAACTAATTAACATATGTATTACCTCACTTTTTTTGTGGTGAGAACACTTAAAATCTACTCTCTTGGCAATTTTTAAGTGTAAAATATACTGCTATTTATTTATTTACTATATCACCATGATCTCTTGAACTTGTTCCTCCCATCTAACTGGAATTTTGTATCCTTTGACCAACATCTCCTCAGTCCTCCCATCCTCCCAGCCCCTGATAACTACCATTAAAATATTCTAATTACTTTTATTTCTGTACCTCTGGGGACTTTTGAGATAATCTTTTTAGGTCATGACCACATGATTTTTTTATTTTAAATTTCTCCATCTCTGGTCCTGTATTCTGTTCTTTTCATCCTACGCCATTTTTTTCTTACAACTTTCGTAGAATTAGTCTATTCTTTTATCATCCATCTAGTCACATTATTATACTTTTGGACAGCTGCCCCAGTTTGCTGATTTTTAGACCTCTTTCCACCTGATTAATTACTTCATCTATTAAATAAGGAAGCAGTTCTGAATCTTTGCAACTTTAACATTGTTAGAAATAGGTGAATAACAATCAGCTAAAATATCCAACATTAGGTTATAGTCATTTAATGGACTATTATGATAACATTTAAAAACATGTTTAGGAAGAATTTTTAGTAATGTAGAAAATGCTGTAGGTGAGAAGAGAATATAGTTATTTTACATACAACAAGATCTCGGCTATATATTACAATGTGTGGAACATAGGACTAGAAGGAAATACTCCAAAATTCAAACAAAAAAGTAATTACAAACAAGTGGTTTCAGTCCCTTTGTCTCAGTTACCTGGTTTTGTCCTAGGCATTTACAGAATCTTGGCTGTAGGGTGAGGTAGAAAGAGACAAATGCAGCCTAAGCAAGAAACAACTAGCAGAGATGCCAAGCATCAGGTCATGAGTGGGAAAACGGAGTGCAGACACATCCTGTGGTTGTTGAGTGGAGAGGGAGCTCCTTTTGGCCAGGAAAGTTGGAATGCCCAGATTCATATTCAGTAAAGGTTCACATTCAGTCCATGCCTTGGGTAAAAGCTCGATCTAGATTCTTATAGACTCATTTGGGATAACAGAAAATTCCTACTGTGCATTTGAAGCAATGTAGAGTCCTGGGAGTCCTGGACTGAAAAAATGAAAATTTCAGTTACATCTCTACTCCATCTCTGATTTGATCTGTGGCCTTGAGCAAATTTTGATGCTCTGACCTTCCACTGCCCTTTATGTCACTTGTGAGTAATATATAATGCCTTCTGTACCGACATCAGAATACTGTTGTCACAGTCAGTTGAGGTACATTGAATGTGAATGCATTAGATGGCATATCAGTCTGTTTACATGCCATGTATTTATAATTATTATAATCAGCAGGATTGGATTCCCTGTTTGTCCTATGTACTGCCTGACAGAATGGACTCTGATTCATATCCATGATTTTGAAGGCCTTTTTAGATCCAGAAAATATTTCTAGATCTTTGTTGTATGAGAGACTGGAGCATAGATTATGGAAAAAACCATGGACTGTCCATTTGTTTTGTGAGAAGGAAGAGAAATGTTAGGCATCTGGAAACTTTGGTAAGGTCAAGAATTCTAGAATACATATATCATTTGACCCAGCAATTCTGCTTCTGGGAATTTATCCTGTATGTTTATTTGTATGTATGCAGGATGGTGTTTGTTACAAGGTTATTTATATCAGCATGGTTTGTAATAGCAAATATTAGAAATAACCTATATGGACATCAGTAAGGGGCATGTTAAATAAATTATGGTACATCCATATAATGGAATACTCTGTAGCCATAAAAATGAATGAGGAAGCTCTGATCTTTAATATTCCTAAATGGAAAAATAAGGTTTAGTACAGTGCTAGAGTATGCTACCTTTTGTGTAAAAAGGGGAGACAAATGGGAATTATCTTTACTGTTGCTCATCTATGCATAAAGAAACTCTGGGAGGGTATACCAGAAACTAACAGTAGTGTTTACCTGAGAGTAGGATGAGGGTCTGGGAGATAGGTCAGAGGGGAAAACTTTTCTCTAGGTGTGTATTTATTTTAAATTTTGAACCATGTAAATATATTATTTATTCAAAAATTTAAATTTAAAAGTTTTTTTGTTTTGTTTTGTTTTTGTTTCTTTAAAGGTAAGAAACTCTACCTTGGCCATCTGAAGGCAAGTGAGGTTGTGGGAGACACATTGAGTGGTTGCTACATTAGGACTAGCAGCTCATAGCTGAGGAAATCTATTTGAATAATAGAACCATTTGTTTCTTTTAGGTTTATGGTCAAGGTTTAAAAGGAAATTTTTTAAGCTCATCAGGAAGACACCTATTATTGGCCGCAAGGTAAGTGGAATCTGTATAGGTCTTTTTTTCCCCTCTTGATAACCATACCTCTTTCTTTCTATTTACTAAACCTAGTATTCTCAAGGAGGGAGGATGATTTTGTCCCTGACCTCCAGGAGACATTTGGCAATGTTTGGAGACGTTTCAGGTTGTTACAGCTCAGGTGAAGTGCTATTGGCATCTAGTGGGTAGTGGCCAGGGATGTTGCTTAACATCCTACAGTGCACAGGACAGCCCCACAACAGAGAATTATCTGGCTGAAAATGTCAAAAGGGCCAAGGTTGAAAAACTCTGACTTAACCCTTTCTTCAGTATATTTGGCCAAAGGTGAGATGAGAAGCCTGTTAAGGAAGAAGCATTTGAAATTAGATAGAAAAGCTGGTTGTAGTATTATGGTGCTTTGGAACAATATTTGGCTGGCTGAATTTAGATATTAGGTTATTAAATATGAAATATCCGATTTCCAATCAAAAGTGTAGTTTATTATATCTCAAACAAGAGTCAGTACAGTTAATCAAAGTATGTGCCTGAACGTTTGACACAGTTTTGCCATCTTAATGGTAGTTTGTTTATCCCAGCAGCAAAGAAGCCTAGGGAGCAAGTAACGATGAAATCACAAAAGGCGTTTACCACAGCTTGTTGAGAATTGAATATTTTTCCTTTAAAGAAGTGGTAGTCAGTTGGGGCAAGGTCCGGTGAATAGGATGGATGACAGAGGGTGTCCAAGTCCAGCTTCTGTAGTTTGAGCAGTGTTGTTTTTTTGTGACATGTGGTCTTGCAAGAGTATTCACAGAGGTCACTAGTGACCAATCTCTGCTGCTTAATTGCAAGCATCCTCATCATTTCGTCCAACTGGTTTCAGTAGACATCCACTGTAATTGATTGACCAGGTTTCATTAAGCTGTAATGGATAATACCAGTGCTGGACCACCAAACAGATACCATTAGCTCTTTTTTGATGAATATTCGGTTTTGGACTGTGTTTTGGCACTTCATCTTTATCCAACCATTGTGCCGAACACTTGGGATTGTCAAAAAGAATCCATTTTTTATCACCCATTAACAATATGGTGTAGAAATGGTTTGCCTTTATGTCATGACAGCAAAGAAAGGCAAGCTTTAAGTTGATTTCTCTTCTGATGTTCATTTAATTCGTGCAGAACCCATCTATCCAGCTTCTTTACCCTGCCCATTTGTTTCAAATGGTCCAATATTGTTGGAATAGAAATGGCAAACCTTGCCACTAATTCACTAGTAGGCTGAGATGGATTTGCTTCCCGTACAGCTTTCAGCTCATCATTATCCACCTTGTTCTCAGGTCACCCACATGGCTCATTTTCTGATTAAAATCACCAGAATGGAACTTCTCAGACAAGCAACATACTGCACATTCATTAGCCACATCCTTCCCAAGCACTTTGTTGATGTTTCAAGCTGTCTGTACTGCATTGGTTCCACAACGGAACTCATATTAAAAAATAACGCGAATTTTGGACTTATCCATGGTTTCACAAAAATTGTTGTAAAAAAATTGAAACATAGTCACAAGCCAAAATGTGTGTTTGAAACAATGAGGATGTACCTTCACAATAGAAAAAAAAAAAAAAAAAACACAGAACAAGAAGTGTTAAAGTGAAATGTCAGAGATATCAACTGTCAAACTCTAGTACTTAAGGAAATCGGACATTCCATACCTAATAACCTATTTTTATCTAGAGGTTGGTTTATTTCAGGGGTTGGCACACTTTTTCTATAAAGGGCTAGATCTGAAGCATTTTGGGGCTCTGTAGGTCATACTGTGTCTCTTGCAACTCCGCATCTCTGCCCTTGCAGAGGGAAAGCAGCAAGAGGACAGGTTAAGAAACAGGCCTGGCTGTGTTCCAATGGAACTTTCTTTATAAATACAGGTAGGCCAGAGCACAGGTGGATCCTGGCTGTAGTTTGCTCATCCCAGATTTAGAAACTTAAAGAGATAACAGAACTATTTTCTTGTTCTCTTCGCCTCTCCGTGGGATAGTATGTCCCCTCTATTGTATCCTCTTTACCCTCACCTACATTGAGGATAAGGTAGTCACCTCATTACCCTTCCTCTTTGTCACACATGAAGATAAACAGGACAGGCCCCTTTGTAAGCCTCAAAGGCAAATGAGTCCTTGATGTCTTCATCTCCTCCACTACCCTGCCCTGCCCCTCAGCTTTACTTTAGTCTTTCCCAACTTTACCTGCCTTCAAGTTTTCTTTCAATTCTGTTTCCCCTTTCCTGGCCAAAGCAGAAGAGATGGCAGTTTTCTTTAGCCTTTTGCTGAAATCCATGCAGACTACTGTGCTAACTCTCCTAGAAATATGTATTTTCAGATTCATATCCCGTAGAGAAGTAGAAGCAATAACTGGGATGGTGAAGGGAAATGAGAGGAGATGGGCTTCTGTTTGTTCCACAAATTATGTTAAGCCCTAAAAGTAAATCTGCTTTAGTCCTTACAGAGTAAGAGGAGGGGGCAAGGGACGTTAAAATGTTACAAAGGCTGGGCTGTAGCAAAATGGATAAAAGGATTTCCCTTTTCACTCCCTGCATTGTTTCTGTCCTTATTCTTCTTACTCTTCACCTTTAATTTCCAGATTTTGAGACAAATAAATGCTAGGGTTGCAGAACCCATTCTTAAATTTATAAAATAACAAAATTAGAAGATCCTTAGAAACTAATCGTTCTCCATTTCCCAGGAGCAAATTCTGAGACTTAGAGACAAAAAGCAGTTTGTTCTCTGTGTGTGTGTGTGTGTGTGTGTTTGTGTCCCTCTCTCATTTATTCACTTACATTCACTTAGTCTACACATGTTTACTGAGCACCTGCTCAGTGTCAATTGTTTTTCTGGATAGTGGGGATATAGTAGTGAATGAGACCAAGTCTTTCCTCTTGTGGAACTTATATTTTAGCAGGGAAGATAGAAAATAAATAAGTAAATAAACACATAAGAATTTCATTTTAAAATAAATGCTATGAAGAAATAGAGTAATATGCAGGCTCTGAGGCAAGAATTGGGGGTGAAGAAGTATTTGGTGTGCTTTCTAATAAACTTCTCCTTGTCATTTTCTGTCCCTTTCATTTTATTACAACAGCATCTTCTACGCATGGAAGCTCAGCTTTCATAGTTTGTTCCTGCTACATGGTCACCATTTATGTGGCGTAATTTTTTACTTACAACTTTAAAAATATCTCCATGTCCACAGCATGCCCTGCCATTGCCCAATTGTGTGGACTCTGCTTCCTGCCAGTGCTGACCTGCTTGACTGCTGCAGACCTCTTTTAGAGGAGTGGTTTTCCCTGTGGTTTCATGGAGGGCCATACCTAAGAAGATCCTCTTGTTTTCTAATCAAACATGACTAGAGATGAGAAAATCTAAATAGTTTGGAGTGAGATCTTGGGCACCAGACTTTAACAAGCATATTGCTGAAACCATAGCCCTGCAGCACACACAAATTATGACATGTAGCCTCTCTCCCCACACCTACCTCTCGAAAGTCCCTTGTCATAAATAGCAGCCCTTGCCATTCTGTCTCCTTACTCTGCTCTGGTTTTCTCCCCGCAGCACCTGACTTCTATTTTCTGTCTCTCTTGCTAAAAATAAGCTTCATGGCAACAGGAGTTGTTTTCTTTCACTGTGTACCCCCTACTGCCTAACCTTGTTTTATTCGCTGTGTATCCCTGGTCTGCAGTAGTCAACAGGTATTTGTTGAGTGAGTGAGTGAATGAATGAATGAAATAAAATGTCTCAGAAGCTATGGCTATGAGGATGGAAAAGAAATAACAATAGTTGATAAATAGCGTAGCAGAAAGGACTGCCTAGCATTTTAGGAACAGACAGTACAAGCTGTTGATGGCAGCTTGAGGAGATAAAATGCAGTCTTCCTCAGTGAACTCTTAAAATGCCTTGTGCTTGTATGTGGGGCATTGTATGGGGCCTCCAAATTCCTGGTGTGCTCTGTGCATGTCTGTTGCAGGAGCTTATCACTTGTACAAAGACCAGAATCCCTTTTACTGTGGCATGGCCGATTTTCTGGCTACTGTTCATAATTCTACCTTTGACTCTTTGCACATACACTGTAGCTGCTGCCATGGCAGGATCAAGGTCCAAATATTGCCCTCAGGGAAGTGCTGGCTTTTGCGAATGCAAACCAACTGGTGATGTCAACATCGCAGAGAAAAGAGGTATGGGGAAATTGAGAGAGTTGGCTTTTCAGACTTCAAAGAGGCTGTTGCACATGTCAAAATAGCTGATCAATCAAAAATCACCACATTGCTTTAAGAAAATATATCATCCTAGTTTAGTAGTAGCACTTGTGCAGTGCCCAGCATTGAGCAGCTGATTGTCATAACTGGTGCTTCTCTCTCTTCTATACTCTTGTATATTCTTGTTAACTTTGTCTGTCTTACCTTTGGAGATCCAAGACAAGGTGAACAAGGCTAAGGATGATATTCACAAGAACATGTCATTCCTGAAAGTGGACAAAGAGTATGTGAAAGCTTTGCCCTCCCAGGGTCTGAGCTCGTCTGCAGTTCTGGAGAAACTCAAGGAGTACAGCTCTATGGGTATGATGCCTGGCATATACATTCTATCTACTTCCTTAAAATAGCTGGTCTTGTCTTCATTTAATGTTCATATAGGTTAAGAATAACTCACCCTTGGTACTTGTATGTTCAGGTGGGACTACTCCCTGTTTCAAAGGCTGAATTTCATATTTTAAAAGTTATGTTTGGCCAGGTACGGTGGCTTATGCTTATAATCCTAGCACTCTGGGAGGCCAAGATGGGAGGATTGCTTGAGCTCAGGAGTTCGAGACCAGCGTGGGCAAGACCAAGACCTCGTCTCTACTAAAAATAGAAAAATTAGCTGGGTGTTGTGGTGTGTGCCCATAATCCCAGCTACTCAGGAGGCTGAGGCAGGAGGGTTGCTTGAGCCCAGGGGTTTGAGATTGCAGTGAGCTATGATGATGCCACTGCACTCTACCTGGGCAATAGAGTGAGACTCTGTCTCAAAGAAAAACAAAACCAAAAAAATTATGTTTAGATCTATCCTTCATCCATAAAGTTAGTGAATCTCAGAGACAGTAGAACTTGGTTCCATCTCCTTTTCTAAGCACAAATAAAATAAATACATTTGTGTTTTTACAAAGAGAACATAATATATGTAATACAAATGAAATACAGATTCATGTAAAAATTGTGAAATCTGTATAAAGACACAAAAGGCAATAAAAAGTCACTATAATTTCATCAAAATATAATTCCATTATCTGTATCTATTTGTGTCTGTATATCTATCTATATGTTTATTTGTCTCAGAATGTTAATTGTGTGTGTGTGTGTGTGTATATATATATATACATTTATGCATGAACACATATGAGAAGGCTAAATACACCAAACAACTAATGATTAAGCATGTAACCTGTGGAATCAGCCTGGATTCACATGATTTTGCCACTTGAAGTATGACCCTGGGTAAGTTACTTAACTTCTGCATGCCCCAGTTTCTGTCTCTTTACAATGGAGATAGTAATAATAGTGCAGCAGTTACCTGAAAGGATGATTATGGGATTAAATGAGATTATACATGTAAGTGTTGTGTAGTCCCTGGCATAAAGTAAGTGTTCAATAAGTGTTAACTATTATTGCTATTATTATTAATACAAACACATGGCACGTTAATACAGATTAAGATCATATTACAAGTGCTATTTAAAAATAAACTTTTTACTCTGGCATAATTTTAGATTCATAGAAAAGTAGCAAAGATGATAACAGAGATTTCTGTGTGCCCCTCACTCAGCTTCTCCTGGTGTTAATATCTTATATAATCATGGTACATTTGTCAAAACTAAAAAATTAACATCAGTACAGTACTATTAACTACACTACAAATTCTATTTCATAAATTTTTCTACTAATGTCATTTTTTCTATTCTAGGATTCCATGTTGCATTTTGATAAATACCCTTTAAAATGTCTAAGTGACGTGTGTTGAGATCTTGACATTGGATGGTACAAAATTAGATATATCCTAGGGTGTAGATGATATAAAGCAGGGGTTAGCACCCTAACACCTTTGTTTTGAAGAGTTCCATGATTATGAGGGCTGGTTGCTGCCACCGTATTGCCTTCCCTTCAGTTTTTAAGTCACTGTCTGTCAGTGGCCATTCTCTGTAGCACCAGTAAAAGAACAGGAAATGAAACCACATACCCTGTTTTTGAAAGGCTGGTGACCACTGGTCTGAAGATGTGGATGGTAAGAGCAGTGTCCTTGAAGGAAAGAGTGAAAGTCAAACTGGCAATAAGCCAGAGCTTGGCAGATTGCTGTGAGAATGAGGAGTTTGTCTATATATTTATTACCCAGCCTTCTGCTCTCATTAGAGCAGGAGATCTTTGCTTTGGAGAACCATGGCTATATGCAGTTTAATAGGGCACAGCCACATCATAGCAAAAGGACCTGAGACACCCACATCAGCAGATTTGTTGGTACAATGTAGAACATCTCTGGGGAGCATCTCAGATAGGAAGTAGAAAATCTGACCTTATATTCAGGTTGAGAACCTTTCTTCTCTTTCAGCATTTGGGATAAAGGAGCTTTATCCCAGGGTTGACCGTGTTCCTGATCTTGGATGCTACAGCATGTGCTGCTAGTGGTGGCTAGTACTGCGTGGGTTTCCAGGCTTGACTGAAGGGAGGAGCCCCTGGGACCAGGATGTTTATAGCTCATACCTGATAGTGGTTTGTTCCCCGGCCCCAGCTCTAATGATCGTGCACTGAAATGTCACACTTTTGTCTTGTTCTTTTCTGCTCGTAACAGTTTCCACATTTTGTATGACTGAATAGGAAGGGAGAGAAAAAGGAAGCTATTGCAGAAAAAGGTCACACTAAAGCCATTAGAAAACAGAAAATAAGTATAGACAAAGGAAAATGTTTCTGCTGTTAGAAGACAGTTGAGGATGAGGATAGTATTGTTATTGGACTGTCTTTATTGTACCTTGATGCTGTTAATATCTTTTCTACGCTGTTGATAATAATTAAGAATTTTTCATCTTTATTTTACCGTGATAGCTCTTTATTGAAATTCTTTCTTTCTTGATTTAGTATAAGAATGCCATTGAGTTTCCTCTTAATTTTTTTTTTCTTTTGTACCCAGAGGGGTTTCTTCTGATTTCTTCTTCTTCTTCCTTTTTTTTTTTTTTCCTATTTTTGTTAGAGACGGGGTCTTGTTCTTGCTCAGGCCGGTCTTGAACTCCTGGCCTCAAGTGATCCTCTTACCTCAGCCTCCCAGAGTGATAGCATTACAGGCATTGACCACCATGCCCAGCCTTCCTGTTTCTTCTTTATAAGAGCCTGTCTTCCCAAGGTTCTTGCTTACTGACCCACTGACCTTCACTTTCTCTGCAGATGTCTCCTGGCAGGAAGGGAGAGCCTCCGGAACAGTGTACAGTGGGGAGGAGCAGCTTACTGAGCTCCTCGTGAAGGTGAGTGTCCAATTCTTGCTGGAAGTGTGGAAGGCCTATGCCAGTATATGTGACCTCATTTATTTCTCTTTCCTTTTGTAGTTAGAAAAATTACTTGAGAAAAGCTTATTGTTTAAAAAAAAAAGCCATAGAAGTTTTGGAAGTTTCTCTTCACCCAAACACAGGCAAATAAGCATAATGTTGTCAAAGACATCTTCAGTCTCTGCAATAGTAAAATGTTACTTAATGTTTCTAGGCTTTATAGATGTCCTGTGTAGAAGGCAGATTAGTAGGGAAGGGAGTCCGATCATGTGAGGTTTTTAATGTAAGAGATTTTGTTTGATAAGAAGAGACAAGGTAAGGAATCTCAGAATTTCCTCAAATTACATGGCCTGAGATGAGCAGTAGTTTCACTTATACTTCGGATAATTCTCATTCTTAGCTTCTTCCATTTCTAATCAGATTTATTTTTGAAATCCCACTTCATCATATGAAATTGGGGTTGCACTGACAATCTCTAAGGTTTTTGTGTTTGATTATTATAATTGTAAAACCGCTCACATCTTACTAAGTATTAATATTACAGGTTTTGCTTAGCTGTATCTTGACATAATGCTCATATCTTCTGTGCTTAAAATCTTTGGGTAGCTTCCCATTATCAACAGAATGAAACAAACCCAAGTTCTTTATGTAGCAGAGAATACAAGTCTCTTCATGAGCCAGCTTCCCATCTGTGTTTTCTCAACCATTCCTGTTAGTTTCCCATGTAAACACTAATCCTGCCTTTTCTTTTTACTAAATATGCCATGTGCTTATGTTGTTTTCCTTCCCCTTTTTAATTCTGCCTGTTCCAAATGATGCATTCCTTGTCACCTCTCCAGGTTCCGCTCAACAGACACCTCCAAACCACTCAGGATGTTAGTTATTTCCTCTTCAGGGTCCCTTAGCACTCTGTACATAAACCCGGTATTACACTCAATAGCTGCTTTGTGCTACATACTCTACTAAGTGCTTTGCATACATTATGTTATTTAATTATTCCTAAAACCCTGTCAGGTAGGTACCCCAACTATCTCTCTTTGCATATGAAGAAACTGAACCTTAATGAGGTTTATTGACCTGCACTGCTAAAAGTGATAGGCAAAGCTAAGACTTCAAACGGGGTCTGTTTGGTTTTATGGTCTGTGCTGTTAATTAAATTTACACTTCTTCCCTTACCACATTGTAAAATTATTTATTTGCATGTCTGTCTTCTCTACTACATTTTGATCTTCTTTAGGTTAGGGATCATATCTTACCTTTTTTCCAGCTCCTAGTGTTGTGCGTAATACCTAGAAACTGTTGTTTAGTGCATGATTCTTTGTCCTATATGGTATAATAGTCTTATTTCACATCTGCTTGCATTTCTTTGCAGGCTTATGGAGATTTTGCGTGGAGTAACCCCCTGCATCCAGATATCTTCCCAGGACTACGTAAAATAGAGGCAGAAATTGTGAGGATAACTTGTTCTCTGTTCAATGGGGGACCAGATTCCTGTGGATGCGTAAGTATATGCAAGTAGCATCCAAAAGTCTTATTTTTTAGCTTAAAATAGAAGAGTTTATTAAAAATATTTTATTACACAGTACTATTTGATTATTATAGAAAGATTCAGATCAACTGCAGTTTTAAAATGTTACTTGTAATTTTGTAATCCATCGAGTATCAGTATTTTGGAATATATTCTTCTAGATATTTTTCTCTTCACCTTTTTATTTTGAAAAACTTTGAATTTACATAAAGTTGCTAGTACAGTTGAAAGAACACCTTAGAGTCTCTAAATGTAAATATGTTGCCACATCTGCTCTCTCTACTCCTTCCCTCCCTTCCTCTCTTCCCTCACCCGCCATCTGTACACCTACTACTGATGCATTTATCTATATATACTTTTGTTAAAACCATTCTACAGTCTTTTTGATACACTTCTCATTTTATTTCAGCCAGAAGTTCACTTTATTATTTTGCTATAAACTGAATCTGATTTAGTTCATATGAGGACTAAAGAAAGAAGAGATATCATTATATTTAAAGACATGAGGTTTCCTTGTTTTACCTGTTCTTTCAAGTAGGTGGTGGTTTTCCTAAACTGTGATGGATATTCTATTTAGATTTGTCACTAGAAACTGACATTGTCTTCTCTAGAAAAAATGAAATCTCAGCTGATGTAGGATAGATAGATTTCATTCAGTATGCCATAATGGTAACCTAGAGGTGCTAATCCTATCAGATACTCTTACAGTCATTATAAAGCCTTCAGATTTAATTACTGAAGGGCCCATTTGAAGACAAGAACACTTCATAGTTTCTTTTTTGTTTTTTTCCCAGCAAACAGTGTTTTTTGGTTTTATTAATACTAATATGTTGGCACCATGAAAATCGACATGTTCAAATATTCAATAGCTAACAAAAGTGGTATTCCTGGCATTTTCAAAACAAAATTTCAAAACCGTTAGAAAACAGAGCCAGACATAATATAGCAGCGGGTTCCCATATGGTATTAGGATGAATGGGGTGACTAACAGAGGGGAAATGATGATATAGTCACAATTGGTAGGTGCTCTCCTGTGCTGTTTGACTCTTTATGAACTTTCAAGAGACCACAGGTTAAACAGCCGCAAAACAGTTTGGCCTTATCTGGTAAATTTGAAGATACACATATCTTATGACCCAGAAATTCTGCTACTCGGACATACCCTAGAAAAACTAGTACACATATATATCAGGATATATGTACATGAATATTCATAGCAACATCATTCATGATAATTAAAAACCAGAAAAACTGGAAATAATCCAAATGTCTATTAACAGTACACATTTAGATGGATAAATTGTAGAATACTGTATGTGCCTCAATCCATTGTAGTTGTTATTCAGATTACTTCATCTTGGCCAGTGGGAGCGTCTTCATTTTGGCTCCTGGGTCTTTTTACATGACCAGGAAGCTTTGAAAGCTTCCTTTCTCTTTCTTTCTTTTTCCTTTTTTTTTTTTTTTTTTAGCCAAAATATTCCAGGTTCAGCTTGTACATTTCCTGCTCCAGACCTAGAATCCATTTGTCCAAGGAGCCCTGTTTCAATTAAAACTATATAAAATAATTACATGATTCCAAGTTACTTTTATGGAAGAAGACAAGGCCAATAAAATTAACCAGAATATAGTCCAGAGAGACAAAAAAATAGAAGGTATGAAAGAGAGGTTAAGAGACACAAAGAAAGATAGAATGAAAAGGGCTAACACACATCTAATTGGTGTTTGAGAGCAGCCAGAGAAAGTAGACAACCTGTAAAGGTATAACTGTTTGAACAACTGATACTCTCAGTGGCAACAATGGCTGGGGCAGGTGGGGTTAGATGAAAGATTTGCTATGAGTTGAAATTGTTGAACTGGGTGATAAGTAGAAGGGTTTTACTAATTCTATCTTTAGTTGCATCTAATCCATTTTTTATTAGTAGTTTTTCCATTTTGCTTTTAAATTTCATTTACTGTATTTTTCATTCTTGAGAATTGTTTGGTTCTTCTTTTTTTTTTTAATCTGCTTGGTTGTTCTTTATAGTCCCTTTCCTTGGCTTATATTTTGTTTATTTAAATACATGGCACATAAATATTTTATATTCTGTGTCTGATAATTCTAGTATCCGTGAGTCTTACCTGTCTGATTCTGCTGGTTTCACTCATATATCTTGTTTCCTTATATAATATTTATGATTTTTGTTTTAACCATAAGAGCCATTCATTTTTCTGGGAACTTACAGGGATTCTTTGAGGCCTAGATTGGAGTTAAGTTCTTCCAGAGAAGATTTGTAATTCCTTTTGCCAGTTGCTGGGGATTGCCACTATATTGGAACCAATTTAAGTCAGATTCTCAGCTTATCATTTTGTACTACAGAGCAAGTATGGACTCAGAACACAAACTCACATAAAGGCTGTCTTGTTACACATTCCTGAGAGATTCTTATTTTTCTTTAAGTATCAGGACTTAGAAAGCAATTTTGCTTGCTATCCTCTTCTGTGCTAGTGGGTTTTCTTTCTCTTACACTTAAAACTGTGTGTTTTTTCAGCCATCTCCCATTGGATTTCTTCCCTTGGGCAGGCCCTAAATTTATCTCCTGATCCATACTCTGTTCGTTGGTTAGTGCGGGAGTTTGAGATCTCTATGGCTGGCATCACCTCAGGGTGAAAGCTAGCTTTAGCGCTCACTGATCTTGCAGGATTCTTGATTTTGATTTGTTTTGAGGTTTAATGTATTTCTTTATTTTAGCTCAGTTATGGATATAAAACTTTCTAGTTATTTCAGTTAGGAGTGTTGCTTGAGGTTTATAATCTATGTTGCTGGAAACAGAAGTTCCATAATTTTTTTTCCACATGACAGACCTTGTATATTTGAAAGCCCCTTTCCATGTGAATCTCTCTTCCCCACATTTTTTCTAGATTACTCAGCTATTCATAAGCTCTCAAAGATTTTCATCCATCCCAATCATTCTCTGAATGCCTTTTGGTTGTCTCTGGTCAGACAAACACGGTTCTCTAATCTAGGGGTGGCATTAATCTCTCAATCTCCATCTTTTTTTATCTGATTCACTAAGCTCTCTTTCTTTCTCTTCATATATGGCTCTGTCTCTCTCTCAATGAGCTGCTTTCGGTGAAAAAAGAGTTCAGTGTTCAGAGGTAGGAAGCAAGAAGACAGGTCAAAATGGCTGGTCAGTCTTTAGACTATTACCAACCAGTGGTCCCAAGCTCTTCTAGTTCTTTGTTCATCAACCTTAAACTATCTTTCCTTCTGTTAATTTGCCTCAGTTGCGGTGGCTGACAGGTGACTTCATATACTAAAAGAAATTAGGTTACCATGTGAAACATTTTTGGCTTGTGCTAATATCATATATTAGAGTGAGAGTTTTTATACATGTTGAAAGAAGTTGAATAATGTAACAAGTAGTTGCTAAGGCCTCCATTTTCTCACTTCACAATTTTTGTTTTTCTTTGGTTAGTGGGGGTAGAGAGAAGTGGGAGAGGAAATAGCCTTTTTAAACACAGAATGTGGGGATCAGGAATAAAAATTAGAAGTAGAATTTAGGTATTCCTGCCTTTACAGTACACTGGTGTTTACCTAACAGATAATGATGTTGTTTTGATTAGTTATTGGACAAAAAATAGCACACATGAAGTGGGTGACTAGGAATTTAGAAATATTTTTGCTTAGGTCATTACCGGACCTTAGTAAGAGATTGACACACTGGAGACGTAGTCTTTTCTGGTCCTTTCCTGACTTTCTTCACAGCTGGTTTGGCGCCTCATGTGACATTCTGAGGTTTCATGCTAGATCACAGGACATACTGCTGATTTGCACAGCTGACCTCAACGTCAACTATAAGCACTTTGTCTTCTCCAGCATAAAAGAGACCTACAAACCAAACAAGTGTCCCATGCCCAAGTTCAGTACATTGTTTTGTGGGTGATGGTCATGTGTTTCATAAAGACTTCTTAAGTCAAAAAATAAATTGACTTTTCTCAGCTGATCTTTCATATAACTCCTGACCACTGGAAATTTGTATCTAATGGTACTTTTTGCCCTATATGTGGATATCATTTTAGGAAAGTTCAGTAATCATCCCTTTCTCATTCCACCTTATATCAAGCTACACTAACATAAAAAGTTTTGTTTATCAGCAGATGCTAATTTGTGACATTGGGTGAATTGCTTTAATCTCTCAGGGGTTCAGTTCTCTCACCTGTTAAACAAAAAACCTATGTAAGATTGTATGAATCTGCAGAGATGGTAGATCTAAGAAGATGTCCAGCTAGCTCAGTGGTATGGCTTTTTGTTTGTTTTGAAATTATTCATTCTTATATATTATAAAAATTAGCCAGCTGGCCATGATGTGCCTGTGTTGGTCATGGTTTACTGAGAGTCAAGTTAGATGTCAAGAAATGTGGACTGAGGTTCTGTTAGGTGTCAGCTACAATGCTAGGCAGTAGGAATATTGTCATGAACCGATTGGTCCCCACCTTAATGAGTTTGTAGTCCAGTGAGAAAAATAGGATGAATGAAAAGACCTCTGTGTCTTTTTGTTTGAACTGTGGTAAAGAAATTTGTTTATCAGAAGGGCTAAGCCTAGCTTCAGGGCAACAAACATCTAAGTAGAAACTTCTGCCCTTCTTTGTCATTCAAACTCATCAAAACCACAAGTTCACTTTGGAAAGTCTGAACGTTTCTTTTTGATCTTCTAATGTATTGCACAGTTTATTAGAATTGTAACTTTACAGTTTCACATTCCTCAACAGGCATTGAAAATTTAAATTAAAATCAATTATCCTGATCCTTTTGAATGGTATAAAGTGCCCTACCCTATCTGAAAATGGATGAATTAATGTGGAAATGTAAATGGATTACAAATAGGTGGGATCTGGGCAAATGCACATTTGTGCAGATAGTGCTGAGTTTCTGCTCTTTTTTTTTTTTTTTAATGGAGATGGGATGTTGCTGTGTTGCCCAGGCTGGTCTTGAACTCCTGGGTTCAAGTGATCCTCCTACCTTAGCCTCCTGGGTAGCTGGGACTTCAGGTGCACCCCACTGCCCCTGGTTCTGTTCTTATTTAGTAATTTTTATTCTTCTCTTGAACCAAGATTGGGCTTAGCCAACAAAGCCAGATTTTCCTGGAAGACAGAGCAGGATCTGCCCTGAAGCATGCATCCAAGTCCTTATCTGTTTCTTCATCATATGTTGTCAAGATGAGGGCAGGAAGCACATGCTGATACCTATCTTTGACTCACCTCCAACAGATGGCATCTCTTCTTTATTATAGGTGACTTCCGGGGGGACAGAAAGCATACTAATGGCCTGCAAAGCTTATCGGGGCCTGGCCTTTGAGAAGGGGATTAAAACTCCAGAAATGTACGTATGTGTGCCTGGTTTTCCACCTAGATTTGTCTATTTTTACTGCTGTATGAAACTGAGCCTGGTAATTTGTTCAGTTTCCTGCTGCTTCTCTTCCTGTAGCAATTCCAGTCCTCTTTCCCCCTGTCCTGGTCCCTCTACCCTGATCCTTTCACATTCAGTAAAATTCTAAATGGATCAGCCAGTTATTTTTAAAGATCATTCCTAAGCCCCCACATTTATACATGGCATATACTACAAGCAAGAATGAGATTCTTTTCCCAAAAGTGACAGTTAGAGGACTACATCTTTGAATCCTGTGATATTTATTGTAAATTATCTGGAGCCTGAGGAATGCTCTCTACTTCCTTAATTCAGTGAAAGTCACTTAAATATTATCGGCTGCCTCAGGGTGCTCTCCAGGAATATTTTTCTGAGGGCTATTTTCTAGGGAGAAAATAAAAAATATCCTTTCGAGATTTACCCACATTCCCACCGTGAACATAATTTTGATGTTTGGTTACATTTTTCTCTGTAGACCCTCTTCTTGTACAGTGTGTTTATGTTACATCTTTTGGGTTAATGTTTTCCCCACAGGCATCAGTGACTAAGGCTTTTGTTGCTCGTGGTCTCATGCTCTGATTCATACTTAGCCTAAGAGAATATGTCAGACTGCCATTCTTTCTTCTTACGTAAATCTTCGGTTCTTGGTACTTACTTAGCAATAGAGATTTTTTTCTCCCTTTTGGGGAACAGATGAATTGTAAGAGTGGAGAAATTGAGAGAAGTCTGAAAGCAAATATTTACCTATGACCCCATTTCCTCTTTCAACATATTTGAAACACTACTCCCAAATGTGTAGGAGAAATGAGGATTTTAGTTTCTTGCAGGTTCATGGTCTTTCAGAGTTGGAAGGGCCCACTGATCAGAAGCTTGCCTGCTGCTTTAACGTGCTTGCCAGCAGTCGTATATTTCCTCTTGAACATGTGTTGGGAAGCTTGCTTCTCATCGAGGTGGCTGTCTTTGGATAGCCAGCCATTAGAAAGCTCTTTATCCAAATTCTCTGTCCCTTAACTTTCACCTGTCAGCCCTACTTTATGCTTTGGATCCTTTGACGTGGGATTACTTCTGAGTTCTTCTTCATGTTGTCACAATGATTTCCTAAAGAGTAGGGAGAAGGTTTCTACAGTAAATTCAGTTGGCTTCTTTTTGTTTATGCTTAAAAAGAAAAGTGGTACAAACAGTTAAAATAATTTGAGGAAAAACAATCAGAAGTTTACTCTTGGTGATTTAGATTAGCTGCTGTGTTCTCTCTTGAATCCTATTTTGGCCTGAATTTCATTTTCCTCTTCCCTGTCATCTAGTGTGGCTCCCCAAAGTGCCCATGCCGCATTTGACAAAGCAGCCAGTTATTTTGGGATGAAGATTGTGCGGGTCCCACTGAACAAGATGATGGAGGTGGATGTGCGGGTGAGTGCCCCTGGCGGGCCCGCTTTCTGTCCTGGTCTCTAAGAGTGGGAAGTACATCTCACTGACTGGCTTGTTCCGGTCACACTCAGACTGGCTCTGAGCAGTCAGAATATCAAAAACTGCCACTGGCAGTGGTGATGACTCCAGCTTCAGTGTTTTTATAGATCCATGAAATCTAAAAGGGAATGATCTTGTCCCTAACTTGAGACTTCAGAGACCTGGGGTTTGCTATCAGTACCATCACATTCCTTTCTTTTCTTTGTTTGTAAAATAAGCATAGCCTAACTTGCCCTGAGACTCTCACTGTGATTTTAATTGGCCTGAATTAGTATCATTGTCATTATCATAATAATTATTTTTATTTCTTGCATTTGTGTAGAGGAACTTTCAAGTTTCACAGTGCTATCAGAATCACACTTGAGCCTTATGACAGTCCAGGGAGGTCGGCAAAACTATCATATTATTGCAGTTCACAGATGAGGAAACAGAGTGTGAAGTAAAGTAGTTTACTCAGGGTTTCACTGCTAGTGGGTTGTGGGGTGGGGGCTCACATTTGGCTCTTTTGCCTCTTAGCTCATATTGTTTCCACCCCCACAGTGATTGTATTGTTCTTATTTTGTGCTCTCAGACTATTTCCCCCAAATGGACCTGTCTGGATTTGTGTGCATCCTGCTGCCATGGTGGGGAGGCAGTCTTCTTCTCCCTGGTTGGAGTGGTGAAGGCATTAGTGGGTCTGGAACTCTGAGCTGGCAGCCCACATTGTTCTTGGCAGAAGAGGAGAAAAGTAATTGTGACATAGATTCTCATTTTCCTTTAAACTTTAAATCCCTAGGCAATGAGAAGAGCCATCTCCAGTAACACTGCCATGCTCGTCTGTTCTGTCCCACAGTTTCCTCATGGTGCGATAGATCCTGTCCCTGAAGTGGCCAAGGTACATGGGCAAAATGGGCTACCCTGGCAGTCAAATTGAGATTTTAAAAGTAGAAGCTAATGGTGCAGTACTTGACACGTAGAAGTGATTTTGATTCTAGGTTTGACCACAGTAGTGATGCATAGCTCTCATCAGCCCTAGGGTAAGCTGTGCAGCTCTGTTTGGAACCTCTGAAAGTTGCTAGCCTCTACTCTGCAGGAGGGATAATACAAGGCCTCGGCCTTTCTTTAAGCTGGATATTCTGAAATAATATTCCTTTTAGATTGAGGTCAGGAAATAATCTGCATGTGGGAACGTGCCCACCAGAGGGTGGTATTCTACAGGCTGCCCCTCAGCACCTCCTCCTCCCTCCCTCTGCACTGGCAAAGACTAAATAAAGCAGGACTGTTTCCCCTGCTCTAGAGGCAGCTTCAATCAGAGCTGTACTCATCTGCTTGATTTTGCAAGGAGTTTGAAGTCATGCATATTTAAACATAAAATAAGTATCACATTTCAGATGAATTATTTTGAAGGTAAAATAAATACATTTGAAAGATAAACTTTGTTAGGAATGTCAAAAATAGCCAGTTTTTTAAATCATGGGGGGCATAGTACAAAATAGCCTGTGTTTATAGCCCACCTTTCCACCCATGTCCTGCAAAGTTTTTGTTATGGGGTTCTAAATGCAATTCTCTTATGTTCTTTCTTTTTTGGAACAAGCTGGCTGTCAAATACAAGATACCTCTTCATGTAGACGCTTGTCTGGGCGGCTTCCTCATTGTCTTTATGGAGAAAGCAGGATACCCATTGGAGCAACCATTTGATTTCCGGGTGAAGGGTGTGACCAGCATTTCAGCTGATACCCATAAGGTGAGCTAAGGAGGAGATCAAGTGTTAACAGTTGGTTATTTTGACTATTACTGACAAATTAATTGAATAAAGCATTAGACTCCCCCAGAGTGTGAAGTTAAATCTGGCTCTTTGCTCTCACCAGGCCAGCTGGTTCAGCTGATGGGGTATAGGAGTACAGGTGACAAGCAAGAGTGAAAAGGAACCTATTACCTTGATCTCATTGGCTAAGAGAAGTACTGTATCCACTGATCTTATGTAACTGGAGCACACTAGTGGTGTGGCCTTTGTTTAAAAATAAAACTTCCCAGAAGCCTTGAAAGTATTTGAGGTCGAGGATGGAGGAGGTGAGGGTTGATATTGGAGTTCCTAAGAAGGTGGATGTTAATACCGCAGCTCCTGTGTCACTGGACTCCTAAGCCTACGTGACAGGAGGATGTTGGTGGAAGAGTCCCGTGGGGGAGGGGAGGAAACCTGTGAGCTCAGGAACATTCAGCTTAAAGTGTTGGAGATGTCCATGCCTGCCACCCATGGGGGACCAAGACGAAGTCTGCGTGGGCTGGGAACTCTTTCGAACATATATTCAGATGTGGAGGAAGTATTAGTAACTTCAGGACTATGTGCCTTGTTTTGATTGCGTTTTCAGAGTTTGTTTCAAACATAAGTATAGTGAAGACTTGTTTTTCAAACTCTAAATGATCTGCAAGCAGATAGCTTATCAGTCAGAATCTGGTTTTGCCTTCAACTAAGATAGCTCCTTTGCCATTTTCCTTAACCATCCATTTCTGTGTGGTTTAGAGAATGAAATTCCATGTGAGAGTTAATTAGGCAGGTGTGTTTTCTATAAGGAAGCCAATTACATAGTTAATTTGAAATCTGGATGAAGTAGCTTTTATAGTGTAAGTACCATAATGTTCATAAAAAGAAAGTGTAATAGTAAGCAAAACACAGCTCCTATGCCACTGGACTCCTAAGAGGGGTCCAGTGGCGTAGGAGGGGGGTCAGATGGTGATTTTAAAAGTTGCTCCAGGTGATTTAAATTCTGTCATTTCCTGGCTTCCTCTGGAAAACGTACCTTTGTTTCCATCCTGACCTACTGCCCCAGAGAAGTATTTTAAACAAGACCACATGCTGGGCAAGAGCTGGAGTACATCCATTAACTAGGGCAAAACACTTTTTCCCTGGGCCTCAGAGTCCTCATCCCTAACATAGAGAATTTAAACTCCATGCCTTAAATTCCTTCTACCTGCTACCATTTTAAGTTTGAACCCTTAAAGTGAGTGGGAAACATTACAGGGAAACTGACAAGTGAGTAGGAATTCCTTTGCATGATAAGAGTTTTGGGACAAGGTCTGCCAGACAGAACTGCACTCTCACCTCTCTGCTTCTTCCTCCTCAGTATGGCTATGCCCCCAAAGGCTCTTCAGTGGTGTTATACAGTGACAAGAAGTACAGGAACTATCAATTCTTCGTTGCTACAGATTGGCCAGGGGGCATCTACGCCTCCCCAACCTTGGCAGGCTCAAGGCCTGGTGGCATTAGTGCAGCTTGTTGGGCTGCCTTGATGTACTTCGGTGAGAACGGCTATGTTGAAGCTACCAAACAGATCATCAAAACTGCTCGCTTCCTCAAGTCAGAGTATGTGTGGAAGATTGGGATTCTGCCTTGTCTCTTGCTTTTTCTACTAGCAGGCTCAAGGCATCTGCCTGGCTAAGTACCCATACCTTCGCCCATTTGCCATCTCTTGGGAGAGCAGGGGTTTAGGACAGCAGCTTAGGAGTGTGGTGCTGGCCTGGGAGAAGCTCCTTTTCTCTACTGTGACTTTTGGAGGGTCTTCATTTGAAGGTCGTCTCACCTCTAAGGATGTCTTAACAACTGGCATCTCTTAGCCTAATGCTTACGTACAGTTTCATGGTTAAGATAGAGGTTCCCAAACTTGTGCATGCATCCCAATCACTGGAGGGACTGGTGAAGCACAGATAGCTGGGCCCCATTCCTAGAGTTTCTGATTTAGTAGATCTGGGATGACATGTGAGGATTCCCATTTCTAGTAAGTTCTCAGGAGATACTGATGCTACTACCAGTCCAGGAATCATACTTGAAGACTCATTGGAATAAGAAAAGAATTGGAAATAGGTCAGAAGGAAGGGGGAAGGAAGGGTGATAAAATCTAGGGTTAAGCCAAAGCCAGAAATAGCTGCATGCTCTGTCTAATGGATCTATTCATGTATGACCTGCCTGGCTGTCTGTCACCAGGACTGCGAGGCTTTTTCAGAATTTTGAGGGGGAAGGAAAGCTGCCAATAGGCATTTCTCATTTGAAAAAGGTCTTTATATGGTTTTGATAGGGCCATCTGTTGAGAACCGCTATACCATTTCTTGCTTTAGGAATTAAATGTAATTTCTTAGAACTATAGAGATAGAGGGATTATTTCTCCAGAAAATTTTTTTAGTATATCTTTCATGCTTCAGATGCCCCCAGAAGAATATAATTGGGAGTTGGGTAGACAGGTTAGAAGTCAGTGATTCTGATTCATTAGATCCAGATGGGGTTTGGGCCTTGGAATATTTTTCATATCTGTCTGTGATTCTGATCTCCATAAAAACCACTGATCACAGTCTAGCCTTCTTATTTTAGAAGATAAGAAGACTAAAGCCCCAAAAGGTTAGATAGTGTTCATTATAAGGGAGACTTTGGATGATTTAAGAGATGATGAACAAAGGAATATATGTGGCTGAATTTCCTTTTTCTTCTACTACTTCTTTTTTTTTTTATTTGTTTTGTTTTAAGACTAGAAAATATCAAAGGCATCTTTGTTTTGGGGAATCCCCAAGTATCAGTCATTGCTTTGGGCTCCCGTGATTTTGACATCTACCGGCTGTATAACCTGATGACTGCTAAGGGGTGGAGCCTGAACCAGTTGCAGTTCCCACCCAGGTAAGTGTGAAGAAGCCTCTTTCTCTTTCTTTGCTCCATGACTTTGGAAGAACTTGGGTAGCAAGGTGACCCTGAGGTACCTTAGAGTTTGACTGCTCGAGCCTAGCACTTTGGTAGCAAGTGTATGATCTAAAGGATTTCTGTCTTGCCATGCAGAGTTATTAGATATAAAGAACAAGACCATTAGCTTTAAATTCTGGCAAAATTAGGTGACAGTCCCTGAGACCAGTGGTCGCTTATGAGGTTTTCCTCCTACTCTCTAGCTTCTGTACTCTCCAGTCTGCCTAGTACACAGCCATCGGATTGCTCTTGTAAAATACTTGTTACCTGGGTAATATATAGTTCAAAACCTTCCAGAGAGTCTCTAATCATTCAGCCTCCTACTTTTTCTTTAATATGCTTTTCTAGCATAATCTTCCATCATGCCTTTAGGTAAATACGCCACTCCACCTGAATAGGTCTGTGTCCGTCTTCTCTGTACAGCTTCCCCTTTCACTTGTTGGCATGTTGCCAATCCCATCGAGACTATCACTCTTCCTCTTCACAGCTCCACTAAACCCTGTCCTCCCTCCAGGGTGAATTAGAGAGTTTCTTCTTTGCCCTGAAGGTCCTTCTAGACCCCAGGCATGTGGCCCTGTCCCCACAAGGGCCCCATGAGTGCTCACCATCTAAGGTTACAAGTATCCCATTGGTAGTCCTACATTGCAGGAATAGTGATAGGGAGGGGAGGGACAGACAACCAGCTGTGCTCATTCTAGCAGGACGGTTCTTGGTCATGCTGAGAAGTACCAGCACATGCTTGGCAGCCCAAATATTTGACAGCCCTGGCTCCCAGGGCTGGGAGCAACTTGGATGACTACACTTGTCAGAAGTAATGCAAAGAGGCAACCAATATATTCTTGTATTGGGGTTGCTTTGTTTTAGAACATTCTTTATTTTTTCAAGGTTCATCCATCTCTCTCTCTCTCTCTCTCTTTTCCCCCTCCCTCTCCCTCTCCCCTTCTCTTTCTTCTCCCATAGTATTCATTTCTGCATCACATCAGTACACACCCGGAAGCGGGTAGCCATACAGTTCCTAAAGGACATCCGGGAATCTGTCACTCAAATCATGAAGAATCCTAAAGCGAAGACTACAGGCCTGGTAGGGACGCTTGAAGCTTTTTCTTCCCTTGGAAACTCAGGTGTTGGTAGAGGGTCTGTAAGAATCAGATGACATGGAGTCTGTTCCTGCCTCTGCCCCCTTAGCCACAAACTCTTTTTATCTGTTAATTGCAGCCCATGATCTCTGCCTCACCTATTCCCAGAGTTTTTGGAAGTCTCAAATGAGACACACTATATATAAAGCACCCTGTAAATTAGAAATGGCTTTACAAAACCAGGTGGTGGTAGTGTCCATTTGAAAAGGAAATTTTGACACAGGGAAGGCCATAAACATGTTTTCTCTGGAATTTTCTACAGAAAATCCCATAGGATAGTTCCTTTATGCAGAAAGACAGATTGGAAAGTACCTATGAAAAATTTACTATACCAGCTGTTTTTCTGACAGAATGATGGGATGGATTCCCTGGGTGGAAATGGGCAGTGGGTAGGGGCGGTGCATGTGGAAAGCTGGGACTGGGGGAGGAGGGGAGTGTCACCACAGTCATGTCCTTTCCTGCACCCATCCTCACTAACAGTGCCATTGTTGGATTTGTAGGGTGCCATCTACGGCATGGTCCAGACAACCGTTGACAGGGATCTGGTTGCGGAATTGTCCTCTGATTTCCTGGACTGCTTGTACAGCACAGACACTCTCCCCCAGGGCAGCCAAATGAATGGCTCTCCAAAGCCCCGCTGAGCTTGGACCCTTCCTAGTCCCTGAGGGGCTTCTGGCCTTCAGAAGGTTCTGGAGTATGGAACAGGTCACGCACAACTTTGACATCTGGTCTTGCTCCATAGAGCACAAAACAGACCACGAGATAGCTTCATCCTCAGGATTCTTGTTCTTTCTTTTGTCACCTTTTTGTGGTTTTTAATTTGAAGACTTAGAAGGATTCCATTATGTAATGATTTTGCCCTTGTTAGAAATGTTACCCTAGGAATTGTTTTAACCATTTCCTCCTCTGACTTCCCTAGCTTTTAGCTTCACTTAATCATTGTGTGGCGGCTCTGACCTGTCCTGATTCCTTAGGGAAGCTGGGGTAGCCTCAGGCAGATGTTTTGGCTGGTCAGAAAGGAAGATTTATGTAACAGATGTTTCCCCAGGTGGGTGTTAGTTGTACTTTAAGCAGGAGGCTTATTCAGCCTTCCTCTTAGGTTAGTTGTCTCTCTTAGAATCACTTTTAGTGTAACTCATTTTATTTTTCCAGGACACAGACCCACCAGGCCATCGTTCCCTATTATGCAGGATTGGAGCGGTTGAGTCTGTCTGCTCAGTCTACCAAGGCAGGGTTTGGGTTGGTCCATTCGGTGGTCTCTTCTGTGTTTCAGTCCATGTTTGACACTTGGTTGTCACCATCTTTGGAGATTCTTGTGTGAGGTGATGCTCCCACTGGTCTGTTCTGGTTTCCATGGACTTGGAAGGGAACATGGTTTCCAGAGAATCTAGGACCTTCTCACGGTGGTGCTGCCTCCCTGAATTGGCAGTAGTCAGAACACACCTGCGCCCTCTTCTGGACTGGTGATGAGCGGAAACCAGACCCTTTTCTATACTTTTCTGAATATCAGAGTAGGATGACACCCATATTCAAATACATGTCACCAAAGTTGGTGGTGGTCCTCCCCTCCCCCATTGCTTTAAGCCATCATGTAATGTGAGTATGTTTGCTTGAAGGCACAGCTCAAAGCACCTTCACAAGTTGCCTTGACTTACCCCAGGTGGGTGTGAGAGGTTTTTCTCTGTTAATGTGTTCTTCTTGCCCCCTCCCCTTTATTCAGCTTCCAAAAGTACTGTGGCAGATTAGTCTCAGGTACTGGGCGCTTCTCAGCCCTGAAAAGGGAGCAGCATAGGGACAGAAACATTTGGGCAGGCAGCCATTGTGGCCTAGGGCCTGGAATTCCTTCATAAGACTAGTTGCTCAGGGTGGTTCAGGGTCAGGACCCAACCCTGTGCCCAGTTCCTACCCTCTTCTCCCCTGTAGGGGACCCTGATCTAGGTTGAGCCACTTCCTGCTCTGATGACATCATATCATGTGCCTTTCTGCTCAGCAGCGAGCAGTGAGCTGTTCCTGGGCCTGGCCCCAGGGGGAATGGATCATGAGTCTTTGAGGTTTCTGTTTGGGTAGGGGAGACATAGACAAGTCAGGAGAAACTTTCCTCTGCTCCATTCCCTATCTCAGGGACTCCTGAATATACAGCCTCACCAGGCTGGTATCTTCTAGCCTTCCCCACTGGGAATGCTGGCTGGGAGAGCCAAGACTACCAGACTGTTCCTCAAGCTCCTTAGCATGTTTGTGCAAAGTGCTCTTTAGCACTTACCCACCATCTGTGACTAGCTGGCCATGTTATTGCAGGCCAATATGATATGTACGTGTGTGCTTACTTCCCGTTTTTTCCACAGTGCATTGTGGGTTCCAAAAGTGGTTGATGTTTGTGTGCATGTGTGTCAGAGGAAGAAGCTGAGATCCATAGGACATGGGAGTCACATGTTTCCTCCCAGTTGCTGAACTGGCAGGCACCTTCTTGAGAGAGTAGTTGGAGCTGTGCGTGAATCATCTTGGGTCTCCGGCGCATTATGTTGGAGGAAGTCCA
This sequence comes from Cheirogaleus medius, assembly GCA_008086735.1. Classification (NCBI taxonomy): domain Eukaryota; kingdom Metazoa; phylum Chordata; class Mammalia; order Primates; family Cheirogaleidae; genus Cheirogaleus; species Cheirogaleus medius. The sequence continues at coordinate 43,105,429 of VBSM01003143.1, forward strand.
GGGACCCAGAACCTCAACGCTGGGTGCAGCAGGCACCACTGTGGCTTGCCAGCTGCTACAGTGGAGAAGCATGTGCCCTGCAATGTGTGCAGATGTTTCCAGCGTCTCCCCAGGACCAGACCCCTGAGCCACTCACTTCCTCTGTGCTGTGACAACATTGGTGCCAGGGGGACATGGTATTTTTCAAAGGGACCTACTGTAGCCACTTTAATTTATGATTAAGAGCCTTAGTTTGACTTAACACTCTTGTAGGCTTTTCATCTTGTGTGTATTTGTGCATCTGTGTCCGTAGTAATATCTAGTCTGGCAGAGGTGGGTTGAGAGTCTTTAATAGTGTCCTGTTGCTTGCAGATGTCACATTGGCCTCTGCAAACACTGTACTGTCTTGTTTCTGCGTTAGAAGTAGTCGTGTGAATATACTGCCGTGTCACTTTTAATATTACCAGTTTTATACTTGGAAAATGGTACTTCTTTTAAATCTTCTCTCCATCTTTTCTAACCTCCCTTCCCATCTCAATGCTCCCTTCCTAATTGCAGCAATAATCTCTTAAAAAGCAGTTAAATAATTAAATGACCCAAATTGTAATCACTGTGGATGGTTGCATTCATTGCATTGCTTGGGCACACAGGCGAGATCACAAATGGGGCCCTGGCGGCGCTTGAATGGGCTGCTGGTGAGAGATCGCCCCCTGGTGGTGAGTTGGGTGTGTGAGACCACTGATACTAGAGCCAAGAAACAGACACAGGAGAGCTGCAATCTGGCTAATTTCCAGGCACTCTCATAGGTGGCTGATTGGTCTCTCCCTGAGGAATGGTGGTCATACCTGTTTCAGGGAGGTCTAGAGTTCAGGTCCTTAGTTCCCCAGGGCCAGAGCCCTGTCATGTTTTCTGCCATCTTCGTCATCCATGTCTGCTTAAACCTTCATGATGGATTGAGCCCATCTTGGTGGTCTCCAGCCAGCAGAGCAGTGTGGTTCTGTCTAACCAAAGGACACAGGCCTCAAGCCCTGCATTTGGTTTAGGAGCTGATAGTGCTGCTCCAATGATCTTCACACATGTAACCACTGCGCATCTTGTGCCACGATAAATAAAAAGTCTTTCCAAAGACTCAGGGTCTGAAGGCTGTCATTCAGGTAACCCAGCTTTTCGTTTTGGCTTTCGGCCCATTCAGACTTTGCCAGAATCAAGACAAGGAGTGCTGTCTTTGCTATAGTTTTCTGCCAGGTGGCCTCCTTCCCTTGAGCACCTGTAAACCCTAGCAGGGGTGGAGAACCTGCAGCCTCGGGGCCACGTGTGGCCTTCTGGGTCCTTGAGTGAGGCTTTTTGACTGAATCCAAATTTTACAGAACAAATACTTAATAAAGGGATTTGTTCAGTGAAGTTTGGATTCAGTCGAGGGGCCGCACTTGGGGATCTGGAGGGCCACGTGTGGCCTTGAGGGCATGGGTTCCCCACCCTGCACAGGGAAGGAGGAGCAGGACATGCTTGGATGAGGAGGCCTGGTCCATCCAAGGAGCCATATCTGGGATGCTTATGGCTGTTCCATGCAGCTGTAGGCCCCTTTGCCTTCTCTGTGGGATCTTGGTAGCAGTGAGAGCTTTCAGCTCCACTCAGTAATGACAGAAATAATGACTGAGGTCTAATTTGATAGCCACCAACTATAGCCTGGGTAGGCAGAAGTCAGGCTTTTGAGAGTCTTTTCTTGATTTGGCTGGCACAAATGAAAATTTTGCCTTACTTTCTCTTGTGCTTTCCTTTTTATCCTAATCTCGCCTTAATATCCTCCCCTATAGTTTTAATTATTTGGATTTATTTTAGAATAAACCTATTTATTTCTAACAAGTGTTGCCTGTGTCTTTGTCCCATGTAAAAGTGCTTCATGTAACTATAGTGCCACCTAGGTTGGCATTTTTCAATCCTTGATCCATGATAATCAGAGGCAGGAATGCAACGTAATACAGTCCATACCTCCATGTCTGGTGTCTTCTAATCATTAGTCATCAGATCAAAACTCACTTAGAAAAATTTAAGTCAGAAGTAGAGCAGATGGGAGACCACTGTCAGGATCTTATCGGTCTTGATGTTCAGCTTTGCAGACAAAGTGCTGTCAACATAGATACCAATAATCCTTTACTAGCATATAGGCTAAGAAGGGCATCCTACCAAGCCCTCTTACAACAATATGCTTATTTCTCGACCAGCAACCTCTGCCTCTTTTCTGGCTCTTAGGGGACTGACTCATCCACACTGACTGGGTTGTGACATTGCTATATGCCTCCTCCAAGTGACTCTGGCATTTGCAAGTCAGCTTAATACCCAGGCAGTGCTTCAGGTTAGGAATCCCCAGTCTCTGTGTTATGGCATATGTGACATGATATTTGTGTGGCATGCACACACAGGTAGAGATGAGACTGCTCTTGGTGCCCTTCTCCCAGTCCTGGCAACTAACCTGTGAAAACCAGCTCCTTAACTGCTCCAATGATACATAGCTCCTAAGCCATGCCTTGTGTCTTCTTTCTTGTACAGTAAAAGCAGGCAAGCCTTGAGACCTTTGCTAAGGTTCTGAGAAACTACAGAGACCATCAGGATTAGAAATCTCCCCATCTCATGTTATAGGCCAGTCAGGGCTCTCCAGAGAAACAGAACCAATATACACATAAAGAAAGAAAGAAAGATTATAAGGAATCAGCTCATGTGATTATGGAGACTGACAAGACCCAAGATCTGCAGTTGGCAAGCTGGAGACCCAGGAAAGCTGACGGTCTACTTCCAGTACAGAGACCTGCCGGCTTGGGACCCAAGAAGAGTGGATGTTTCAGTTTGAGTCCAAAAGCAGAAAAAGACTAACATCCCAGCTCAAGGCAGCCAGGAGGTGTTCCTTATTTGGGGGAGGGTCAGCCCTTTTTGTCTGCACAGGCCTTCAACTGATTGAATTAGACCCGCCCACAATCTGCTTTACAGATTCAAATGTTAATCTCATTCAGAAACACCCTTAATAATGTTTGACCAAATGTCTGGACAGCCCATGGCGCAGTCACATTGACACATACAATGAACTATCACAGCCAGAAGAAGATACATGTTGAATATCCCTTATCTGAAAGGCTTGGGACCAGAAATGTTTCACATTTTGGATTTGGCTATATTTCCATTATACTTACCAGTTGAACATCCCTAATCTGAAAATCTGAACTCTAAAATGTTCCAATGAGCATCTCCTTTGAGCACCATGTTGGTGTTCGAAAAGTATCTGTGTTCCTGACGCTCCCTCAGCCATCTCTGCCTCTCAGGGATCCTACTGAGGTCTTTGAAGCATAACTCAAATGGAAGCCTCCAGATTTGCCTTTATAACCATTCATCATCTGTACTCCCCTTAGCTTATTTCTTACCCTGCCATCTAGCATTAACTTCATTCATCCTGTCTAGTCATAGTTAATTGTTTTCCTCTCTGATTCCCCTAGGTGATAATGAACCTGAAGGCAGGTTGATCTGATCCCTCTCTTTCCCCCAGTACCTTGAACAGTGCCCTGCACCGAGTAAGTGCTGTAGGTGCCTACTGGCTGCAATTTGGATTGACCTATGGAAAAGAATTTTCTACAGCCTGAGACCAAGTGATACAATAATTTTATTTGATACATAAAAGCACATGTGTTTCTGTCACACAGGACGGGTTTACTTTAGGGTACTGATTTCTAAGGTAAGACTTTATTTCACTCTCTATCACAGCTTCTTGGGAAATGAATTATAAAGTGAGCAAGACACAGGCTAGAAAGAAAATCACTTCTGTTGCTGGGAAGTTGCAAAGAAAGGGGAGAGCTTATTCAAATTAGTGTAACGGAACAGAGCCCCAAGGACAGACAGCGGCACAGGGAAAAGGTCTAAATTCCTGGTGTTGGCAGGGATGCCGGATCCTCTTCCCGCATCAAGGACTCGCCCCTCAACAGAGGCAGCAGGGTCTCAGGGCCAAGGGCGCTCAGCTCCCTCCCTGGGTCCCCAGTGAAGTCACTCCTTTCCCTGAGCAATTCAAAGAGGAAGGACAAGGTCTATGTCATGGATGCTGCTACTTGTTCGATGAAGTGGGCCAGGTTTATGTCCCGTTCTGAGAGGCCTGCACACTCATGGGTGCTCAGGGTGATGTGGACCTGAAACGAAACCAGAAATTCAGGGCCGTCTGATTCCACTGACTTCACTTAGGGTCAGGGAGAGAGTCACTAGCTGTTGGGCCCAGCCCTACTAGACCCCAATAGTAACCACCAGTCCCGTAATATCTCCTGGGGACCCTTCCTAATATGCTTGGAACAACAGTGCAAAACTGTCTTTTATACCTCTCCTTTTGATGTCTTTCAAAAATAACAGCAACCTCAGCTGTAGGGTAAAAATTTAACATTCAAATGTCAAGAGAAACCTAAAAGCTAAGGATGAAACTAAAAATCAATGCCAACTCCTAAACACTATCCATTAACAGATAGCCTCTTCCACCCTTAATGTTTTTATATAAACAGAATCCAGCAGAGCCCTTGGCAGATGGTAGGCATTTGATGATTATTTCTATTCATTCATCAGACAATCTGATAGGTTGCCTATACACAGGTATTCTTGGTTCAAGTTTACTACTTTTTCATTCTGCCATACCTCCAGAAAGATGAAAGCCACTGAGAGCTATAAACAATGAATAAGTATCCCTGACTCTCACAGCTTTTCCTCTCTTAGGTTTTGCCTCTTAATGTCTACTTAGTGTCTGTGTTAATCACAAGTATCTCAGTGTTTTCATTTGCATGTCTTTAAGTTGTAGTGAGACATTATTTTCCAGTGGTATTCATGTTGATTCTAGGCCTGTGCAATCTTAATGAGAATAGAAATGAGAGGAATGGAACAGACTGAGTGGACAGTCAACCTATGGGTGAGCAGGGCCCACAGTGCAGTCCAGGAGAGAGACCTTCAGAGTGAGTGCAGTTCTCAGGATTTGGACAGAGCACAGCACGACAAGAGTTGCAGGACACCACTCACCTTGTTGTATACGTTAAACCATTCTGGATGGTGGTCCAGTTTCTCAGCCTGCAGGGCCACTCTTGTCATGAACCCAAAAGCCTATTTAAGTGAAGTGAGACCCAGGTTAGTGTCGCGAGAGAAAGGACTCCTGCAAGCCGTTTAACGGCCAGTTCCAGGGTGCAGAGGATCGACTAGCTGCATACAGGGAGATTGCTCCTGCTTTAGTCATTTCCCCCTTGACATCCTGCCACTGGCTGTCAGGCTTGAGTTAGAGGTTGTCCCTGCAGTAGGAAGAAAGTCCTGTTACTGGGATCACTAACAAAATAGAAACACCACAACAGGCTTTTGGCCTTGGCCAGAGTTTTGGCTATAAAATGCCTTCCAGAAGCACACCTGTTTCCTACCTGAACTATGTCCTCTGAGGATTGTTTCTAAAAGTTCTAGGTAGGGAGAGCCCAAGACCCATCTTCCTACTTTGCAATCCCCAAGGATAATACTTTCCAAGTTATGCGGGAAAATTAATTTCCCTACTGGCACAGTGCCCCAAAACTGATCTAGTGTAGTGTCTGAGAGTCTTGGATATCAGAACATTAAGGGAGAGAACAAGTTCTAGAGTGTGACACCATCAGCTCCAGTCTCAGCAAACTGTCCCACCCCTGTACCATACCCTGTTGAAGTCTTTGAAATGGAACTGCTTGAAGATGGCATCACGGCCTTCCACCTCGTTCCACCCCACTGCTCTCAGGTTCGGCAGCAGCTGGTCCCTCTCCTCAGCACTCAGCCTGTGTGCTTTGCCAGCCTAGAAGAGGAAAAAAACAGAGGCCCAAGGACATTTCTCTCTATAGCTCAAAAGAGAATTTCCCAGACCTTTGGGGGACGCTAGCCAGCCTCTACTGGCTGCTTTGGACATGGCTGACCAAAGGGCAGCGGGTCTTTAAGCAGTAGGCTGGGAGGTCTCAAGGTTGGGGCCCTGCCCAGGAGGGGGGTCCAGGTTTGATCACTGATAGGTTCTCAGTGAACCTTGGGTTTTATACACAGAGAAAGAAAATCCCAAAGGAAGTGTCGTGCATATGACCGGCACTGAGAGGCACTCCTTCCCCACCCTGCCCCCAACACCTTACATGCCCCTACCAGAGCTTTCGTGCGTCCTGAAGAGGAAACTGGCCTAGAGAGGGGAAAATTCTCCCGCCCCTGCCCCTAGTCTGTGGCAGCACAGGCAGCGTTCTCAAAGTGCGGTCTATGTGTCAGCATCCCTGGGGCTGGGCAGAGGAACCAGCATTTAAAGCAAGCATCCAGGCCATTCTTAGCCACACTGCAGGTGACAACCACTGGCACTACCTCTGGTGGGTACTCAACCACACTCCCATGCTGCCTCTGGTCCCAAGCTGCCAGGCCCAGGGTTCTCAGGTTTTCCATCTTCTTTCTGTTCTCTTCTGACTGTTTGGGAAGCCTGGGCCACAGAGCGCAGTCTCAAAAGTAAAAGTCCCAAAACTTGGCCAAGGGCAACTGGCAAACCCAGCGCCTCATCCTATTTACCTATTGTGCAAGGTGCCCTCAAGGCAGCCCACACTGGCACAACTCGGATGTGAATGGAGTGTCAGTGAACAACACAAGGAAACGAGGATCCAGGTCTAGGAGTTCAAGGGACACCTTGGCTTCTAAAACAGCGCCTCCCCAGGGCAGATGTGGATAGAGTGCCAAATTGAAAATTAGGTCCCGGGAGACAATGTGAGGGAGGATAATTTAGCTTTTATGAGGCAGCCCGCTGACTGGGTGCCCTGGGTCGAGTCTGGCAGGCCTGGTTCAAGCTCTGGTCCACCATTTGCCAGCCAAGTGGCTGTACCACTCTGGGCAGAACCTCCAGCTCACAGATCATCACACCAATGGGACACCTTAGGAAACTGCATTGTTATCAAGCAAGTATCATCTGCATTTAAAAAACACTTCCCGGGACAAGCAGGCTTGTGATGGGCCTTGTAGCATTTGGGGTAGCATTTGGCACAGGTGAAGCATCAGGGTGCTCTTAAAGTCTGTGCTTTCCTCCCTCCTAAAAACATGTGCTCTCTGCTCTGACCAGGCTTGGCCCTCTCCTCCCCTCCACTCTGGATGGCTACAGAGCTGGCCCTTTGCCAGCTGCGGATGAGCCTGGTCTGCATATCCCTGCACCTAGAAGTCAGCCCTGCCCCCAGAACCCACTGTTTACTTCCTGGGATCTGAAAGGGGTGGGTGGGTACAGGTGAGCTTTTGGGAGGTTCCTCTTTCTTTGTAAAGTCTTCTGGAACCCCCCAAGTCGCACAGCCTGGGGCTGAAGTGACAAACCCTCCGAGCTCTGGGGACAGACAGGGGGAAGGGACTGTGTGTGCTCAGTAAACAGCCGGCCAGGCCCAGACTCCTCTCCGAGAGAGCAGAGGGGTTACTGATTACCCAAGCCTGCATCCCTGGGGCCTGGGCGCCCCTCACAGCCATTCCCACTCCCCCTCACTCCCCCAGGCCACAGCCCATCAAATCACCCTCCCAGTCTTGACTGCCTCTCAGGCCTCTGGGCCAGAAATGGTCTGTTTGGTAAAGCTTCGGGGCTTCCTAGCACAGCTGAGCAAAAGGCCTGAGACGCCGCCCCCGCCCCCCGCGTGGGGGGAAGCTCAGCTTGGAGGAGGGGTGATCCTGGGCCACCACGCCCACACTGCGCGCCACGGCCCCAAACAAGGCGCAGGGGCACAGCGCAAGGCTTATTTCCAGCCGGACTCTGCCCAGATGAGCGAGCGAACAGGGGCCGAGAACACGCAAACTTAGTCTCTCCCTCTCTCTCACCCACGCCCCAAACACAGAGCAGAACGGCGCCCCCAGGGGCACAGCTGCGGGCTCCCTATGATGCCCCACCCCCGCGCCCGGGACGGCCATAAGCCCTGCCCCCAGCGCAGGTCGCCGAGCGAGCACCGGCCTGGGAATCAGGGGCAGCCCTGGGCTCCCGCCTCGCTGGGACCCGGACTCGCCGCCGCGCCTCTGCGGCCTCCCACTCCCCTCCGCACCACCGGCGACAGGGAGCGGGGCGGAGACCCCGACTCCCCAGCCGGGCCACGGCGGCTCCGCAGGGGTTCCGGAGGGACCCTCCGCCAGCGCTTCCCGCTCCCCGCCCCGCACGGCGCCCGATCCCCCCACCCCCATTCACCATGTCGCGGCACGGGCGGGCAGCAGGTGGCCGGGCGGGCAGCAGGTGGCCGGCCGAGAGGGCGAGCGCAGCGGCCGCCCGCACAGGCCGCCTCCCGGGGGCGGGGCCGCGCTCGGGCCGCCCACCGGCTAATGACTCACGTCCCCCGCCGGCCTCGCTGGCCTGCTTCCTTCCAGCACTTTCCTGGCCGCGCAGAGCCAGCCTCCGCGCTTAGCACAGCGGCCAAAGCGGAAAGTGCACGGGCTCCAGATGCGACTTCTGGGTTTAAATCGCCCGCCGCTTACCAGCTGGGTGACCCGGGGAGGGAGATTGCCTTTTCCTTTTTAAAAAACGTTTTTTTGGCCGGGCGCGGTGGCTCATGCCTGTAATCCTAGCTATCTGGGAGGCCGAGGCGGGAGAGTGGCTTGAGGTCAGGAGTTCTGAGACCAGCCTGAGCAAAAGCAAGACTAGTCTCTACCAAAAATAGAAAACAACTAACCGGGTGTGGTGGTGCGCACCTATATAGTCCCAGCCATAGGAAGGCTGAGACAGGAGGATCGCGTGAGCCCAGATGTTCGAGGCTGCAGTGAGCTATGATTGCACCATTGCACTCTAGCATGGGCAACAGATCCAGACACTATCTCAAAAACAAAACGAATCACAACATTTTATTCGCATATAATTGACATAAAGCAAATTGCACATATTTAAAGTGTACAATTTGATAAGGTTTGACATGTTTCCCTCCTGAAACCATCACCACTATCAAGATTATGAACATACCCATCACCCCTAAAAGTTTCCTCCTGCCGTTTGCTAATCCCTCCCTCCCCAACACCTCTCCCCAGGCAACCATTGATCTGCTTTCAGTCACTATAGATGGGTTTGCATTTTCTATAATTTTATGTAAATGAGCCATACAGTCTATACTCTGCATAATTATTTTAATGTTCATCCATGTTGTTGCATGTATCAATAGTTCCTTTTCATGACCAGGTAAAATTTATTTTATAGTATAATATTGTATGGATATAGCACTATTTGTTTAGCAATTTACTGTTGATAGGCATTGGGGTTGTTCCTAGTTTTGGCTGTTACAAATAAAGCTGCTCTGAATATTCCTGTGCAAGTCTTGTATGGTTATAAGCTTTCATTTTTCTTGAGTAAATACCTAGGAATGGAATGTCTGGGTCGTATGACAGGTGTGTGTTTATAACTTATTAGGAAACTGCCACATTGTTTTCCAAAGTGTTTGTATCGGTTTATGTTCCCAGCAACAGTGTATGGGAGTTACAATTCTACATCCTCACCAACACTTGGTATAGTCTTTTTAATTTTAGCCGTTCTAATTGGTGTGTGGTGCCTCATTGTGGTTTTAATTTGAGTTTCCTTAATGACCAGTGATATGACATCTTTTCATGTGCTTACTTGTGACAGGTAAGTTTTAGTGAATTGTCTATTGGAATTTCTGGCCCATTAAAGAAGAGTTGAATTATTTGTTTCCTTATTGAGTTTTGGGAGTTTTTTGTTCTGGATAAGAACGTTATCAGATGTATGACTTGCAAATATTATCTTTGTATTCTTACAGTTTTGTTTTTTTCAAAGAGCAAGCATTCTGAATTTTGATGAAATCCAATTTATCAAATGTTTCTTTTCTGGATTACTATTTTAGTGTTACATATGTATTTATATATATTTATATATAATTTATATGTGCATGCACACACACACAAATCTTTACCTAACCCAAGATCACCAAGATATTCTTCTATATTTTATAGTTTTTGGTTTTTACATGTAGGTCTATGATCTACTTTGAGTAAATTTTTTGTATGCTTCAAGTTAAGGATCCAAATTCACTTTTTGCATATGGATATTAAATTTTTCCTTTTGTTCACTGAATTGCCTTTGTACCTTTGTAAAAAAAATCGATTGGCTGTATGTGTGTGGGTTTATTCCCTCTTCTGTTCCATTGATCTGTTTGTCCATCTTGACATCAATACTACACTGCCTTGATTATTGTAGCTTTATAATAAGTCTTAGAGCCAAGTAATAAAAGTCCTATAACATTTCAACATTTTTTCTATTAGCTTTTATTTCTGTACTCCACTTTTATCCTTCTTCTCCCAATGGCAACCTCTCTAACATGTTAATATGTGTTTTTGTTTGTATGCGATCTTGCAAAATGTATGTTGTTTTTAATTTATATGTATTTTCTAATTTGTGTAAATAGTGTTTTGTAAATGTATCATATTTCTCAATCTGTTTCTTACAAAACAGAATAGTTGGTGCTAAGTTAAGATGTACTCATGTTGCTGTATGTATACTCAATCTGTAACATCTATAATAACTGTTGCTTAGTATTCCATGATGAGAGTCCACCAGGGTTTCTTGTTCTACCAGTGATGGACACTCAGGTTGCCCCCAGCTCCCTGCCACTGCCACCACCACCTCCCAAGCACGTGAGCATGTGGAGACACGCACACACACACACAGACACACACACTCTCAGAGCAAAACAAAGAATGATGCTGCAGTGAACATCTCCAGTAGCTCTCTGGACTGTGGGCAGTTTCCTAGGCAACTTAAATATATGCATACCCTATAAATCCCGCAATTCCCCTCATAGGAACGTATCTCGAAATAGTTCCAGGTGTTGTCCAGACCTGCACCACGTGAGAATTCCTATTTCCATGTGCGCCTTACATATACACACTCACATTTAGCATTACCTAGCTCTTTACTTTTTGTCAGGCTAATAGCTATAAATGAGAGCTCACTGTTTTACTCTGCATTTTTTTCTGATGACTAATGATTTTGAATACCTCTTCATATTCTCGTTAGCATTTGGGGCTTACTGTTTGTGAATTGCTCTCTAATATCCTTTGCCAATTTTTTAGAATTTACAGTGCTCTCTTTTTTTAGTTGCGTTGTGGGTGTATATATCTAGATATTAATTGCTTGTGAGTTTTAGATACTGCAAATATCTCCCCCCATTTTGCCATCTGCATACTAATTTCTTCCACGATGTCCCTTGTGGGCAGAAATCTTATATTTTGGTGTAGTAAGATTTATCTTTTTTTCCTCTGCCTTATAACTTTGTGCTTTTGAAGATTTATCTGGTAAGTCCTCTCCCACCCCGACACAAAAATATTCTCCCTTTTCTTCTGTTAACTTTATAGTTAGATAGATTGAAGCCTGAATATGAAAGGTTTCTTTGTGTGTGCAGTGCTAGGCAGGGTGTTAGCTCGTCTCCAAAGGTAGCCCCCGCTGAAGATCGACTCCCAATATTTATGCCCCGTGTGGCTCTCTCCCATGTTGAATCTGAGCTGGCCCTGTATGACCAATCGAATGTGGTAGAAATGTCACCGTGTAACTTCTAAAACTAGGTTAAAAGAATCCTTGGGCTTAGGCTGATCATCCGCCAGCTTCGTGAGTGAGTCATCTTGGATGTCCAGACCTTCAGATGACTTCAGCCCCAGCAGACATCTAACTTCAATCCCACATGAGATCCCAAGCCAGACCAGTCACCTCACAGAAGCATGAGAAATAATAATAATTTCTGTTTTAAGCCACCAAATGTTGGGGGTGGTTGGTTCTGCAGCAAGAGATGGTGGGAGCAAAAATTGGTGCTTGGGAGTGGAGTGTTGCCATTAGAACAACCTACGACATGTAGTATTAGGTTGGGGACAGGTGGTGGGAGAAGATGGGAGGAAAGATATAAGGGCAGCAAGGAGGATTTCCTCCTCCACTGTCAGTGGGAAAGAAGACAAACTGTAAAATAATTTAAGGAGGTTTATTCTGAGCCAAATTTGAGGGCCATGGCCCGGAGCCACACCCAGGAAGCCTTGAGCAAGTGGACTCCCTGTGGCTGGGTTATGGCTTGGTTATGTTTCAGGGAAACAGGAATTATAGGTAAAGTCATAAATCAATACATGAAAGGCCTACATTGGTTTGGCCCAAAAAGGTGACACATCTCAACGTGGGGGCTTACAAATCATCGGTGGGTTTGGGGATTAAGGCAGGACATCTCGAGTGGGGGCTTATAAGACACAGGTGGATTTAGGGATTCTTTAGTTGACAATTGGCTGAAAGAGTTAGGCTTTGTCCAAAGGCTAGGAATCAGCGGAAAGAAATGCTTGAGTTAAGATAAGGGTCTTCTATCTTTTATGTGATGCTATACTGGAATCAGGTTGGGAAGCAGACCACATCATAAAAACCTGTTTACTGAGATTTTATCATTTGTAGGCGTGACTCACCAGGCCCCCTTAGAAAGGAATTTTCTGGGCAAAGACCAAGATCAGAGTTCAGTCCTCACCACCTAGGATGTAGAAAGTGTTGCTCCCCCACTTAACCATGAGAAAAGGTATATACATCACTTTTCCTGAGCTCCCCAAGGAGCCGAGGTCACAGGGCAAGCAAGTAGCCTGAATCCCAGGGGGCAGGTCTCTCCAAGGAGAGACTGGCATGCAGACTGGCTTGCTCGGGCAGCGTGCGGGAGGAAGGGGGGGCCTCCAGAAAAGTGGGTAAGAAGAAATCAGTTCAATTTTAACGGATTGTTGGAAGCCAGGTGTGGGCTGCCAGTCAGTCTGGGATGGCAGGGGGCCCAGACAAGGCGAGAGCTTGCAAACACTGGATGCTGCTCTAGCAGGGGGTGGGGG
>VBSM01003143.1:43118233-43152253 GCA_008086735.1 Cheirogaleus medius
GGGAGGGGCCCAAGGGGATTAGCTACTGCTGCTGGGGAAAAGCACCAAACCCTGTCCTCTTGTCCTGACCCCTTGCTCAGTGGAGCAAAAGCCTTCAGCCACAAGGAGAAGCCAACAAATGCTGTCACTCCCAGGCACAGACCCATGGTGGCTACATTTCTGGTAGGAGGAAAATCCCCCTGGCCGTGGAGGAAGTACAGGAAGCTGTTCTGGGCTCAGGTCCTATACCAATACCATTCCAGGTCGGCTAGCTCTGGGGAAGGGCAGAAACTCTTCCACACGGGACTGCCTCCATACAAGGCAGGGGGAGATAGGTGGGAAGGTGAGATACCTCCACCCCCCTGGGGCAGCAGAAAGCCCACCCTCCCCTCCCCACCTGAACCCCACAGTGGGCGGCAAGCGTGGCAGTCACCACTGGGAAAGGGTAAGAGCATGGGGAATATGTGGAGAGACTCCCCCTTCCTGTGGGATCACTGGGACAATGCAATTAATATCACCACGAGATACCACTGCACACTTCTAGAACGACCAGGAGAAAGGCCACCTGCCAGTCCCTTGTGCTGATGAGGGTGTGGAGGCGCTGGAATTCTCCCACATTGCTGGTGGACGTACAAAATGGTTCAGCCAGTTTGGAAAACGATCTGGTGGTTTCTTATGAAGTTAAACATACACTCATGTCTGAGCAGCCCCACCCCAAGAGAAATGAAAACATGCACATGCAAAAGCTGTGCTCGTGGTCACGGCAGCAATGCTTGAAAACAATCCAAATATGCATCAACAGGTGAACGAATAAACAAATTGTGGTACATTCATACGTCGGAATACGACTCAGGGATATATAATAAAAAAATGAACTGCTGACATCTTTGACAGCAGGGTTGAATCTCAAAAACATTATGCTGGCCGGGCGCAGGGCTCATGCCTGTAATCCTAGCACTCTGGGAGGCTGAGGCGGGAGGATCGCTCAAGGTCAGGAGTTCGAAACCAGCCTGACCAAGAGCGAGACCCCGTCTCTACTAAAAATAGAAAGAAATTAATTGGCCAACTAAAAATATATAGAAAAAATTAGCTGGGCATGGTGGCGCATGCCTGTAATCCCAGCTACTCTGGAGGCTGAGGCAGAAGGATTGCTTGAGCCCAGGAGTTTGAGGTTGCTGTGAGTTAGGCTGACGCCACGGCACTCTGGCCCGGGCAACAGAGTGAGACTCTGTCTTAAAAACAAAACAAAACAAAAAAAACGTTATGCTGAGGTTGACAGCCACACTCAAAAGGCTACATACTGAATTATTCTTTTTATGTGACATTCTGAAAAACACAAAACTGCATATAGGGAGAGAAAAGATTTCGAGGGGCTGGAAGTAGTGGTGGGGGTTGACTACAGAGGGCAAAGGGAAATTCTTGGGGCCATCACAATATTCTATATGCTGATTGTGGTGTGGTCACGTGACTGGATGCCTTTGTCAGAAAGGATGAGCATGTAAATTACATGTCAAACCTGACTTCAGAACGAAAACTAATCTATGGTGTTAGATCTCAGGATAATTTTTACCACTAGAGAGTGAGTGATAGGAAGAGGCTGTGAGCGGGTTTCTCGTGATGTGCTGCGTCTGGATCTGTCAGCTGGTGAAAATGCTTCAAGCCGTACCCCTATGAATTATGCACTGTTTTGTATGGATGTTGTATTTCAATACAAAGTTTTTTAAAAAGACAGTGAGGAGATTGTTATTGGGAAAAAAGAAGACTCAAGAACAGTTAGGAACACTGTCTCTGCAGTAACCTGGATGACAGGAATGGTCCCTAATGGACTCGGGCTGAGCTTCTAGCAGCTTCTGATAACACTGAGCAGAGAGAGAGCAATGAGCTAAAAAATGAGCAATTCAGATTTTGAACAGAATTTAGAGGAAATATAGCAGGCCCAGGACAGTCTTCTCAGCTGGTGAAGGGTTGTCAATGGAAGAAACGGCTTCATAGTGAAGATCAAGCCAAGGGTGAAGCGGTGTGACTCTGTGTAATAACCTCAGGCAGATCTGAGGCTCTGTCAGGTAAGCAGGTACTTTCAGGTAAGCAGTAGGGTTTCTAAGGATCTTTATGATGTGACTCTTAGCCCAACTTTGCCAGACAAGAGCAAAGTTGCTTAAAAATCTTAAAAACATTGTTCTGTGCACTCTGACACTCAGCCCAAGGTAGAGAGGGGCCTCTGTCGAAGAGATCTGTGGCTGCCATTTTTGTCTAATAGAATGAAGCTCGGTAAGATCCATAGGAACCTCACAAAACTTTTAATGGAATCACATTGGTAAGAGCACTACCAACAGGAACTGAAAGGTGGACTCTAAATTCAAAACAAAAAGAGTCCACTTCTAGGAGGTAGGAATCAGACTCAAAAAGCTACTCTTCTTTAAATATAGACACACCTTATCAAAAAGAAAAAAATGAGTCAGATTTCAGATATAAGAGCTCAGCTTTCTGAGCCAAGAGCTATTGGGCAGGGGTCCCCAACCTATGGTGAGCCGTGTAATCCGTTCCTTATATATTACAATGTAATAATAATAGAAATGAAATGCACAATGAATGTAACGCAATTGAATCATCCTGAAACCATCCCCCCCGCCCCTTCAGGCTTTGGAAAAATTGTCTTCCATGAAAACAGTCCCTGGTGCCAAAAAGGTTGGGGACTGCTGCTGCTGCAGAGAATCACTCCCAGGAAGCAGGACTGGGCTATAATGCAGGAACTGGCAACATGTGCCCTGCTGGATTTCAGAATTACTATGGGCCAGTAACTGCTATGTGCCTCTTTCTCCTTCCTCTCTTTTGAACAAGAGTGTTTTTTTTGCAGCTTTCCTATCCCTATTATTGTTTGTTGGGTTTGGGAGAATTCAGGGGAAGGTTTGAAATATAGGCAGCAATAGTCCTGGTGGAAGTGAAAATGCATTGTCATCTTCTAGTAGGAAATTTCAATTCCCTTGTGAGCCCTTTTTGCCCCAGTGGGGTATGCTTTGACTCATGAGATGAACTAGCAAGTAGTCTGGGGCCCCATGTTGGGCTGAGGCCCCCTCGACTCCTGTTTTGGTGCCTCTATTCGTCAGGATGGGCTAGGTTATGCTGCAGCAACAAGTAAACCTAAAATCCCAGTGGCTCAACACAATACAAGTTTCTTTCTTTCCCTTACAACACGTTCAACACGGGTTGACAGAGGGACTCTATCCATGACAGTCACACAGGAACCTTGGCTGATGAAGGTTTTATCTCATAGGATTCCACAATCACAGCAAAAGTGAGATGGGAATGTGGTGGGTTAGTACGGGACCTGAAGTTTTAGCTCACAGGGCTGTGCCTAGCTTCAAAAGGAGCGGGGAAGTGCAGTTTTACCGCGTGCCTAGAAAGCAGAGTGCTGGAACTCTGTATTTGACGAACTACGCGAAGCACGTCCATAGGGGCCACTGCCCCTGTATTTAAATACCTGGCGAAATTGGATGCTGGTCCAAATGGAAAAAGAGGTTAGCCTCCAGGCGGCACCATCTGGGACTGGGCGTCAGCACTACGTGAAGCTCCGGGCGTGTGGTCTGGTCTAGGGAAACTATTGTGGCCCAGGGGACCCCTGAGGCCCTCTAGTGAGGTCTAGAGGTTAGTAATCTCTGGATTCACTTGGGCCATCTCCTGATCATCCCATTCTACCCCTAGAATTTTGTTCCTCCGTTAAAATGACTTAATAGTCACCTCTTCCGAGGAGCAGGGACAGATCCAGGATTTTGGATAAGTCTGATGCTTACACAATTTTGGAGGCCCTCTTTAAGAAAAAGAACACAAATAACAAAACTCCATTTAAGTGCAAAAGTAGATATTGATTTAGAAGGAGAAAGGAAGAAGTCACAACAGATTACCAATTTAAAAGAATTACCACAAACATCACAAAGTGCAGAAAAATGTAACAGTTTTCATTTCCTACCATTTTGGTTACGTTTTTATGGCCTCTTCATACAAGGGTGGTTTTGCATTAGTGCTTTCTAAGAAGAGAATAGGATAATAAACTTCGATAACCATGTCAGAAGGAAGACCGATTATTTGTATCATTGATCGTGACCCCACGCACGTATGTGCTTATCGGTTGGACCTGACGAAGAATGAAATTCTGATAAGTTCTACTTGTGTAATAAAAAAAAAAGAATGATAGTGGATTTATAACTGAATATGTTATATTATTTTTTTTGAGACTATTCCTAATAAGAGAGATCATCTATTTTGACTAGGTATGGAAGAAAACAAAATAGTCTGCTTGCAAATATTACATACCTGATGATTGGGAGCATTGCCCAGAGAGCAGATGCCGGCTCTGCACATACGGAGCATTTTTCTCCTCCATTAGCATATATTTTCCTGCCAGGGGCCGTGGGACATATACTAGAAGTGGGAATATTCCTGGAAGGCATTTCTGTAACCAGGATGGCTAGCAGTAATTTATATCGATGTGGTAGTGATGAACAATCACATAAGTATATCGCTTTAAACCCAAATTAAATGCATGCTCAGCTAAACTGGCCCTTAGCCAGATTCCCAAATACACCCAGCATCCCACCCAAACACAACCACACAGGAGGCAGTGTGACATAGGGAAAGTTCAAGTGGAAACCGCCAGGGGCCTAACGTATTGCACTTAAAATAGCTTCGTTTTGCAAATTTTGCAAAAACATCTGACCACAAGCTGATTCCTGGATGAGTCCCATTCAAGTGAAGGGTGCTGAGGCTCAAGCTTTGGGAGCTTTCATGGCTGAACCTACCCAATTCCTGATACCCTGTGGTCTCTTTCCTCAGCACCTCCTTTGCTTTCTTTCTCCTGTTCCTGAAGGGGGAAAAATGACACATCTTTGAATCCCCCTGATGTCTGGCACTCTGCCCTGTACTTAACACCTTCTCAGCAAATGCTCCCCAAATCCACGTTGGTGTATTGTTTCTTTGGTAGCAGAGATGGCCACTCAGCCACATATATATAAACTACATTCTCGAAATACTGTCTAACAATGACAACTTTGAGACTCTAACATTTATGCAGCACTAATCTTTTGCCAGGTCCTGCGCTAAGGATCTACGAAGTTTTTTAAAAGCTTTTTTCAAATTATAGTCGAAACATGTGCTGATAGCAAAAAACAAAACAAACAAAAAGAGTGGGAGCCATATGGTTGTTGTAAAGAGAAAGGTAAACCCCAATTTGCCCACCCAGCTCTGTACTGGCCCAGGGTCACCATGCAGAGGTGACCTCTGGAGGCAGCGTCTGCTCCCAAGTCCAGCTCCTCCACTTGCTTGACTGTGGGATCTTGAGCACGTTACTTAACCCTTTGGGGCAACAGTTTCCTCAAATGGGGATAATACTAATAATAGCTGCCTTACAAGGATTATTGTGATGATTAAATGGGACATTCCATGTCCATGCCTGGCATTGCCACTATATCCTCTCAACCCCGCCCTGAAGGACACCTTCACAGCCATGACTCTTTGCATTTCTCTGCCTGGGGACGTTCTGTGCCCATACGACGTGCTCTGCTCGCCTCTAGACAGACTGCAAGTGACAGGCAGTTAATACTCCACCACCATCCAGCGCGGGTGGGGTTAGTGGATACATACCCACTCTCAGTGCCCCTGGAACATTCGCTTGTACTTTCTTAGCTCTCCACCCCCCCTGCTGTCTTTTTCTTTTTTTTCTGAATTCAAGTTTGTCCTTTTCTTATTGATTTGCAGGATAATGGCACCTTGTTTATTATCTGTGTTGTAAATGTTTTCTCCAAATATCATTTTTCGCTTAGCGACATAGAGAAATGTTTCATGTCTAGATAGTCAAATCTGTCTTACTTTTCCTTGATGGTTTCTGGATTCATGTCTTGCCTAGGAAGGACTTCCTCACCCCAAGATGAACAAATATCTGTCTCTATTGCCTCCTAATACTTTTGCAGTTGGTAAAAAGTTGGTAAAAGACTTGTTCGGCACTCTGGAATTTACTTTTGGGAATTATGTGAAATATAATAATAATAATAATATTTCATTTTCCACCTGATAATGATCATCCCACACTATTTTTGTAATACATCGGCCAGGCCATCCTTTCCCCTGTGCTGCTTCTGTGATATGCTAATTTCCCGTAATCCCCTCCATAGCTTGGTTTTGGGTTCTTTGTTCTGTTCCTTTGATCCAGCAACTTCATCCTGTTTTAATTTCTCTAGCTTTATAGCGCGTTTGATACCTGGTAGGTCAAGTCGCATCTCATTTTTCTTCTTCTTCAAAATATTCTTGCCTATTCTCGCTTGTTTACTCTTTCAGATGAGTTTTAAAATCAGCTTGTCAAGTTCTATAAACCTCCCTTTAGGATTCTGATTGGGAATGCATTGAATTTATAGATTTAATTTGGGAGAAATTGACATCTTCATATTATGGTCTTTCCATGCCGGAGCGTGATATATCACTCCATTTATTCGGGCCTTCTTTATGCCCTTCAGTAAAGTTTTATTGTGTTCCCCTTACGGGATGTGGACTCCTCTCGTTACGTTTGTTCTTGGATATTTTATGGACTGGGTGGCCATCGTGCACGGGATGTTTTTTCCATTGCATTTCTAATTGGTGTGGATTTTCATATATTATCTTGCCTCCTGTCTTTGTGCTGATGAACCCTCTATTTAGTTCTGATATTTGCCAGTGGATTAGAGGAACTTTGAACCTGTCATACCTGTCCCGCAGGGATGGGCCCCCTGAAGAGCAGAGAGCTCCATTGTCTCTGGATGGCCACTGCTGAATCCTGTGACCCTGTTAGGGTTGTTGCAGGGACTACTGCGTGGGGCAGAGACGTGGACCAGTTGACCGCTAGATCCCTTCCAATTCTAGGCTTCTGTGAGTTCATGGTTCTGGCCCCTGGGCCTGTTTTCATGCACTATCTCCCCAGTTACACAAGAATCAAGGGCACATTCCCTGTCCTCCTTCCCTCCTTCCTTTCCTTCCTTAAGTGTACTTTGATTTCCACATGCCAAGCGCCATGTCAGGTGTCGGGGAGACGGGCAAGGCGAGATTGCCATGGTAATTGCACATACAAATGCTTCACACCCTGCTACTAAGAAGAGTAGAGGGAAATTAAAAAAAAAAAATGCTTCACACCCTTGGGATGCAGACAGTGTTACTTACTATTCTCAGATTAGAATGTGGTAGGCCCCCCCCCCCCGCCCCGCAACAACTGACTTGAAATACAGTCTACACTTGGGGGCTTCTCCTCTACCCCTCCCTGGCCTCCCTAGACGGTTCATGAACCCCAGTGGCTCACCCAGTCCCAGAGGAGGACTTCCACTGTCCAGGAGCCAAGAGCCCTGCCGCCTCTCCCTGGCTGCCGTCCTGGCCTTTGATGCAGAAGGTGCCCCGCCGGGTCCTGGCCGCCCCTCTATTGTCCTGCTGCTGCTCAGGGAAGGTTTTCCCAAGCTCCTGCCCGAGGCGGCTGCTCCTTCTATGAGCCTGCCCCAAGGAGGCCCCCTCCCCTAGACAGCTGAGGCTGCTCCTCAGGGGCCCTCTCTGCAGTTCTTCTCCTGGGGCGTGTGGCCTCAGAGCCTGCGGGCAAGGACAGCAGGGTCAGGCCCCTTCCTGGTGCACCTCAAACCGGCCACCTCTGGTCCACCTCCTAGGCCTGCAGAGCCACCCAGGGATGCTGCTCCCCTCCCCGCCCCCAGCGCCAGTGCCTTCCCACCCACCTTTCACGGGGACCGTGCTTGCTTATCAGAAGTGTCTACAGCAATGGCTCACCATCAGGGTGGCAGTGGATTTTTGTCCCCCAGGGGATGTTGGCAATGTTTGGAGATATTTTTGATTGTCACAACTGGGGTCATCTAGAGGGTCCCAACCACGGATGTGATAAACATCCTACAGTGCACAGGGTAGTGCACCCCCAAATAACAGTAGTTTTGGGGGTGAGAAACCCCGGTCTTCTATAGCGCTGTCCAACAGAGATATAATATAATATATATAATTATGTAATATACAGGAGCCACAAATGCTAGCTGCTACGTATGTAAGTTTAAATTTTCTAATAGCTACATTTTAAAAAAGTAAAAAGAAACATATGAAATTACGATTAATTTAGTGTATTTTATTTAACCCAATATATCCAAAATGTTATCACTTCGACCTGTAATCGTTATAAAATTGAGGTACATTACATTTTTTTTTTTAGAGAAGAGGTCTTGATACATTGTCCAGGCTGGACTCGAATTTCTGAGCTCAAGCAATCCTCCTGCCTCAGCCTCCTGAGCAGCTGGGATTACAGGCATTATTTTTTTTTTTCATGCTAAGTCTTCAGAATTTACTATGTATCTCACACTCATGGCACATCTCAATTTAGACACTTATATTTTCCTCAGAAACACTTGATCTATATTTAGGTTCCATAAAATTTATGGTTGAAAAAGTAGATTCACATCCCTAAGTTGTTTGAATATCAAATGTTTAAACATTAGTTAAAACTAATCAAAATTAAATAAAATATCAATATCGAATTCCCTCATCACAAGGCCATATTTCAAGTGCTCAGTGGCCACTTGTGACTAGCGGCCACCATACTGGACAGCACAGATCTGGAAATGGAAGGTGCTCGTGTCTTCCTCGGGGAGGCAGAAACCACCGTCTCTTCTTTCTGAGGAGCCGCCTGCCTGCCCAGGGGCAGAGGCAGCTTTGGCGATAGTGCCAGAAACTCAACACATGAGGGTCACCGCCGTGCCGAGAACCAGTGTCTCCTCTCAGGGACCTCCTGATCTAGGGAAGGAGATGGTCACGCCAATACTGCAGGTGACAAGTGCTATAATAGAGGGCACGTGGCCGGGCTGTAGTGGAGTGACACAGAGGAACTGGACATGTGGGTGACAGTGAAGAGCTCACGTTGGAGAGATGTTGGGGATAAGCTCGAATATGCACTGGGAGCTGGCTAGGCAGAGCTGGGATGTGTGTGCGTACGTGTGCAGGTGCGAGCACGTGTAGGCCACGGGTACCCACGCAGGGAAGGTGGCCTGAGCGAAGGCCAGCCAGCCGTCTGCAAGGCTGTGGTGTGTAAGGCAAACCCTTAGAGTACTGGAGGATTCGTAGAGGCAGATGGTGACGGGCTCTGCATGTCTCTGTGCAGAGCAGCCCCTCTGCAGCCCAATTCTGAGTTCTGCTCCATGAAGTGGACTTGGACTTGAGGGTTCCAGCTTTGCTTCCAGCCATCCTCGCAACACTTCTTTCTACCAACAGGGGGCAGGGCGACCTCAGGAAACAAAACTCATTTGGGACTCGGGCCGTCAAGGTTAAGTACTGAGTTTGGCGAGATCTTTCAATCTTCAGTGGACATTTACTGAGCTTCAGGCCCGGAGCTGGGACCTGGGTGCATTAAGACGACCCTCATCCCTTGCAGCCTGTGTACCCAGTGTCCCAGGCCACAGGGATTGTGGGGACTTCAATGAGGTAGTGGGCGGATCTGTCAGCAGGGAGGCCAGGGAAGAACCCTGGCCAGCTTCCTGGAGGAGGCGATTCTAGAGCTGAACCAAGAGGTGAAGTTTCCCTCTTGGCTGGCAGAGTTGTGAGTGTGCCACTCCAGGGGGTGGTTGCTGGCCATCGTCCTGGATCCTGGCATGCAGGATACCAGGGGATGACTGGCCACGGCCCACGGAGGGTCCCTGGAGCCACACCAAGGTGCTTCACTCTGGTGCAGCAGTGAGAATCAGACTGAATTTCCTTTTTAAAAAACAACAAAAAAAGCTTTTTATTATGAAAACTTTCTCTTTTTTTCTCTTTCTTTCCTTCCTTCCCCTCTTTCTTTCTTTCTTTCTTTCTTTCTTTCTTTCAACAGCATCTCACTCTGTTGCCCAGCCAGACCACAGTGGCATCATCATAGCTCACTGCAGCCTCAAATTCCTGACCTCAAGCAATCCTCCCACCTCGGCCTCCCAGAGCGCTGGGTTATGGGAGTGAGCCACTGAGCCTGGCTGAAAACTTTCAAGTATGCACCAAACTACAGAGAAGGGTTCATGGACCCCTGTGTACCCATCACCTAACACCACCAATGCCCATATTCTACCATTTTTTCATCCATTCTCTCGCTAAATTATAAAAAACTCTTTATTATAGAAAAATTTGAACAGCCAAAAGTGGGGAGACTAGTCTAATAATCCCCACAGACCACTGCCAAGCTCAACAATGAACAGTGAGCCAGGCTGGTGTGGGCTCTATCCCTCCCCACTCCTCCCCACCCTCGGATTATTTTGAAGCAAATCGCATATCATTTTATATATAAACATTTTGGAATGCATTTCTCAAAGTGAGAGACTCTTTAAAGAAACATAATCGCACTACCACGATCCCACCTGAGCAAGGCGGACAGTCACTCTTGTACTTCACCTCACCGCCAGCACGGACGGGTTTTCCAGCCCAGGATCGGTCAGGATGGGAGAGGCACTGCAGGAAGGCCACCCGGGCAGCGCAAGGCGCAAGAGGCAGAGGGTGGAGGGGTTGACGCAGGTCACCGGCTGGGGGGCTGCTATGAGAGGCAGTGAGGAGGACTCGCATGTGGCCACGCAGAGCCGTGGAGGCAGGTGCTGTGGAAACCTTAGTGAGCACCAGCCACTCTGCACGTGGTGTCCTCCCCAATCCTCACGATGTCCCACGAGGGAGGTTCTGTTACCTCCCCGTTTACAGATGAGGAAGCTGTGGCTCAGAGAGACCGAAGAGCTCAGGGCGATGCAGCGGAAACTGCAGGGCAGAGTTGCAGAGCTGAGATTCAAACTCAGCCCAAGTGGTTCCAAAGCTCCGCCTCCCTGCAGCCCTAGTGCCACCGAATGGCGAATGGCGAGGAGGGCCAGGACAGGGTCGTTAAGGAAGCAGCTCCCACAGGACTGGGCGCCCGCTTAGCTGTGGGGGTGAAGGAGAGGGCTGTCCCCTCTTGTTCCTCTTTGCTGCCAGGGCGACTCCATGGGCGCCCAGTGGGGAGGAGAGGTGGTGGTGGTGGGGAAGGGGACTCCATTCCTAGCCCATAGCCAGTAACACACCAGGGATTCCAACCAGCTCTCAGTGGAGGGCCCCAGTGTCCCCTCCCGCCTCCCTGCCTTTTCCTTTTCTGGTCCCCATCCAAGGCCCTGCCCATGCCAGGCTCAAGGCAGGGACCTGCGGGATCTTGCCGGGTTCTGCACGCACCGGCCCATGCCCACTCTCCATGTGAGTAGGGGAGCAGAAGGTGGCTCCCCCTCACAGGCTCCTGCCTTGGAGCCAGAGACCACGCGCTGCAGGCACCTCCACTTGGGGGGGATTCGGAGCCCAGAGCCCGACTCAGCGTGGGCTGACCAGTCACTCTTGCTCGCCACTCTAATGCTTCTGTTACCATACTCCTCAGAGTACGATCGCACCTCCCCACGCTGCGCCTCCCTTCCTACCACCCCCATGAAATCCCGTGTCTGGCATCAGGTGGGGGGCAGACGGCTGGCCAGTTCTGGGCACGGCTGGACTGGGTGGAGCGTCCCTCCCCCGGGCTTGCCTGCTGGGGCTGCTCCAGCCTCCCGGGGAGGGGGCGGGGTTTCCAGCATTGGGAGGGTGGCAGTTGGGGGCAGTGAGTGGACAGCTCTCCTGCTTGCCCAGACTACAGACACGGAGACAGGCGTGGTGGGAGGCTTCTGGGCCAAGAGCCTGTAAGTCCCCAGACGAGGCTCAGGCCCTTTCTGGGCCTCAGTTTTTCCATCTGCAGTATGAGGTTGTACCTGGTCACCAAGTGGTTACAAGGCTCCAGGAAAGCATTTTTGTGCAAGTCATTTGCAAACTCTGAAGTGCTGTGCCTGACGATAGGGGAGGAGGCAACTTCATCCCCCCACTGCTTCCTGGCCTTTGGACTGAGACCATACCCACTGCTCCATCCTACCAGGGGCCCTAGAGCCGCCTCTCAGCTGCAATCCTGCATGCCCCAGGAGCAGATTTTGGAGGGGAGCCTTGGGGTGGCCCCCCACATTGGCCCCTTTCCTCATCTGCCTTGATCATCAGTCACTTCTGCCCCCAGCCCCTGCCCACGTAACAGTTCCCGTTAGTCTCCAGCCTTGCCCACCTCCCGCCTCCCCTATAGTCCAGGCGAGTGCATCCCGCTTCCTTAACCAGGGGCTTTGACTGCCAGCGCTGTCGCTCTGGCCTGGGTGGAGCCAGCCCTCATCTGAGCCCCCCAAGGCACCCTGGGGGAGAACTCTGGGTCCAGTGGCTTGGAAGGAAGATGGACAGGGCCTAATTGGTCTCTCTCTGTGGCCGGGTGGTCCCTGAGGACACACGGCGATCGATGTGTATCGATGTCTGAGTCAGACTCCCATGGACCCTACACCAGCCCAAACTGCAAACGCTGCTCCCGCGGGGGACACAAGGAATCATGGCCATCCTGGGGCCAGAAGGGACATTAGGGACATTCCCTTATTCCATAGATGAGGAGACAGACCACCAGAGGGTGAAGCACTTGCCCAAGGTCACTGCCAGCAGGTGGAGAACTGGGCTCCAGCCCAGTTATTCTGCTTACCCCTCCCCGCGCCCCCCGCCTCCTGGGTCCTGCCCTCCCCGTAGGCCGCCCGGACAGATGAGGTGCCGGCCATGGGCTCCCCTGCCCCGAGATGCCCGGAGGGGCTCTGCTGGGCTGGACATGGCTGGCAGACCCCGGCCCTTAGAGACCTCGGTGACCTTGGAACCAGAGGGAAGTTTAGGGCTCCCCTCAGCCAGCCCCATCCTCAGGTGGCAGTTGAAGGAACAGAGGCACAGTTAGCCCACCAAGGACATCCTCCCCACGTGGGGCCACTCCGTACCTCCTCTCTCTCCTCCTTCAGAACCACCTCTGGGCCAAGGGAGGGAGATAGCCAACCCGGCTGCCCCTGGAAGTGGGATTCTAGACAGAGTGGCCCTGGCTCTGCCCTGCCGCCCCCCACAAGAAGGCAAAACAGGACAAGGTCTTCCTCCCTCCCGTAGGTATGGGCCCACCTCTGTGTTCCTCCTGGATCCCCCCCCCTCAACTCAGCTTTGGGGCAGGCTGCCCTGGTTAAAGCCCTGGGTAGGGAGGGTACAGCTGCTGCCCTCGTTAGAGCACTGCATGGGGAGCCCAGAAACCTGGATTCAAGGCCTCAACCTGCCTGTTGCTGTGTGATCTTCTGTAAGCACTTCACGTCTCTGAATCTGCACGATGGTAATAATTCCACCAGCCCTGCCTTGATCAAATGAAATCAAATCTGGAAAAAACAAAAACCCTGGACAAGTACAAGGGGTAGGCCTGTCCTGAGACGGCCAGACACGGGCTGAGAGAATCACAATGAGTGTCCACAAGGTGGATCCTTCTTGGGCCCCAGAATATCAATTCCAGCACATTGCTGATTTGCTGTGTGGCCCGAAGGAAGTGGCCTACCCTTTCTGGGCTTCATAAAAACATGGAGATAAATGTTTCTCTATGCCATGGTATCGACCCCCTGGCAACATGGGGAAGCTAAATGCAGGAGAGCTGTAAAGGCCTTGGAAGAAAGGCCGCCTATAAACGTAAGAGATTATTAACAACATCCAATAATCGTGCTGTCTGCTGACAAAAGTAATGGCGCTCGGCACTGGGCAGGGACAGCAGCGCTGTCAGCGTGGCGGCGGCTCCTAGCTGGTTTTCCTCTCGGGCTCATTACCCTCCGTGCTTGTTTATGTGGGGCTTTGCCTCTGCAGACCAACCACTAATTAGTTCCTCCGCGGGCGTGCCCAGGAGGTAGCAGGAAGGGCACGGGGTGACAGAGAGCTGCAGCCCCAGGGAGGGGGGTCTGGCCCAGCCGCCGGGGACGGACGGGCAGGGCTGGGAACGGAAAGTTCTCCCGATTCTCAGCGCCCACTTCCACCGCTGTCCTGAGCACCTGGGCAGATAGTGTTCCCTCTCTGGGCCTCAGTTTCCCCACCAAAGCTGCTAATGCAGGAAGGCGGTGAGGCATTATGGGATGTGTGGCCCCGGGTCACTTTCTGACTTGCCCACCCACTCTTTCCTCTCTGTCCTTCTGGATGCTTGGTGTTGGCACAGGGAGGTCACCTTTAACTCCCAGCCTGGGGAATCCCGCGGGTGTCTTCTCTGTGGCCGAGTCCTCGTGGCAGCTCCCAGAGCCCGGGAGTCAGCAGCATGTTGTGCAACTCTCTGAGTCTCCACTTCCTCGTCTGTAGGCTGGGGCTGTAGTTCCCACCCTGCCAGGACAGGGTGCCGGGTCCTGGATGCAGGGAGTCACCCTCGTCCTGCACGGGGTAGGGGCCCCTGCAGGGCCTGGCTGGGCTGCAGGACAGTCCTCAGCCCACAGCTGGCCAGCGTGTGGCGGGTGGGGCCTGGGTGGGAGACACGCGGAGCCTCTGCCGCTGTTGTTTTTCATGCACGCGGGGGCCTGCGGGGACTTTTCTCCCATCCCGGCTCCTTTGCCTCCTCTCTCTTTAGACAACTGCTCTCATTCTGTCTCCCTTTCACCGCACAGCCTATTTTTAACTTTCGGCTTTGGGGGAGGTGGAGGAAGGGCAGCCGAGCGGTGTTTTTTCTTCTGTCCTCTTTCTTGTTCTCCTATTTTCCGCAGTCCTCCTCGGGGTCCTCCTCGGCCCTCCCATCTGGCCTGTCTCCTCCCCCGTCCTTTCACCCTCCCTCTGCCTCCGGGCTCTTCTGTCCTTGCCCTCATCTCTCTCCTGCCCTCCTAGGCCCCGTCCCTGTCCCGAGGGCTTCCCCTCAGTGGTAGCAGGCGGTAAGAAGTGTCCGTTCTTGCCACAATCACTCTCGACCGCTAATGGCAGCCGACACTGGTGACCACTCCTGATTTCTTTTTCGTGTCCACACCCTGCTAGGCATGCGTGTGCTTGCTGCCCCATCCCTCCCATTAGCTGCCGGGTGAAGTGGGCAGCTGTGGGTGCCTCTCCAGCACCCGCCCTTCCACCTTCTTTGCCTACCCTCCACCCCCTCCCCACTCACCCACCCACCCACGCGGCCTCAGATCCTGTTGTTCAGGTGAGACTGATCCACCTCCTGGATTCAGAGATGTGATGTGACCAGGCCTGGCCCGTGTGAGCCCAGCCTAGGATTTTGCTGAGAAGGAAAAGGGGTCTTCCCTCGGCTGTGTGGTAGGATGGCAGCTCGGGGCTGCCCAGGCGTCCTGGCCACCGCAGGGAGACCCTGCCTGAAGAAGAGGTCAACAGGGAGGAAAATAGAGCCAACTGTTGGAAAGAGGAGAGGTTCCCAAGCTCTAGACTGAGCACCTGCATCCAATTGTTCCTGACTTGGACGTTTCAGTCACATGAACTGATATTTTTTTTCCTTGAGCCATTTGGAGTTCGTTGTTTGGCACTAGTAACTGCAAGAGTCCTGAGTGGCCACTTAGGGTTCAAGTTGGCTTCTCTTTCCAGTCCATCTTCTGCCCCACAGCCCTGCCTTCCCCACAGCTCCTCCTTTCCTGTGGCTGAGAATTCCCATCCCCAGCCCAGCTGCACTCCCGGGCTTCTGGCCTGCATTAGCAGCTGCCCCCAGACACTTCTGATGGGATGCCTTGTGGAGGCACTGCCACATGTCCCAAATTATACTCATCTTCTGCCCTTTGTCTTCTGGAGTTTTCTGACTCGGGGATTAGCACTCCTTGTATTCTGTCCATACATCCATCCACCCATACATCCATCCATCCATCCACATATCCATCCATCCATTCATCTACCCACTCATCTGTCCATCCATCCATCCATCCATCCACATACCCATCCATCCATTCACATACCCACCCATCCATTCATCCATCTACACATCCATCCATCCATCCATCCACATATCCATCCATCCATCCATCCGTCCATCCAGTCATTCATCTCCTCCTTCTCTTCATAACAACAATGACAATAACAATAGCCTGTTTATTGAGGGCTTGCTTGGTGCCTGGTACCGTCCTAACCAATTTACACATACCAACTCATATAACCCCCAAACCAACCTGTGCAACAGGTAATGTCATTATCCCTGTCTCAGAGGCGAGGAGACTGAGGCACAGAGGGGTGAGTAACTCTCAGGTAGTAAGTGCACAGCCAGGAGTCCTTGTTGCTCAAGCCAGAGACCTGGGAATTATCCTCTTGTCCCCACTTTTCAGTCGGTCCCCACATCCTGCCAACTCTGCCTCTGAAGTCACTCTCAGCCTGGCCCATTTCTCTCCCCGACCTACCTCGACACCCCTGTGTCTTCCTGAGACTCGCACCAGCCTCAGGCTCTGCCCCCAACTCCCGTCCATCCTTGTTCAGTGGGGCCCTGCCCTGCTGGGAACACCCCCGAGCTCCGATGCCTGGCTTGGACACTTAATAAATGGAAGGACATGAGGCCTAAAAGACAGCTTGGGAACCACTTGGACTTGGCCGTTGGCTTTCAGGATGAGGTGCCCCAGTATACGCTAAATGCCACTGGTCACGGGGCACTCACTCCCTGGAGTCCACTCCGCCCTGGGATGGCTCCGGCCTTCTCAGCAGATGTTCTCACTGACAGGGGAGGGGTGCGTCAGACCCACTCAGACGTCCGAGGGCCTTTGGTCAGCTAAACAACTGTGTCCACCCACCCCCCGGCCGTCAGAATCTCTCCCACGCCCCCTCCCTCCTTGATGACTTCCGGGCAGAGGGCACCTGGAGCCGGGGGACCGGGACACTCTCTGTACCTGCACCAGCCCCACCCAGGTGGGCGCCCCAAGTAGGCAGCCCCCTGCAGCTGCGCCACAGGCAGCTGGGCTGGGGCGGTTTGTGAGTAGTCATTGCTTGCTTCTGCTGTGGTGAGTCTCGGGGCGTGTGGCAGGGCTGGGGCTCCTTCTGGGGTCTGCAGAGGGACATGCCTGAGGCCCAGAGCAGGCTGGGAGACCCGGGTTCCCTTTGAGGCCAGGCCGTGCGGCCCCAGTCAGCAACACTGACTCTGGGCCCATCCCTGGGGAGGAGATGCGGGTGCTGAGTGTGTGCAGCTGCCTCGGGGAGGGGCCCAGGCCTGGGCCTGCTTGTGCACAGCACGGGGGGTGGGGGGTATTTGGGGGGAGGAGAGGAGCCACAAACCCAGAAGGACTCTGGCCGTGACAGGTCCGCGTGGCAGCCACAGAGATGCACCCCTTAGCTCTCCCTTCAGGACAAGCCACCCAAGGGACATGGCTGGCTGACTACCCCCACCTGCCACACCTGCAGGACCCGCTGTGGTGCTCACACACGACCCTTCCTCTCCCCAGGCTGCCCCCGCAATGGCTGAGCCCGGCAGGGCTCCTAGAGCCAGCAGTGCTTGCAGACATGGGATTCCAGTGGCTGCTTTGCTCGGGTCTCGGCCTCCCGGCTGG
Source organism: Cheirogaleus medius (assembly GCA_008086735.1). Classification (NCBI taxonomy): domain Eukaryota; kingdom Metazoa; phylum Chordata; class Mammalia; order Primates; family Cheirogaleidae; genus Cheirogaleus; species Cheirogaleus medius. The sequence continues at coordinate 43,135,549 of VBSM01003143.1, forward strand.
GGCGTTCTTAGAGCAGTGCTGGCCTCAGGCTCTTCCTCCCAGGCCTCCTTCCTGCCCCCATGCTTACACCCATGACAGACTGGCACCGTGATCTATGCTCTCCCCGCCTGGTCTTGCTCCCTCTCCCTTTCTCGGAGGACCCCAGATGGCCCGCTCGCCCTGAGGGCAGGACAGTGCTGCCGACGTCCAGGGGGCTCCAGCACCACCCGCAGCGCTGGCAGGTGTGTCTGGCGGAAGATGCCGCCCAGAGGCAGGATGCAACCGCCATGGCAACACCTCCAAGTCCTGGGGGTTCTCGGGGGCGAGACTTGGAAGGCCTGAGTCCCCACTCTCAGCCCCAGCCTCACCACAGCCCTTGGTCTCCTGCTGGCAAGTATATGCTTGTCCGGCCCCTGCCCGAGATCCCTGCTGCCAACATGCCCTCTCAGCCTGCCTGGATCGTCACCTCCCGGAGCGTCCTTGTCCCTGGGGGACCAACCGACAGGACGTCAGGGCAGGAGGGCCTTCGGAGACTATATGGCTCCACCACTTAAATATACAAAGAGGCTCAGAGAGGTTAAGTTACTTACCCGAAGCCACACAGTAGGTCTGAAGCAGGCTGGCCAGGACCATGGCTTTGTGGTGGCCTGGCCTGGGCTCTTCTCCCCCAGCTGGGTGGTTCCCTGTGGCCTCCAACCAAACCAGAGGACCCTGCCTCCAAGGCTTACGTGAGGGCCAGAGCTCTGCAGGGGAGAGCAGTGGGGCTCGCCATTTACCTCTCCAGCCCACAGCGCGGACCCCTCCTTCTGACACCTTGGGGCTTCCTCAGCCTGGCTCAACTGCCCCTCCTGGCTCTGCCAACCCTCCGGTTCTCCTAGGCCCGCCTCAAGCTTCTACTCACTTGAGTGTCCTTCTGGAAGGCCCTCTCCTCCTGCTGGTGGCACAGGACCTGTCTCTGCCAAGGCTTCCCCGACCCCTGCCTGGAGTGCCTGCCCAGGGGCTCCCTCAGCCTTCGGCTCTCATTTCCTGCTTGGCACTGGCAGGGCACAGCCCTCAGCGGTGGCCTATTCTTCCTGAGCATGTCCTGCCTTGGACCTGGCCCTGCGTGCTCGGAGTCATGGGTGGAGACAAGAAAGGACACAGGTTTCGGAGAGACAGACCTGGGTTTGAACCGTGGCTTGGCTGGGGTGGGCTCTTCATGTCCCTGCGCCTCCGTGTCCTTGCATGTAAATGGGGAAATGAACACCCAGCTTAGACATGTGGACACAATGTATGGAAGGTGCCCGGGATGGCCTGGCCCAGCGCTCTCCCGGCTGTCTGAGCTGCCGCCCCCTCCCCGCCCCTCCCCTTCCCACCCCAGGTTCAGGCTCAGGCTAAGCACCCGGGAGATGTGCAGACCCGAGATATAGAAAGCAGGAAGCAACGGAGCCGGCTCTGGGGAGGGGTCCGCTGGGGAGACAGCGAGAGCTCCGTCAGCTCGCAGCTAAGCTCTGAAACACCGACTCAGCACCAGCTTCCAGAGTGAGAAACTCTGTGCGGCTGGGGGTGGGCGAGAGGGAGGGGAGGGAGGTGGTGGGGGGAACGGAACGAGGGAAGGAAGAGACAGAGAGACGAGGGAGACAAAGAGATGAAAAGAGACAGATACAGAAAGGGACACAGAGGGAGAGACACCGAGTGACTAGCAGAGAATGAATCCAAAAAAGACAAGAGGATGGAGGGAAATTCAGCAGTGCAGGGAGGCAGAGCCGGCAGAGCCAGCGTGCGGGTTCAGCAACTGGAAGGGGAGAGAGAGAGGGAATCCCAGGGACACCAGTCCGCAGGCCAGGTCCTCTGTGCCCTGCATGAGAGCAGCGGAGTTGGCTGTGGCTTGCACGATGGGGGCTCTGGGAGCCGTGCAACTTTGTGACACTTTGTGACACAGCCATTCAGAGAGCCCCTCCAAATGCCAGAACCTCTGGAATCCCTGGGGGGCTGAGGGCAGGGCAGGGACATTTAGGGACTTGTATTATGGGCCAGAAGGCCTTGAGGGCTAACGGAGGAGGAAGAGGGTGAGTGTGGTCGGATGTCTGAGTCTCTCTGGGATGGACAAGTCCCTTGGGCATCCATGCCACTGCCTTGGCTTGAATGCCTCTAAGGTTAGGCAGCTCTCTCCTGCACATCCCCCCAGCCCCCACCCCTGGAGAGCCAGCCTGAGAAGGTCTTTGCTAGGCTGGCACTGTCCCCCAGCCTTGGCTGTGGGGCGCGGGCGCGCATGCGTGTGCATACGTGTGTGTGCACCAGGGCAAGCTGCAAGCCAGCGTATGAGGCCACAGGGCTGCCTGCGGGGAAAGATCCTGGGAGCTTTTCTCTGCACTCCCAAAGGAAGCAGGGCTGTTTCTCTTTGGGTCCCTTATTTGATCTCAAGCCCCTTCTGCCCCAGAGGAGGACTTCTGACAAATTCATTTGTACTGAGATACTAGGACATTACTAATACTTGGTAACTCCCTCTAAAGAGGGCAGTTTTTAACCCAAAGCAACCCTGCATGTGTGGGGGAGGGGCAGGCAGTGGGGGGAGAAGCTGAGGGGAGGGCTACTCTCCTCGCCCTCTCTTCCACCGGACTCTCTCCTCCCATCTTAATGGGAGGCTCTGGCAGGTGGAGGCCATTTCTTCTGCGTCCTACCCAATCAGGGCCCAGCAAAGTCCCTCCAGAGGGGCTCCCAGTGAGGGGCAGGGAGGTCACCACCAGCAAAGCCTTTGCACCCATGAGCCACATCACTGAGCGAGAACAGACTAAGGTATGAGCCCCTGCGGTGGGTGGCTTGCTGTGTGGCCTTGGGCAGGTCATTGCCCTCTCTGAGCCTCCATTGCCCATCTGGGAAAGGCAAGGTTTGGACTGTATGGTCTTTGGCTCTGGGCCTTTGACCCTGCTCAGGTTGCTCATCAGCACGAAGGCCAGGCCCCGAGTGCAGCAGGACAAGGTGCACGGACTCCAGATGGCCCAGTGGCCCTAGACCAGCCAGGCCACCAGACTCCTTCATCAGAAACGATGGGAGAATTCTTAAGCTGGAGGCCTTTAGACACTCTCTTGTCTGACTCCTCAGTGACAGGTGGAGAAACCAAGGCCTGGGTAGAGGGGTGGCTCACCCAAGTCCTGCAGCATGTTAGCATTGGGTCCAAATTACAAACAGATGTCCCGCTACTCATTGCACTTGGTGGGGTCTGGGGGTAAATCCTGGTGGGCTCCCTGATGGAAGTGAAAGGGCTAAGATAGGTTCTGAAGGAAAATGTGAGTGGAAAGAGGTGGGCAGGGTGGATATAACTGGCAGATCTTCCAGGGAGGGGGCTCAACCGTTTCCACCCAGAAGCCAGCTGGGCAGGGACAGGGGTTGGATTGTCTACCTGTCCTTGGCCTGTGGACCTCCTTCACCCTGAGGCTCCAGAAACCCCATGCAAGGGCTAGCGTCTACACTGGCCTTTCTGCATTTGGCTTCTGGTATGCAGAGATAGAGGCCACATCTCCCTGCGGGCTGCCCCGGGCCAGCAGCTGGGCTGGGCCAGACACAGCCGGGAGCCAGCTGAGGAGCCGCCCCCAGGCACCCACCCTGCAATTCAGAGAATGGGCCTTAATGAGTGTCACCTTAATGAGGCTGCAAACTTCCTTGTCACCCAAGAGGTTGACAGCCATGGGTCACCTTATTCACCCCCAGTCCCCTCCGGGGCCTCCCTAGGCTGTGGAGTGTGCATAGAAGGTGAAGAGTAGCAGGTCCAATTGACAAGATTTGGGGGAGGGGTGGATATGGCCTCTGAGCTTTGGTCCCCGACCCTACCTCCCGCTCGGCCTCCTACCCTCCTGGGCATCCCTCCCCTCTGGCCGCGGATCCCACTGTCCTTGAGACTGCTGGGCCAACTTCCTTCTCCAGGTGTCTACTCACACTGCTCCTGCCACCTGGAGCGCCCTCTTCTTTCCCCTTAATTGTCCAAATTCTTCCTTCAAGGTCTGGGTGAAGAATTCCACCTCCAGGAAGCCTCCTATGGTTGCCCTGGCATAACTCTTAGACTCTGAGGCAGGTGAGCCCCTTTTGCTCACTAACATCAGTGACTCGGCTGGGGCTGTCTGGGCCGCCCTGACAGAAGGACCCGAGGCTGCACCCAGGCTCAGCTGGAAAGAATTACGGATGGATTAGTGATGTCTGCCTGGGTCAGGGAGTGGAAGGCTGGAGCACCTTCCTTGCATTTGCTCTCTCTGCTGAGGCACCAGGGCCATGTGGCTGTTTTATTTTACCCTTTGTGCATGCTGAACTCCTCTAATTTCTTTACCCCTATCCTGCCCAGGGGAGACATGTCCCCTGATGGCAGGCACCCTGCCTCAGGCTTCCTCCGTGTCTCTTATCGTGCTATGCACACATAAAGACCCAATACACCTGAGGCAGATGGAGGGCAGAGAGTAAAATGCTGTCATTTTCCCTGGAGTTGGGGGCCATTTGCAGAAAAGGGACCTGGAGCTCCGAAGGGGGAAGGATTTTCTCACGGTCCCAGAGGGAGGGAGTGCCGGCCAGGCTCTGCCAGAGACTGGAGTCGCAGTGTGTCTTCCCTGACCTGAGGGCATCTTGCAGCCCAGCAGGGGCAGGGATCCCTAGGCTGTCCCTCCATAATGTCTGGCCCCCACAGATGCCCCCCTTTCTTTCATTCGAGACTCTGAGAGCATTCATTAGTGCATTCTCCTCCCACATGTGGGATCCGCACCTGTCCTCATTCTCATTATACAGATGGGAAAATGGAGGAGTTCAGGGTTCCTGGCTGGACTCCAGGGCCCGCCCATTCAGCAGGTTGTCAATGGCTCTAGCTCCACAAGCAGGCTGACCATGACCCGGGCTCGGGCCAGGCCCCAGGCTTGTCGAGGAGGTGGGGCTTTCCCTATGGATCCGCTGCAGAGAGTCTGTACTAGAAAGTCCCTGACAGGTTATCGATTCTGAGCCCCTCCTGATGCAGATGGAGGAAATGAGGCCCAGAGAGGGACATGGGCTGGTCCCACGCCATGTAGCCTCCCTTATTGGACAGACCACCAGGTCCCCCAAGGCATGCAGAACAGAGGGAGGGCGGGGGCTGCCCTGGGCCTTTGCTGGGGCCCCACCCTGCCCAGGCCCAAAACACTGAAACAGAGACCTGGCAGAATCCTCTGGCAGCTTGCCCCGGGCCAGCATGCCACTAGTTATGCCTTTGATTTCCACCAAGTGGGACGCGTTGAAGACTCACTCATTCTGTGAGCATAAGGAGAGCAAGACCCAGGTACTGAGGGAGGCCATGTACCAGGAGGGCCATGGCCCAGGCCTGGGGCTCTGAAGTTCTCAACTTGGCCATTAATAGATACCCTGGGGCGATTGGCCCTCTGAGCTTATTTCCTTATCCCCAAATTGATCAGGGCATCTTTGCAGTCTTGTCTAGCTTCAAGTTCTCGCTATAGTGTAAATGACTGATAGTAGAGCCTTCCCTGAGTCCACCTTGGCAGGAGGGGGAGAGAAACACCTGAAAGTGGAAACAGGATGCTAGAGGGTGCTGCAGGGATGGGTTAGGATATAGTCTGGAGAAAGGGCCCCTCCCAGGTTGGCCTGCCTCCTCTCCCTCCCTTTCTTCCTCGGCTTCCCCTTCTCTCCTCCTCTGTGCTCCTGCGGCAGCTGTTAATTCAGTCCTCCCCTCGGCATGGTGCACTGTAAAGAGCTGGCCCTCCGCCAGATTTGCATTGGTGGTTTATTGATTTAATTAAGCAGGGGCTGTAAACAGCGGCCCCCTCCTCGGTCTGAGGACCATCCACGGGGCAGCTGGCTGGCATTAAGACCCAAGGAGGCTGCTGACTTCGGAGGCATCCTGATTTAGGGACCTGTGTGATTCCTGTGACCTTCATTCCTCCATCCCCCTTGGATTCTATCACAAGTGCCATCGCAGGTGGCAGTGACAGCTTAATCATAGCCCAGAGCCTCTGCCGGGGAGAGAGCGCCTCAGTGGACAGTGGGTGGAGAGGCCGGGGAGCCCCGTCTTGCGTCCCACCCCACCAGCCTGGATCCCACCTCAGCTGCGCTCCTCCCGCAGGTGCCCTGCCTGGCGCTCGGGGAAGGCTGTTCTTTTGTCCTTAACAACGGAGCCGCAGTCATGAGGCCCGCGGTGTGCTTTCCCGTGCCCACTCTTGCCTGGCATCTCCAGATGCTGTCCTGCAGCCGGCATTTGCTGCATCTGCAAAAGGGGCAGGAGTGACTTTAGGTGACCCCGGTGCTCCCTACCCCCTCCCAGACCAGGGAGCACCGGCCTGGGGGACAGAGACCTGGGCCACTGCCTATCTTCCGCCCCCCTCTGTAGCCCCGCCTCCCAGCTGCTCCCTCTGGGCCTCTCCCTCTGCATGTCAGTAAGGGGCTGGAGTCTGCCCTGTCTAAGGTCCCTTCTAGCTCTGCAGTCACCTTTCCTCTTTCATGGGGACATGTTCTTATGCCGGGGAATGCTAGGCCCTGGGCTGGGCAGGCTTCTCACAGCAGCTCTACAAAATGGTCAGGGCAACCCCATCCTCACCTTAGAGATGTGCAGCTCAGAGAGGTTGAGTGAGCTGCCTTAGGTCACACAGTTCTTAAATGCAGAGCTTGGTTTGAGCCCAGCCAGTCCTAGGAGGGGTGGTGATGACACTGATGGATCTCCCCTGGCATCCTTCTGGTTACCTCTGTGTCAGCCCCTCCAGCAGCCACAAGGTCTCCTCCTCCCCAGAGCTCAAAGGAAAGGTCTGCCTCTGGGGAACAGGTGGACACGGGGGATGAGATGCTGCCGGCAGTTTTTGGCCCTGTCCTCTGGAGAGGAAGACCCAGGCCCCAGGTTGGTGATATACAGTTGGCCATACTTTCCACTGGGAGCCAGGAGGCTGGGCAAGGACAGTGGAGTGCTGCAGAGTGGCATCTTTCAGGAGTGGGGCTGGGTGCAGGGGATATGCCTTGTGGCTCAGAGCCTGACAGCTGGCAGGGTCCTTGGAGGCCCATTGCCCAGATGAGAACACTGAGGCCCAAGGCCACACAGTCTGGGTGGAGGTCTTCCTGGGAGAGCCCAGCCTGGCCCTCTGCCGACTCTCCCCGACTTGACACCCCTAGCCACCTGGACCAAGGTGGGCAAAATCAGCTGGCTGGGCCTCCACAGGGGCGGGGACGAGTGGTCAGTGAAGTGGCGCTAACAAGAGGGCAGGTGGGAGCTGCCGTGGCAGGGACCCGCCCCACAGGTCTGTGTTAGCAGCGTTCATCTCATGAGTTTACAGCCGCTAGGAACACCTGGTCTGCTTCCCACCTCAGCACCGCCCACCTCCCCTGCCCTTCCGGCCTCTGGTGCCCACTGCGCCCTGCCTCTTTCCGGCACTCCCTGCTGTCTCTCCTCTCCCCAGCCTCTTTCCCACTCCCCCAGTTTCTCTGTAGCTTTCTCTCTCCTCCCTCTTGCATTCTCTGGGTCTCCCAGAATTGGTCATCCCTGTCCCTTCCACTGGGCAGGGACCCCCTCCAGTCCCCAACACCCACAGTGGAGATGTGGGGTGGAATGTGATCGTCTGGGCTTGGGGTCTGCAAGGCTGGGGTCTTCGCCATTCCCTGGCCGGCCTCTCTGGGCCCCCACCTTCTCCTCTGTAAAATGGGGCAAGTAACAGTCCTTGAGGGAGGTGAGTGAGGGCTGAAGCTCCCATGCTCCACGTCCAGGTTCACAGTTACTGCCACAGCCGTGCCACCTGCCGGCTCCCAGGCCTGGAGGAGCAGCAGGACTCCTGGCAGCCCTGGTCCCCAACCCTTTCTCTCAGCTCCACCCTGCCCGGCGGGCCCCACCCGTCCCGCATCCCTGACAAGTGGTCATCACGCCTGGGATGACGCGATCATGGACAGGGCGGGTTGATAGGTTGGGGTCCCGGCACCACCACTAAGCTCTCAAAGCCTGCGTTTGTTTGTCTGTAAAATAGGAAGAACATGGTGGCCTCCTGCATGGGACTGATGCTCATTCTGACGTCCGTGGGCGCACAGAACCTTCCAGGGATGTCAGCAGGGCTCAGCAAATGGGCTGACTACTCTTGTTGAACTCCTCTGGGCACAGGGAGCTCACGCCCTCTGAGGCTGCTCAGGGTGTTGGGATGGACTGGCAGGGGGACATTCTGGGTGACACCTTGGTGTGTTGAAATGCTTCAGTGCCCCGAGGGGCTGCACCTCTGCCTGCTTGCCTTCCTGTCCACACTGCTGCCACCTTCCTGTGGCCTCCCTCAGCACGACCAGCCCAGCCCACACCTGGCACCTGTTTCCCTCTGGTTTGCGCACTCTCCCACGCCGGGACGTTGCAAAAGCCTCCCAAGCGCCTGCTCTGCCCTCTCCACTCCAGCTCTCCCTGCACTTGGAGGGATTAAAAACCTGTTACTGGGGGTATGTCTTAGTACAGCGTGCGCAAATCCTGAATGCATATTTAGCTCGCCGGATTTTCACAGGTATATACACCCGTGTAAATGTTTCACAGATCAAGATCTAGCACGAAATTTCAACAGCCCAGGAAGTTCCCTTGTGCCATTTCCAGTCCACGACTTCCCCAGAGGGAACCTCTGTTCAGACTTGGGTCCCCAGGGTTGATTTTATCTGTCCTTGAGCCTCATAGGCACGGAACCAAACAGCACAAACCCATTTCTGTCTGCTTTCTTCCCTTCAGCGTCATGCCTGTGAGATCCTTGCACACGGTCACACATATCTGTAATGTCTTCTTCATTGCTGTGTGGTATTTCGTTGCGTGGACGTACCATCGTTCATTTATCCATTTACAGTAGATAGACATTGAAGTTGTCTTCTGTCTGGGGCTGAATGGCCATGGCCATTTTTGCACAAGTCCTTTGGCAGTCACATGCTTTCCTTTCTCTTGGGGAAGTAATCTAAGAGTGGAATTGCTGGGTTATAAGCAGGGCTGTGCTTAGCGTCAGTAAATATTGCCAAATAGCTTCCCAAGTAGTTGAAGCAATTAACACTCCCACTAGCATCATGTAAGAGTTCTGGTAGCTCCACATTCTTGCCCACACTCAGAGTTTCATTCTTTTTTAATTTTAGAGTTTTTGGTGGAAGCATAATGGTCTCTCATTGTGCTTTCATTTGCATTTCCCTAGTGACTGATGGTGACAACTTTTCCCACGCGAATTGGACAGCTGGATGTTATCTTTTGTAGAGCACCTGTTCAAGTCTTTTGCCAAAGTCTTTTGCAAAATACAACATTGAATTGTCTTTTTTCCTTGATTTGAAGGTTTTTTCTCTCTTTCTCTCTCTCTCTCTTTTTTTTTTTTTTTACATTTTCTGGATTTGAGTCATTTAGCAGATATATGTGTTACACTTTTTCATCTTAATCACCCATTTTCCCACCCTCTCAGAACCCCCCACCTGCCTAGAGGCTCACCCAGCCATGCCCTCTGCGGCGGGCCTCACCCTCATGCCGTCAGGGCTGGCTTTTCCAGATCCCGGTCAACCCCTCCTGCTCTAGAACGTCAGCTCCTCCGCTCGTGGCCAGTGACTCTTGCCGTGGATTTTCAAAGGGAGGGTCTAGGTATGGCCCAGTTTGCCTGAGACAGTCCCGATTTCCACCTACTGACACAGCATGGTTATTAATAGCCCCTCTGGAGGTCCAGAGAGGAGGGGACTTGGAGATGGGAGCAAGGGACTGATTGGGAAGGGAACACTCATTCCAGGGACAGACCTGGGTCCAGCCCTGACCGGCCTCCAGTGTGCCGTGTGCTCACAGATGAATCCCTCACCCGCTGTGCCTCAGTTTCTTCTTCTGCAGAACAGGAAGAATAAATCTTCGCTGGTCTCACTGGACGGGTATAAGGGCAAATGAGATGTCAGACGACAGTGTCTCGGGAGGCAGTGCAGACACGCAGATGTGCAGAGACCTTGCTCTGTCCTCCTGCAGCCCCTGCTTGCGAGGGGGTGTATCAGGCACACCTGTCGAGTAGCAGTCCCGTGTGGGAGCAGCAGGGACCCTGCGAGAGGCGTGTCGAGTGTGTTCCTAGGGCGGGGAGGTGTGTCCCAGCGGGGAAGACTTGGCGGGATATAAGCATCAGTTAAATCCAGGCGGTGGCTAAATGTACTTTTCTGTCCTTTTTTTGAATTCTTGAAATATTTCACAAGTAAATTTTTTTCTTTAGGTATAATTGACAAATAAAAATTGTATATACTTATGGTATAAAATGGGATGTTTTTTAATATGTGTGTACATTGTGAAAAGATTACTACAATCAAGCTAATTAATGTATCCATCACCTCACATGGTTATTTTCTTTGGTGGTGAGAATATTTAAGATCTACTTTCTTAGCGGTTTTCAACTATTCAATATATTATTACTAACCACAGTCACCAGTGCTGTAAATCCATCTCCAGAACTTATTCATCCTGTCTAACTAAAACTTTGTATCTTTTGACCTATATTTAAATTTAATTTAAATTTGTTTTAATTAGAATAAAAGGCACGGATCGGCCCTTCCAGGGCTCTTGGTTGCTTGCAAGGGCCACCCCACGGCTGCTCATCCAGCCACCTCGTGCTGACAGAGTGGCCCCGCACAGACGCTACCGCCTGCACCTGCTCACTTAGGACTTGGGGCCTTGGTTAAGGACACACGCCACACCCCCACCCCATGTGAATTGACTTTGCTGTCTCCCTCGGATGACTGCTGGCCGAGGACCGCTGTGCGAGGGCCTTGGAGAGAGTGACATGGCACCGGGGCTCTGCCAGGGGTGGTGCCAGGCCTAGGGCGGGGGCCAAGGTGGGAGTGGCAAAGGTGAGCCCCAAAGACTTTGAGGCCAGGGCGAGGTCCCCACCAGGTCACAGCCCTCAGGTCTCTCGTACCGGTGGGGAGGCTGAGACTCAGAGGGTGGAAAGGGCTTGGTCAAAGTCATGTGGAAAACTTTGGGGGCCAGATCTTCCCACTGACTTTTTCCTACTCGCCCCCATCTTGCCAGGGGATCAGGAAGCATTTTTTTTTCCTGAGTTTCGGAAACCTTCAGCTGCCCAGCAGAGCTCCAGGCTTGTTTGACCTCTGTGTCTTGGACCTGGGCTCCCAGGCTTGGAGGTCCCTGGGGTCCTAGGGAGACCCCGGGAGAGCCCAGGATGAGGAATGGGCAGCGCTGGGTCTGCAGCCGGCTCCCTGGCTACAGAGTCAATTGTGCACATCTCTCCTGGCTCCGAGTCCCTGACCCTGGCCGTGCTAGGGGTGTTTACACCTCGGAAGCTGGCAAGTGCCGCAGGCCAGAGTTTCTCCCCGGAAGGTGGGTGCTGACCGTTCGCCGGCCCACTGCAGAGGCCACCCCTTTAACCAAGGCTGCTCCACTCGATCTTGGGTTATGGGTGGTGTTTCATTTGAAGGAGGGTTATGCTGCTTTAAAAAAACAAACCCGGGCCGGGCACAGTGGCTCACGCCTGTAATCCTACCATTCTGGGAGGCCGAGGCGGGCGGATCGCTTGAGGTCAGGAGTTCGAGACCAGCCTGAGCAAGACTGAGACCCCGTCTCTACTAAAAATAGAAAGAAATTAATTGGCCAACTAAAAATATAGAAAAAATTAGCCAGGCATGGTGGCGCATGCCTATAGTCCCAGCTACTTGGAAGGCTAAGGCAGAAGGATCACTTGAGCCCAGGAGTTTGAGGTTGCTGTGAGCTAGGCTGATGCCACAGCACTCTAGCCCGGGTAACAGAGTGAGACTCTGTCTCAAAAAAAAAAAAAAAAAAAGGAAAAATCATTGTTTTGGACCAGCCTATTTGTGTCGATCACTCCTGGGTATACCAAGCAAACCTATGTGTTAAGGACTAACCTGGACTAACTACTTTGTTTCAAACTGACTTCTGGTTTGGGGGCTATTCTGGGCTGGCAGGTGTTCTAAGCTAATCCAAGTGTTCTAGGATACTTTGTGCCTCTGGGCTAACCTGGGCTGTTTGGTAGTCAAGTGTGAGTTCCAGGCTGGTCTGGGCTAACTTACATGTCCTATGGGTTCTGGGATACCGTAGGGACTTGCTCCAGGCCCATCTGCAGAATCTTGGGGGGTCTCCCTGTCTTTCTCCTGGAGACAGGACAAGGAGCGGAGCTCTGGTCCCCTACCTCTCTTAGTACTTTAATGCTGGGAAAAGCCCTCAGCTTTCCTTCTGATAAACGAGAGCAAGCAGAAGCTACCAAAGAAAGCTCTTTCAGGGTGAGCACCTTGGGTAGCTGGGAAGGTCCTGAGCTGGCCTCCTCTGGGGTTCGTGAGGAAGGGAGAAGATGCAACCAGCTCCGGCCTCGGCCAGCCAGGGCCACACGACGGGAGCAGGGTGGGCTCCGGGAGGAGGCCAGACTATAGGAGAGCTCCCTGAAGGAAGGCGAGGACCTCATTAAAGACTCAGCTTCACTGAGTCTGGGTTCCATTTTGGAATCCTTGGTGGAGAGATGGGATTTGAAGCTGTGCAGTTAGACAGGCTTAGAGAAGACGTTCATGGCCTGCTCCCAGGGCCGTGACTGCAGGGGTTCAGAGCTATGAGGAGACGGGGGAGCAGATCAAGGCAGCTGCCCTGGGGCTCAAGAGGGAGGAGGCAGGGGCATGAGAGACTTAGAAAGGCAGAGAGGAAGTCTGGGAAATGGAGTTTAGTCTGACTCCTGAAGGGCTCTGAGCGTCCGCACAGGGAAGGGTTACTTCGTTCCATCGGCAACAGGGAGCCATTGCAGGTTGGTGAGCAGAAGACAGATGAGGCAGACGGGGCAGGCCTGGGGGCCCACTTAGTGGTTGCTAATAGGAGGGGGGCCTGGAGGTGGGGACTAGGCTGTGCCCAGGCTAGGGTCCCTGAATAAATTTAAGGTTTTGGGTGACTTTGGGCTCCAGCTTCCTTTTCTGCAAAGCGGAGCAAGAATCCTAACCTTGCGTTATAGGGCCGTTTTGTGGGGGACTCTGATGTACCCCATCTTCTCCTGGTACCACAGCCTGCCAGTCAGACACTGGCCACTAGGTGGCAGCCAGACCCCAGCAGCCCCTCCGGTAGCCTGGAGCTGGGCCACAAGGACTTCCCTGTTGTGACCAGGCTCCCGGCTGCCCCAGCCCTGCCTGCAGCTTCTGGGTGGGGTCTCCTCTCCCTCCCGCCAGCTCCTGTCTACCTGGAGGCCTCGGGGGCCCCAGGAGAGCCACGAAGGATAAACTCACTGCCCACACTGCCATGGGGCCTCTCTCTGGGGCAGCTCCGTGCCAGGCATGGGGCTCAGGGGACACCCTTCATAGGGTTGCCAGATTGAGCCAATAAATGCAATATTTGGGACATATTATTTTAAAAATTATTCATCCCTAATCTTAAATTCAAATTTATCTGGCAACCCAGCTCCTGCTGTGCTGGCCGTTGTTGGGGACAAGGCCAGCCACTGGCACATCTGCGCCGAGCACAGGGGGCCGGCTCAGGCTGTCAGAGCGGGAGCTGGTGTAGCCCAGGCGGGACTCGGCTGCAGGTCGTGGCCACCTCCCCTGCGTGCTTGTCCCCCGCCTGTCCATCCTGTACCCATCTGATTCCCTCCCTAAGGCAGGCTAGGCTCTGAGGACACAGAGACCACTGGCCAGTGTCCTCACATCCTCATGGGTCCTAGCTCTGTCCCTCCAGGTCCAGCCCAGTTGGTGTCTCTCTGAGGCCTTTGCAGAGCCTGCTGGTGGAGCCAGATGGAGTCCCGGCTCCTGCCTGCTCTGGGCACCCTGCCCTTTGCTCACCCTCCGTGGTGCATTCTGGCTGGACGCACACACTCCACTCACTGCCCCTCACCTGGACTCAGGTGGCCAGAGGGCCAGGTGGCTCAGTGTCCCTGAGCACATTGGCAGTGAGCCTTCGCCAGGGTAGTCCCATGCGTGAGAGGGACCGGGAAGGACAGGGGAGAGGAGTGGGAGGCAAGGGCCGGGGGAGGCGTGCTGCAGGCTGGTTTCTGAGGCACCAAAACATCAGCTGGGGGATGGGGAGAGCCCCTTCCTGATGATTGACAACACCCGTCCCTTTCTCCACCTCCTTAGGGAACATGAGGCTCTGGGATGCCTCCTGGAGGCCAACTGGCCTCACCTTCTGCTGGCCTCTGGGGTGGAAACTGAGTCCCAGAGAGGATCAGCGAGCCACCCAAGGACACACAGTTTCCTCCCTGTCTGAGTGGGTTCCCTGTGTCCTCCAGGCTCTGAGCTGCCTCTGGGTCTTGGGCTTTGTGAGGCACTTTCTGTCCCCCAGGGGTCTCTGCAGGCCATCAGCAGTGGTGCAGTCCCCATCCAGAAGACGTGGCCTCATCCGCCCTTTTCACTAGGAAGAAGATTCACGAGGCAGGTGAGTTAGTTTAAAGGAACCTGCAGTCTTTTTATCACCTTGATGGCTCCAATGGATTTTGTTTCAGGGAGTATCTGTAAGACTTTAATTAAATCAGGAACTCGGGCCGGCCAGCTTCCCTGCTGCTTATCAGCTTCTTAAGGCTGTGATTCATTACCCAGGATTATTTTTTTTCATCCCTGAAATAATCTTTAAAGGCCTTCTATCAGGGAGATTAAAGCCATAAGTCATACACGCCCACGTGGGTGCTTTGTTTTCTCTGCACATGGGCAGTGCGGAGCCACCCAGAGGACAGGGCCACAGTGCTATCCTGGCCTGCTGACCCCTGGGGGCCCCTCTGCTACCTGGGCCGCGGCCAGGATCCCGCTGGTGTGTCCCCCTGGCTGGGCAGAGGTTCGGCTGGAGGTGCGGTGCTGGGCCAGCCTGGGTGGGTGGGAGCGGGTGAGAAAGGAACTCCCTGCTGTGTGATGTTTCTCCTTCCTTCGTTTAATACACGTTCACTGGGCCCCGCTCTGGGCCACTCCTAGTGCTGGGTGCTGGGCAGAGCAAGACAGACACGCTGGCTTTGGGGATACTGACACGTAAGTGATGAGACCACATTTATTTCTCTCTCTGCCCCCTAGCATCTCTACCTCTCTGCCTCGACTCTCCCCAGCTCTGTCTCTTTCTCTCAGATCACAGAAGCAAGGCCTTCCTTTCCAACGGGAGGCAGGACTGCTTACTGGAGGTGATGGCCTTCAGCTCATTTGACTTATTCAAGGTGACTCTCCCCTGAGCCATTCCCTATAGGGCAGAGTCGTCTGAGTCTGGGTCCTTGGGTCCTTGAGGATTGATAAAGCCCCCAGTTCAGCCTCTAATGGGGACAAGGGCAACCAGGAGTGTGGAGACAGGAGGGCGGCCTGCCTGGAGGCGGTGGCAATGAGGACTCAGGTCAGGCTGCAGAGAACTTGGACCTGGAGCACGACTCGCTCTTCTCTGGTTCCAGGAGCCAAAGTGGATCCTGAACCCTAGGGCTCAGGTGCCCGCCTCGCCTCTTTGGGGATAAAATATGGGATGCTGAGGCTCAGCGCTCAGCAGACCTCCCTACTTGTGAAAGCCCTGTGCCCACTGCCAAGTTCATTAAGCTGCAAGTCACACCCCAAGTGTCCATGGCTTTGGAGATGTCCCTGTATTTGTGCAGTGTTGTTTTGAGTCACGGTTGCTGGCAGGGACAGCAGGCTTCCTCTGATTGTGGCTGCTGTGTGGATAGGGGCCAGGAAGGGGATGTGGCCGGAGAAAGTCTCATATGAAAGTCCCAGGTGAGTGTCACTGGGGACTCAGAATGCCACTGCATTTGCTAGAGAGTGGGGCAGGAGTAACCTCAGGCACTCCTTTGTGTGAGTTGATCGACAAAGAAAGCGTGCGTGTGAAGAAAAAAATTCCATGCATGGTTTTGGGTGGACAGAGATGGGGTGAGGGGATCCAGTGAGCTGGGGACCTGGGATGAGAGTCAGGCTCCTGCCCCCGCACAGGGCTGTGGCTGCCTCTGTGCACACCTGCATGTGACTCTTCCTCCTTATCTCAAGGTGTCTGTTCTTCCACCTTCCCAGGCCTTTGCACACGCGCCCGCTGCCCTCACACCGCCTGCAGTCGTCCATCCATCTGCCCGTGAGGTCCGGGCCCTCCTCCAGGGCTGATCTGTGCAGTGACTTGGCGGGGTCAGGCTCCCTTCGGCTGTCAGTCAGTCCGTGAGGGCAGGACCGTGGCTGTCGGTTCACAGCCGGGCCCCTCTGCCTGGCTCCTCCAATGAGCATTTGCCAAAGGAAGAGACAAGCTGAGGGAGGGGTGGTGGCCACACTGATGGGACAGTGGAGGCACGGAGGTCTCAAGAGGGGCTGCTTCAGGTCCCCAGTGGCCCAGTATGGCCTACCCTGGGGGGAGGAGCACCCTACTCTCCAGCTATTTCCGCCCAGAACACAGAAGGTCTCATGACACAGAGGACTGAAGGAACAAGTCAGGTTGGCCCGGGGTGGGGGGGAGGATTAGATCTGTCACCCCATTCCTTTCTCAAGATGCCACACGTGCAGAACAGGCACGAGCACACGGGAGAGGCACCTCCCTCCTCGGGCCTCCTAGGCCTTCCTGGGGTGAGGCGGGGGCTGCACAGAATCAGGTGGGGCAGGGACACTGCTGCAGCCAGGGGCTGACGCCCTGGGACCTGCTTCCCACCACATGCTGGCCATGGGGGGCGACGTTTATATTTATATTGATTTGTGTCACCCACTATGACTTCACTTTCTCAAACAAAACTCAGAAATATATGCAGAATTTTCAAATCCAGGCCATCTCGATTTTCTGTAACATCTGCTCCCAATGCTCTGTTGTGTGTGTGCGTGCGTGTGTGAGTGTGCCTGTGTGCATGTTCGTGTGTGCATATGTGCATGTGTG
>VBSM01003143.1:43152353-43212562 GCA_008086735.1 Cheirogaleus medius
GCGTGTGTGAGTGTGCCTGTGTGCATGTTCGTGTGTGCATATGTGCATGTGTGCATGCGTGTGTGTGCATGCATGCGTGTGTGCCTGTTCGTGTGTGCATGCGTGCGTGTGTGTCTGTGTGCATGTTCATGTGTGCCTGTGTGCCTGTTCATGTGTGCATATGTGCATGCGTGCATGTGTGCATGTGCACACAAAGTCCCTGTATTTTATTAGGCAGTGACTGAGGTTCAGGGGCTGCAGGCCGCCCTGTGGTTCATGCAGGAGTTGGGGGTGAAGGCCAACCATGGAGAGGCAGTTAGCCTGTGATCCTGAGGGCAGAGGCCTGCCCTTGTGACAGCAGCTCCTCCACACCCAGCGCTCGGCTGTCCTCCGTGCTCGGCGCCAGGTGCGTGCGGCTTCTGAGCCTCAGCAGCCTTGTCGGGCAGGCGCCACTCTCCCATTTTACAGATGAAGGAGCGGAGATGCCAGGGTGCTTCATTCCTTCATTCATCAAAATCTTTCTTGTGGGCCCACTGTGTGCTGGGCCTGCCGTGTGGGAAAGCGAGGGAGCTGGGCTGAAATTCAGCCCTGTTGGGACCAGAACTGGTGTCTTGCCTGTCGCAGGCCTTTCCTCTCCCTGCCCTGCTGCTGCTGGGAAAGGGGCCTCCCAAAGGGGCCTGATAGAAACCCCAGGACTGACTGAGTTAACGAGCTGAGGGGGTGGCAGTGCAAGCAGACGGGTCCTGGGGGGCTGGGTGGGGCTGGGAGTGGAGGCAGAGGCACTTGGGATGCTGGGAATCTAGCCCGGGGCTGGCCCAGCCCTGAGCCGCCCCCGGCAGGCTCCACTACTGCAAAATCCTGCCTGAAACAGTCCTTCATCCTCCTGCCTCCCCGGAGCCCTTGATTCTCCCAAATCCTCGTGGCAGCAGCCCAGCCCCCTCAGTCCCTGCCTTGGATACAGCACGTTGAGGCTCTCAAGACTCCGTTTGTCGTCCTGTGTAATGTCAGCGTGGCAGGCGCAGCGGCACAGGATGTAACATAATGAAACTGCTTATTTGTGTCAGGCTCGGGTTCCCATCCTGGTCTCGGCTCACTCGACTATGGGAGAGATGAGCTTTTATTAAATATTATTACCCCCAGTGTCAGTGGAGGGGACTGAATGATGGCCTCCTCTCTGCCTCATGGGTGCTTCTGTGCCAGAATGTGCCCGTGGCAGATGCTTCCTTGGCTTGCTGCGGGGGGCAGGGGAGCTGAGAGGGAAGAGCAAACTTTCAGAGTCACAGTCTTGGCATTGAACCCTCAACTGCTCTGAGCCTCGGTATTCTCATCTGTGCAATGGGGCTGAGAGCTGCCCCTACACGTGGCTTTTGTGGGGGCTAGTGAGATGGCGTGTGAAGGCCCTGGCCCAGTGCGGCACGTGGCAGGCCGGGACAAGACGCACTGAGGAGGAGAGTGCCATGGGGCGGGGGAGACAAGGATTCCCTTTCCCCAGAAGGCAAGCCGAGCAGCTCGGGAAAATGCCCCGACAGTTCACGGCCTGTCTTCCCCAGCCCAGAGGGAGGCCTGTGGCATAGCGCTAGGCAGGGAGTTAGGGAGGTAGGGTGAGTGGCCTCAGGCCAGGTCATCTCCCTGAGCCTCGATTCCTTCCTTTATGAAATGAGACAGGCTGAGCCTGCCGCTGTCCCCCTTCCTACGGCCTCCCAGCAGCGTGAGCAACGTCACGGGCAAGCTGTCTGGGGAGTTCCTGGCATTGCTCACACGGAGGCCACTGGCGTCTCTAGCACTGTCAATAATTTGCTCTGCTCTGCCCGTCACATGGTGAAGAAGAGACTTCTGCAAGGCTTCCGGCCTGACATGATGCGTCCCCTCGGTGAGATTCGCGTGGCTTCCTGCCACACTGTTGCACCTGCCGCCTGAACCTCTGGACCTTGCCGCTCCAAGGACCTGGTCTTTGGTTGTCCTTTGCTGTCTGAGACCCTGGGATCCTGAGTGATGGGTCCCAGAAGCCACAACACTACCGGCTTGCTGGGTGGCTGCTCCAACCTCAGCCTCCTTTGTCAAGTGGCTGGGACCGTTGGGAGGTCCACCGTGACGGTATAGAGACACGGTGGCCAGCATGCAGCTCCCAGTGGGTGCTTGAGAGATCTCAGGTCACTCTTTCTTAACTCCTTCATCCAAAGCCTTCCCCTCCTTCAACATCAGCTTCCTCGTCTGCAGAATAAGGAGATTGGAAATGAAGGACGGCAAGGCAGGAGACTGCACCTGGGGCTGCCCCACACTCTGTAAGGCCAATGGCAGATGTCACTAATCAATCTGAGGCAACCTCAGAATCTTTCTTAACCCAGAGCCCGGGGAACCCAAACTGAACAGTTCATGGCAGACTGGAACTTCTGAGGCATGAGCTGGTAAGGGCTGAGGCAGTTTTGAGGTGGGAATGTTTTGGGGTCCCATGGGGAGAGAGGATCTAGAGCTTGCTGCCTGAGAAGAAGAGGAGGAAGAGTGGGAGGAGGAGGAAGAGGACATGCCCACGTGCCTAAGCCTTGTTGTTTCCAGAGCACCTCACCCAGAGGGTGGCCTGTGATACAAGAGGGCCTGCTGGCCGGGAGGTGGCAGTCGGGGGCTGGGAACCCCAGGCCTTGGGCTTTGCACCCCTGTGTCCCTTCTCTAACCTTTGGCCCCAATACACATCACTGCCACCATCCTTTCCTGAGGGCCTACTCTGTGGCCGGCCTGGAGCCAGGCATGCACATCTGTGGCCTCACTACTCCTCACAGCCACCTGCAGCCCCATTTTACAGACGGGAAGGCAGAGGCTGAAATAGCGTGACTCGGTCGCCAGAGGTTGCACAGCAGGACGGGAGCGGAGCTGGGAGGGCCCCCGTCTCCTCCTGCTGGATTTACCCCGGCCATTAGCCAGGTCCCTGACATCAAATGAATTCTATAATTTGTAAACGCAGCTGAGTGGCTTTTACAGAGGAATGTCGGGAAGTGATAAAAAATACCTTTGATAGATTTACAGAGCAGCTGAACGCCAGCATCTTGCCTTCCTCTTGCTGCTCCAGGAGCCGTGCGAGGCCAGAGCAGAGGTCCGGGAAGGCTTTTGTGGCTGACGGCCAGGCCTTTCATCGGCGTTTACAAGACAGGTTTACAGCATGGAGGAGACAGGGGCGGGGGCAGGGGGGCAGGAGGGGGAGGGCTGCCTCTGCCTGGGGCTCGGGCAGGGTGGAAGGCAGACCTGCCGTGAGGCCTGGGGGACGGGCAGCCCCTACCCTCTCCCAGGGGCTCCTTACCCGCCCTGCCAATGCCTGGGTCTTCCAAGGCTGGGGGCATCTTGGGGCAGGGCTAGGAACCTGAGTCCTGAATCCTAGCTCTGCTGCAGACATGCCGTGTGACCCAGGCTCTCGATTTCCTTCTCTGGGCCTCAGTGTCCCCATCTCCAGTGCAAAGTGGTTGGACTAGTGCAGTGGTTCTCAATGCCCACTGAGCATCGGGATAAAGCAGGGAGCCCTGGACAAAAGCTCTGCCCGGGCCAGACGGGTGGGGATCTGACTCAGTAGCTCTAGCCTGGTGAGGGGTCCCCTGTGACTCTGGTGGGCAACCCAGGGCCAAGAACCACTTCCACGGAGAGAGGATCTGCAAGGCCATGGGCCAGACGGCTGATGAGTCCAGGAGGCAGCAATGCTGTCTGAGGTCCCCCTCTCTTGTCTGAAGCCCACCTGCTGGGAGCAGTAACCTGGGCCCAGGTATAGTGGGGGGCAGGGAGGCACGTTCAGCCCCCAGGCCCACTGTGACAGGCTCAGCATCGAGTGGTGTCAGCTGTGAGTGCGTGGAGCAGCATAGGGGCCAGGGACACCGCCCCACCCCCTGTGCACATGCTTTTCCTCTTTCCTGCATTCAGTCCACTGCCAAATGCTCCAGAGCCCACCCTCTACTTACCCCTAGGATCTGGACCTCTCGCCATCATTCCTGCAGGAGCTGCCCACTGCCCCCCGCTGCCTCCCAGTGTTGTCCGACAGTGGCCAGAGCGACATCTGCAAACACAAGCCAGACCCTGTCCTTCCCAAAGGCTGCCGCGGCACCCAGGCTGCTCTCGCCATCGCCCGCCTCCCAAGCCCCCGTCTGCGCTCCCCTCCCAGGAAGGGGCAGCTGGGGCCCAACGGAGCTCTCAGAAGGAGCCTCAAGGGCGTGGAGGGGTGAGGGCAGTGGGGTGAGAGTGTGGCTGCAATGTGGCCCTGAGGTCCCTTCTCTGCTGGTCACCAGCACAGCAAGGCTGGGCGTCACTCGCTGGAGAAGACAAGCCCACAGTGCCCCAGGGCGTGTGATCGCAGCCTCCCAAGGTCTGAAGGGCAGTGACCTAGAAGGAGCAGGCGTGTGTGTTCCAGGAGCTCGAAGAGTGGGAGGAAGAAGGGGGGACGGGGAGGGAAGAGGTGGCTGGAGGAGGGCCGCTGTCAGTCTGCTGCAAGAGGAGCTTGCTGCCAGCTGCCTGATGTGGTGGTGAGCTGCCAGGAGCCAGCGGCATCCAAGCAGAGGCCGGTGATGGTGAGCTGAGGGGTGCTGTGGTTGAGCTGATGGCCTCTAAGACTCTTCTCCACCCTCTTTGGTTCTATCCTGTCCCCGCCATACATGGAAGCCACTGGGAGGGTCCGCCAGAAGGTTAAAGAATAGGGTGGCCGACTGTCTCGTTTGGCACTAAAGGTTTCCAAAGACGTGGAATTTTCAGTGCTAAAGCCAGGAAGTCTTGGGCAAACTAGGACAAGTTGCTCACCCAACGAAAGCCCCTCCCAAGGCAGCAGTGAACCCCAAGGCCTGCAGAGATGCTCTGGACCAGGGGTCCTCAAACTTTTTAAACAGGGGGCCAGTTCACTGTCCCTCAGACCATTGGAGGGCCGTTGGAGAGTGCGATGCACATTCCACACATGCGCACTGTGGGCCCGGGACGAGTTGGCTGCTAAGCAGGACAGGCAGCCGCGTCAAAAACACCCGGCGGGCCGGATAAATGTCCTTGGTGGGCTGCATGTGGCCCACGGGCCGTAGTTTGAGGACCCCTGCTCTGGACCCTCCCCCTCCATCTCCCTGCACGTGTCTGGCCTGGCCAGGAGGGGCAGACATCCCTGGGCCAGGGATGCTTGGTGACCACAGGCCAGGCCGGCTAGAGTCCCCTCTCCTGCTTGCCGTCTCTGGGCCTTTATCCCCCTTCCTGTGGAATGGGGACATGGTTGGATGCGCTGGAGAGGCTGTCCCCAGGGCTACTCATCAGCCTCTGACACAGGTACACCAGTCCCTCCTTTCATCCCCCTGGTCTGGGGCCCCCCCGCCCAGGGTCTTTCCTGCTGTGTGTGGGTGCGTGGGGAGAGGGCAGAGGTGGCAGGGAGCGGGAGCCGTGTTCTCTCTCCCAGGCGGGTGGACAGGGCCAAGAGACCTGCCCTGGCCAGTTTCCTTTGTGTTGCCTGTCCCCAGTGGCCTGTCCGGCTGGCTGGGTCCCTCTCCATCACTCCTGCCCCAGCCTGCTGAGCCTCAGCGAGGAGGTGGAGGGGGCTGGAAGGAGAGGTGGGCTCAGGTGGGAGCCTCCCCCTGCTCATGGCCCCCTGGAGGGCACAGAGCTGCACCTTCAGGCCCTGGTCCTCAGAGGGTAGCTGGACGGGGACTCAAAGCTCACGGTAGCCGAGCTTCTGCCCTGGTGCTGACTGTTGCCAGCTGAGCTGTGGGCATGGATGGCCCAGAGGAAGGGCAGCCTCGCCCAGGAACCAGGAGACTCGGGCTCCATGCTGACCCTACACTGACCTTGGGCAGACCAGCACGGCAGCCCTGGCGTTCTTGCTGCCAGCCACGGGGCTCGGATGGCAGGCTCTGTGGTGCCGGCACCCCGGAGGGCGCTGCCTCTGGGCATGACAGCCTCTCCCAGGGCGAATCCATGCCCAGCTCTCCTAGGGGGCGGGCGCACAGCCTCGCTTTCTCACGTGCACCCTGAGCAACGTGCAGATTCCACGCCGAGTGTGCACACATGCACACACACACCTCCATGCAACCGCACACACCTTCAAACACCCCCTTACCTCTCCAGACGCGCCATCTTTACACAGCCCCGCCCCCACCCACACACCTTCAGCAGCCCCTGCGCCTCGCATCCACACGCCTCACACCCTCACACACACCCCTCGTGCACACGCTCCCCAGAACCGCTGGGAGGGAAGTGATGGAGTGGCAAAGAGAGATGACATGTCAGGATGAGAAATTGCTGAAAAGTCTTGCTTGGGAGCACCGGAGGGACTTAGAGACTTTGAGGCGCTGCAGGTGGGGAGATGGGGAGGTGGGCGTGTCGGGCCCCACACCCTGAGCCTGAGGAGTCTGACGCTGACCGCTCTGGGCCCGGCCGTGGCTCTGGTCTCCCTCTGACCCAGCCCTGCAGGGTTCTGGGGACTCTGGCCCAAAAGGTCACCTGGTCCTACTCCCTGCCCGCATCCTGGTTCCGGGCACTGCAGGGCTCTCGCAACTCCAAGTCCCTGACGCTGAGCTTCAGGCCTCTTTAAGATGCAGGAGGAAATGAGGCGGGGAGAGCGAAGGTGACTGGCCCAAGGTCGTGCAGAAACCAGGAAGGAAACCAGATCTCCCCAGAGATGTTTCGAGATGCGAGATGTGCTAGAAACAGCAGGGCCTCCTGTGCTAGAAACAGGAGTCACGTCTGTGCCTGCCCGGCCTGACCCTCTCCACCTTTGGCCTCAGTTTCCCTCTTTGTCAACAATGGAGTCTGACCCACTACCTTCTCAGCCTTTGTCCTGCCTCAACATCCCCAAGAGGTCTTCAGCCTCACTCTCAGCTGGCCGGGACTCCTGTGCATGTGGGCATAGGGTGCAGGGGCCCTGGGAACGCGGCACTGAACTGGGCCCCCAGGGCCGGGGCGTGACCCTGCGACTGTCCCTGTGCTGCATGGTGCCCCTAAATGACCCCTGGTGTTCTCGGGTGGCCAGTCCCCTGAGGGCCCTGGGCAG
Source organism: Cheirogaleus medius (assembly GCA_008086735.1). Taxonomy (NCBI): domain Eukaryota; kingdom Metazoa; phylum Chordata; class Mammalia; order Primates; family Cheirogaleidae; genus Cheirogaleus; species Cheirogaleus medius. Next base: position 43,159,318 of record VBSM01003143.1, read on the forward strand.
GAGTAGCAGGAAGACTCAAGGAGCTCAGAAGCCCGGAGGGTTCTGTGTCTAAGGAGGTGACAGGAAAACCTTGCAGAGGAGCCCTTGGAGGAAGGGCTTTCATCTGCCTGAGGCACCCGAACATTTTACTCACCAAGGGCAGAGGTCCGCCGGGAGGGAGGACGGGGGCCAGGGGCCGGGCAGCGCTGGGCCACTCCTCTCTCTGCTCTGCCTCCTCGTCCCCCGCATCCCAGGCCCTGGCCTGTCCCGCCACTCTGCTCCATCCTCTCTCTGGGCTCTTGCTCTAGTTCTGTCCACAGCCCTGTCTGACGTCCTGCCGCCCCCGGTCTGCTGCCCCTCGGGGCAGAGCCCTTGGTGCCCGGCCACGTGCTCCCCTGGCTGCCTGTGGAGGGGTCACGCGTCCACCCTGCCCGATCAGTGCCACATGGCGGGTGTGGGTGGGACCATCACAGCTAGAAGGGGACGTGGACTTGGCAGGCACTCTGGTGACATGGTGGTATTCGTGGACATGGTACAAGGCTTTCCGGAAGAGGGGGAGTCGGAGCTTGGTCTTGAGGGAGAAGCAGGATTTCGAGGCGTGGTGGATGCTCTGTCCATAGCTCAGGGGATGCTAGAAATGTAGACTGAGGACGGGCCTGCCTAGAGGTCCCGGAAGCCATGGGTGGGTCAGAGCAGCGAGGGTGAGAAGGGGCGGGCCAAGGGTGCGAATCTCTCGAAGGCCCAATTGGAGGAGTGCAGTGGGGTCAGGCCGTCGATCCGGCAGCAGCACTGGGACTGGGACAAGAGCCGGAGCAGGGCTGGAATAGGGCTGTGTGTCCCCAAAGCCAAGGGGGTGGCCAGCAACATCAGCTGCTGTAAAGGGGACCCTGTTAAGAGCAGCCACTGTGGTGTGGTGGGGCATCGCCTGAGGGCAGGGGGGAGGGTGCAGACAGCAGGCACAGCTTTCTTTGGGGGTTCAGGCGAGAAAGGGCCTTGACACCTGAATGCTCCGTGTACCTGAGGTGGATGGCAAGAGGGTGGCTCAGCGCCTGACTTGGCTGGGGAAGCTTCGGAGCTGGGCCTGGGCCTTAGCCATGGGCACTGAAGGTGAGGGTGTGGCCTGTGTGTGGGGCTCCTCCCTCAAGGACGCCCCAGGACACAGGGGACCTGCATGGTTGCTGAGCAAGGGCGGTCTCAAGTCGCTATGAGGGAGGATCTCAGGGGGGTGGCCTGCTGGCTTCCCGCCGCCTGGGCTCTGCAGACTGACCTGCCCTCCCCCCTAGGTCTTAGCCCAATGGAGCCTGTGGCTAAGGGGAGGATTTCAGGAATCTGCTACGGGCTGCTGGGGGTTGGAGGTGATGTCTTGGGTGAGACCCTGTGACAGATCCCAGTAGGTTGGAGGACCTGGCAGACTGGCTTCTCTATCCTACTTCCAGAATTCCTTCTAAACATTAGGGCAAGGTGGGGAGTTGAAGGACAGTCATGGCAGTTTAGGGTGTCAGGGGCAAGGCTCACGGGAGACGGCTGCTTAGAACAGGGGCACGCTTTGGGGACAGGCCCCTGCCCTCTGCAGGGGGCCCCTTGTGTCTGCCACCTGTCAGGGCTTCCCTCTGCTCCCGTTCCAATCAAAAGCCAGAAGGCAGAGGAGAAACAGCTTCTGCCCAAGATCTGGGTGCTCATTTCTGGGTCACACCTCCCTGGGGGCCGGGAACAGTTGACCCTCCAGACCTTAGTCTTCCATGGCTTCTGTGTACCCTCAAAGTTGCCCAGGCCCCAGCTTTCCCTGCCTGCCTCTCTGGGCTCCTGCCTGCTGGGTCCGAGGGCAGGGATGGGCTGGGATGGGCCCGCACCCCTCTGCTGTGCTGAGGGGTGCGGGTCCCTGATTGGGTCTCTTCCTCCTCCGAACCATAGTTTCTGCAATTGCAAAGTGGCAGTAAACTCCCTCCCCTGGCAAGCCTGGGAGCCATGGTAGGATTGGGGTGGCAATGTGTCTCCAGGGTCCCCGGGGCCCTCTCCTTACTATTGCTCAGCCAGAGACAGCCTCCCATGGTTGGGCCTGGGAGTGTCACCAGGCTGTGACGGATGGCCCACCTGACACTAGCAGTAACAGGTTCCCAAAGAATTTCCACAGGCCGGGACACCTGAGTGAAATGAAGAAATGGGATTCAGTTGACAGAAACATTAACTCTGCCATCCAAGTACTAAAGGTCAATTGCTCAAGCATCAACTCGAAGTAAGTTTATGCAAAATCTCCTTGAACTTTCGTTGACTTCACACCCACCGATAGCGGGAGCAGCAGCTGCCGAAGCTCTGGTACGAGCTCCTGCTTCATTGCCTGGTGGCGTCTGTCCTGCTGTGCTCAGACCACAGCCCCAGGGGCCTTACCCTCGGAGGGATGCTGACAAATTGCCGTGTGTGTCCTGGAGAGGAGTGCGTGGTGCCTAGGCCAGGGGCCAGGCGGGAGGCAGGATGGTGACGGGACTCGGGAGTTGGAGGGAGCATGGTGGCTGTCCTCAAGCGTGTGTAGGTCTGTCCCTGGGAAGAGGAATTCCACCTGTTCCAGGTGATTCATGAAGGCAGAGCTGGCTCCAGAGGTGGGAAGGGCCAAGAGGCAATTTCGGCTCAAAGAGGAAGAAGTTTCTGGGTTACTGGAGGCCCAAGGGCAGGAGTCAGGGTCTCAGCACCAGCAGGAATGCAAGCAAAGGGTGGCGCTTCATCACGTGTCTTGCACATCCAAGGTAACTGAAGAGCATTTGGTCCAAAGGATTTCCAAGAAACGTGTGACTGGTCCCTGCGCTTGAGGGCTGACGTTGTCATCTGGGAGACTTGACTCAGACCAGACACGAAGAGGGAGCTACAGCAAGGGAATGGCAAGATGTCTCAGGTCCGTCCCACCTCTTTGGAAGAAATTGGTCTCAGTTAAGGCTGCCCTGCAGTGGCACAGGTTGCTGTGTGGACAGGGAGCCGAGGTCCCTGGAGGAATGGAACTGAGACCAGGTGACCTTGGGCAGGGGATGTGGCAGAGGGACTCCAGTGTCGGCTGTGAGGAGGGGGTTGGATGTGAACAGACAACCTCTGCGGTTCCTCTGAGTCCAGAGTTCCTTGGCAGAGAAAAACACCCGCAGAACTCTGAGCGGCATACAAGGTTACCGAGGACGGAGCCGAGAGCCGAATATAGCCGGCGGGAGGAAGGCGGCAGCAGGCGCGGGGAAAGTAGGTCCTCCGAACAAATGAGGTGGGGCACGAAATTAACGAGGCTGGGCAAGGGCTGAGCTCAGGGACTCGTTTTTTAAAACTGTCTTTTAGCAAGAAAAATGAGGAAAAGAAATTTGGGCAATGGAGGAATAATGGAGATGGTAAATGTAGCTGTTGACCGATGGCCAATTGGCCAGGGAGAGGGGTCTCGTGGAGCACAAGGAAGAGACGCAGATCAGCAGGTCTGGGGTGACTCCTGCATGCCAGACTGGAGTTGGCCGATGGAAGGCTGGTGACAGCAACTGCCCACGCCTTGAAGGTTCACAGGTTCCAGTCCATTAGCCGGGCCATTCTGTCCCCCGACTCAGGCACCGTGCTCTTACTTGCCTATCCCTGACCCCTGACCTCTACAGGTACTGCTCTCACTGGGCACAGCCCTTTCTCCTTTTTGCCTTTCTGAGCTCCACCCCACGGGCTCGGCTGAGCCCCCAGCTCTCCAGGAAGCCTTCTCTGATGGGCTCGCAGTCCCTGCCCGTTTCCGTTCTGAGCATTTGGGGGCCATTCCACATCCTCGGCACGTAGAGTGGACACACACTCTCAGGGGTGCAAGCTCCATCTGTGCAGTGCAGGGAGGTCATCAGGGCGGATGGAGAACGAGGGACGGACAGCTGTCTGCTCCCACCGTGCTGGCCCTCAGGACATTTAGAGTCCCCAGAAGCCCCTGCCATCCCCTGCTCCTGCCTAGGATGTGGAGTGGAGATGGAGGAGCTGGAAAGGGCCCCGAAAGGCTGTCTGTTCCCTGAGCAGAGTGACGCCCAGGAACCCAGGCTGTCCCAAGCCCTGCCAGCCAGGCTCAGCTTATCCTGTGGCCCTGCCCCAGTGACAAGGCCCTGGAAGAGGCACAGCTGGCTGGACAACCCAGGAGCTGTCACCAGGGCCCTAGAATGCAGCTGGCAGGAGGTGCGGCAGAGGCAGCAGGGCCCTCCGCCAGGAAAGGATGCCAGGGCAGTGGGCAGCCCGAGGCCCGGCAGCCACTTCACACCTTGCCTGTTAATTGCCAGATTGATTTTGGATCCCAGGCTCCAGGAGGACCCAAAAATCAATCCCCTCCATTCCTCACTTCTCCAGGCCAGGGAGTTGTTCTTAAAGCCGCCGTCGACCCAGCTGCTTTGGCTAAACCCTCCTGTCCAAGAGCAGGCTGTGGGTTCCAAAGCCCACCAGGGCTGGGCAGGGGCTGGTGGCCTCTTCCAGATCTGCTTGTCTCTGTGTAGGAAAAGTCTTACCCCGAAGGGGTGTGGCGGCTCATGGGGTGTGATTGGAGGGCGCTAAGAAGGCTGTCATCCTGCACTCTGGGAGGCCAAGGCGGGAGGATCGCTCAAGGTCAGGAGTTCGAAACCAGCCTGAGCAAGAGCGAGACCCTGTCTCTACTAAAAATAGAAATAAATTAATTGTCCAACTAAAAATATATAGAAAAAATTAGCTAGGCATGGTGGCGCATGCCTGTAGTCCCAGCTACTCGGGAGGCTGAGGCAGAAGGATTGCTTGAGCCCAGGAGCTTGAGGTTGCTGTGAGCTAGGCTGACTCCACGGCACTCACTCTAGCCTGGGCAACAGAGTGAGACTCTGTCTCAAAAAAAAAAAAAAAGAAGGCTGTCATCCCCAAACTTCCTTGCTGCCAAGATACCCTCATGTCCATAATTTTGCATCAGGAAGTCATTCCTTTGGTTGAATTTAGGTCAACAGTCCAGATTCCAAAATATGGAGGCCCAGGAGAAGGAACGCTCATTAGGGCTATAGCACTTGTGAGAGAAGGCTCTGGAAGCCTTGGGGCGCCGGGAGAGCCTGTGTGAGGGTGTGGAGAAGGGGCAGGTATCAGGGTGTGGGGAAGGGGAGCAGCACCTGGTGGACTTGGGTCTCAGGTTCACTGTCCCCAGGCACCGGACTGAAAGGCCAGAGAAGGCTGGACTCAGGCCTGGCCCCAGGGTAGTGGCTGCAGGTGGAGGGAGTCACCAGGAGCCAGGCAGGGCACAGGCTACTCGGGGCATGTGGCTCTTCCAGGGAGGTACGTTTCAACTAAGTGGGAAAATCCTCCCTCAGACAGATGTCTTGCAGCGTCTGCCTTGGGTGGAGTGAGCACCCCGTCCCTCAGGGCATGTAAGCAGAGGCTGGAAGACTGCCTGCAGAGGAGGCTGTGGGGGGCTGTGGGCAAAGGAGTGTCAGGCACCCTGAAGGCACTTCCTGCTGGGGGCCTGCATCCCTGGGGCTGTGGTGCTGGGCCAGGGCAAGGACGGTGGGGCATCCTCTGTGTCCCCAGCCCTGAGCCAAGCACGGTGACAGTCTCATGTCACCACAGCCCTGTGAGAAGGGCACCTGTGGCCTTGTTTCTTAGAGGAGCCCCTGAGGTATGTGACCTGCCCAGGGTCACACAGCTGCTGGTCCGCTTGGGCCCGCTGTCCCCAACTCCGTGACGTCCTACCGCCTCCCACAGGAAGGGGCAGACTCTGCCTGGAACTACTTCAAGTGTGAGCATCGAAGAGGCTTCTAAGAAGTTGGGAGAGTTGGGTGGGGCACTGAGAGGGGACCTGGGGTGGAGCATGCCACAGTTGCAAGCAGCTGAGGCGGAAGATCCTATGGTCCACTGATGCTACAAGCCAGGACCCGCCCTGGGCGTCCTCCTCAGCCTCTCTGCGTCCTGCCCTTATGGGAGGGGGCAGGTGGGCAGTTGTTCGCGGCCCCAGCCCAGCTCCTGCTCCCAGCCACATGGCTGTGGCGATGTGGGCTCTGGGCAGGGTCGCTGTGGGTCAGCCTGTGTGCTTGGGGACACGGGGACTTCATCGCTCCCCTGCCCACATGCACCCAATTACTGACGCAGCACTCTGAGTTCCCACAGCCACCAGCAAAGGCCCCTTTCCCAGCAGCCTCAGGTGGACAGAGAGACCTGGGGCCTCCCCCGACCCAGTGCCCAATACAGCTCCTTCCAGGTGTGCCCTCACTTTGCCAGCCGGGCGTGTGTGTGTGCGTGTGCGTGTGTGTGTGCCTGTGCACGCTGGGGAGGGAACAGGCAGCGCCTGTGAGACGCTTGGTGCAGTGACAGGAGCAAGTCTTACCCTTGCCCAGCCTGTGAGCCCGTGAGAGCAGGGGCCGCGCCTGTTGTCCTATCACTGACCCCCCATGTGCCTGGCATGAGGTGGGTACTCAGTGCCTGTTTGTCGAGTGACTGAATGGCTGAGTGAATGTGTTAGGAATCTCCGGGTGGCCGTCTCAGTCCTTGCTTGGCTACAGCTGTGCTGTGTGGCCCTTGGTGAGTTGCTGGATGTCTCTGTGCGCAGATGCCTGGGAATAGCACTAACTGGGAGGAATGACTAATGACAGCCAAGTGTTGAGGGGACAGCATGGGCAGGAGGTTCACCCTGTGGGATGAACCGCTGGGGACCCGGGGCCTCTCTGCCTCTCCCGGGCTGCGGCTGACACGGGGGGCACAGTGCAGTCCTGAGCGGTGAGGCGGAGGCTGTCCCAGGCCTGGCTTGGCGGGTGGGGCACGTGGGCCGGCTCAGGCAACGGCTGGGGGCTCACGCTGCGTCCTGGATGAAGAGCCTGGCGAGGGCAGGGCGGAGCTGGGGCCGGACCAGAGGTCGCTCCAGGTCAGGGCCAGCGTCAGCCCGGGGCAGAGCAGCTTTCCCTCCAAGGTAAGCAGCTGGGAATGGCTCTCCTGTCCTGGCCTCGTTTGCCATGAGCACCAGTCAGCTGAGGGGGGGGACACCGAGGCTTTCTGAGGGCGATGGCCTTGGATGTGTCCTCCCGTCCCCGAAGTGTCCTTGGGGAAGCTCAGTGCTGCTCAGGGACCCAGGGACCATTTGTCCTGCATGTGTGTTGTCAGGGGAAGAGCGGGGAGATCGCCCAACTGGCACTGACTCCGCAGCTGGAGGGAGGCATCGGCAGCGCTTCTCACACTTGCAGAACATGTGATGGTTTATAACCCCTTTCCTATCCCGCATCTTTTACTCCTCTCCGTGGTCCTGAACGACAGGCGTGACAAGGGACGAGGCCCATTTTACAGAGGAGGGAAACTGCAGCCTAGCGAGGAAGCTCGCCCAAGGCCACTCAGGCAACAGGGGCAGGCTGGGGATGGTCCTCGGTCCTGCCTTCCCAGCTGGTGTCCCCCAAGCGGCTGCCCGGCTGGCCTGGGCACTCACACCCACGGCCTGCTGCCCGCGGACACCCTGCAGAGTTAACATGCCGAGCCTGCCCCGCAGCCCTGGCTAAGTCTGTCCAAGTCACCTCAGTCATCGGCAAGTCACATCGCTGACATCACGACTGCATAAAATTAATTTATTTAGTTAAGGGAGGTGTTAATTAAGAGTTCTAATTTATTGTGTCTCTGTAGACAGCTCTCGGGGGCTTCTGAGTTGTCAGTGCTGGTGACAGCAAAACCTAATGGTATCACAAGTTATTAATAGGATGGTTCGCGAGGGGGAGGGGCAGGAGCTGGGGCTGTGGGGGAGGGGAGGAGGGGAGCTGGGGGAGGGAGAGGGTGGTCCCTCTTGCTTCCCCCTTGCCAAGCTGGGCCCCTCTGTAAATTGACCCAATTGCAGGCATTCCCTGGGGGGCCTGGGGTCCACTGCCCGGCCCAGCAGCGCTCAGGGTTTGGGGAGATGGTGAGCAGGGCGTGAGCCCGAAGGAAGCTCCCAGGCCGGCACCCACCCTCCCGCTGCCACCCACATTCCCACAGCCCCCCGCGGTTTGCCCTAAGGGGTGTTGGCTCTCACACAGGAGCTCATTCTTTGCTTGCTTGCTGGTCCCCCTTACCCTGACCCTGAACATCTTGGGGTGCAGACAGTGATGAGTTAAGCTCCGGATCCCCAAAGCCTAGCACAGACTTGGAGCTCTGGGAGGTCAGCAGACGTTTGCAGTGTGACCGAGGGGCCGTCCATCCTGCAGCTAGTGTTCAGGTCTGGCCTTCTGCCTGAGACACGCTGGGGTCTGGGCTGGGGATGTCGGGAGGGGAACAGCCGCTGCAGCCCTGGAGACCCGCAGCCGGGGAGTGGACAGATCTGTGCTGGTGACAGTGGGTGTGCAGGTGTGGGCCGCCAGGTGTGGGGCAGGCTTGCCAGGGTGGGGAAATGGATGGGAAAACTTCCACAAACTCTGCACAAAGACCCACCATGGCGGGGCATGGGATGGGCAGAGAAGAGGTTTTAAACTATTTTTAGCTAAACAATGATGGCTGAAAATCGGCCACTTGGTGCAATGGAAACAACACAGCCAAGGACCTCAGACCTGCAGGTCTGTCCCTGACAGTCTCTGTGGCCTTGGGAGGATGATTGCTCTCTAGGCCTTAGTTTGCCCATCTGTGAAATGGAGTGACTGTGCTACATTTGGCAAAAGTCCCTCTAACGCCCAGTGTGCTCCCCGTCTCCCATAGCCTGCACAGCCCACGCGGGAGCCGCTGTCTGTGGAGCACCATGCACATTCTAGGACATGCGCCGCACCCTTTCGTGCTTATCATCCTGAACGCCTGCAGCTTCCCGAGGAGAGGGGTGCTCCATTACCCTCACTGAAGTCGGGAAAACTGAGGTTCAGATGGGAAAACAGAGCCCAAGTAATTTGCTCAAGGACTGACAGCCAGCTGGGTTTGAACCTCGGTTGGTGCTCTTTCCAGAATATCAGCCATCGCCATTGATCACCTGGGACGGGCTGGGTACAGAGGAGCCCCTGGTGGAGATGCTGGCAGGGCTGAGGGAGAGGAAGACAGAGCACCCCCTTGGACTCCCTGGGCCCAACTGTCATGCTCCTGGAGCATGGGGCTGGGGACAGATTCTGAGGTCAACATACCTTCCGCCATGAGGGTCTCTCCTCTTGTCTCAGAGACAGACTGTCAATTATTCAGGGCACATTGGTTAGAGAGCTGGCCTGACTACTCAGAGATGAATCAGATGGTCCCCTGCCCTGAAGGGGCTCACCATGGAGTGGGAGAGGTGCCCCATGAACAGCCAGCCCCACGGTGGGTCACAGGGCCTGGGACAGAGACAAGTTCAGGTCAGCTGGGGGCTCCCCCATTGGAGTGGGCACCTTTCCTGAGGGGGGTGGTCAGAAATGAATTCCCAAGAGGAAGTGGCCATTGAGCTGAGTCTCAGCAGGTGAATGGCTGATGCCCAGGTGCAGGGGACGGGGCTGTCTAGCGAGCCTGCCAGGCAGGAGGGAGCGGTGTGGGCAGAGTCCCGGGGTGTGGGAAGACAGTCCCCAGAGGGGAGGTGGGAAAGGTTAGAGCACGAGGGACATCCCACAGCAGCTGGCAGACTCTGACCCTCAGCGGGAGGACGTGGGGAGCCACTGCGGGGTGTGAGCGGGAAAACGGCACCCACGCCCTGAGCAGATCACCCGCCACTCTCCTGCTCTGGGTCCTGAGGACGCTGCTGAGAGTGGGGAGGAGGGAGGTTGAGTTTGGGTTCCTGCAGAGGCAGACCCTGAGACACAGAGTTAGGTGCGGGAAGCGCTGGTGGGACAGGAAGGCGGCGGGTGCACTACTGGGCTCTCCGACATGGGCGAGGGGGCTGGTCCTGCAGGGCAGCTCTGAGAGCAGGCACAGAGCAGGCACCCGCCCAAGAGCGAGGAGCTGGGGGCTTACGACCAACGCTCATCAGTCTTTGGTTGAAAGCTGCTCCCAGGAGGCATCCCTGGCGTTCCTGGCCTTCCCTACACAGTCAGCAAAAAGGACCAGCAGTCAGAGTCCTCGGGCGCAGAAATTAAGATGCTGGCAGTTGGCAGTGAGGCCAGCATGCCCTGCGACGGTCAGGGTGAGGGCATGGCTGGAGCAACAGTGTCTGCTGCAGCAGCCGAGTGGGGCGAACTTCCCAGCGAGGAGGGCCGAGCACTGCTCAGCTTCCGCAAAGCCTCAGTCGCTCTGTCTGCACCTTCCCCAGGGCCTCGGCCTGGGGGCTGGACCTCGAGGCAGGAGCGTGCAAAGACTCTGGTGCTGAGCTCCAGACTTCGAGATACATGGATCTGAGTTCAAGTGCTGATTGCCACTTCTAAGCTGTGTCCTTGTGCAAGTTACTTAACATCCTTGAACTTCATTCGGTCTTCTCCCCTCAATAAGGGGAGATGATAGTAACTATGCTATAGGATCGTTGTGATCAATAAATGAAATGATACATGTAAAGTATTTAGCCCAGTGCCTGAATAGGTTATGTACCCAATGAATGTTTATTATCAATATTACAATTTTATTATTCCAGTGAGACATTAAAAAGGGAGGAGCAAGATGCAGGCTTATGGAAAACACTGCCAACTCACCAGCTCACAGTCATTTACAGTGGCCCAATTTGTCCTTGAGGGTTAAAGAACAACAGACACATGTAGCATTTTTGGACCTCATGGCTCAAATTGAACCATCGGCAAGTGACTTTATATGTCTGTGCATGTGGATACTGGTTGTGACCAGTCTATGACATCTGTCTCCCCTAGAACTCAAAGATCAGCTTCAGGCATTATCTAGTGGTTCTTGTCTGACCCTCGGAATATCCCTGAAACAGACTCTGAGGACCTGGAGCAGAGGAAGGAACAGCGGGCAAGGAGTCTGGATTCTAATTCAGGATCTAAAGTGAATGTCACATTCCTCATCTGGAATGTGGCAATGACATCACACTGTCTCTGTGTCTTCCTAAGGCTGGCGTGAGGATCAAATAAGATCATGAGAAAGAAAAAAGATCACGAATGTGGAATGCTTTGAAAACTATAAATCACCATCCAAAGTCCTCACCGATGGCAGAGAGCTGGGACTAGAGCCAGGTGATTTGATTCCTGTACCTTGGGGCCTTCCAAAGGGTCTAAGTGACCATGGCCACTGGAAAGGCCTTATATGGCATCAGGCCACACCAAGGATGGCTCAGGCTGGGCCTCTCGGGCAGGCAGCCTGGGAAGAAGACAGGGTACCTGGGGAACCCTGGTCCTTGGGAGGGATGCCTGAAGTTCTTGCTGGGGACATCAGTGGGGGATGCTCTCAGCTGGCCCCTGGGGATGGAGGGAAGGCAGAGGAGGATAGAATTGCTTATTATTAAATCAGGAAGGAAGGTGATTACCTGAGAAGCATTATAACCAGCTGGGGGCATGTTTCCTTGTTCCCTTATGGGTGCAGGGACATCTCAAGTTGTGGTTAAAGAGCCTCCCGTCCACACCCAGCTGATGAGACCCAGGGAAGCTGGCTCTGGCCAGGTTGGCAAGATCGGTGGTCTCTTAGAGGCCATGTGGCTTTCTCTTCTTCCTGGCCATACACTGACCCACCTTCTAGCCTTTGATCTCAGCCAGACTGAATGCAGTCCCAGCCCCATGTCAATGGTCAGGCTTGGTGTTCTGCAATGTTAAGTGGGCAGGAGAGGTTGTGGGCCTGGGGCTGGTGGTCCAGGAAGAGGGGGCCTCTGCTTACACAAGCGGCTCTGGGCTTACCCATAGTACAGGGGCCCATTTACACTATTCCCAGAGGGTGAAAGTCACGGCCCAAGTGGGGCAGAGACAGGAAAGAGTGACCACCCCAGCTTGGGATGTCCAGGTGGGATGTGTTCTCTACAAGAGGCCAACAATTTCCCATATTGCTAGTGGGTGGAGAACAGCAGACTGACCTATTGTCACCCTCTCCTTGGCCCCATAAAATGTACCAAAATGGACAAATCATATCCTTCCTGAACCCTACTTAGAATACAATGGCCTTGTGGGGCTGGTTTTCATCCCAGGGGCCTTTCACTGTGACTTCTTGATTGGAGAGACCCCAGATATAGAATGAAGATTCTTACTGCTCTTTATAACCCTCAGCTACCTGAGAAAGGCCTACACTGGGGACCCCCGGGTTGAGGCATGATTGGTGCAGGGCCAGGGAAGGCAGTATTGAGTTCTTGCATGGGTTCAGATGCTAGTTTCAAATTTTAATTTAGATTCAGGGACCCAGTCAAACTTATTCCCTAGGATCTTCTTTTATTTTATTTTTCAAAGAAAAAACCTCTAAAAGATTGGCTCAGCTTGTGGTTTAAGTAAAAACCTTCAGATTTATGGCTTTTCCAGTTTTCCATCAACGGTTTGCATCCATTTAACACTCTGAATCCAGACTATGCTTTGTGAACTGAGACTACAGGAGGAGGCCAGTTTGGAAAGACAAGGGTCTGGCAGCCAGAGGCTTGGAGGAGGGGGGCTGGGGGAGGAGATACAGGGATGTAGTGGGGAGGTAAAGAGAGGGCATTGGGCAACCAAAGAGTGAGAGGGAAGTAAGTGAGCCAGCAGCTAAGAGAGAGGAAGGGTGAGAGTTGAAAGGGGAAAGAGAAAGGACTGAGGAAAGAGGGAAAAAGAGAGGAGGGGAGGGAGAGAGGCCAAAGTGCAGTAAGTTGTTGGGACAAGTCATGAGGGAAAAGAGAGAGGAGGCAGAAGAGAGGGAGGGGATGAAGATGAGGTAGGGGAGGGGAGGTGGAAAGAAGGCGGGAGGGGTGGGGGCTGGGGCATGGAGGTCCCAAGATCTGGAGTCCTTCCCCCTACCAGGCATCTGCACAGCAGATAAATACAGCACAGCTGGGCTTCTTTTCTTTTCTTAATTGACATCTTTGAATCTGTCCCCACTTGACAAATCAGGCCACTTATTATTAGCGATGACAGGGATAAATATCACAGGCATTCATTTTGCATCTGGACCCCTTGATAATAGAAGTCAACACACCAGCCCCTTTCCCCACTGCTCCCCCACCCGTTCCCGGAGCTCCTCCAGGGGAACTGGGGGCCAGGAGCTGTCCGTGGTTGTGTGGTGCTGAAAGCATCTACAGCTCACCTCCCACAGAAAACCAATGAGCAAGAACTGTGCACCATCTGAGTGGTGCTGAAAGCCTAAACTGCAGCCCCTCTCTGGCTCCAAGGGGCAAGCTGGGCAGCTGGGAGCTATCTACAACATGTGTACTGTTGAAAGTATCTGCTGGCCCCAGGGCTGGAGTGGTGGGGTGCCTCTCCTCCCCACAGAACACAATGACTTCCGGTGTGGAGTGGGCAGTGGCTTATACTTACCATGCCTGGCCATGGTTCTAAAACACCTGGATGGCTTTAAGCATGTCCCTTCTGCTCTCTGGCGGCTCAGGATTTCCACCTGTAACATGAAGGGTTGGATTAGATGTTCTTTCAGTGCCAGGTTCTAGCTTTTTTCTGTTACCAAAAGCCTTTAATAGATTCCCTCTGCTTATAGGATCAAGCTATAAATCCCTTAACCAGACCCTGAAGGCTCTCTCTGAACCCTCTCCACCTCCCTGAATTACCCTCATTCCAGCTAGATGAGCCTGTGTCTGGCCCCAGACACTTTTTTTCTGGGTCCCTGAGCCTTTGCCACCCCATTGACCTACTACTGACTCCTCTCCATTCCTAATCTCTGAGAGAACTGACCATCTGGCCCCTCACTGACCAGCAATGGCCTTATGCCAGAGTCTAGTGACCAGACCCTGTCTTACATGGGTCCCCTGAAGTGCTCTCCAGGGCCAGGGACCTGCTCCAGGTTGGTGGTCAGTGGCTCACCAGAGCTTCTCGTGACCACGCATGTGGACCATGGGTGAGCACTTGTGGTATTTCGTGGTATTTTGACCCCAAGCTCTTTTAATAAAACCGTGATTGCTCTTTCAAGACTGTCAGTGGTGGATGATCCCTCCAAGGGAAGGTTAGCTGAGGCTTGTGGCACCCTCTCAGACAGAACCTTTCTGGGGCTCCCACTCCATGCTGGCACTGGTGGGCAAGGCCACATCTATGTAGATGCAGAACCCCGCCTCATTTCCCCAAAGAGTGGCCAGGACACCCCAGGTCATGTGCACAAGCCACCATCTCTCTGTGTACTCTGAGCCTTTGGGAGTTGACCCGATACAATCCTTGTGCTATCATCATGGCTGCCTCACCTTCAATTTTAGGGACCTTTCCAGGGACTTCCCACTCACTCACCCAACTAGAGCCCAGACTGCTCCATGGAGAAGTTTTCTCTCTGGAGCTCAGCCTTGGAGGATGCAATTTGAGTTTATTAACGGAGACGAGACAGTTTCTCTGCACACCGTTACAATGCAGGTGAGTCACCTCTCCCTCTGCCCACTGCATACCAAGGGGCTTCTGTCTATTGGGGTGCACAAGCAGGTATGGAGGAGGGGCCCTCTTTTTTCCATTAAACCCATGGAGAACTCAACATGGCCCAGAGTGGGGCACCAGGCATCCCCTCCCCCACCCGTCTCTGCAGGGGCACAGAACCATTTCCTGGTGGTCTAGAAAAACCCTTGGGAAGAAACTTCTCTCTCTTTCCTAGGCCTATTATCAGCCAAAACACCAGGGCAGGTCTTGGCCAGGACTCTGCCCTCTGCCTCCTGCTCGGCAGAGCCCCTGAAAGCCATGGCTGCTAACTAGAAGTTCCAAAACGGAGACTGTTTTTCAAGAAGTGGTTTAGAAGGGAGGGCTGTGTTTTCTAACCGATTGGGCTGTGCCTGACAAGCCTGAGCCGTGGGCTTGGTGGCCTCAGGTCCTACGGGGGGAATAGGCTCAGAGCACTTACTTTGCCTCAGATATACTGGCATATTCTCAGAATCCCGGAGTTTGCCCTGTGGAACCTCACTGCAGAGATCAAGGGGCTTGGAGAGGATCTGAATTCCAGGCCTTTATTTAAAGATGGGAAAACAGGCTTCCCAAGGAAGGGGAAATCAGTTGCCCAAACTCACACAGCAGAGAACGGAGCATCCTGGACTCCTGGCTCCCGGTCCCATGCTTCTCCTCCTGCCAGAGGTGTTTGCGTTTTAATGGACTTGTGGGGGCTGAAGTGCCTCAGTGACTCCTCTAATGGTGGGGACGTCAGGCGTGGTGACAGGCAGTGAGGGAGCTGTCGGGATATATCCTGAGAGGCCGGAGACCCCTGCCTGGTGGAGATGCCTATAACCTCAAGCAGAACAGCACGGGGAGCAGAGGGGTCAGGGCGGCCCTTCGGAAACTGCCCTCAGGGCTCCAAGCTCCGCCATGCTGGCGGGGGTTGGAGGGCTCCGTTTGTCTCTGCACCAGGGGACGGATGGCTCCGGAGGAGCTAATGAAGCCGTCTTCCCACCGACACGCCACGACAGTGACGGATGGCTCGTGGGGAGAAGGCAGGTGTTGGCACATGGCCCATTGGGCAGGGTAGAGAACAGCACGTCCCTCAATGTCACTGTGGGGCACTGTGTGACTGCCAGGCCCCCATGGAGGGAGCGTGTGGGCTCTGGGGTACAGCAACAGGGACCCTAGAAAGAGCTCGTGCTTCCCATAGCCCCCTTTGTGCGGCAGGCAGACAGAATGTCAACGTTAGAAGAGTTGTAACAACCATATAGTCCCACTGGCTCAGTGTCCAAGTGGAGATGACAGAGAGTCAACCACGGTCACACAGCAAGCTAAGGTCAGAGATGGCTGTGAAGGTCCTAGGTGGTCCAGGAGAGGGAGGGGAGAGAGGCCTCGGGATGCATCACGGTGTCACTGTCCTCCCCTGCAGGGGGAGGGGAGGACATGGTCCCAGCTTCTTGCCTGGTATTAGAGACCTTGATGATCTGTCTGCACCTTCCCTTCTCCGCACCCTGCAGCCCACGCCGTCCGCATTCCTCTCCCACACTGAGCCTCGGCTCATGCCCCCGAGGGTAGGCTGTGCTCCAAGCTGCTCCCATCTGTCTGTCTGATAATCTGTGGGGGGCTTGTGCCCAAATGCCCTTTGTAGTCACACGTCCTACTGGGCATTTTGAACTCACTCCCCGGGCAAGGTCCCCGCCCGAGTGGCGTTCCATCACCATGCCCCTCTCTATTATTATTTTGGGAGAACCTCCCCAACGAACTTTCTCTTCCATGGCAGCCGTTCCTGAAATTATTGGAAGCACTACAGCTAGAGACGCCAGAGGCCTGCTTTCCCGGCGCATGCGGAACAAGTCAGGCCTCCAAGGGTAGGAAGATCGAAGGAGAAAAGGGCGAGTGAGTCCTTGGCCCCTCTGTCAAGCCTTGAGCAGTTTCACCCCGACCTGGCCACGAGTTCTTTACTTTCCACTGGGCCTGTGGCCTGCCTGGCCTGGCACGGGCCTGTGGGACGTGACTGGGGATGTGGGAGAGGGAGTGGTCCGCAGATGCAGTCGCTCCCTCGTCTTCTGTCGTGGGCTCCTAACTGTTCCAAGTCCCTTGTGGTCATTAGCTCACCAGACACGTGCCACCACAGCCCTGGGAGGTGAGCTGGGCATCGTCGGCCCCATTTCCCAGATGAGGACACTGAGGTCCAGGGAGAAAATGACTAGCCCGGAAGGATAAATGGTGGGTGGCATTCGTTCACTTGTTCATATCAATAGATACGTACTGAGGCCCTGTGCTAGGTGCGGAATTTGTAGGCCAGCAAGGCAGACACAGTCCCTGCCTTCCAGGGCCTCTCAGAGGCCTCAGCTTCCTGTATCCCTGGGTCTCTGGCCTCTGGAGGGATGTGCGTTGGCAAGAGCACTGTCTTAGGAGTCCTCTCTTAAAGCTCAGTGTCCAGATTCATACCTGAGAGTTCTTCTCTCTGCCTGTGGGGCTTCCTCTCAAACCAGCCTACAGCATCCTTGGGGCACCACCCACCTTCCCTGCCTTGGGAGCATCCATTGGTGCCCCAGTGCCTGGTCTTCAGCCTCCCTCCTGTGCCCACCACTCACTACTCCTGTTGTTCACCTTCACCTTTCATGGGAAAAGAAATTAAAGAACGAGAGGAAACCCTGACCCTCACAGCCTCTCGGATGAGAGGGTGGGAAGTGAACACCTGCCTACCCCCCAATTTCCTGCTGCCTTGGGCGGCTACGTGGAGACATCTGGCCAACCTATGGCAGAGATGTCCTAGGGTTTTGGAGAATGAAAGTACCCTTGTCTGGAGGCCACCGCAGCTTCCTCCCCCCATCCTCCTCATCTTCAGCCCACCGAGGCCAGATTTGTCTGGCAAAGTGGCATCATTATAAATGCATCAGCCTCCTCTGGACGCCTGCACCCGCTCCTGCCAGCCCATCCAGGCTCGATTACATCTGAGGCTGTCTGGGGTAATTAAGTGACATTAGGACGTATCCCCCGCCGTAATGCAATGTTCAAAGCCCTGGGCTTCTGCGTCCCAGGAGCCGCCACTGCACGGAGGCCGTGTCTGCCTAATGCGCCCTGCTGTGATTGCAGCTAATTACTCCACAGACAGGCCTCATTAGTGGCGGGTTTGGGCTGGAAGGTGGGGAGCAGGCTGCCTACCCACCTCCGCAGCCCACCGGGTCACAGCCCGGCCTCCCCTGTCCCTCCATAGTCCAACTTGCCTTGCTTTGCCATTCGGGCGGGATTAGAATAGGGCAAGGATGTTCCCCAAAGAGGGTTCATCTGGCTGAACAGGCTGAGCTATAGAGCCTTCAGGAACTTTCTGCCTGCTTTATTCAACTGGTGGTAAACCAAGGCCCAGAGAGGCTTACCGACTTGCCCAAGGTCATGCAGCACAAGCGGAATGTACCATCTCTCCTAACTTGCCAGGCTTGGAGAGGTAGGGATGGACTATGTGGGATTATGCACAGCCAGGGCCCATTGGGATCCAGAGCTAGTGGGAGAAAGAGCCCGGGGAGAGTGCCCAGGAGAAGAGCTGGTGGCTGCATTCCCCAGAGCGCTCTTCCTGGTCTCTAGGCCTTTGTGACTCCTGCCTGGAATGCTCTCCTGATGCCCTCTACCCTTCACCTTGCACCTGCCTGACTCCTTTCATCCTCCAGGTCCCACGTTCTCCAGGAAGCCTCCCCTATCCCATGAGTCTGAGTTTCGTGCTCCCGTGATACTCCATACTTCCCCTTCTTGGCAGTCAACCCTCTAAACTGTCAATGCCTAAAGCCCCGCATGGCTGTAACTCTACACGGGGCAAACACTGAGACCTTCTTGTTCACATGGTCTCCCCTGTGCCCAGCTCGACGCCGACTAGACAGATGGCCTCTGATAAGAATTAGTAGAATGCAAGTGTTAATGATTGACAGCTGCTTGGCCAGTATGGCTGCTACTATGGCAAAGACTGTTCGTGATCACTCACACCTGCTGATGGTATCTGGTGATCACTAACAGCCAGCGTACTTCCCAGCTTCCCTTGCTCTTGTCACGTGACTCGTTCCAGCCAATGGAACGTGAGCAGAAAGTACATGTTACTCTGGAATAAGGTGAATGATTCTCTGGTGTGTTTTCCCGTAACCACATCACCTGTCTGGCACCTGGGGGATGCCAGGGCAATCTTGAAACTGCGACATAGTGGAGCCACAAGATGAAAGGAACCTGTATCCCTGAGTCACCGCATGGGGGAGAGACATCTGGGAAAGCTGATTTTGCAGGAGTGAGAAATAAACCTTACTCTGCAAAGCCACTGAGACGTTGAGGCTGTGGATTAGAACCGCTAGTGAGAATTGCTCCAATATGAGGAGGTTAAGCTTGATGGGATGCAAATAGGAAATGACTTAATTTTTTCTGTCATTCCCTTTAAATTATTAAGCTTCTTTTTCGTGTCTCTTGATGGCATCTTGATCAGATTTAATAGTTTTTGGTCACAGTTGCTTGTAAGAAGAGCCTCATTTTAGTGATTAGAACTCACTTTCAGGGCCAGTCCAGTCTCAGAGCTTCAGTCTCACATCCAGTTTAAAAGTCTTGTCTTCCCCACGGCACAGGTCTGACCGATGGCTTGGGGACCAAGATGGGGAAAGAGTCTGTTCTTTTATTTTCTTTTTGTTTTCCTGCCCTCCTACTGCTGGCTCCTCTAAGGTCAGGGCAAAGGAGGTAGAGGAATAAAAAGAAAAGGGGCCCAAACCCTTAGGTCTCTGGCACTGTTGCTACCCATTGCAGGTGGCCTGGGAGTCAGGTTCCCAGAGGCTGGTGTTTTGGGCAGTGCTTTGCTGGGTCCTTTGGAGGTTCTACGTGGACACCATGCTGCACCCTTCCCTGGGAGGGCAACGTGGAATGCGGCTCTGGGTGACCTCTCGCTCCACCCTCCTTCCTCCCTGCATACACCCAGCGTCTGCCACCAGCTGTACATCCCAAGCCCATGGGAAACTCACGCATTCTTCCTACAACAGGAGTGCCGGCTGCCTCAACAATGTCCTCTCACTCTGGTGTGACCTACGCCAAGGTGGGCACCTGAAAGACCAGGGAGGTAACAAGTTCCAAAATGATTTTCATGGTCTGTCCCTTCTTAGGGGCCCCGCGGAAGGAGGAAAGAAGCCTGAAAAATAAATGGGGCTCAGAATTCTGATGCCTACAGATTCGCAACACCCAGGTCGAGGGGAGTATTTCGTGTCACAAAAGGATTCTCCTAAAATTTACTAACTTGGAAGTTGGCTGATTGGGGAGGTTAGGGTGAGAAGATGAAAGCAATGGCCTGTGCTCTTTGCAGGTCATGGGCTCTTTGGGGAACACGATGAAAGTCCCTAGAAAAATGCACGTGTTCCTGTGCAGGCAGTACTTATCATGGAATTTTAAGGCATCCTGAATCCCACTGTGTCTCCTAGAGAGGTTCATGAAATCCCAGTTAATTATCTCTGAAGCAAGGTGCTGGCTTCCCCTGAAGTCTGAATTCTTCAGTGTGGACCCATTTGGGGACCCTGCACCCACCTCCTGCCTCCTCCTTGGACTCTCTCCACAGCATCCCACACGGTGGACTCACTCTTCTCCGACACACCGTGGCAATTCCTGCCTCCTCGTCTTGGCCCCTGGGCACCTCCTCCCAGGGACGTGCTTTTCTCTGCGCCCCTCCAGGTCCCACCGTGGTACAGAGCCCGCCCCATGCTCAGTTACAACAAAGTCACTATTGCTCTGGACATAGCCAAGGATTACTCCACCCACACCCTTGTCCACTGATGGCGACGTTCTTCCTTCTCTTTCCTGTTCTCATCTTCCCTGGGGTCACCCCCACCCTCCTCCCAGAATAAGGAAAAGGACTTTCCCCCATCAGCCATGTCCCAGCTCCCTAAAGTTGACACACACTCAGGTTGCTCCCAGGAGCAGTGGGGGCACGTTATGCAAATGAAGTGATGGATTAAAGCAAACCCAAAGACAGCCTTTGCGACCACAGGTGGTTTTACATTCCTCGGGAGACTGAGGGCAGAACCGTGCCTTAGATTTCTCCTGGTCTCCAGTGGTGCCCAGAACGAGGCTGTGCTCTAACCAGGGTTCATTGATGAATGCCAGTCGGCATCTCTGACATGAAATTGCAAGTCCAGACATCAGAGCTACCCTTACAACACGCCTTTTCTGGATTCTTTATACCTTTCTCAGCAAGGGTCCTTGGTTCAGGTGTGGTCTTCTGTGGAAGTAGGACGGCTACTCTCTCTTGGAGTTCAGGGAGGGGCACAGAGCCCTGTTCCCCCCACCTTCCCCTCACCCCAACAGACAGCATCATCTCAGAGGCAGCTCCAGAGAACCCTAAGAGCCATAGAGCATAGTTTGAAACCATAGATTCATCCATTCTCATGGTTTTACAGCAGAGGAACTGAGGCTCAGAGAGGGTCTGTGGCTTGCCTAAGTTCACACAGCCAATGGAAATGCTGGGACTAAAACCCCACCTCTTAGCTTCTGGCACTGTCTTTCATATCCCACTGCCTCGGCCAGAATCAGAGAACTCCAATGTGAAAAAGGCCAGATGGACCTCCAGGCCAGCGTCCCTGAGATGCAAAAAGAAATTCCTCCTGTAGTCCTTTGCCAAGTAGAGCAGCACCAGCTTGCATCCCCTCCAGGGATGGGGTGCTCACTTCTTCCAAGGCAGCCCATTTAGTGGTGAGACTGGTCTAATTCTTAGAATGTACTATTCTATGCAGAGCCCACACATATCTTCCTATAACTTTTTGTCCCATGTTTCCAGGGTCATGATACACAGTTAGTATGTATTCAAGTGGGAAGAATCCCATAGGCTGGCCCAGCTCCTTGGGACTTTTGTGTGTGTATGTGAGAGAGTTTGCATGAATGTGTGTGTGAGAGGGTGTGTGTGTTTGTGTGTGTGAGAGTTTGTATGAAAGTGTGAGTGTGGGTGAGTGTGTGAGTGTGTGTAAGTGTGTGTGAGAGCATGTGTGTGTGTGAGTATGAGTGTGTGAGTGTGTGTAAGTGTGTGTGTGAGCATGTGTGTGTGTGAGTATGAGTCTGTGAGTGTGTGTAAGTGTGTGTGTGAGCATGTGTGTGTGTGAGTGAGTGTGTGAGTGTGTGTAAGTGTGTGTGTGAGCATGCATGTGCAATTGTTACTCCCCCCAGTGGGGGGGAAGCTGGCTGTCCCTTGGCAAACCTTTCCTCCGCACGATTTCCAGGCTGGTGGGCAGGGCAGAGGCTGCCGTCGGGGGTGAGGGCTTGCTCCTGCCAGCGCTAGGGCTGCGGCAGGGTAGCCAGGTCACTCTGCAGGCAGGGCCAGGCCCCCAGGTAAGGTGGGGAGGGGAGGGAGTCGGGTGGGGAGAGGGCTCCCCAGCTCACCTGGCCAGTGCCTCCTCCGGTCTACCTTCATGTCGTCGTCGTCACCCTCCTCACCGAGCACAGTAAGGCAGACATCAGTTTGAAGGAAGGGAAGGGCATGGATGGAGGGGGAGGGAGGCCAAGGATGTGGAGCTGAGAAGAAGGAGAACTTCAGGACCCTCCAGGAGTCGGCATTGCTCCTCAATCAGTATTTCCTCAGCCCTAGAGTGGGCCGAAGAACTGGAGCCAGGTCCACTGAGGAATGCACCAGGCCCTGGTTCTATGGCAGTCACCATGTGTGTTGTTTGATTCCAGAGGGTGTTAACAACTGGAAGGAATCACCGAGACCTTCTACTTCACCCTTCCTTTCCTCTTCTCAGGGTCCAGACGAGGACAGTGTGTTCCAGACAGGGGCCTTCTCCGAGGGAACTTCTCCCAGCCATTGGCATGAGGCTGGGACACATCCTCCAACTTGAGGCTGGCCATGACCTAGAGGAAGTGAGCAGTTTCCTTCACTTTGGGACTTGGTGGGATCAAAAGTCCCTGAATTTTCAAAGTGTCTCCTCCCTCCCTGGACTACCAAGCAGACAGAGACTCCCACATAACTCATGTCATGTCCAGAAGTCCCCTGTGAGAAGGCAACTTCTTCATGAAGAGGACCCCAAATAGAGACCCTTAGCGGGAACTAGTGATTGGGTCAGACAGGCTTCTCCAAGGATCTAAAGAACTGCCACCAGGACAAGTATGTCTTGGAGAGCACAGCAGAGAGAATGACCCAAAACGTAACGCTCTTCACGGAGCTGTCTCACCACCACCCAACCTGGCCTCAACACTGGTCCCTGCAAGACCTACACCCTCCATCCTCTGGGAACACTCCCCATGGGGCTCTCAGCTGCAAAGCCTGATTGTCTAAGGAACACCCTGTAGGAAGCAGAGATGGCCCCCCCGGATGGCGGGCTGGCCTGGGAAGGCTACAGTGAGGGTTCCCGAGGTTGGATCGGGCACACATCTTAATCGCTTTCTGCTTTCCCAGGGGGCAGAGTCTAGTTCTGCTGCAATAAGCACTGAGTGAGGAACAGGTGACCAGACACATGTCCCCGGGGCTCCTGGCACTCTACAAACATAAACTGAGCCCCCAGCACTTCTTCCAGAGGGAAAATTCTCCCATCCAATTCAGCCCAAATATAACCCAACCAAGCTCAACTCCCTGATTTGTACTCGTTGTATCTCAACTCGACCGTTCACACTCAAACCCACCCATTTCTACCCAAACCCACCCAACCCACTCAACCTAATTAGAAGCCCAGCCAGTGGGCACCGTGTATGTTAAATAGTTTGTACCCTGCACAGAGGTGCCTGGCTGAGAGCCTGGTAACCACCAAGCCCTTGTTGCCCCTCTGCTGGGGAGATCTTGCCCCTTCGGGAGCAAAATAGGGACGAGAGGGGGTGAGTAGCCCTCTACACACACTCACATACACAGCACACAGCCCCGGGGCCTCCGCTGGGCATCTCAGTGGGTTAGGGGGGGACAGTCAGGTCAGTGTGGAGGGTCCATGAGTTGCCCTGTCTCGGCCTCCACCTGGCTCACAGTGCACAGGCTAGGTGCACAGCACACTTGGGAGACCCTCACGCTTCTGTACCCAGCCCAAGGAGAGAGCTAGAGGGAGCCACAAAGAGGGACAGAGACACTGGGCCACAGCGGCAAAGAGATACCAGGAGAGACAGACAGAGGTGTGGGGCAGGGACAGAAGATGACGAGGGAGGCACTGGGAGAAGGAAGCATTGAAGAGCTGGAGAGGCGGGGGTAGCAGGTGGGGAGGTGACCATGGGAGACGTCAGGTTTAACTGTGGGACTCCAAGGGCTGCAATGTGGCCTTGTGCAGGTGACTGGGCCTCTCTGGTCCTCAGAGCACCCCCTGACCAGGAGGATAATCTTCCTGATCCTTCCCAGCTGGCCAGGGATGGTAAGAGGCAAGGAGCAGCCCCAGGATCGTGCCAGCGCACCGGGAGGCTGCAGCGGGGAGGGAGGAAGAGAGGCAGGGGTGAGTTGAAGGGGTTCTGCTGACACTCAGGCCCGCTTTCTTCCCTTGAAAGGAGCAGCCCTTACACTCCCTGCCACCGCCAGCTCGGTTCGTGTTTACCATCAGGATGTGAGAGAGTGAATGTGCATGCGTGTGTCTGCATCGTGGCTCGTGTGCTGATGGATGAGTGTGACTGTCCCACATGTCTTGTGTCGGGAGGGTGTAAACGAGAGAGAGAGAAAGAGGCGTGTGTGTGTGTGTGTGCGCGCATGTGTACCTGTGCAGGCGTGTCTTTGGGTGGGCGAGCGTGCATGCGTGTGGCTGTGGGCAAGCAAGCTGAGAGGTACAGGGGTGTGTGTGCGCGGTGGTGTGGGTGTGCGTGTGTGTGCACGCTCTGAGTGTGTCTGCGCGCTGCTGGACAGGAAGCTGCTGACACACGCAGCTGCCTTGAGCTGGCAGCGTCTGCCCTGGTGTTGTGACCAGCCTGGCAGGTGGTGGCCCACACTGTGCCTTGAGGACATGGACCTCCCAAGGTGGAGGTCAGCAGGCGGGAGGCTCCTGGACTTTTAGGGGAGGCCTGTAAAGCCAGGCAGCGGTAATGGACTCTTACACCTGTTCACCGAGCCCTTCACCTAGTCCCTGTTTGGGTCTTTGCACAAAACCTGAAGGATTTAACCCCATTTACTGATGAAGGACAGGGGCTCACTTGTCCAGGGTCCCACGGAGAACGGGGCTGAGCTGGGACCAGGACACTGCTCTTCTGGCTCCAAAGCCCGTAAGACTCTCCCTGCTCCCCCTCCCCGGGCACAGATTGCGGCTGCGAGTGTCCGCGGACGGTGTGGATTATGATTATTATTTGTCTTGGGTGAGAGTGGCTGTGGGCAGCCAGCGTCACCAGGGAAACCACACTGAGCACGCTCTTTCTCTAACGCATCTCTCCTCACACCTGCTCAGCAGGTCCCTGGGCCCCCTGCATGCAGGCCCTGTGCCTAACTGGGTGACGCTGAGCTGGCCCTGGCCTCCCTGAGCCTCAGTTTCCCCAACTGTGGGTGGGGGTGGTGCCACAGACTAGATGGGGATGACTGGCACATAGTAGGTGCTCAGTGAATGTTGGTTTCTAAGACGAGCACTGCTCTTTCCCCTGCAGTGGGGGCAGGGTGGGGTGGGGACGTGCCTCACCCAGCAGGCAGCTCATTCTTGCTGCATCTCCCAAGGCCCACAGATCACCGGGCAAGTCATCTCCACGCTGCCATGTCCCGGCCAGCTCACTTGCTGCTTCCATGTACTGACTCACAGCATCCCCAGGCCTCCCTGGAGCCTAGGGGCATCCTGTCCCCCCTCCAGTTTCTAGCAAGACCCACCCCTAAGGCACAAGAACAGAGAGGTGCCATCCTACAGGGGATATGAAATCCTGCTGGGGACATGTTCTTCTTCAGGGTCTTACCCTAGGCAATCCCATCTTCCTTTGCTGGGTGGTCTTAGTCAACATTTCTCCCCTCTGGGACTCAGTTTCCCTATCATTTCCTCTAAAATGATGCGGTTGCTCCTTCCAGCTCTCATATCCACGTGTCCCTGTGGCTCTTCTGGGACACAGCCATGCTAACAAGTCATTCTGCTCTCAGTTGGATTCTTTGGCCTTTCCCTGTAGCTGGGGCTGGGCTGAGCTGACCCCACTCTCTTTCAGCTGAGGCCACCCCATACTGCTCAGCCAGCTCAAGGTGGACACCAGGAGGCTGGAGTCCTTGGGCCGTGCATGCTGGTTCGGTCTCTCTGAGCCTCACTTCCTCATCCGCGAAATGGGGATAATGATGTGCACTCTGCCCGCCTCCCGGGTCAAGCCAGGTGGGGGGAGGAAACCTCCGTGCAGACTCTTGTATCCCAGAGAAGCAACAGGGTATGCACCGGCCACGACGTGGAGGTGGGCTGTGTGGTGGCTGAGAGTGTGGACCCTGAGCCACGATGCCTGGACTGGAAAGTGGCTGTCCCTTCCAGTTGGGAGCCCTGGTGACCTCCCGTTTGTAACCTGGGGGAATTAGCAATACTCACGCTCATGGGTTTTGGTGAGGATGGACTGAGCCGTGCCTGGCTTGGTCAGCATGTGCCACTGTGGACTGCCACTGCGTCTCCCTATTCCAGCACCAGCCTGGGTGCCCAGTGCCTGTTACCCCCACCTGCCTGCCCTCTGACCTTCAGCCCCTGGGCCCTGCCACCCTCTGCCTTCCTCTCCTCATGGGCCAAACTCTAACAGGCTCCCTCCTTTTTTCCCATGGTGCCAGCCACCTGGCCAGCCCTCCCCATCCTGGCTGCCTAGAGCCAAATTATTACTCATGCGATAAACACTTATTGAGTGCTTACTGTGTACAGGCCGTGTCCCAGGCCCCAAAGGTGCAGCAGTGGGCAAGACAGGCCCAGCCCTCCTGGCACTGCCCAACCAGCACTGAGAGTCTTTGTTGGAGGTGATGGGGTGCGGGAGGGGAGAGGAACCAGAGACACCACCCTGAAGGACAAAGCCCCTGAGACCCTTTCTCCAAGGGTGTCCCACGGTGCTCTGCAGAGCCCTGGGGACTGTAACCAGGGAGGGAGAGGGGCAGAGGCAAAGGGCTCCAGGGCTCCCACCCTCTCCTGCCCGTGTGTCTGGGACACTGGGATTCTGCACGCTGTTTTATTGAATGAACTCTGCAGTTATAGGAGGTTTGAAAAGTACTGCTCGAGTCCAACCCTCCTCAGTGCACAGGTGGGAATGCTGAGACCCCAAAGGACTTGCCCAAAGTCACCCCTAGAATTAGAGTCATAGGACTTCCAGCCTAGTACTCTTCCCGCTCATCCCCAGGCCCCCTTTTTGGGCCCACACCCCCGGCCCCCACCCCTGAGTGGCCTGAGTCTAGCCTCCGGAACTGCCCATCAAGTAAAGGTCAGCCCAAGTGCCCCAGACCTTCGTGGACACCCAGTGCCAGCCCCACACTGTCAATAGATTAATAATGGTACGTTTAAGAAGGTAGCACAAATTAATTTCTGGATTGGGCCATTAGTGATTAATTAATTTCTTTGCTCTGGGAAATGAAGATATCCCTGACGAGCATGTTATCTAAATCCATAAAAGAGGAGAAACGCTGAACGGGCAACTCCATTAACACAAACATCGATTCTTTTCCTATTTCCCCGTCTCTTGTGTGAGGTCTTCCCCCGCTCCCATCCCCCTGCTTTGTTGGTGGGGGCAGCATCTATTTTTCCAAGGAGGGGTGGGGGCCCTTGGAGAGGGGGAGGGCTGCCTCTCATTACCTTCGGCAGTAATCAAAGATCGTGTGTGCTTACTGCAGCCAAACAACATCCTTATTGGATGCTATTAAGGATACGGTTGCCATAGAAACACAGGATCTGGACCCACCAGGTTTGGATGCCAAACCTGGAACGTGCATTCTTCTGCGAGCTGCTGGAGGCCTGTGAGTGGTGGGAGGCAGCTGAGCTGGGAGGTCATGCTGTGGTCTTCCATACCAGCCCCTCCGTTAGACAGTGGCTGCCTCCTTTAGAAAGTCCTCCCGGATTAGCACTTCTCTGTGTTTCATCCACTCTTCCTGTCCCATAGCTGGCACATTGCCTGGCCAGCCTGACTCTGGGCCTCCTTCCACCCTCCTCCACCTGCCTCCTGGACTGCAACATTCCTATCTATGTGACTCTAGGCAACATGGATTAGCCTTTCTGTGCCCTGTTTCCTCATCTCTAACAGGGGGATAATAGTTCCTTCTTTTTAGGCTGATTATGAGAATTTAATGAGATAATGAATGTAAAGTGCTTAGCACAGTGTCTGGCCTGGGGTGAGTGCTTGATCAATGAGAGATGTTATTATCATAGCAAGTGGGTGGAGGGTCTGCCAGGGGACAAACAGGATGACCACGCCTCTCAATGTGGTAGATAGTCCCTGTCTACACCTGTTGTCTGGCATACTTGTTAGCAGCACACGGAAGACACTTGCCAGATGCTTGCCGCCCCCCGGGGACCCAGGGTGCTGGGCTCAGAGGAGGTCCCAGGCTGCCTGTCCCCTGCAGCCCCAGCTGGTCTGGATTGGGCCTGGAAGTCACCTCATTAGCTCAGATTCCAGGTCCTCGCAGGCAACTGCGTGCAGGCCTCTCCTCTGAGGTCAAAGGGACAAGAGGAGAAATGAAGGCTGCTTGCCCCCTGCCTAGCTCTACACACCAGGTCCAGTGGGATACTGGGGCCCCTCTGACCCAGTCAGCCCCAATTAGTGCCCTGGGAGAGAGGCCTGGCAGTGGCCTACAGGCCACGGCTTCCTGGGGTCCTGCATAGCCCTTTCCATTCAGGTCCTGGCGTCAGCCCTGACCCAGAAGGCCCGGCTGTGCCCAAGTCCTTGCCCTTTCCCTAGCTCATTAGCGCCTTTTGGACCGTGCATCACCTGGCTGCCTGCAAACGCACCTCCTCGTAGCGCTGCACACCAGGCGTTCAAGGTTCAGAGGGACACACGTCACTATTTGGAACCCCTGGCTCCCTACCTCGAAATGGGCAAAACAATTCCTACCTGGCTTGGATCAAACTCCAGGATACACGAGAGAGGGCTTCGTAAACTCTAGAGTGATGTGTGTCCCAAGAGCAGTGGGTCCCACTTGAGTGACTCCTAAAACCAGACCTGAAACAGTACTGGTTTCTTTTTAAACCCTTGGCTGCTGGAATTAGGACCGAGTTTCCATGGGAACAACATAACTCCACCGCTCACACATGTCTGAGCAGAGAGGTCATTCTCAGGGGTCAGGAAGCTTAAGTCGTTGTCTCAGTTCTGCTGCTGGCCTGCTGGAAGGCTTAAGGCCAGGTGCCTCGGTTTCCCCATCTGTCAGAAGGCACGCTGATGCCACATCTGTCTGTCTCATGAGTTCCTGTGAGTAGCTGGACAAAGGACGGGGTTGCTGTTCGTGTGGCCAAGACAAGTGATGAAGACAGACAAGTACTCCTGGGCTGGAGGGACCTTCCTGGCTCTGGGGCCCTGACCAAGTTTCCCCAACTCTTTGTGCCTCAGTTTCCTCTCGGGCCAAGTGGCATTGTGTAATAACATCTATCCTACAGACCGTGAGGGTTAGAAGTAAACTATACAAAGCGCTTGGCTCATAGTCAGGACTTGGCAAGCGGTAACTACTGCTATGATTATTATTATTTTTCACACTGACGAGGTTAAAACATTACCCAAACGAGGGACATCATTTCATTTCTCATGCAAGAGCTGTGCACCTTGGGGGCCAATTTGGGTTTGGTGCCCTGGATTAGGGGTGCAGAGCTCCTGGGTTCTAAGCCTGGCCTGGGCCCTTGGGTAACATCGTGATGTCCTGCCTCCCTGGCTCCAACTGAAGTTCAAGGTGATGAGGCCAGGGAGAGGAGGTAGGAGGGCCTTGTGGCCAGCCCTTGGCTTCATGTTCCCTTCCCCTCAGTATAAGAATAATCTTCCCTAGGGAACAGGACTGAATCCAGGAGTAGACAGGTGAGCTCAGCGGAGCCATTACCCTGGGTCAGTGACTATTTTCTTTGTCGATAGTGGCTAGAGCCAAGTGTCAGCCTCTGGGGGTAGAGGTTCCCCAGGGATTCCTGGGATCCTGGGAGTTCCCCCAGGGGACACATTCAGTTTTCAGCTCTGAGCCCTGGTAGTTAGTTCTCAGGCTCTCACAATCCCCCTCCCCTGGGGTCCAGGGTGGGACAAGAAGGAGCAGAAGCAGGATGAGACCTGTGACCTGTGGTCTGCGCGAGGTGTGAGTGTAGGGACCGGAACTAACTGAGTTGGTCACAAGGGGATTACAGATGGGAGGGGGGTCCTTAGGGTCATGGAGCTAAAGGCTAGGCTGGCGGGGGCTGGTTGAGAGGGTCACAGAATCAGAGAACCTCAGTGACTGCTTCTTCTCTTCCAGCCACCCTCCCTGGCAGAGCTGAGCCCTGGAGCCGGGCAGCTGCCAGCAAGCTAGAGGAGAAGGACCCAGAGGAAGCTGGCCTCCAGGCTCCCAGGACAGCAGCCATGGCAAGGGGGCTCTGCACGAGCCAGCGTGCTGTTGGGGAGAGCGGGGCTCCTGGAATTGCAATCCCTGTGCTTCTTAGAAAGTTCTCCTGCACTTCCCAGCTGTAGGACGTGGGCATTCCACCAAGTCACTCGACCCCTCTGCGCCTTAGTGTCTTCATCTGTAAAATGGGGCCAGGGGTAACTACAGGACTGCGGTGAGTATTTGATGGAACCATGTGTGTAGCATGCTTAGCATGGTCCCCAGCACAGAGCAACGGCTAAAGAAACAGTACAGCTGTAATCCTTAGAGAAATTCTGTGAGGATTTCAAGAAACGATTCTTGTAAGAGCACCAGGTCATTGCTGGCCACAAAAAGCCTCAAAGCCTTTTGGTTATGATCTGTTAGGTTGGAAAGGCTAAACCAAACTTGGGCTGCAAGGAAACCTTAGCAGGACAGAGAAAGTGGGCAGGGGTTGAAGAGGGAGGCTGTCCGGAGAGGACAGGGCTTGCATGGCCATTTCCCTGCCATGCCCAGGCTTCCTCCCCTCAAGCATGTCCAGGTTGTAGGAAGAGAGGGTGTCTTCTGATGTCAGAGGTGTGACAGATGGAAAGGACGACAGCAAGGAAAGAGAGACGACCACTTCTAGCCATGCTGAAGTTACTGAGACTGGACTTCCTCTACCTCCACAAACACCTGGATAACCAGACAAAATATATGAATCAACTGCTTTCAGACACTGACCGCTGGCAGCTCTTGACTGTGAATCTGGAGATAAAAGAAACGAACAAGGTGGACCCTATGATTACCCCCAGCCCAGAGGCCCCATCAGACGACACTGTGGGGAAGAGCCCAAGGAGAGCTTCGTGAACATTCTCAGTTGAGATGATGGGTTAACACTTGGGGAGGCTGAGGCAGCTGGAATTTGGGGGGCAGAGGACTGGATAATAGGGAAGCTATGCAGAGAAAAAGCTTTGGAAATCTCCATAGAATTCCCCAGATTCTGTTGCCAAATCCTAAGATGTGGATATTTAGGGTAAAATGGCACAAGCTCAGCAAAGAATGACCAAAGAGCTCCAAGCTGAACGATGCCCAAGGTTTACACAGGCATAGAAGACATTAAGTTCTGACCAGTCAGAATGGGGAGTCACGCCTCAGAAATAGGCCTAAACAAACTCCGAGTCGGGGGTACCCTAGGCTCACCTTAACTGAACTTAAAAACAAGACTTTCAAGCATTAAACTGACCTATAAGTAACCTAACTGTATGCTAAAACAAAGGCAAACACTTTTTAAGGACTACAATAGGATTAGCCCTCTGCAACATGAAATTCACAATGTCTATCATCCAATAAAAAGTTACTTGACATGGAGATGGAACCATTCCCAACTCATTTTATGAGGACAGTATTATCTTGATACCAAAACAGGAAAATGAATTAAAATAGAAAAAAAAATTCAGACCAATACTCCTTGTGAACATAGACGTAAAAATCCTTAACAATATGATAGCAAGTTGAATTTTAAAATAAATTAAACAGTTAATACCTCATAAGCAAGGAAGGCTTATTCCAGAATGCAAGTTTGATTCAATATTTGAAAAAATCAATCAATGTAATTCACCATATCAAGAGACTAAACTGGAAAAACCATATGATCATTTCAATAAATACAGAAAAAGCATTTGACAAAATTTAACACTTGTCCATGATAAAAACTCTTAGAAACCTAGGAATAGAAGAGAATTTTCCTAACCTGGTAGGTGGTTAATATTATAATTGATAATGAAGGACTGGATACTTTCCTCATAAGATCAGGACAGGGCAAGAATGTCCACTCATACCATTCCTATTCAACATTGTCTTGGAAGACTAGCCAGTGCAATATGGCAAGAAAAAGAAATAAAAGCATCCATGTTGGAAAGAAGAAAAAAAACCTGTCTTTATTTGCAGATGGCATAATTGTTTACATGTAAAATTGCAAAAGAATGTACCAAGAAGCTACTAGAACATATGAATTTTGCAAGGTTTCAGGATAAAAGGTCAAATATAAAATTCAAATGTATTTCTGTGTACTAGCAATGAACAATTGGAAATTGTAATTTTAAAAAATCCATTTATAATAGCATAAAATTATAAAGTATTAATACTTCAAGATCAATCTAGCAAAATATATGCAAGAATTGTATACCAAAAACTACAAAATTGATGAAAGAAATCAAGTAAAACCCAACTAAATGGAAAGATATAATGTGTTCATAGATCAGAGGACTCAATTTTTTAAGAGGTTAATTCTCCCCATATTAATTTAATGCAACTCTAATAAAAATTACAGCATACTTTCTTATGAATATTGACAGGCTGATTTGAAAGTGGAAATGGAAATACAAAGGATATTGAATAGCCAAAATTATTTTTAAAAAGAACAAAGTTAGGTGACTCAAACTACCATTTTTGAGACTTGACAAATAGCTACCATAATCATGACATATAGATAAATGGAACTAAATAGACTAGACAGAATTAGACCTACACATATACACAAATTGATTTTTTGACACAGGTGCCAGGCAATTCAATGGAGAAAAAATATTCTTTCAAAAAATTATGCTGAAACAGTTGGTCATCCATAAGCGAAAACCTGAACTTTGACTCTTAGCTCACACCATACACAAAAGTTAACTCCAAGTGGATCATAGACCTAAATGTAATATGTAAAACTATTAAATTACTAGAAGAAAACATGGGAGAAAATCTGTATGACTTTGGGTTAGACAAACATTTATTATATTGGACATGGAAAGCACAAGCAATAAAAAGAATTCAATACATTAGAATTCATGAAGATTTTAAACTTCTGGTCTTTGAAAGATTAGTAAGAAAGTGAAAAAAATTTGGAGAAAAATGTTTATAAATGATAAAGGACTTGCATATAGGATATATAAAGAAACTTCACAACTCAATAAGAAATAAAACAACCCAATTTCAATCATGGGCAAAATATTTGGACATTCCCCAAACAAGAGACCCAGATGGCAAATACATACATAAAAGATGATTAAGATCATTTGTTACCAGGGGAATGCAAATGAAACTGCAACGAAACAGCACCATATACTTATTTAGATGGCTAATGTTAAATTAACAACAACAACAAAAGCTGGGGAGGGTGCAGAGTTGCTGGAACTCTCACATTGCCAGTGGGGATGCAAACACTTCAGAAAACAGATGGAGTATTTTTAAAAATAATGTAAAATAACTTGTCAAATAGCTACCATCATCATGACATATAGATAAATGGAACAAAATACAGAGACCAGAATGAGACCCACACATACATGGCCAATTGATTTTTGATATGGGCGCCAGGCAATTCAACAGGAAAAAAATAGTCTTTCAAAAAGAAAAAATAGCGCTGAAATGATTGGTCATCCATAAGCAAAACCCTGAACTTCAACTTTTACCTCTTACACTGTACACAAAAATTAATCCCAAATGGATCCAGCAATCCCACTCCTAAATATTTACCCAAGAAAAATTAAAATACGTCCATAAGAGACTCGCGCATGGATTTGTATGTCAGCTTTATTCCTAGGCGCTGAACCCGGGCACAACGGGATGGGTGAGCGAGTTGTGAAATGTTCATGCCACGGAGGACTGCTCAGCCTTCAGAAGGAGTGAACTGGTTAATGCACACGACACCGCGGATAGACCTTAAACGTCGTCATGCCGAATGTAAGAAGCCAAACCCCAAAGAGGACATGTGCAGGATTCCCTCCACATGAAATTCTAGAACAGGCGAGAACAAATCTATGGTGACGGAAAGCAGGCAAGTGGTCACCTGCTGCCGAGATCGGGAGGACTGCAAAGAGGCACGAGGAAATTTGGGGCTTGCGGGAAATGCTCTATATCTCGACAGTGATTTTGACCTTTGTTAAACTCATTAGCTTCCACTTAAAATGGAAGCCCTTTACTGGCTGTAGGTTATACTTCAGTAAGGTTGATTCCCATGAAAGGGAAGGGAATGGCCATGGCCGAGTATCACCAAGTGCCAGGCACTGTGCAAGGTGCTCGCAAATACATCATCCTAGACAATGCCAACATCTGACAGTTCGGGAAACTGAGGTGCACAGACTCGCCAGGTCTGAGTGCACAGGGCACCCGGCTGCAAAAGCAGGGCTGGAGACTGCTCAGAGCCTCCTCCTGTGGGGAGCGGGGGCCGGGAAGAGAAGCTGAACTGTAGATCCTGTGTTCACTTCCACCTCAGATGCACACACAGGAGTGGTGTATTGTCATCCCCAAACACTGTGCCATGTCCAGACAATGACACCAACAAGGCAGAGGGGCGAGGATGAGGTCTTTGGCAGGGTACAAGGAAACACCGATTTTCCTATGGCACCTGGGGGCACATGTTGCTGCTCTGGGACTCAGTTTCCCCGTCTCTAAAATGGGTCCTCTGTCCTTATTGGGGCCCTGTTCTCCTCCCCCTTCGCTTTACCCCAGCACTGTTGCCACTGCCTCATCTGCTGCTGGGTTTCGGGCGAAGGAGGAGGAAGAGGGAGGTGGAAGAATCCCTTCTATCCTGTATTTCTCAGTGCCTGGGTGCAAGTCTGGGCTGGCAGTAAGAGGCTGTGACAGGGCCTGGCCCAGAGTGCTGACTGGTGACTGCAACTGGGTCATTAAAGCACAACCGCAGAGGCATTAGGGCTGGATGCTTTTTGGCGAGGCAGGCACAAGGGCAGGTGCTCTCAGGGCCTGGGGGACCATCAATGTCTTCTAATTGAGGCCCCAAGTCATGCTGAAATCTCTTTCATAACATGCCAGACAAGCTTCGGCTTGATCACCTCTAGTGAAAAGGAACTCACTCCCTCTTGTAGCAGCCTGTTCCGTGTGGGATAGAGCCAATGGGTAAATAGGTCTTCCTTGCTGTATCGGTCAGGGTCCCAGCAGGAAACAGATAGTCGCTGGGGAGGGCTTAATAAAAGGACTATTTGCAAGGAGTGTGTGGGGGGGTGTGCGTGCACTCAGAGGTTAGGGGATGCCGGAGCCAGCACCATGGAGAATTCCAGATGGAGAGGTTTATGGTTTCTTCGTAGACAGTGGGAGCCTCGAGAGGTTTCCCATGGAGGGATTGCTACAGTGAAGTTTGTGTTTGATAAAGATCAAGTGTATGAAGAACAACCTGTGGGGGCAGGGGTGGGGGGCAGAGGAGGTGAGCCTAGAGGCTGCGGGGACAGCTCAGATGAAAGCCGGCGAGGGAAGGACTGTGAGTGTGTTGTGGATGAGGAGGAGAGGATGGGCGTGAGAGCTTCAGAGGAGCTGAAGGAATTTGGTGAGAGATCACTTATGGGGGTGTGGAGAAGGATTGGCGGGGTCTGCAGCAGGCGGGAAGAAGGCGGGAGCCAGACTGGAATACGATTTGGAAGAGGGAAGTGGCCTTTCTGGAGGGAGAGCTGGGGGGATGCTAAGGAGGACCCTCTCAAAGTCCAAGCCTCTCATCCGCAGACCCCGACCCCCATCTCCTACCCCAGTCCCAGGAAGCTGTGCCTTAGGAGGTTAGCCCAGTGGTGGACTGCAGCCTGCTTACACCTGCTCACAAGAACCAATTATGGGCCAGGCGCAGTGGCTTACACCTGTAATCCTAGCACTTTGGGAGGCCAAAGTGGGCGGATTGCTTGAGGTCAGGAGTTCGAGACCAGCCTGAGCAGGAGTGAGATCCCCACCCCCCACAAAAAATAGAAAAATTAGCCAGGCATGATGGCATGCACCTGTAGTCCCAGCTACTCGAGAAGCTGAGGTGGGAGGATCATTTGGGCCCAGGAGTTTGAGGTTGCAGTGAGCTATGATGACCCTACGGCACTCTAGCCTGGGTGACAGAGTGAGACTCTGCCTCAAAAAAAAGAGAAAAAAAAAGAACCAATTATGCACGTCTCTTCTCCATGCCATGCTCAGTGATGTCACATCGGCAGCTTGAAATCAGCCGTGGTGGGAGTATTTACACCATGGAAAGTGGCAGACACCGCAGACCAGGGCATTTCCATCACTACTCCCAGCGCCCGATTGCCAGGTGTTAAGCAATTATCAGCACACCATCGAGCCAGAGAGCAGGAGCAGCTGTGAGTGCCTCCAGCCACCAGGTCATTTGCCAGTCAAATATCTACCCAGCCGAGGCCCAGCAGAGCGGCACCAGCTGCCTGCCAGGAACAAACAATTTCAGGGCGGACTGGTTCGTATGTTGGGAGCCATCAAAGAGAGAAGGGGGAGGTTTTCCTGGAACCTGCTCGGGCTCCCCCAGTCCCCAGTGCATTCTCACACAGCCTTTGGAGACCTGGAAGAAGTTGGGGGGTGGGCATTATGTCCTGACGTTCAATCTGGGATTCCTTCGATAGTAGCCCCTTCCCTGAGGGAGCCATGTCTCTAGGTAAACTGAGGCAGGACCACGAGGTAAGAGTCTGAGGAATTTGTCAGGGTTGAGAGGCTGGCTCAGGTCTCTCCACCTTCCCGCCATGCTCTGGGCCTCTTCCACATGGAAAAGGCGAAGCGAGTGGGAAAGAGAGAGCAGAGAGTTGAACCCCCCCAGCAAACCTCCTGAAGGGCCCTGCCCCGCTCCACCTGCTGCTGGGCACTGAGGCCCGAGATCTCCCTGCAGGCAGCTCAGCCTTCGTCTCTGTGAGAAGGAGGCTGCAGGTGCCAATTCTGGGTGGATGCGGTGGGGGGTTGGTGGAGGGGCAGAGGCTGGGCCCCTCCCAGCTCCTCCTCCCCTTCCTGCAGCCCCTGCCTCCCTGCGAGGAGGGCCCAGGAGCACTCTGGGGTGATGGATGGGTGCAGGCCGTGGGGAGCCCAGAGCGCCAGGCAGTGTGAGGGGAGTTAGCGGGCGCCCCTCCATGCAGCACGCAATCCCGCAGACTCGCCATTTATTACCAGCACCATTATTAATGACACTAATAATGATGCTGACAATGCCATCCGCTGCTGGTACCATGCTTTTGTTTTCATTGAAAACACACTCCCTCCACGATCCTCACCCCTCTTTGTGAGCGTGACATAACATCCCGATGTGCAAATGGGTAAACCGAGGCAGAGAGCTGCTGTGTCCGATTAGCCACAATCAGAGAGTGAGTCACGGGGGGACAGCTCTGCCAGTTCCAAGTCCCAGGGGTTTTAGCACCAGACCAGGCTGCCTGCGTTCACCCCGTCTCCTATGATCCTAGTCTTCCTGTGTGTCCCTCCAGCATCCGGGCTTAACCTAAGGACCCCTGCACTGGGCAGCTGACAAGTTGTGGTTGAAGCCACCTTCCTCATCTGTGGATGTGTGGCCTTGGGTGAGTTGTGTTGCCCCTGCCTTGGTTTCCCCATCTGCCACACTGGGGCGCCTAATATCCTAGTACGATGGTGAGGATTGGGACATTGTCCAGGCTCCAGTGCTGCACCCAAGTGTCCTCCCTCGGGTCAGAACTTAGCGGGTCAGGGCAGAGGATTTTTTTTTCTGCTTAGGCTGGGCTGGAAAGTCCCCTGTGGCCTCCAGCGCCGATTTCCCCTTTGTGCGTGTGAGCAGGAGCAGCCCGTGTGTGTGCGTGTGTGTGCTCTCTGGCGAGGCCAGCCGTGAAGTCTCATTCTACATGAAGGGTCTCTATGCGACAGACGGCAGTATGAAGGGCCACGTGGGGAACCCTGGCCTGTCCCCCACCTCGTGCCCCTGCCACACGCTGAATGAGGAGAAAAGCAAAGGCTGCCCTCTGCTCTGCAGCCTCCCGGCCCAGCCTGCGCGCCTGGGGCTCCGGGGAAGGAGGAGTCCTGCTCCACGCTAGGTACCTGTGGAGCTCCACTCACCTGAGCCTCCCTGCTTCTACTTCCTGAGCCCGTTTCCTCCTGCCCTGCTCTACCCTGAGCACTGTGCCCGCACCCATCCCTGCCCGCAGCCCTCAGCGGCTGCCTTCCTGCCTGGAGGGCCCCGCAGCCTCCCTGCTCCTCTGCGCCTGCTCTCCCCTCGTGGGCTGTGCACCAGCCGCCCTGGCTCTGGAGGTCCTCCCTGGTCCCATCCTCCCTCCGGCCACCAGGCCTCTCACATGCTGCTCCCTCTGCCTGGAACGCCTTTCCCCTCTCCCCAGATTTCATCCATCCACTTTTTATCCTTTATATCTTATCGCTAATGTCACTTGTTTTGGGAAACGTTTCCTGGACTCCCCCTCCCCAGAGGGAATCATTCTCTACTCCCCATTTCACATTCTGATAGCTTTTGTCGTCTTTAGGGCCATGTGTGAAGTTGTACGCAGCCATTCATTTATTTAGTGACAGCTGTTCTAATGCCCGCCTCCCTCAGAGCGTAGGCTCCGTGACAGTTCGCGGTCCCTGCCCACCGAGTGAATGCCCAGCATTTAGCACCGTGCCTCGCACACAGCAGGTACTCATTCGGTCAGCCAATGCGTGAGTCAATGAACCAGTGTGGTGTAGATGTTTGGAAAT
Source organism: Cheirogaleus medius (assembly GCA_008086735.1). Classification (NCBI taxonomy): domain Eukaryota; kingdom Metazoa; phylum Chordata; class Mammalia; order Primates; family Cheirogaleidae; genus Cheirogaleus; species Cheirogaleus medius. The sequence continues at coordinate 43,197,382 of VBSM01003143.1, forward strand.
GAAGGCACAATGAGGAAATATCACCAAAGTCCCACTTATCGGAACCAGAAAATCACACCTGGTGACGCCTGGTTCCACCCCTTACCTGGGGCAGGATCCCTGTTCACGGGAGCCAATCTCTGCTTACACGCTCCCAACGACAGGAGTTTTACTCCCCTAAAGGGCAACACAGGAACCCATGAGGTCCTTATGTGGTTTCAGACATCAGTCTGTGAAGTACACATGTCCCTAAAGCATCTCCTGTCTCTGTGCTGAATTCTCGTCCCTTCCTGCAGCCCAGGAAGTCTGTGCAGCAGACCCTGACAGCCCGGGCAGAGCAAGACTCCACCAGCCCATCTCTAAGCTCAGTGTGGCTGAGACTGCAGGGCCTCCACCCACACTCACTCTCCCGCCCATGCCTCTTCCTAACCCTGTGAACTTTCAGGGGTGGCCCAGGCCCCACTTCCTCCAGGGAGCCCACAGGGCTTATTCCTTCTTCTGAACTGCTGCAACCTGAGCAGTCCGGGGCTCTCCCTGAGCCCTGTGAGAATGTATGTGGGAAGCAAAAAAAAAAAAGTCGGGCCCAGCTTATCTAACCCCTCCTTTAATACCTGAATTTACAGAGGACCAGAGAGGGAGGGGACCTGCCGAAGTCACATGACTGATCACCAGCTGATTGGGGACAGTGATGCAATTTTTAAAATTTGGGGTTATTTAAAAATTTTTTACCATCTTTGAGAACAAAGGGAAATGAACAGCCTCAGGAAATGTGGTAACAGACATCAGAAATCTTTTCTAAAAGAATGTATCCTTTTGCCCCTCGGGATGCAATTTGGAATGGGCGCAAAGATTTATGCCCAAGGATGCTCATCACAGCCTTGTTTATGAGGGCGAAGAACTGGAAATAGCTCACAGGTCCAACACAGAGATTGGCTAAATAAATTATGGGGCATCCATGTGATGGAATACCATACAGCCATTAAAAATGATGGCCCAGTAAAAGAATATTTAACGACGTGGTGAAATGTTCACAAGATATTGTTAAGGAGAAAAAAAAAAAGAAAGCAGGTTGCAAAACAGCATGTTCCATAATGCCTCTGACTTTGCTAAAACAATTATTAAAAAAGAAAGCCCAAGGCCCCAGAAGTTATTTATGATGTTGTTTTACTCCCTCCAAGACTTCGGCCTCATTAAGTCCTATTTCAGCGTGGCTCAGCAGAAAGCATGGGAATTTAATGTATTCTCAGTCTGGGCTGTGCCGCTCATTACTTGGGTGACCTTGGAGCTCTAGGCCTCATTCATTTTCCCTCATCTGTAAAATGGGGATAAGAGTCCTCCATTGGAATGATGTTGAAAGATATCAAATGTTGAACAACTGACGTTCAAAGATAGTGTACGTGTGAAAGGTTGTAGTAAACTCTGCCAAGCCATACAGATATTGAGAATAATGGGTATATTATTCCCTAATTACACCGAGGATCCCATGGGGGTCCTATGAGGTGCGACCTTCTTCCCTGTCACTCTGCAGCCAGTGCAGGGCCTTACACACCGCTGCGCACAGGGATGCAGGTGGACGTCTCTGCCTGCCCCAGGCTGGGCTCCGCGTCACCTATGGGCTGGGAGAGAATGCAGCTGTAGGTGCTACTGAGGCTGGGGCTATCCAGGGCACTTCCCCAGGCTTTGCAGGACCAAGGGGAGTGGCCGCTGCCAGGGGCCGAGGGCACACCGGGAGTGGCTCCAAGGCTGAGGCCCAGCTACGAGGCCACGGGCCCTCAGCACCCAGTACTGACTCTAGCACCCTGCTCTGACTCCTTAGGGTGTTGCAGGGCTGCAGGGACACCTGCCCACCCACCGTGCAGGTCACCGAATTCGGGTGAGACCCCCAGCCTGGCTCTTCCCACTGGCCCTCCCCACCCGCCAGCTGCTCAGCAGAGAGAGGGGCTTCTGACAACTGGCTCAGAAACTTGGGGTTTGGGGGGCACTCATGCTTTCTTTATATTAGTCATTCTCTTTCTGCACACGGCGGGTGTGCTACCATTCGGTGCCAGCAACAGGCTCGAGAGAGGCTGGAATTTTTGGCGGGGGCAGGGTAGAAGAAGGGTAGATAAAATCTTTCAGGTGCATGGGAAGAAAATAAGAAAAGGCCCAGTGTGGTGCAAAGATGCTGTAGAAGGTGCTGTTGGCCCCAGCTCAGGACCCCTTTGCTGGAAGGTGGGCCTGTTCCCCAGCTGCTGCCCGTGACCAGGGCTTAAAATCCCAGGGACTTCCCTGGGGCCGGAGCTACTGCCCGCAGAGAGCCAGGAAGGCAAAGCCCCAACTCCTCTCAGCGCCTCCTACCAGTGACCTGCGAGGGGCGGCCGGGAGGCAGAAGTCTGGCCCTTGCCTCAGGCGGGACACCTTTGCTGTGCCAGGATTTACCCTCCAGAGACTCCCAGTGACCCAGGCCAAGGCCAGACCTTCCCGGAGACCTCCCTCCCCTTCCTCTCCTGTCCCCTCTCTGCTGTGAGTGTTTGAGGAAGAAGCATTCCTGATCTTGCGTGCCCCTAACCCCTGCCTGCGGCTCTGCTTAGAGGGAACGTGTCATGACAGGGAACCCTGATACGACTTATCTGAATGTTACTATCACAGGCATAAACGCTACACGCGGAGCCTCTGCCCTTAAGTAGAACAGCTTCTGAGCATGTTATTTTTAGAGAGAGAAAATAACTCGAACCTACCAGAAAGCCTACCGAAGCCGGAATTGAAAGTGAAATCTAGACGTTCTCTGGTTGCACAAGCCCGGCCAGAGCTAACACACACTCACGACAGACACACACAGCGACAAGGATTGGGTCTGAAGGTGTGCGTGTTGCACGCGGAGAGAACATGAACCAAACTCTGGCATGGCATGTTCCAGGTGGGACCTCCTGGACTCCAGCCCATGGCGCGGGCAGTGCTGGCCAAGCCTGTCCCCAGGCGGCACCCAGGGGTCCTTCCCAGGTCTGCTCGTAGAGTCCACAGGAAATCCCTGCGGATTCACAGAGAACGGCTGGTGGCCCAGGCAGCACGAGTGGAATATATCTGGCCCAGTCCTTCCCAGCGCCTCCCAAACTCCAGCCTCCTCCAGAAAGCACACAGGCTGTGCTGCGTCCCCTGGGCTTCTCCACCCCGGCTGTCAGCAGGCTTCGGCTGGCTCCGCTAGGAGCAGCTGGAAGGAGAGGTGCCTAGAGGCTGGGACACTTTTTTGTACCCACCTGTGTGCACAGGATGGGCACACAGTAAAACATAGATGCTGGAGGAATGCACGCCTTCCGGGTGGGCCAACTTGGGCCATCGGACACCAGATATTCCCTGAATTCCTAATCATCCTTCCGTTCACAGTGTAGACACTGTCCCATGTCAGTCAGCATCCTGTGACCGCAAGTCTAGGGTCTGTTGCTCTGTGGCTGGAACTCTGTTCAACCTGTTCTCTGCTCCATCCTGGTGCCCAGGACAGAGCCTGGTGCATAGAAGGTGCTCAATAAATGCTCGTGGAATAAAAGAGTACCCCAAGAAGTGGCCCGCACCCAGGCAAAGGGCGGACGCTGCATGCAGACAGGCCCTGTGTCCCCTTCACATGTGCCAGGACAGCCACGTGCAGTGAGAAGAGGCCCCAAAGTGAACCTGCCCTCAGCACAGCAGGATCTCAGGGTGGCAAGGGACGGAGGCTGGCCGGGGCTGCCCCGAGGGATGAGGTTTATTTGAGGATGTCAGGAGGGTGGCCAGGATTCCAGTGGAACAAGCCCAACACCAGCAGCTGTCGCTGACTGTGGTCACTGACGGTACACCAGGCACCCGGCGACGCGTTTTAGACTCACGAGTTTACAGTTGCAAAGAAGGGAGGGAGCCTTAATGCTCGACATCCATGCCCCCTCGCGGAAGCCCCCTTTGGGCACCAGCCCATGCTTCTTTTGTCAAGTCTTGGGGGAAGTGCCTCTCCAGGCACTCACTGTCAGGCACTAAGGGGGGAAAACCATTCCTCCCCCCAGCCTGGGGACAATCAGGAAGTGAGCCGAGATCAGACACCCTCCCGGGACTTTGGATCTCAGGGGTGACACTGGGCTGGACGGAGTGGGGAGCAGTGACATCACTACAGCGCTGGGGGCTCCATCAGTTGAGCTGCTCGTAGGTGCCATGAGCCATGGCAGACCACAGGGGTCTAGGAGGCGGTCAGCCCCAGGCAGTGGGAGGCCTGGGCATCTGCCACCCCTCGAGCAAGAGTCTGAGGATGCCGACTCAGCTGCATGGCCCTCTGTTTGCTTCCCTCCACGTCTGGCAGGCCGCTTTGCTTCCTGTCACCAGCCGACTGTCCAGGCGACTGTGGCCCTGCAGCCGCTGGGGAGCAGAGTCATGGGCTACCAAATGCGGCCTCCCCTGCTCACGGGACAGGCCAGGCAGTGCTGGGGTGGAGAAGGTGACATGGACCATTCAGACCAAATAAACAGAGAGGTCACAACGGCCTTGGCTGGGCCCGATGATGGAAATGAACTGAGTTGGAGGCAGAGCACAGGAGGAGCAGGGAGGAGGCTGCCCGTGGGCCCAAACCAGTACTGCCTGGACAGAAGGCGGGTGGCTCAGGGGGCAGAAGGGCTCCCCACACACCTGCCTTCCTTACTTCAGCTCAGGCAGGGCCCCAGGGCCCAAGGGCTGTGGCCTCCTCCCAGGGAGCTCCCCTAGCCTCACACATAGTCTCCCAGCCTCCCCGTCTGGCCCCAACAGCCCCATCAATCACTCAGTAAAAGGCCCTGGCTTTCTTGCATAAGCAGTGGGCGCTTTGTCAGAAATTACCTAAGTTATAATCCAATTACACAATAATTACATTGGGATGGCTTTGTAACTATGGCATTAATTAACTTTGATGGCTTCCATAAATTACCCAGGGGAGTAATGCTGGGGAGAGGGTGGGTGGAGTCCAGGGGGTGGGAAGGTGGGACTGAGAAGCCATCAGTCTGCTGGAGGCAGGAGACCCGCCCTGGCGAGTGACAGGAGAGGGCAGAAGAGTCCCTAACCCCCTCCACCCACCCCCAAGACATGGTCTCAGGGCTGGGTGTGATCTTCAAGGTCAGCTACCCCAGACTTGGCTCTTCTTGCTGGAACCCTTATACTGGGAGTTAAGAAACCCCAGTATAAAAAGCCTCTGCCCCTTAAGGCAGTACCACGTGTCATGGGGAGAAGAATGGTTTTGGGGTCTTCGATTTCCCTGAACTTCAGCCTCCGCTTTTGGAAACAGGCAGGATCAGTCTAGCTCATGCGATGTTGCGGGGCGTCAGCGTGAAGTACACCCTCTAGCCCAGCGCCAGCTGGTAGAAATAGCGTGTGTGCCCCCGATGTGAGCCACGTGCGTAATGCTATATTTTCTAGTGGCCCCACTAAAGAAGTACAAAGAAACAGATGAAATTAATTTTAGTAGTTTTATTTAATCTAATATATCCAAAATATTATTTTAAAATGTAATCAATTTAAAAAGTATTAATGAGATATTTCTTTTTTTATACTAAGTCTTCGAACTCTGGCACATATGTTACATTCGCTAAGCACGTCTCGGTCAAGTGCTCAGTGGCCGCACGGGGCTGGTGTACAGGGCACTTCCCTGGACAGCACAGCTGAGCACCTGCTTGGCATGCAGTTGGCGCTCAGCTCATGCCGGTCCCCTACTCGATGGGGACGCCCGCAAAGCCGGTCTCCTACTGTCATGCGTCTCCTTCTCCAGAGCAATCTTTCGCACCGGGGGTGGGAGTGAGTGTCACCCGAAGTCTCCTCTTGCCCAGGAGGCTTCCCGAAGCCTCAGAGTCTTGTTGGTTGAGCACATCCAAACCGCCATCAGAGCCTGTCTTCTAACTTGCAAAGCACAGCCGGAATCCACCCTCCATCCCCACCTCCACTGCTGTGATCTGGGCCACCCCACCCGTCTCTCTCTGCCTGGTCCCTTGGTTTAGGTTGTCCCCCAAGGAATGACCATAGCAAAGGTCTGGGTGCAGATGGTTGGTTTGGGAGGTGCCCTCTGGAAGTATCATGGGGGTACCTGGAGAGCGACAAGGGGAAGAACTGTGTAAGTGTGTGTTATTGAGGCCGCTGCTGTGAGCAATGGGGGCTCGCTTCTGCCGGCTCTCCCAGGAGTGTCCCTAGAAGGATGGGGCTCCATCCAGTGTTTGAGGTGGCTGTGAGGGAACCAATTCTCCTGAATTTTGGGCCTGTGCGGGCTCTGGGACTCCCCTGGTGACAGAGCAAGCTCTGGGGCAGGACGGGAAGGGTGTGCAGCGTGTCCTGAGGAGGGACCCTGTCAGCACGAGGCCCACCAGACTGCAGCTGAGCCCAGAGGTGGGCCGAGGGTCCCTACTCGTACTGATGCTGGGTGGAGAGTGGGTGGCAGAAGGGGGAGGAGGAGCCAGGAGACGGGTCAGGGGGTTGTCCCTGTCATGCAGGGAGATGACATTTCCCTAACCCACCTATTTAAAGGTGCTGTCCCACTACCCACCATTCTTCTTCAATTACTTCACAGTTCTTAGTTTTTAAAAAAATTCTTCATCACTAGGCTCTCAACCCCATGAGGATGTGGCACTGCTCCCTCTTGCTCAGAGGTGTCCCAGCACCTAGAACTGTGCCTGACACTCAGAAGGCACTCAGGAAGTGTGTGTTGCCTACTTGAGTGACCTGGGTCTGCCTCCTCCTGGCTGCTCCACCATGAGCACCTTCCGGGTAGTCTGTGTGTCCCCCAGGCAGAGGGGAGCCTGGTCCTGAGCCAGAGGAGGAGAGTGGGTCTGTCTCCTCCCTGTTCTGGGCGCTGTGCCTCTACAGCCTGAGGTCCCACTGGATTTTTCAGGCTGCACATCATACTGATGGCTGCTGGCAACTGAGCTTGGCCACTGTTGCCTCCTATGCTGGGCCCCGTGCTGGGGATACAGGGATGGAGGGGAGCAGGGAGGGACAGGGGAGAGTTGAGGGTGGGGGGAGACCAGAGGGACAGGGGCAGTGTGCTGAGAGCCAGCTGTGTGAGCAGGGCAGGAATCGATGGGACCCTTGGGGCGTGGTAAGGGCAGGGTTCATGGAGCCAGATCCTCCCTGGAATCCAGAAATCAGCTCCCTCCTCAGCCTCTGCTCCCACCTCCATGAGAACAGCCTCTGTCTTCTCTTCCCTTAATGGCCCGGTTAGGGCTGAGCCGGGCACCCCTTTAACTTCCCTCAAAGAATCCCTTGTGTAAGACCATCTCCATGGACTTCTCTGGAGACGTAATGGAGGTGGCAGCAGTCACCTCCTGATGTAGTTTGGATATTTGTCCCCTCCAAATCTCACGTTAAAATTGGAGCCCCAATGTTGGAGGTGGGTCCTAATGGGAGGTGTTATGGTCATGAGGGCAGATTCCTCATAAATGGCTTGGTGCCATCCTTGCAATAATGAGTTTTAGCTCTATTAGCTCTTATGAGAACTGATTGTTAAAAAGAGGCTGGTACCTCTCCCCTCTCCCTCTTCCTGCCTCCCTCATGCCATGTGATGTCTGCTCCCCTTCACCTTCCACCATGAGTGGAGCTTCCTGAGGCTCTCACCAAAAGCACAGGCTGCTGCCACCTGTCTTGTACACCCTGCAGAGTTGTGAGCCAAACAAACCTCTTTTCTTTCTAAATCACCCAGCCTCAGGTATTCCTTTATAGCAATGCAAAATGGACTTGGACAGAAAACTGGTACCAAGAGTGGGGTGTTGATATTAACATAAAGATACTTGAAAATGTGGAAGCAGCTTTAGAACTGGGTAATGTTACCAAAAAGCTTGGCACTTGTCCTTGAGGCTGCATCAGAAGAACAAGCACAAATGGTTTGAGGAGAAGGAAAGAGAAGTTTATTACTTTGCCGGCAAAGGAGGAGGATGGAGACTCCTGTCTGAAATGCCATCGTCCTAACAATAAGCAGAAATACAGAACTTTTAAAGGGTGGTTCTCAGCTTCAGGCAATCGCTGTTCAACTACAGTTGATAATCCCGACTGTCCTATCTCTGTCCCATCTCCTCTGAGGACTATCTTGTGACCTCCTCCCAGGTCCTCCCTCTGCCAGGTCAGGGCTGAGCCACCTCCTGCAGCACAAAGAACAAAAGACATTACCCTGCCCCTCCCAACCTCTGGCCTGAGGCAGGGATGCAGGTTTTCCTTCTCAAATAATGAGTGGAGGATGTTTTAAAGAGACAGAAAATATTTTTGCCTTTTCTTTTTCCAGGCCATTCCTTTTGTTACAGTAGTAGACAGAAGTTAAAGGAGTTTAGAGGGCTCGTATGAAAATAGAAAATAAAAACAAGTAAAAGTTTGAAACTTATTAGAAACTGATTAAGTATTTGTGACCAAATGCTGATAAAAAATATGGACAGTAAAGACCAGGCTGAGAAGGCCTCAAATAGAAGTGAGAAACTTATTAAAAACCAGAACAAAGGTCACCCTGGTTACACCATAACAGAAAACTTGGCTACATTGTGTCAGTGCCCTAGGACTTTGTAAAGACTAAACTTAAGAGTAATGATCTCCAATATCCGGCAAAAAAATTTCTAAACAACAAAGTGTTCAAAAAGTGGCATGATTGCTTCTAATAGTCTACAATCAGATATCAGAACAAAAAAAATGACTTATAGTTAAAACTTATAATTAGAAGAAAACAGTGTAAAAATTTTTTTAAATTCACAGCCTGGCCATATGGTTTATTAATAGGAAAAATGTTTCCAAAAAAAATTCCAAGGGGCTAAGGAGCAACTACTCAGAGAGATTAATGTGACTAAAAGAAAAGCAGGTACTCATAGTCAAGACAATTGAAAAAGGCCCCAAAGACATTTCAAAACTCTTTGAGGCAGCCCCTCCCATCACAGGCACAGAGGCCGACAGACAAAGTGGCTTCAGGGCCACCCTGGACGCTGCTTCCCAAATCCCACCACGCAGGCTGCAGCCGAGTGCACAGGGCCAGGCGCAGCTTGGGCAGCCACTCCAGAGGGTGAAAGTATGAGCCTCGGTGGCGTCCACGTGGTATTAAGTCTACACACACCCAAAATACAAGAAAGATAGAGGCTTGACAACTTCTACCTAGATTTTGAAAGATGTGCGAAAAAGCCCAGGTGTGCAGGCAGAAGCCTGCCACGGGGACGGAGCCCCACAGAGAGGCTCTACCAAGGCAGCGCCAAGGACAAACGTGGGGCTAGAGCCCTAGCACAGAGTCCCTCCTGGGGAATGCACCGTAGAGCCGTGGGAATGGGGCCACCGCCTTCCAGACCCCTGAATGATAGAGCCACTGACAACATACACCTTCAGCCTAAAAAAAGCTACAGACTTTCAACTCCAACCTGCGAGAAGAGCCAAGTGGGCTGTGCCCAACAAAGTCATGGGGCCAGGGCTGCCCGTGGCTTCGGGGCCCATCCCTTGCCCCGCTGTGCCCAGATGTGGGCCTTGGAGTCAAGACAGACTGTTTTAAAGCCTCAAGATTTAACGTCTGCCTTAGTGGGTTTTGGGCTTGCATGGGACCTACTGCCCCTTTCGTTTGACCAATTTCTCCCTTTTAAAATTGAAATATTTATCTAATACTTACATCATTATTGTTTCTTCAAAATAACTAACTCGTTTTTTATTTTATGGACTCACAGCTGTAAAAAACTTGCCTGGGTCTCAGATGAGACTTTAGGTTTTTGAGTTAATGCTAAAAAAAGTTAGGACTTTTGGGGTCTACTGGGAAGGAATGATTATATTTTACAATGTAAAAAAGATGAGAGATTTAGGAGGCTGGGAACACCTCCTTAGACCCACCAGAGTGACTATTACCAAAGACATCAACACCACCCAGCGTGGGTGGCAGCGTGGGGCAGCGGGATCCTCCCCTGGCAGCTGGCGAGGTGTGAGTTTGCGCAACTACTTTAGAAAAACCGTTTTGCTGTATCTGCTAAGGCTGCACGTGCGAGTACCGTGATGCGGTCATTCCACTCCTGGGCATACACCCAGCAGAAATGTGTACATGCTCAACAAAAGAACGTTCAGAGAAGCAGCATTATACATGATTGTCAAAATGGAAACTACCCAAATGTCCTTTCAGGTAGAATAAATAGGTCAGTAAACCGTGGGCTCTTCACCCAACGAGATAATTCCACGGCAATGAGAATTAAAGCTTCAGCGACATGCGACAACACGGCTGAATCTCGCAGACAAAATGTTGAGTGCAGGAGGCCAGACACAAAGGCCACATCCGTGCGATCGCGCTTACGCGGGGATAAAGGCAGGCAGAGACGATCTGCATAGTGGCTGCGTTGTGGGGAGACTGCGCAGGGAGAGGCGTGAGGGGCTTCCGGGGGCGCGGGGCGCCGCACCGCGTGTCTGATGTGGAAGTTTGCGCGGCAGTGTCTTCACTTTGTGAAGAGCCATTGAACTGCGGCGGTGTGATTGTGCATTTTCTCTTTATGTTTTACTTCAATAGAAAATGTAAAAGAAAAGCCCCATTAGCTACATGTTCTCTAGCTAAAGCTCCTGCCCTGTCTTGGCACCACTGGGGTCCGTGGTGCGTTTTCATCTCCTCTTTGCCCAGCAAGGGTCTCCGGCCTCTCGAGCCTCCCTCTTCACAAGCCTGCCCCTGGCCCTCCGCATCCCCCCCGAGGCGCGACACGTCCTGCACCTAATCAGGTAGAGCATCTCAGATCTGCCGAGGCTCCTGACCCCGACCTCACAAACTCAGATCCACCATCAGGCACTGCGTGCCACGGGCACCCCCAAGAGAACCCAGACTCTGCGGGAAGGCAGTTCATTGACCAAATGTTGTGACATTAATCTGTTCCCTGGGTCTCATTCCTCCTCCCAAGAGGCAGACCAACATATGTTTTTTTTCCCAAATAAATACAGTGCTCTCCCCAAGAGGAACTGCCAGGGAAACCGCCGTGAGAATAAAAGTGTGTTCTTCTCATACCCTTGTTTTATAGCAGGGCGGATTGAGGCCCAGAGAGGGAGGACACAGCACTGGCTGAGATGGGACCGGAGCCAGGGTCCCTGCACCCTCCACCACTGCTACTCCTCTGCAGGGCCGGGGCCTAGGCTGGGTGGTGGTAGGCTTGTGGGCTGCTGTCTGTTTCCCCAGGCTTTGCATACTAGGCAGGATGTCCATTGCGCAGGAAATGCCTGAGCACCCACACCCGGAATCATTTGTTTGAGGAGCTGGGCCTGCAGGCACACACTGTAAATCTCAGACTGTGTGGACACTTGGGCAGACAGCAGAGCCGGGGGAAGGGCACCCAGCCGGACACTGGGCGCCCCAGATGCCTGGCCTATTAATTCAAGCCTCTGAACCCTGGAAAATTCCCAACCTGCAGGTAAATATGTTTTACATCAAACTGCAGCCTCCTTCCTCCTGATCCCACAGCAAAGAAGGAACCCCTAGGCCTCACTGATCCTGGGCTGGAAAGAAACCAGGAGGAGAGGAAATGAAATTAGGCAGTACACATGGCTACTGTTAGCCCTGGGATTAAAATGGGGTGTTCTTCTTGGGCTCTTACCACTGATTGCTAAATGTTGTGGGCCATCAGCAGTGGCGTGCTGCTAACCATTCAACAACCTCATCTCTAGGAGATGGAGGGAAGCCCTGCTTGGCAGTGTTTGCCGATTTCCATGGTGTAAATTCTGCTACCGTGGCCTGTTTCCTGCTATCAACACTATGTGTACTGGCTGTCAAAGCTGCTGAAAATTTAACACCCAGCTCTCCTGCACAGGTCTGAGCTGGCTGTCCCAGGAAGTCCTGATGCAGGGACGTGGATGTTGACCACTCCACAGGCTAGTAGGCTTTGGAACCTGGCTGTGAGGCCACCGTAAGGTCCACTATAAAACACACAGCTGTTACAGGTGACATTCTCTTAGGTTCAGAGGTGCATGGTGGTCCCTTTGCCTCTCCTAGGACACTTTGGCTAATTTTGCCCAAAGTATGAAGGGGTAGCCAGTAGGGCTGAACCAAGAGCATGGAATGTTCTTGTTCAGAAAAAGTGCCAGCAGAATTAGAGAACACCCTAGTGATCATCATATCCAAAGTCCCTCTTTCAGATGTCAAATTAAGACTGATTTTCAAAAAACATGCGATACCGATTTGGACCCATATGTACATAGCATAATGTATCACAGTTGGCAAAGCACAGGCACTTTCACGTGAATGAGCTCATTGGACCCCCCAACAAGGCACAATAGCATGACTAGTCCCACATCACACATGATACAGGGAGATCATATACTTTATTACCCAAACTAGAATAGTCTTGAGACTGACAGGTGGTACTTGTTGCCAAGGCAACAGGAGTACGCTGGGTCCTACCCAGACACCCTACAGGTAAGGAACGTGTGGCGGGAGATGTTAGCTAGCTTGCTCAAGGTCACACAGCTACAAGCAGGACAAGGTACTTCTCTGGGCTTCCCAGGAGAGCAGCGTCCTGAGAGTGGTTAAGGGTAAATTGTGTGTGTTCCCCTGGATCTAAAGACCCCTCTGTAGCCATTTGCAGGGGCTGTGGGCACTTTGCCCCCAGTGGCATCTAGCTTTTTGGAACCTCTCCCCGAGAGCCAGTTCTGAAGGGCGAAGGCCCAGAGTGCCCACAGCGAGGATGGCAGAGACAGGTGCAGCGGGCACAGGAAGGGTGCAGTGGACTCCACCAGCTCTCCGTTCTCTGTGCTGAGAAGTTTCCTCTGCAGACTGTGGCGCCCAGACGGGGCTGCCGTGAGTCTGGAAAGCTTGCGGGGCATGGCAAGGCTGTGGCCGGAGGGGCAGGGAGAGGCTGCTTGTGCATTTCCTTTCCTTTCCTCTCTATCCAACCCTGTAGACTCCACATCACCACACCTGGCCTGGCCACCTGATTTGCAACAGGGGAAGCGGCTCCAGGAAGTGACCTCTCCTGGGCCATTATTTGCCTCCTGCTTTGTGCTGGGTGGGGAAGGGCAAATGTCCTTACTGTGGCCAGGAATGGCTCACATCCGTCAGGCCACCCTGTTCGCCTCCAGCCTGGGAACCCAGTCCCAAGGGTGGCCTGGAAAATTTCATGGGCCAGGTGCCTCCATGCCTCCTCCAGGAAGCCTTCCCAGAAGCCTTCCCCCGAGGAAGAACAAAGCCTTCTTCCCTGCAGTCTCAGCGCCTGGGTTGTGCCTCGTTAATGCGCCGGAGTGCGTAGGTGCCTCTCTGTCCTGCTAGAAGGCAGTAGCTACTATTATTTTCCCCATTTGTCAGGTGAGAAAACTGAGGTTCAAGAAAGTTAAGAATTTTGCCCACCTCACATGGCTTGGGAAAGAATACAGTGTAAGGTTGTAGGAAATCGCCGGGGGCAATTAACCTCTCAGTGCCTCAGTTTCCCCGTGAGTCAAATAGGACTACTACTAATTCCTTTCCTGTTCCCAGGAGGAAGGCCTGCTTCTCCAGGGTTTATGGCAGGATCAAAGGGGATAATGGAAGTGGATGCTCTCTGTAAATCGAAGGACGTTGCGCAAATGTCAGGCATTAATACATGTTGACTCAAACACCCTCTCTCAAAACCCCTCTGGTCTTCAGAAGACATGGTTCTTCCAAAAACCTATCCCCCGGGATCAAAACTGGCATTTCCTAATCCCCTCCAAGCACAGAGGCAATTTGATGTCCACAAAAGACTTCTTAGGAGAATTCGATGACCTGATTAAAAAGGAAGTTGTGGGGCAGGTGTCCATCTCGTGAAAAACACTAGCCAGGGCCCTGTCTTCAGTCAGATTGTCCCCGAGGGGCTTTCTGTCCCTCTTTTTTTCTTGAAAAAATATTTAAGAATTACTAAATAAGAAAAAGATTAGAAAATGCAGACTGGCATAAACGTGAAAATTAAAACATCTATAATATCTTGTTACCCAAAGAGAATTGTTTGGGGTTCTGGGTGAAGTTTCTGGGCTGTTATGATACAAGATAGAGCCAGGTACCCAGAAATTCCCAGACCATGACTCTGCCTCCTTGATCCCACACAGAGTACAGATCGAGGAACTTGTATACAAGAAACAGTGGCCAGGTGGGATTCCAAATGCTACTCTAGGTATGAGTTTACAAATAAATGTGGAACTCTGATAAGGGTTAGGATGGAGAACCTGGCCATGGCCTGAAGCCTTTGAGGGGCTTTTCTATCCCTTACTTGCAATATCTTGGACATGACCAGCCCACCTTTGGCAGCCAGGCGCAGGTGTGGAGGGAGTGGGACAGAGGAGAGCCCAGCTCGGGGCTTGCAGGGCAGTGACGTTGCCCACTAGTGAGGGCAGCCCCCGAATACCCTGGGCTTGGACCATTTGCAATTAAACTCCTCCCTTATGGGGTGGAGGAGAGAAGGGGTGGGCAGAGGGCCCACCCCTCCCAGTAATAACCATGCTTAACACTTTGATGGATATTCATCCAGACTCTATTTTAATTATTTTTTTGACAAAAATATATTTCTACATCATTTGTAATTAATTTTACTTTTAATGGTTGATACATGCACACGATAGATAATTCAAACAGTACAAAAGAGAGCAGAAAATGAATGGAAAATGAATTCCCCTCCCATCCTTGTCTCTCCAACCCGCATGCTTCTCGGAGGGGCCTGCCACCACAACCAGTGTCTGCAGATGGTCTACGCCGTGCACACGAACATACATCATTCTCCACGGCTCACGGGGCTCCAGTGGACAGAGGCACCATGATTCATTTGACTAATCTTTTATCATTGGGCAACCAGGCGTTTATTAATAACACTTGATTAACATTTAGATAAACATCCTTGAGGCATTTCTTCAGATAAATACACAGGAGTAGGATCACTGACTGAAGAGTGTGCATATGTTAAAGATTTTCAGACTTCACTGTTCAATGGCCCTCTGGAAAAATGTGCCACTTCTCACTCCTACCGCAGCACACCATCGTGATGCTCTCTCTCCCGACGCTCAAACCAACGCACTGGACTTGGCGAATCTTTCACAATTTGCTAGATAATAAATCACATCTTACTATTATTTAAGTTTGCATGTCATGCGTTATTAGCAAAGTTGACGATTTTTCTAAAATTTCCTCCTAGTTTATTGGCTATTTGAATTTGTGGATCCCAGTTTGTCTTTTCCCAGTGATTTGAAGTTTATATTAAGACTTTTAACCCTTTGTCTCTCATATATGGTACAAACATTTTTTTTTCCTTTTATTTCATCGTATAATGGGAGTACAAATATTGTTAGGGTT
>VBSM01003143.1:43212662-43306978 GCA_008086735.1 Cheirogaleus medius
GTATCTCAGATCTATTCCAGATATTGATGCTTCTGTTCTTGTGCCAATACCAGACTGATTTAACTATTATTTCTTTATAGTACAGCTTTTGTCATCTACCTTCTGACCTTGTTACAGCGTTCTTGGGAAGAATGTCTTGAGCTCTGGGTATATAAATATCTGATATAAAACGGTGCCTTCCCCCTTCTCTGAGAATTAAACAGGAAAAATGAAATTGAAGGGAGACAAGCAAGATTTGACAGCGACTTAGGAAGAACTCCAGTTACAGGACCTTCCAGACTCTGAAGGGCCATTCACAGTCTCTCTCTGGGCTCGCAGCTGGGCCTGCCCAGGTGTTTGGCTCAAAGTATGCACTTAATAAATAGTAGCTGTGGTTGATTCATCCATTTGACCAATATTTCTTGAATTGCAATATGTTCCAGGCACTGTTATAGGTCACAGGAGCCCAGAGGGAACAAGACATACACAGTCCCTGAACTTGAGTGGATCTGACATTGTAGACAGGGGAGAGGAACGTTACTGCTGCTTGTCGTTGTGGGGTACTGGGTGGGGGTGGATCAATTCTGGAAAGGAATTTAGAGGTCACTCGGTTCAATCTCATTATGGCCCATATGGGGAAACTGAGGCCCAGTGATGAAGTGACTTGCCAAGGTCACCGAGCCAGATAATAGTAAAGGCAGAATTAGAATTGAGCTCAGTGAAGGTCAAGTGTACCTGCCAGGCACCAGTTTTGTACAGGAAGGTGAGTGTATTGTTATGAGTTAAGCCATCTGACACTCGCCCACCTTGGCAGGGAGGGATGGTCAGATGTCTGCTGGTTAGAGAGGATGATGCTGTTCTAGAAAGAGACAGACCCCGGCTCCCCTCAATTTGGAGGATGGCTGCTCACCCAACATCCTACTTTTGGAGGCTGAGAAAGAGAGATAGAAAGAGAGAGGGGGGCCAGACACAGCTGGGGCAGAAAGAGCTGCCACAACCCAGCTCTACCTGAGATGGCTGCATCAGAGACCTTGGGGACCTGGGGACCAGCCCAGCTCTGCTGCACCCTGCTGCGAGACCGTGGGCTGCTCCCACTGCCAAGCTGGCGGCGGGCTGTGGGTCTGGCCTTTCTCTGCCCCCTTCATGCTTCAGGTGGGCTCTGGCCGTCAGCAGCACAGGAAGCCATTCTTGTCAAGGTCCTTGGTCCCTCACTCTGCAGGATGCTCAGACACACCGGCCTGCTTGGACCATGCATCTGAGGCAGAGGCAGAGCCTTCCCCCGGGAGGACCGGGAGCTCAGAGGCACCCCAGCTAAATTCCCTGACTACACATCCTCAGGGCATCTGGTGAAGAGAGGGGCTCTAGCAGCCACTCAACAAACACGCTGGTTAATTAATGAGTGAAAGGAATGATAACAATGTTTAGTGAGGAGTCTCAGCTCATGGAGATATGAACATGAAATGGCTCATTTTCCCCCAATAACTGACTGTGCCCTGCTAACACCCCCAGCCTGGAGCAGCGAGCTCCGTTAACCACATCCTCCTGACTTGTTTATTAAGCAGCCTCACTCCCGTCCTTTAAAAGCCAATTCCGTTTATTTAAAACCTGCAGGCTCCCATTTAATTCAAGTCTTGTCCTCCCCATCTTTGGCATCCAGGAGGGAGAACACGCCTTCCTTTCTAGACTCCAGTCTGCTCTGACATTGGTGGGGGGTGGGGCGGGCAGGCTGGGGGTGGCAGTGGTGGGGCCACCCCTGGGGTCCTCTGGACTTAGGTGTGAGCCCTGGCTGCCCTCTCTGCTCAGCTTTGGGCCTTGAACATCACGCCGTGGACGGCAGGATGCCTCTGTCCACTATCTCCACCCTGAGACGATAATAACCATCATTTATTAAGCGCCTACTGTGTGCTAGGCACTGTTCATACATGAGTTCTCACGCTGGTGACAACCCTGCCAGGTAATCCTGTTCATCCCCATTTCACAGCTGAGAAAACGAAGGCTTAGGAGGTGCAATGACTCTCTCAAGGCTCCAGGAAGCCTCGGTGGCCAAGCAGTCTGCTGGTTCTCGAAGCCGTGGAGAGCTGGCTTTTGTCAGGGGTCCTGCAGGAGTGTGCTCCAGCCCAACGCCCTCATTTCCCAGCAGGGGCAGGAGGGAGGGATGAGCCCCAGCCACCCTGAAAGCCCTAGGGCAAGCGGCAGGGTCTCGGGATTCTGGGCTGGGGACGCCAGGGGCACATGTAGGCTGGCGTGGGAAGAATCTCTTGATCGGTGGTCCTTGTCCATTGGAGGCCACGCCCACGGTGCCCTGGGAGCCTCACTGCTGCCGCTGTCTCCCCGGAGCCCCAGGGGGCCGGCCCGGGAGGAGGCCACGAATCAGTGGGCAGAGGCAAGCGAAGGTGCGAGGGGGTGTAAGAACCCGCCTCGCAGCACAGGCCTCCTCCGCGCAGGCCTCGCCCCATTAGCGCGGGTTAATTACACGGCCGGGCTGGGCGTGCTGTGGCAGGCGGGGACGCCTTTCTGGGCATCTGCTGGTCCCGCAGCTGACATGTGCGGGCCTCACTAGTGCCTCCTGACGGGGCTTCATTTGTCACGGGGAGACAGGCAGCATGGGATCATTTTTCACAGGCAGACGCAGGTCCTCCCTTCTGGGGCCTCATCGTCATCCCCCACACCTACCCCAGGGCCTCTGCTACCCTCCCCCGGGGCTTCTTTGCACAGAGGTGTCACGGTCATGGGCATGGATGGACCCAGGAAGGCAGCCCCCCAGCCTGGCCTCTGTCCACACTGAAAACGTCCACTTTGAATTCAGCCTCCACACCTTGAAGCAGGCAACGTTATTAGGATTGAGTGAACTTCGGTTCACTCAGCCCCACTTCTCCCCCCAGCGCTTGCTGGGCTGATCAGCTCTGCACGGGCTTGGGAGCCCCCTCCAGGTGGAACCCGGCAGTGACTCACCGACTCCAGGTGTGAGTGAGGCCCCTCTCCACCGCCATGGTAGGGGACACCTGCGGGAGTCCACGTGGCACTCCTGCACCTGCAACCCGGAAATGTGTCAGGGCGTGTGCACGCGTGTCTGCTGGTGTTTGTACACACATGTGCGTGTCTACAGAGGGCAGTTGATGCCCACGGGGCATGGGACCCATGGGAGATGGGAACTAACGAACAGACACTTCCTGTATTTATTGCCCTCGGGGATTGTCTACGTCAGTTCAGGCTGCTATGACAAAATACCTTAGCTTGAGTAATTTATAACAACAGAAATGTGTTGCTCACAGATCTGGAGACTGGAGGTCCGAGATCAAGTGCGGCAGCAGAGGCAGCGTCTGGTGAGGGCGCGCTCTCTGCGCCGAAGGCGGCGCCTCCCCGCCGCGTCCTCACATGGTGGACAGAGCGAATGAGTCCCTCGCGCCTCTTTATAGGGACACTAATCCCACTCATGAGGGTGGAGTCCTCATGACCTAACCACCTCTCAAAGCCCCCCCTTAATACCATCACCTTGGGGGTTGGGTTTCAACATAGGAATTTTGTGGGGGACAAAAACACTCAGACCATAACATTCTGCCCTGGCCTTCCAACATTCGTGTCCTTCTCATAGGCAAAATACATCTATTCCCTCCCAATAGACCCGAAAGTCTTAACTCATTCCAGCATCAACTCAAAAGCCCAGAGTCTTGTCTTAAATATCACCTACATCAGATATGGGTGAGACTCAAGGTACTTTCGTCCCGAGGCAAATTGCTCTCCAGCTGTGCCCCTGTGAAATCAAATGACCACACACATAAATATAAAATTACCTCTGGGATTAGTGCTAGGAAGAAGTCCATGATTCTCTTAGGGCAGATACTATGTGGGAGGTCAGGGAGGGCTTTCTGGAAGAGGTGATAACTCGGTCACCCACTGAAGGATGGGTAGGAGCTACCCAGGTGAAGTTGGGGAGAGGCAAGGGAAGAGACCCCAGTTCAAGGTAACGCTGCCCCGTGTGTGTGTCCATCTCAAAGCTGCTTCTCACTGTTCCCAGGTCTGTGTCCTACTCCCTGTCCCCCTGGGAAATGGGCTCCGAGAGGCTAGCAGGTAGGGCCACAGCGAGGCAGGCATTGATGGAAAGCCACCACCAGCCAAAACCGGGGAAGTACAACTTCTTTAACGGCGGAGGTTGTGGACACAGAGACCCAGTGGCGTAAAGCCCTCAGAAAGAGGGGCCCCAAGGGACGCGAGCTGTCCGCAAGGACAGTTCCCACATGGGAGGCTTCTCTAGGTGTGAGTAGCTCCTTCTGCTGTTCTCACAACGGTGTTCTCTCTCTCTCCCTCCCTCTCTCTCACTCTGGTCTCTCCAGATGGTCCTAAAGACTCTTCCTGTGGGTCTGACTACCGCAGCGGCGCCAGTGGGAGAGGGGAACCACAGGCCTCTGCCGCGCAGCGTGGGGACAGACAGCAGGTGCTCTCAGGAGCGGCCTGGCCATCCTACCGTCCCGCCTCTGCCGCTGAATTGCCGTGTGGCCCTGATGCAGACACTGCCCCTTCCGCGGCCCCGGGAGGGGAAAGCCCGTCCTACTTCACGTGTCTCTGGGTCTGAAAGTGAGAGAAGAGGCAGGGACACGGCAGGGCCATGTGTCAGGAGCAGGGCGGTCCCTGGCGGGGCGGGCTCCAGCTCGGCAGGCAGTGAGGAGGCTATCCTGCACCCCTAGCCGGGGGCCCGACACTGGGGAGGGCAGCCCTGCCCCCTCCCTAGCAGCCCTGGCTGGAGCACCTGCCACAGTCCCACCCTGTTTCTGGCAACATTCACTCCCTTCTCACAATGCCAGGCTGTCCCCACCCTGCCTGGGAAGGGTCAGGGAGAGGAACGAGGAGACGTTTCTCTTTGTGCACTCTCTCCCTAGAGAGAGAAGCTGAGAGCCGAGAGCCCAGGACCCTGTGCCCACCATCTCTGCCCCGACTCACCTGCTGCTCTGGGCTACCCGCTCCAAACTCATCCCTGGGAGGCCTCCCGCAGGGTGGATGGGCCCAGGAAGGCGTGGGGTCCCAGTCTGAGGCTGACCAGCAGCCCCCCAGCCCTGCCTTTGACCACAGTCCCTTGCCAATCCTGGGCCCGTGGCTGTGGCTGTGGCCCTGCCCTCTTGACAGCCCTGGGCTCTCCCGGACTGTGTCGTCCAGGAGCTGGGGACAGGCAGGATGAGGAACTCTGATGCTCTTTCAGGAAACCCTCTTTTGTGCAAATGGGAAACAGGCTCCAAAAGGGGCAGGCAGTGTGGCAGCAGAGACCAGATGAGGAAGGAGCACTGGCCTGAGAGTCTGCAGACCTGGGCGTGTATCCAGCCCCACCGTGCACTGCCTTCTGCCTTCTGGGCCTCAATTTTCCCATCTCTAAAATGGAGATCGTGGTCTCAGATCTGCCTAACATGTGGTGTGGGTCTGGGTCTGACGCGATTGTGTTTGCAGTCTCTGCAAGCCTTCACGTGCCGTGCGGACTGAAGCCAGACGGGGAGCCTGACATCCAGGTCTCTGGGCTCCCAGAACAGTGCTCTTTCCTCAGCACTGGAGACCCTGGCTGAGTTTTAGGGCCCCGGCCCGGGAGGTAAGGAATGGGGCGAGGGAGGAGGAAGGAGGTGTTCGTGGGAGATGAGCCCTAGATGCTCAGGCTCCGTGGGGAAGGGCATGGCTCCCCATATGGTTCCCGCAGTGACGGAGGCCTTGGGCAGGTGCTCTCAGCAGGAGTAGGCCCCTCCTGAGTCCTCGGTGTCACCAGAGGCCTCCATTAGCTGGAACCCTAGGCTGGAACACAAGCCACGTGCCCAAGTGGGACAGATTGGCAGCGCTGTCCTCGGCCTCCCAGACTCCTGCTCACTAAATAAACACCTGCACGAGGCTCATCATTCACCTGCCCTAATTAGCTCCCCACTCACCCGGCCTCCATCCGCCTTCACCTTGCTGCTGCGGCTCCGTCATGCATTTATTTTTGCACTTCCCAGTAGGCACCCTGCTGGTCAGGGGACCGGGTCGGCCAGGCCAGCTTGGTTAGGGCGGGGTTTGATCCCTGCCACCTGGAAGTCCACAGCCCGCCTGTGGGCACTTCTGGCCACCACCACCCACCCACCCCATTGCAGAGCTCCCACCCCCGCCCTTGGGAGCTGAAGGACTGGGGTGGGGGTGTTGAAGAGGATAGTTCAACTTAGTTCAACAAACCCCGGAGCGCCAGTGCTGCTGAGTGTCTGTGGGACCTTGGGCAAGCCACTTCTGCCCTCTGGTTCCCAGCCTGTGGAACTGAGAATCAGAAGCAGGTAGAGGGCTGCAGGCAAGCTCGGACCCCTGTGTCCCGGGTCTCAGTCTTCTGTGCTGGCCCAGAGGGCTGGATTGGACAGGCTCTGAGTGAGTGGGCGGGCGGGGCTGCAGGTGGGGAGAAGAGGGGATTCCAGGTGCCTGTGCCTGTGACATGCGCCTCCCCGCCCCCACCCTCTCCCCTGTGGGGCCCAACCCTTTGCACAGTCTCCGCCACTTCCTCCAGACAGCAGAGTGCCTGGCCTGTGCCCAGGTGGGATGGGTCTGTGAGGGATGCTTCATTGCCACTCTCTCTCACAAAGGCAGAAACAGAGGCTCAGAGAGGCTCATGCACGTGCCCGAGGCCACACAGCTTGGGCAGGGCCACAGCTGGGATGTGACCCTCATACCCTGACATCAGAGTCCCTGCCCTGCCCTCCAGCCTCTCGTAGGTGGGGCTGGGCAGACCGGGGAGCTGTAGTAGCCCGTCCTCTAGGAGATACTCAGTGATCATCTTGGTGATGGGGAGGGCCGCCCTGCACTCTCCGGGCCATTGTTCTCTTGAAAATTAAGTCATCCCACTGGGCCCCTTAAGCCTTTTTGGAGCTGTCTGTTCCCAAGGCCTCAGCCAGACGGCAGCTGGAAGTCTGTTAATATTCATTGAATCTCTCCAGGGCTGCTAGGAGCCGCCTTTTAATTGTCTCATTGCTGTCTATTCCTTTATCAAGAAGGAGCCTAAGAGGCGAGAACAATCAGTTATCTCATTATAGATCAGGGGCTGGAAAGGGGAGCTCCTCCACTCGGGCCTCCACCCCCTGGAGGGAAGGGCCTGCCCGGGGAGGAAGGGACTCAGGATTCAGCCCCCAAATCATGCCAAGCTCGTCCCCACCAGCCTGAGGAGGCGGTTTGCCCACAGCATTTGGGTCCACATGGTCAGGTGCTGGGCAGACATAGTTGGAGATAGCTGGGGGGTCAAAAGGGAGGCGAGAAGACACTGATGTGTGGGCCCCAAGTCTCACTCTCTGCCTTTCAAAGCTCCAGAGAACACAAAGAACATAGACCTGGAATGTAGAGATTATCTTGTTATCTATTGACCCACTCAACCATCCATCCATCGGTCCATTCACCCATCCATCCTTTCGTTCATCCATTACCCATCCACCTGTCCTACTATCCATTCACCCATCCATCCATCCACCCATAATCCATCCACCCGTCCAACCGTCCATTTCTCCATCCATCTGTCCATCCACCCACCTACCCACCCACTCCTCTACCCATCTGACAATTTGTCCACCCATTCCTCCAGTGGGCCAGGGAGAACCCTGCATTTGTCAAACATATTGTACTTTTCAAAACAACTTTCTGTCTCTTATCTCATTAGCTCCTCACAGGTGTTTGGTCCCATTTGACCAGTGGAGAAAATGGGGCCCAGAGAGGGGCAGGGACCTGCTCCAGGCAGACGGGGCAGGGCGGTTTCCAGGGTGGGGGCTCGGTATGAAACCTCCAGGTGGAGCTGCGCACAAAGGCCTGGACTGAGGGACAAGTCAGGGCTGAAATCCGGTCCTTGCCCGGCTCCCCAAAGGTGCAAGGAGCTGTGTCTGCTTGGAAGCAGGGGAGACTTTCTCTTCGCACAAAGGCACCGTCATCTTGCCAAGCTAAGCCTCCAGCCCAGGGGGGCCTTTATGAACTCTCAGGAAGAAACCGCTGAGCAAACCCTCAGCAGGAACAGCCCCCCTGCAGAGGAGTTGGGGGAGATTGGCCTGTGAGGGAGGGACCTCGGGCTCCACGGCACCGCAGCTCAGCCAGCCCCAGGGTGGCCAAGCTCCTCTCTCCCTCCAAGCCGGCGCCAACCCCACACCGAGTCTGTTGCCTGCACGGGGCTTCTAGTCGGCCCCTCTTTAGGGCTGCATGCTCTTCAGGGACTACCAGTTGTTTGGATTATCCTGGTTGGCAATTTTCTTTCTGTTGCTTGTGTTTGGTTTTGATCTGTTCTTTAATCAACTTTATTGAAGTAAAATTTATATGCAATAAAATGCACCCATAAAAATGTACAGTTCTATGGGCTTTGACAAATGTGTACACTCACGTAACCTTCCTATTACCCCGGGAAGCCCCCTCCTCTGCAGTCAGTCTCCCTTACCCCAGCGTGACCCCAGAAAGCACCCTCTGACCTTCCTTCCATCACCAGTGTTGACATCTCCCTCTTCTAGGATGGTATAAATGACACCCCACAACGGGTGTTCTTTCGTGTCTGGATTCTTTTGCTTAGCATCCTATTTTTGAGATTGATCTCTGCTGTTTCATGTGTCGATAGTTTAATAGTATTCCATCCCATGCGACAATTTATCGATCCCTCTACCTGCCGCCGGACATTGGGGTTGTTTCTAGGCTTTGGAGAATAATATACATAAAGCTATTATATGCGTTTGCATTGAGTCTCTGTGTAGACCTGCTTTCATTTCTCTTGGCCAACATCTAGGAGTGGAATTTCTGGGTCAAGGGCAGTTATATGTTTAGACTTACAAGAAACTTTCACACCTTTTTCAGAGTGGCTGCATCATTTTACACCGTCACCGGCAATGTGTGAGAGTTCCAACTGACCCACATCCTCACCAACCTTTTCTAGTGTCTAGACCATTCCAGTGTATGCGTCGTGATATGTCATTGTGGTTTTAATTTGGGGGCCAATTTTTTGGGACCCACCCTGTGCCTTGCCTGCCCCTCTCTCTTGATCTCCTCTGGGACAAACACTGACTCCCCGGTGTCACCCAAGAGCAGACAGGCAGCAAGAGGAATTGAATCAGTGTTTGTAAACGTAGCCAGGGGCAGAGCTGGGACTTGCTGGAGGGAGGCAGGCAGCTTTCTGAGCCTCAGTTTCCTCATCTGGCAAAGAGACATTGCCCCTGCCCTGCCCGGTCCCTAGGGCAGCTCTGCGTTAAGAATCCGGTGAGCCGAAGGGGGTGAAATTGCTTGGAGGACGATCAGCAGTAGGACCGGCGAGGCTCACAACCACCCAAGCCAGCTCCCACCTCCTCCTCTCTCCACCCCGCGAGACGGTCCCTACCAGGCCCCTTGTGCCAACGTGGGGACTGAGGCTCGGCAGGGCCAAGGCACCAGGTCTGCGTGACTCCAGCGCCTGCGCTTGTGCTCCAGCGTGACCACACCGCTGCAAAGTCACCAGGACCGGGACGGGCTTGACTGTCCTCATGGTCGGCAGACGCGCGTCGGCCAGGATGTGCACACGCCCGTGTTCCTGCCGCCGCCCGGCAGGCAGCCCTTCCGGAGCTCCGGTCCCTGGGGCTCCGACGCCGCGTCTGTCGCTCCATTATCCTAAGCGGCCTCCCTGGATCCCATTACTTCACTGCCGTTATTATTTATTCATCGACGGAGCCCTCGGCCTGTGGATAGGCACTTACCTTGATGTCCCTGACAGGGGTCAGGGGCCCCACTCAGAGTGTATTAATCACCAGCCGCGCCGGCGGCGAGCCCGCGTCCCCCGAGAGGGGGCAGATCATGTTGCAGACACAGAGGGCCTGTCACACGGCCGCTCTCCCAGGCAGGAATCCGCCGCCTGCCTTTTAGAGCTGCGGGAGCCCTGGCGAGCATCTGGGCAGGCAGGGAAACTGAGGCTCAGAGAGGAGGGGGCATCCCCGCCCAGGTCCCACATCTCATCGAGTGTTTTCTGGGGCTCTCTCCATACACAAATGCACAGTGATACCAACGTCATATCCAGAGACAGCACTTTACAGTTTGTACCTATTCTCCTGTCTGATTTGCTGCTCATACAACTCCTCAGGACCAATGCGGTCTTTTAATCAGCTAGGTAGACAGAGAGAGAGAGAGGTGGGATGGATAGAGACCTAGATGCTATAGATCTAGACATGGAAGCTCATGGCAATTAAGTGACCTGCTGGCCATCGGGGTATTGACAAATGGCAGAGCTGGGAGCAGGGCCCAGCTGTGCCCGCCCCGGTCTGCTGCCCCGGCTTAGGCCAGGAAATGCAGGGTGTGTACCTGGGTCCGTCCCTTTCCTTCTGACCCTCTATGAACAAAGGGGTCTGTGGGTGGCTGGGGTGGAAACTGAGGATGCAGTCCAGCTGGGAGGGGGCAGAAATGGGGAGTGATGGGGGGGTCCCTGGATACCAGCCACCATGCTTTAAAATCACCGCACCTTCATGAGAAGAGCATCACTGCAGCCGTCAGCACACACCACACCCTTCCTTCCCATGTGCCACAGATCACCTGCAAGTACCTCGCAGCTATCGCTCTTATTATACTATTGGTCCCATTTTACAGATGCAATCACTGAAGCAATCACTGGCCCAAAGCAGTTCCTGAGAGTGGAGTTAGGATCCAGCACCAGGCAGTCACAGCAGAGAGCCTGAACCCTAAGCTGCTACCTGAGCCCGTCAGGCACAGCGAGTGTGGGGGTCGGCAGGAGACAGAAGCAAGGTTGCAGGTGCCGAGGAGGCCGAGTCCCTGTGAGGCCAGGACTCCGTGTCTCTTGGAGGACGTGGGCCTGAGTGGGACTTGCAGGACCTTCAGCGACACGGTGCAGGCTGTGACATCAGCACCCACTCTGCAGTCAGGTGCTCCGGCATCTTCGCCATGTGCTTGCTGTGTGAGCCTGGGTGAATCACTTCACCTCTCTGAGCCTCGGGTTCTTCCCCAGAAAAATGGAGCCAATAACACTCACTTCCTGGTTACTGTGCGGATGCAGTGAGACAAAATGACAGTTGACGGCCACAGGAGAGACAGGGAAGATGTGGCTCCCATTTCAGGCCACTGTCCCCACTCAGAGGTCTCCATCCTCTTTGTCTCCCCAGCTCCTGCAGGTTGAGGGCCTAGGCCCGGGCTTCGCGTGGGGAACAGAGCAGGGAGTGGGTGGTGTGCTTAGATGATTTTTCCGGGAGGGAGTTATTTTCTGTCGGTCTAGGTCAGCCCAGCCAGGGGGCAGTGCAAGCTGCCTTTCAGTCTGGCTGCAAAACGCAGGTGGCCCAGCCTGCTGCCTGAGGACCCAAGATGCCAGCCTAGGTTTGGGCCTGGAGAGGGGCTGGCTCGAACCTGTGCATCCTGGATCCTGGTTGCCCGGAGAGGGGAGGTCCTGAGAGGGGTCTTGAAGCTGAGGACAGAGCCCCTGGGGCTCCCGACTCTACAGACCTGGCCCGAGGGCTCTGGCCCCAGACTGTCTGTGTGCACTTAGCGTCCCTTCCCTCTCTGGACTTAGACATCTGACTGCTGTCATGGCACCTGTGGGTGCCCCATTTCCTTGGCCTCAGCCGTGAGCAAGTGGGCCAGGAACTCAGGCCATTGTCAGGGGCCATGGGACGACCTGGCCCTGACTCAACCTGGCCCTGAGCCCTGTGGCAGTCTAGGCCTCCCCTCCCCGCCCCTTTGCTGGACCCCCCAGGGCGGGCACTGCTCGGGCTGCGGCCCCACCTGCAGTGCTTTCCTCACTCATCCTCAAAGAAGGTCCCCAGGAGGTCCCAGGACCGCACCTGCCCGATGACATTGTTCTTATCTGTCTTTGTCTTCTGAGTGACTCCTTTGTCTCATCCTGTGTTCCCCCAGTTAGAGTGTGAGCTCCTTGGGCCAACAGGGGAACAGAGGCCAGGTGTCCTGAGCCATGGGTCTTAGTCCCAACCCCCCTAGCAGCTGTGTGATATTGAGTAAGTCACTTAACCTCTCTGAGTCTCTATTCCATCCAGAAGGTGGGGATAAAACCTCTTTGCATTCTCTTCCAGGCTCAGATACCCTAAAGACTGAGGCCAACTCTGCCTGGAGCCCTCGGCTGGGCCCAGTCCAGGAGACAGAGTGAGCTGGGTGCGCTTCCTGGCCTCAAGCTTGCCCTCGGTGGGGAACACGGAGCCGCACTCTGAACGGGGCTGTGGAGAGCCTGGGGTGGGGGAGATTGGTCTACGTGGGGTATCAGGGAGGGCTTCCTGGCAGACCCGTGAGTAGGGCAGGTGGGCAAGGTCAGGCCAGGTGTGTGCAGGGCTGCGAGGGATGGAGTAGGAACGGCAGCTTAGAGAGCATGGCCAGCACTGGCGCTTCACATCTGTGACCCCAGACCAGCAAGCCACCCGGCAACGCAGCCTTGTCCCTGCCCTCCCGGAGTTGACGGTGGGGGCGGGGAGACAGACCCATACTCACCAAACAATGTGAGGCGTTATTGGGGGTGGGGGTACGGTGGGAAGAAGGAAAGCCGGAGATTATCTCATGAGTGTTTCCTGTGTGCCAATCACTTTGTGAGCATTGCCTCGTTTAATCCTGACTGGCAGATACTGTCAGTGTCCTGGGGAAACCGAGGACCAGAGGGGTGAAGTAACTTGCCTAAATTTGCACAGCTGGCAGGCGGCAGAGCAGAACTTGAACCCCGAACATCCCCTCACTGTAATCACCAAACGACCCTGCTTCTGTGTGCCTGACACAGCTGCTCCGCCGGAGTTTCTGGTTCCCCCCCCCCCTCTTCTGACCACCAGGATGACGTGCAGAACGAAGTTAGTCCTGAACAACACAGGGCAGAATGGCAGATTTGCGAGTGTAGCTGGAGACCCACCCTCTCCCCAGACTCCAGGAAGACCTCAGCGCCTGGCAGGGAAGAGGGGAGGAGAGTGGGGGGGCCAGACAGAGGAGTGAGAGCCGGTGGGTCCCCTAGGAGAGGACTTGACCCTGCTTTTCCACTTTCCCCAGGCCCCCACCCTACATGGGAACTCCGGGGTCAGAGAGGATCTTCATCCGTCCCTGCCCCATTCGCCCTACCTAGTGGGACCCCGAAGTTTCCCTGGGCCCAGTGTCACATGGAACCGGAAGAAATGCCAGCACAGGGTCTCTCCAGAGCAGCGTGGGGACCTGGGATCAGGCTGGGATGATGCAGTGGGGACTGTGGGGGCTGGGATGGGACTGGGCTGTGCCCGGGATGCCAGCTCACAGGTGACGGTCCCAGCGCTGACAGTGAAGCACAGTGGACTCACCTGTTGTTCCCCCGCACGAAACGCTGAGGAGAGCAGGAGAGTCCTGAATGGCCTTAGGTTACATTTCAGCCTCCTGCAGGATGGGGTCTTGTAGTAGAACTTCAGTTCAGTTACAGAAAAATATAGTCACCTTTTTTTGTGCTGCTGATTTTATCAACTCAGAACCACTGTGAAGGAGACTTAGGGCACCAGGAATATGACCTGGGAAGGCTTCCTGGAGGACGTGATGCTTGGGCTGAGTTCTGAAGGAAGAGGAGATGAGGGGGATGGGAAGAACTTTCCAGGTAGGGGGAAGCGCATGTGCAAAGGCCCTGTGGCAGAGGGAGCGTGATCGAGGACACCAAGGTACCTTCTTCCACTGTGTGCAAACTGCCTGTTTACCCTGCTGAGAGCCAGGACTGCGGCCAGTGCAGGTCCTCGTGGCTAACACAGGGACCCAGGGAGCAGGACTCTCGGAACACGCTCGTCTTTGGTTTTCAGCAGCTCACACTGTGTTTTTGCCAACTCTGGGACTCCTGATTCCTGTGTAGTCTCAGAATATAAGTAGCAGATGAGGAGCTCTAGGTGGCACCCTTAATATCTGCTGGGGAAACCAAGGTCAGAAAGGCAAGCGACTTGCCAAATCCCACCCGGGCCACACGGCAGAGCAACCACTGCAGGGCTGAGGCCCCGCCCCGTAGATTCGAGCCTCTTGCCATCAGAAGGGGACGGTTGCAGCTGGTCCCCAGCTCTTTCTCAGGCCTTGGAGGTTTCTAATGGTCAGAGTCGGAGGATGCTGTAGCAGCTGGCCTGGGTGGAAATGGGCAGACAGAACTCAGCCACCCCGCTGTGCTGGTCACAGCCCTACAACCACTGCAGTGACCGCTTCAACCGCCAGGACGGTGGAAAGGGGTGGGCAGTGAAGCTGTGTCCGATGCCGGCTGCTCCAGCAGAACCCCACCTATGCCTAGACCCTACAGGTGCCTCTGAGGTCATGGAGGGACAGTGGAATGCTCGAGGTCACCAGGAGGTGAGTAGCGCAGGAGCCCGGGCCACCAGACTGGCTCCACCTGTGCTAGGAACAGCAGCTCTTCCTCCTCTGCGGCCCGAGGTGCAGGTGGCCTGGCTGAGGGGAGAGGCATGGAGGGGCTCCCCAGCATCGGCCCCCAGGCTTGCCAGGTAATTATGCATAGGAGCTAATGTTAATAAAGGCTCCAGGAAAGGGGTTTTAATTCCAGATCTCACCACCACATTATTGCACATGAGGGAAATACCAGGGCCCCAAACTCTCTGCGTCCCTTGCCCTCCATCTCTAAGCAATCTGCTGCTTTTATTAATTCTGACTCGATTTTCCCAGGCCGGGGAGGTAGGGAGCAGGAGGGAGGCATGCGGAGGCAGGTCCAGGGAGAGGCAGAACAGGGCAATTTGGGACAGACCTTGGGCCTCCTACTCCTTCCTCCCCCGACCCATCAGCACAGCCCCACCCTGTCCCCGGGACACGCAAGCTCTGCCCAGCCCAGCTCCACCTGCTGCTTCCAGAAACGGGACTTCTACCTGCTCTTTTGCTCCCCTCTCCCTTCCCCCTCAGCCCCTTTTCTTTCTCATCCCTTCAGCCTCCAAGAATCACAGGCTGACTTTCCTTCCCACCTGGACCCCACCCCGTGGCTCCAATTCCTTGAGTGTCTTAGAGGGATGCTAAGATTCAATGTCTAGGAATTTTTCCAAAAAGCTGAACCAAGTAAAAGAAATAATGGGGAAAAATATAAATGCCAATCAAGGGAGGCTTATTTTCTAAATGATGGTGCAACCATACACTGCAATACTCTACATGCAATGAAATGGAATAATCTACAAGGTATATTGTTGAGAGAAAAAAATCAAGGTGCAGAACAACATGCATGGCATGGTGTGTTGTGCTACTTTTTTTTTTTTTTTTTTTTTTTTTTTTTTTTGCTGACAGAGTCTGGCTCTTTCACCTCAGGTGGAGTGCCGTGGCATCATCATAGCTCACTGCAACCTCAAACTCCTGGGCTCAAGCGATCCTCCTGCATCAGCCTCCCGAGTAGCTGGGACTACAGCCATGCACCACCACGCCCAGCTAGATGGTGTGCTACATTTTGTACAGAAGCACACACACACAGAGACACACACACTCATACACATATATTCTTGGATAATCATGGAGCATGACCTAATTCATTACAAAGTTGTTGTGGAGACAAAAAGAGAAAATGCTTGTATAATGCTTGGTACGGTGTCTGCTACATAGTAAATGCTGAAAAAACTTTGCTGTATTTATCATCTGACATCTGACGCCAAAGTTCCTTTCCATTCTACCTTGATACCTCTCTGGAAAGGACATTTACACAGACAACACTCGAGAAGAGTGTGGGTCATAAATGACAGGAAGCCAGCACAGGTTGGGGGGGTAACAGAAGTTCTCATGCTGGTGAAGTCCCAGAGGGGCTCCCACTGCAGCCCTGGATGGCGGCCACCACTCCATGGGCCTCGGGAGGTGGACAAAGGCAGCAGACCTACAGGTGGAAGTTTCAGGAAGGCAGAACTCAGTGAGGAAGAAGCGAGAGCCATGAAAGCTAATTTCCTGAGGAAGTGGTGATCTCACCGTGACATCAGACATCCCAGCAGAGGCAGGCCACCGCTCCATCAGGCAGCCGGAGAGGAAACACTCGTGCAGTCTGGCGATGCGGCCTCTCTCTCCAACGTGGTTCTAAAAGTCTGAGATTTGAGTGCAAACTTTTAAGGTCTTTAGGAATCCCCTAGGGAGCTCACGAGCTTGTGGAAATGCAGATCCCCAGGCCCCCACTTACAGACAGTCTATTTGGCTGTCAGATGCAGGTGTTTTATAGATGCCCTTTATCAAATTGAGAAAGTTTCCTTCTATTTCTAGTTTGCTGAGAGTTTTTGTCATGAATGGATGTTGAATTTTGTCAAATGCTTTTTAACATCAATCGATATGATTGTGTGGTTTTTCCTCTTTAATCTCCTAATATGGGAGAATACATAAACTGATTTTTGAATGTTGAACCAGCTTTGCCTTCCCAGAGGAAACTCACCTGGTTGTGGTATATTTTTTAACATACTGCTGGAATTAAATTACTAATATTTTGTTGAAGATATTTGTGTCTATGTTCATGAGAGACACTAATCTGAAGTGTTCTTTTTTTAATAATGCTTTTGTCTGGATTTGGTATCAGGGTAATGTTGGCCTACTAAAAAGAGATTGTGTAGAAATGGCATTCTTTCTCCTTAAATATTTTTTAGCGTTTGCAAGTGAAACTATCTGGGCCTAGAGATTTCATTTTCAGGAGATTTATAACTACAAATCTCATATTATTAACAGTTATGAGACTATTCAGTTTATCTATTTCATCTTGACGAGTCTGGGTCATTTTTGGTTTTTGAGGTATTT
Source organism: Cheirogaleus medius (assembly GCA_008086735.1). Taxonomy (NCBI): domain Eukaryota; kingdom Metazoa; phylum Chordata; class Mammalia; order Primates; family Cheirogaleidae; genus Cheirogaleus; species Cheirogaleus medius. The sequence continues at coordinate 43,229,277 of VBSM01003143.1, forward strand.
GTCTATTTCATCTAAGTTGTGGAATTTAAGTTTGTCGAGTTGTTCATAGTATTTTCTTTATTATCCCTTTAACCTTTGCAAAGTCTTCTTTTTCATTCATAACTTTGGAAAAATATGTTTCCTCTCTCTTTTTTTCTTTGTCAGTCTTGACGAAGGTGGAAACATGGTTCAATGGGGAAGGAATAGTCATTTCCACAGATGAAGCTGGAACAATTGAAATTCTATATGGAAAAAATGAACTTCAATCTAAACTTCACAGCTTATACAAAAATAAACTCAAATGGATCACAGATCTAAATGTAAAACATAGAATTCTAAAAATTTTAGGAAAAAAAAAAAAACACAGGAGAAAACATATGTGATCTAGGACTACCCAAAGAGCTCTTAGACATGATGTCAAAAGCATCATCTAGAAACTAAAGAATAGATGATTTGACTGCATCATAATTAAGAAGGCACTGTAAAAAGAATGAAAAAACACACTCCAGACTGGTTGAAATCACAAACAGTACTTGCCAAAGGACTTGTATCCAGAATACATAAAAAGCTCTAAAAACTCAACATTAAGAAAACAAACAAAACAACTAAAAAAAATGGACAAAATTTAATAGATATATCACTAAAGAGGAAGGGTGGCAAAAAAAAACAGGAATGAAAAGACGGTCAACATCTGTGGTCATTAAAGAAATGCAAATTAAAACTATATATATGCTATGGTTTGAAAGTGTCCCCCAAAGTCTGTGTACTAGAAACTTAATCCAATGCAACAGTATTGAATGGTGGGGACCTTCAAGAGGTGATCAGGTCATGAGTGCTCTGCGCTCCTTGAATGGATTAATGCTGTTACCGCAGGAATGGGTGTTATAGGGAGAGTGGGTTTGTTACAAAAGCAAGTCTGGGTCTCTCTCTCTCTCTCTCTGCCACTCTTACCCTTCCACCTTCCACCTTGGGATGACATAGCAAGAAAGTCCTCACCGGATGCCAGCACGTTGATATTGGACTTCCCAGCCTCTAGAACTGTGAGAAATAAATTTATTTTCTTTATAAACTACCCAGTCTGCTGTTCTGTTATAGCAACATGAAACAGACTGAGACAACATCTATAAGAATGACTGAAATAATGTAAAAACAAACAACTCTACCAAGTCCTGACAAAGATGTAGAGCACCTGGAATTCTCATGCAATTCTACCGGGAATAAAAACTAGTGCCGTCACTCTGGAAAAGGGTTTGGCATTTTCTTATAAAGTCAAACACACAGCTACCATTGGACCCAGCAAAGCAAGTCCCAGCCTTTACCCAAGAGAAGTGAAAACTTGGTTCACAGAAAAACCTGCATGTGAATGTTCATAGAAACACTAATTCATAATTTCCCCAGACTGGAAACAATGCAAAGATCCTGCAGTCGGTGAATGAATAAACAAACTGCGGTAGATCCATACAATGAAATACCAGTCAGTGATAAACAGCAACGAACTACTCAAGCTTCATGCAACGACTTGTATGAATCTCAAAGGCATTATGCTAAGTGAGAGAAGCCAGTACCAAAGGTTACATTCTGCATGATTTTATCTATATTATATTCTCAAGAAGCCAAAACTATCGTGTTGGAGAACAGAGGTTGCCATGGGGATGTGACTATAAAGGGACAGCATGAAGGAGATTTGGGAGCAATAGAACTGTCCTGTGTCCTGATTGTGGTGGTGCTGGTCACACAAATCTCTGTGTATGGTAGAATTCACAAAACTGGTGATTATTTCACAAGGTATGGGTATGTCAATTTATCAAGGTGTACACCTTGAATATATACAATTTTTAATTGCCACCGAGACCTCAATAAAGCTGAAAGAATTCATATAACTACACACCAATTTCATTGTATGATCATTTAAAAGTAAATTTAATTTTTTAAAAAGCCTCTCAGGTGTCCTAGGCATCACAGTTTGATGCCTACATCCCTGAGTACAATACTAGCTTGCTCACCTGTTGCTTAGCAACAAAGCTTAGGCCTTTCCACCGATCACACCATAAGCTCCCGAACAAGAACAGAAGTTTCTTGAAGGTAAGGGCCAGGACTTTGGTTCTTCTGTGGCTCCATGGCCATTCCCAGACCCGCCCTCTCTCCTCTCCACCTTTCTCCCTTCCTCATCCCCTCCTCCCTCCCTCCCTTCCTTCCATTCTTTCATTCTTCCTCTCCTTTCTGGGAGCTCTCCCCAAGGGCTCATCCTGGCTCCCAGGCCTGGGTCCCAGGGCTGGACCGTTGCACTGGGTGAGTCCCCAAGAGCCTCCAAACCAGCCTGCCCCAAACTGGTCTCTTCTTTCCTTGAAATCACCCGCCCCTTCCGTTGTTCCCCATCCTTTCTGTCTCCTAAGTCAGATGCCCGGAGCCCACCTGGATTCCTCCCCGTCTCTCCCCCGCAGCCAGTTCTGCTTTCGGAAGCTCTCCTGAATGCATCACCTTTTGCATCCTCCAACCACTGCTGGGTCAGGTCCTCACTGTCTCTCACTGGTGCCCTGGCCTCTGGTGCTTCGTCCGCATGACCGCCACACATGATCTAACAGTGCTTCGTCCCGGGGGAGGAATCCCTCTGGACTGAACCCTGCTTGGAGAGAAAATAGCCAAATGTCTCCACCCGGCCACAGGGGCCTCTGCTGCCTGGCCCCAGCCTGCAGCCCCGGCCTCTCCGCCCACCCCACACTCCCACCCCTGCCTGGGGAAGCCTTGCACACACACGCAGCTCCTTCCCACTGGGTGCTCCCCTCGTCCCCTCCTGCCCATTCCTGCCTGGCCAGTCACCCCCAGGGCGGTGGCTGAATGGTGGCCTCCATACCTTAGTTCCTTGAATCTGTGAATGTGGCCTTATTTGGAGAAATGGTCTTTGCAGCTGTAATTAAGTTAAGGTTCTTGAGGTAGAGATCATCCTGGTCATCCGAGTGGGCCTTATGTCCAGTAACAAGTGTCCTTATGAGAGTGAGGCAGAGGGAGGTTGGACAGAGGGGAGGAGGCGGCAATGAGACCGTGCAGGCAGGGACTGGAGTGATGTGGCCGCAAGCCAAGGATTGCCAGCCGCCACCAGACGCTTGAAGAGGAAAGGGAGGGTTCTGTCCTCGAGCCTTCAAGGAAGCACAGCCTTGGTGACACCCTGATTTCAGACTTCTGGTCCCCAGACATGTGAGAAAATAGAGGATAAACATCTGTTGTTTTAAGCCACTGAGCTCATGGCAATCTGTTCCAGCGGCCACAGGGAGCTAACACACTCAGGTTTACCTTCTTGTGGCGACTTCCCCGTCCTCCTTCCTCTGTGGCTCCACCTATGCCACTGGAAGCAGTGCCAGGAAGGGCTGAAGGTCACGGCTGCGGAGCCAGGCTGTCACTAGCAGGGGGAGGAGGAGAGGTGTTCTCTGCGTGTGTGTGGGAGCAGTTGGCCCTTACTGGGGGGCATACACTTGTGTATCCTACTGGCTACGCCTTCCCACTGGCCACCGACCCCATGGAAAGACTCCTGCACGGGGCGCCCAGAGAAATGCATAAGAGTGTGTGTCGCAGGCAACAAACCACCAAACAGCCACCCCAGAGTAACAACAGAAACAGCCCAAGTGTCCATGTTCAGAATGGATACATAAGGTGGCATAGTCACACACGAGAGCACCACACAGCAGTGACGAATGAGGGAGTTATAACAACACACAATGGGGACAAATAGAGAAAACCTAACGTGGGGCGGAAAAGGCATCATAGAAGAATACACGCAGGGTGACCTCATGGCTATAAAGAACCAAAGCGGGCAAATGAAACAAGGCGGTTTAGGGGCACATATGTGTGTGGTGAGCCCATAAAGAAAGGCAAGGGTATGATGGGCTGGCTGGGGACAGTGTCCTCCTCTGCAGGAGGGGGGGCGGGGATCAGGGACCATGTGAGCAGAGCTTGTCAAACGTCGATGCGTGAACATCACCCAGGGGCCTGGCTAACGTGCAGATTCTCACGAAGTGGGTGTCGGTGGGGCTGAGAGTCTGCGTTTTCTACAAGCTTCCAGGGGGGGCTGCTGCCGCTGTGGTCCAGACCACGCTCTGGAAAGTAAGGCTGAGCCAGGAGGCAGTGACGGTCTAGCAGAGGACGCTTGCGCCCTGCTGCACATCAGAGTCACTCCAGGGACTTCTCAGATGCACTGATGCTGGGTACCCCAGACGAGTTAAGGGAGACCCCTGGGCACGGAGCCCAGGCATGGGCATTGTGGAAAGCCCCAAGGGGCCGCAGTGCACGGCAGGTGGAGGGCACTGCTCCAGCTCCGGACCTGGTGTGTGCCCAGGTGCTCATTTTTACTTTCACTCTTAAGGCTCTTCATATATGTCATCTACGTTCCTTTGCAGGTACGAGGCACACAAAAACTACAAAATAAAATTAAAAAGAGTGCAAGATGAAAAAGCCAAGCCAGAGACAAGGGGTCACGGAGGGGACAAAATAAGAAATCAAAAAGAATCCTAAAAACACTTTCGTCCACCAGCCAGGAAGCCCGCCAGCCATCGGGCCTGTCCGTCGGCACAGCAGGCAGCTGCTGTGTTGTTGGTCAGTCGGTCAGCGGCTGTCAGCCAGGCGACAGCACGGTCAGTCCGCCTGTCACTGAGTGGGGCTGTGTGCTTGCTTCGAGGGGGGAGGGGGGCCATGGACAATGTACGTAATATTTGTACCCCCATGCTGAAATTTAAAAAAATTAAAAAAAAAAAAGAAGGAGTGAGTTGCTTGTTAGTGCAAGGGTGAGCGGATGTTCAGTCACTGTCAGACAGTCAGTCAGTGATCACTAACCCAGCCCACTGCCGGTTGTTGTGAGGGTTGGTGTGAAAGGCCCGTCGGTACACGGAGTGGCCAGTCAGCAGCATGTCAACCGCTGAACCAGTCAGTCGGCGAGCTGGTCAGTCAGCGAGCTGGTCAGTTATCACATCAGTCAGTGAGAGCGTCAGTCGGACACTCACGATGTAGTCAGTGCTGAGACACCCAGCCGGGGTCAGCCTGCCACACAGGCGTTCTCTACCTGAGTGAGCCGGTCGGCGAGACAGTCTTCAGTCAGGACTCCTGAGTGTGTCAGTCTGTCCTGGGTCAGAGAGACAGACAGCCATCCGGGCCACCCCAGTCTGTCAGTCAATGAGCTGGCCGGTCGCCGTGAGACAGTGTTCAGTCTGTCAAGGCACCGGGCCTCGCTCACTGAGAGCCAGCGGACTTGGGAGAGCTCTGAGACCCGTTCTGTTTCTATTATTGTCATCGCAGAAACCTCCCAGGGCTCCGGGAAGCGCAGAGGCCTCTCCTTCCCTCTCCCTCTCCTGCTAATGCGGTTCCTGCCACAGAGAAGGGGCGCTTCCCGGAGGGGGCCGGGTGTGGGTGCGCTGTTCCAGTCAGCCCTGGTCACCCCTGCTGCCCCTCCCAGTCCCCCACCCAGACCCAGAAGTCTGAGCCGCCCCTGGGGACACGCCGGGCAAAGAGCGAGCAGCTGAAGTCGGCATGAGGGAACAGGGCTCTACGTCAGCCCTCGCTTTCGCCTGTTGTGACTCAAAAAGAAAAGCAGCGCAGTGGCTGGGAAGTTCCTTTACATGATCTCTTAACCCTCACGGCCATCCCGGAAGGTGGTATTGCCCCTGTCGTAGGTGAGGGCATTCGGAGAGAGAAGCATTTGCCCAAGGTGTGTCGTCCACACCTTTCTCTTTACCCGGCTGCCCCTCCGGTGGCAGGGGGCTCCCACTCTTCCATGGGCCTGGAGAGGAGACTTCTGAGGTCGCTCATGTGCTCTTGTTCTCCGCTGGGAAGCAGCTCTCTCCTGGACTTGCTCCTGGGACTCGCCATGCCTGCGGCCAGACTGGGAGGGGTGGTGGGGGTTGGCTCTGGGTCTGCCGCAGTTGGCCTGCTCTTTCATAAGCTTCTGGCCCAAGGGAGCTGGAAGGGAGCTGCAAGCTTAGCATTTGGTCTGCATCCAGTCTCAGTGGAGGCAGAATCCCTCCTGCAGCCACACAGCCAGCACCCTGTCTGTGTACACATTCCCAGTGACAGGGAGCTCACTACCTTTCGAAGGAGACTTTTCTATCCTGGGGGCAGCCTCAGCCCTTGGAAAGTCCCTCGATGCCTTGAGCCCACATCTTTGCATCTCAGTCTTGCATTCTGGGCCCACCTAGATCAAGGCTTATGCTTCTCAAGGGGGCTGACCTGCTTCCTAGACTTGGGAAAAGACAACAGGATTCCTGTTTGTTCTGTGCAGGGACAAGGCAGAATGCTGGAGCATAGTGGAGAGAGCAATGCTCTTGGGTCGGTGTGGCAGACTGGTTGCATGAATGGCCTCCATTTGTCACGCCTTGCAGTGTCTATGGCCCTAAGTACTGCCCGCCAACACTGGCTGCTCTGGCCAGTGGGATAGTAGCAAACTTGACTTGTAAAGGCGCTTGGAAGTTTCCTCTCCTGGGCCCCTGCCACCTCCAGGAGGAGCCCTGGCCAGCCTTCGAGGGGGATGCAAGACACTCGTGGGGCAGGGCCCTTTCGGCCGAGCCAAGGTCATTCCCACCGCAGCCAGCAGCAGCCAGTCCTCCAGCTCACCACGAGCACGTGAGCAGGCCCAACCTCTACCAGTCAGGCCTGGCTCAGACCAGCTGGACTGCCCAGCTGACCCAGAGACTTGAGAAATGACAGTTATTTTTAAGCTACTAAATTTTGGAGTGGTTTGTTACACAGCAATAGGTAACTAAGAGGGTCACTCAAAATTGTCTAAGGTTCAGTCCTGCCTCTCCCTTTCCTGGCAGTGTGACGTCAAACAAGCCATACAATCTCCGCCTCAGTGTTCTCATCTGTTAAGTGGGGCTACTACACCCTGCTTTTCCTCCTTCAAAGGACAGTCAACAGGGATAACAGGTATGGAAGGGCATTGCTAATTGTGAAGAGCCCAGGAAGGGGCTGGCGCAGCAGGGCCCAGGGATTGGCTGGGAGGGCTGGTGTCCCTGCGGCCCCATGTCAGGGCTCGGCCTAGCAGTGCACCGTGTAGTGCATTAACCCCGCTCACCTCCCTGTCCAGGAGCAAGCCTGCCAGGCTGAGTGATGGGGCCAACTGGAGACTTATTTACAAACACAGCCGTTTCGCCTTCACTTCCTCGGTAAGCCCCGCTGGCGGCATATAAATGCGAATCAATAGGCCAGTTATTAAACCGTAAATATCCCTCCCCTCAGGCCAAGAGCTCTGAGCCTCTTAACTGAGAGTGGCTGTGAGTCCTTCCATGGGATCTGCCTCAGCCACCAGGCCAGCCCAGCCCAGCCCACCATGCCAGGACAGAGGAGAGACTGCCACCGCCCTTGTGGGTAGAGAGGAGGCCTGACCCATGCAGAGCCACAATAAAGCGGCCCTCAAACCACCACGTGACGTCTGTGGTTTAGGGGGGAAGGAGGACTCTGTAAGACACGAAGCCCCTCCTACCTACACTGGGACTCAGAATGCTAGAGCCAGAAAGGGCTGAGATCTGTCCATGCAGCTCCACATTCTGTGCATGGAGAGACCACCCCAGTGTCCAAAGAGAAGGTGACTCGTTCACAGACATGGGCCCAGAGAGTGACAGAATCCAGACTTGAACCCAGATGTGTGCACTCTGAAATGTGCCACCATCTAAGACAAGGGGGAAAATTGACACGGGATGTAGGCGTGGGGGCAGTAACATTGGGAAGGGACATGTATTGTAAGGCAGCTACCAGGGGCTGGGGAGACAGGAGTGGGACTTAGCAATGAACACGGAGAGAAGGCTGCTCGGAGAAGTTGGTATATAAAGGGAAGTAAAGATGGCGTGAGGCGAGCAGGGGCTGGTGACCTGGGATGTTTGGCAGTTCGGTACGAGGGAGAAGAAGATGTAGACACACGCACACACGCACACGCACATACACGCGCAGCAGACAGGAGGCCCTGGTAGGTGTCTTGTATTCCTTGACGGAGGGAGGCTGCATTCGAGCTAGGTCATGGAGGATGAGCAGGATTTACGCTCATTTAAACCTCTTTACACATGAGAAAGAAATGGAGGGCAATCTAGGAGAAAGCGCTAGAATAAGCAAAGGCATCAGTGGTGGTAGTGATGATAATGATGATGGCAGTGATGGTGATGGTGCTGATGCAGGCGATGGTGGTGGTGATGATGAAGATGATAATGATGATGATGGTGGTGGTGATGACGATGATGATGATGATGATAACGATGGTGATGATGGTGATGATGATAATGATAATGTTGGTGACAATAGCTGTCAATTTCTAAAGGATTTCCTGTGCACCATGCCCTGTGCTAGGCATTTTACATCTGCCACATTATTAAATTCCCACAGCAACCCCATTAGGCACCTGGGTCTGTGTAGGCCCGGAGCTGCCAGGCTCTGTCCATGTACATAAAGGGAAGTGGCAGGTGACTGTAGATGGTGGCCAGCTCTTGGGGGAGCCTTGAACACCTATCTTGGGGGCAGGGAGAACCTTAGGAAGGCTTTTGGGCAGGAGATTGTCTAATCAGGACTGTCCCCATCTGTTACGCTACCAGACTGTCAGTCAGGGCTGGGACCAGAGCTCTCTGAACTAGGGCTCGGAGGGCTTCCTAGAGGAGGTGGCCTTTTGTGGGACTCAGAACTTCCTAACCTGGGTGTGTCTCCTCTTGCCGGCTCAGCCCCTGCCAAGACCATTTGCCTTCCCCCGGTTCAGGCTGCTCTGTGGCACATGTGCCTTGGAATCGCTTCTGGTGAGAGAGAGGATTGCTTCCCAGCCTCCTGTTCTAAGTTCTCATGATGGCCTCTAGCTGCCCACTCTGGGAGCCACCTCCTCCTGGGACACAGCAGCGGATGGTACAGAGCAAGAAGCCCCTTCCCCACCTCCCCAGGCCTGAGGAAGACCCAGATGCCGGGGCAGGAGTGCCCCTCCCTGACTCCACGTTAGAGGCACCTGGGGAGCATGTCCAAGTTCTAATGCCCAAGACACACCCCACACCTCTGAACTAAACCTTCGTCCCTGTGAGCGGGGCCCAGGCATGGATACACAGCTATGTGTTTAATGTCCGCCGAGTCCCTTGGACAGCGGGAGCTGGGAAGCACTAGAATTGCACCCTAGCCCAACCCTGCACCCCAATTTGTTCACTCATGACCTCAGAAGTGCCACTTGGCTAATGGGGCCAGCTGGCATTGGCTGGGCAAGCTCAGCCTTGCTTTACGATGGCAAGGCACCCCTCGCCTATAGGAAGGCACCCCTCACCTCCCAGTGGTGAAGCTCCCGCCACCCTGAGCATCCTTGTCGTGGACACGTCTCTGAGGTCAGGCTGGGCCCTGAGCTGGGAAAGCCCGTGAGCAGGAGGGACTCAGGCAGAAGGACCCCTTCCCGGCTGTTCCCTTCCCCATCTCCAGAGAGTCCCTCACTTATCCTGGGGATAACTTCTGACACTGCTCTGTGCCCAGGTCCTTGGCTGCTCTGTTGTTCCAGCCCCTGGCACCATTTGCCTTGTATTCCAGCAGTTTGTGCTTCTCCTGCTCCTAGTGGGGGCAGCTGGGCCTTCTGCACATAAGACAGGGGGGAAGAGCAGAGAGCGTCAGGACCGCAAGCCTGGGGACCGGACAACCGGGTTCAAGCCAGGGACTGCTTGTCACTAGCCGCACGCCTAAGGGCAACCTCGCTGGGCCTAAGTTTTCTTGTTGGTGAAACAGAGGGGATGATTATAATACAATCATCTCCCCCATGCGGGTGCTGAGAGACTTGGACGAGGTGACCCTTGACAAGTACTCAGAAGAGTGGCTGGCATGTGGCACGTTATTTTTATCTCCGTCCTGCCCGTGACCTTTCTGCACGCAGGTGCTTGCCAAAGGTGGGTTGCAGTGAACAGGCAGGGCCACTAGTGTGTTTTTCCTGTCCCAGATCTGAACCCTCTTTCTGTTTTTGTAGGACTGTCCGCTCCTACCTGCTGCTCTAGAAAATCCCAGCTTGTCACTTTCCCAGCCTCCCTTGCAGCTCAGGTGCAGCCCCACTACCTAAGATCTGCCAGTTAGACGGGCCGTGAAGCAAGCCAGCAGGCCCCTGGGAAGGCCATGCTGCTGGTGGGCAGCAGGGCAACCCCATGAGCGTCCAGGGCAGCGCTGGCAGTGGGCAGCGACGTGTAGTCCCCATGGCAGAGCAACGGTGGCTTCTCATGCTCAGTGGCGACATCCTCCTGAAACTGGTTTGGTGGGTGGCAGTTCGGCCTGTGGTCTGGCCACTGTGTTTTCCAGCCCTTCTCAGTGATTCTCTGAGTCCCTGGTGTCTGTTCAATAGTTCCTATTTCTGCTCAGTGTTGATTTCTGCTGCCTGCGTCTAGGACTCTACAGAAAGGAAGGTAGAGTCTCTACCGTACCTGTCGTCAGACTCAGACGCTGGACAGGTCCTGGGCCAGGCAGGGCAGGCTAAGTCAGGCCTCTGGCCCACGCTCCCAGCACTTCCAGCAGAGGAGCCCAGGGGTGGCCCACTCCAGAGACTGGGCCACAGGCCTCAAGGGGGATCAGGCACAAGCTCCAGCAGAAAGGGGGTCGCTTATGACTACCAATGCCCAGTATCCAGGGAGGGGCCATAGCTCACTCTCACTTGCAGACAGAGAGGCCCTGGGAAAGACAGCTGGCGAGGAAATAGGATTCCTGCCTAACTCCAGCCCAGGCAGGGGCCACGTGACCACATACGGTGGTTAGGGCCTCTTGCATTGACACTGAGCTCTACGTTTTTACCTTTTTTCCCTATTTCTGCCCATCCTACGTAGGGGAAACGGGATCAGAGGCTTATGATAGCTGTCCCAAGGTCCCATAGCAATGAGTGGTGGAGACTAGTCTCCAATTCACATGTCATAATGCCAGAGGTGAAAGGGATGTTTGAGGAAACCGAGGCTAAGGACAGAGGTGGCCAAGGAAGCCCAAGGGAGGCAGATTTTGAAATTTCATTAAAACAGACAAATAAAAAAATACTTTCTTATGACCTTGGAATGGGACACCCTGCCCTGGAAGGGAGTGAGTTCCCTGTTAGTGGAAGTGTGCAAGGAGAGGTGGGGCCACCAGGTCAGATGCACCTGGGGGCAAGGATCCCCACACTGACTATGGGACGGCCATCTTCCAGGGGCATATGCTTCTCTATGAATGGGCTGGGGGCTCCTGAAAAGCTCTTGTCCTGTTGTGATCTTCGTTGTCCCTCTGCCTCGAGCCAGTTTGGCCAAGAGGACAGAGACACACATGAAGTGGCCTGATGTCACATGGGAGGTCTTGAGATGTCTCAAAAGATAGAGCAGGGCTCTTCCCCTGCACACACACACTCCAGTCTACCAGTGGAGAAACTGAGGCCCAGAGAGGGGAAGCAAGGGCCCCCGAGCCAGCTGCAAGCAGAGATTGGATGAGAGCCCAAGTCTTTGAGACTCAGTCTAGAGCAGTGGTTCTCAGACTAGGGTTCCCTGGCAGCAGCCTCAGCATCCCCTGGAGACTTGCTAGAAAGGTAAATTCTCAGGCCCTGCTGACTCTGAAGCTCTGGGGCAGGGCCAACACTCCAGGTTCCATCAAGTCCCAGGGGGCTCCTGATGCCTGCCAAAAGTTGAGAACCACTGACGTTAGTGCTTTCTGCATTTCAGTGTTAATTGACCTGTGGCCCATGGGTGGGACATCCTTCCTGTAATGAGCCTGGCGTTATCCTGCTTTTGAAGCCATAGGAGGAAATGTGACCCTCCCTGGCTTTTAGGCTATGCGTGTTTTATCTCAATGGAGTTAACATCCCCAAGCTCAGAGATGTGGACTGACCTGGCAAGGTCATACGGGGGTGTGCTGGATTGTCTGGGATTAGAACTCACAGCTTCCAAGAGTTCAGCCTGGGATCAGGTGGATGTCTTGGGCCTGATGCCTTCTACCCCAGCCTGGATAATATCAAGGCCCCCCCCCCCCAATCAAGCCGAAGACCCTCGGCCCCAGCACTCCCTGGCCTAGCCAGCAACAGGCTTTCCTCCAAGAGCCCTGGCTGCACCAGGCAGTTGTTATTTATTGCTATCATTAATTAGTTTTGTTGGGGATGAAAGACAGGTCCCCGGAGAAGCCCAGTGCATTAGAGCCCATTATTCCATCATTGCTCTGGACTTGCCGGCAAAAAGTGCAGCCCCTCTCTGCTGTCAGCCCGGCACAATTAATTAGCCCGCAGCCCGAGTGGCGGCCCTCGCGCACCTCCCGGGCAGGGAGGGCTCTGTTCAGGCATCTAGTGTCCTCCAGAGCTTCTCCGTCCTAAGTCTCATTGGGGGAGGTGTTGGGCAGGCCCTCCTCGGGTGGTGGGTGACTGTAATAGCTGGTGTCGGAGGGAGGTGGGGATACCAGGCCGGGTAGAACCCTATCCCAACGACACCATTACCGAGTGCATTCTATGGGATGTCAGCTGCTGGGCTAAATGCTTAGAGCACGTACTCAAGTCTCACAAATGTCCCATGAGGCACGTTTTTATTTGCCAGAGGAAGAAATTGAGGCTCTACGAGGGGGAGTGGCTTGCCCAAGGACCGCAGCACAAAATGGCAGAGCAGGATTTCAACCTGGGTCTGTCTGACTCCCAAGTCCAGGCTGAGTTTTAGCCCTTTAATTCAAAGGGGCTATTCAGTGTGGGTCACAGAGCTGGGGCCTGGCCCCACAAGAGGGAAAGAACCTTAAGTGGGGTGGGAAGGATGGAGTGAAGCAGAGAGGGTGGGCTACATGATAAGGTCAAAAGGACCTTCACTAGATGAGGAATCAGAAGCCATGAGGTTGAGTCCACTTACGGACCAAGTGACCTCGTACAAGTCCTCCATGTCCCCTTCAGTGGGTCCAACGATGTGGGTTCTTTGCTAGAGAGGCAGTATAGCCTCGTGGTTCTGGCAAGGTGACCTTTGGGGAGTTACTTAATCTCTCTGAGCCTCAGTTTCCCCATCTGAAAAATGGGGATATTAATAGTACCAGCTTCATGGGGTCCATGGGAGGGCTAACTGAGATAATACTAATGCATGAAAGTGCTCAGTGCAGTGTCTGACACTTAGGAAGGGCTCAATAAATGCTGATAAGAAGGAGGATGATTTGGAAGGACTCAGTCTCAGGCCAGCTTTGCCACGAGTCTTGCTCAAGTTGATCCAGTACAGTTGTTTTGGTCAGCGACAGACAGTGGTCCCGCAAGATTATAATGGAGCTGAAAAATTCCCATCACTTAGTGATGTGGTGACGTCGTAGCACAACACCTGACCTTTTCTACATTGCGATATGTTTAGATGCACAAGTACTTACCACTGTGTCACAGCTCCCTGCAGGCCTCGGTACAGGAACGTGCTGTGCAGGTCTGTAGCCGAGGCCTTAGTCTGCACATCTGTAATGTGAGTAGGTTGGCCAAGGTCAAGCAGGGACACCGCCCCCCTCTACCCCTCCACGGAGGCAGCAGTAGCCTCTCTCGAAGGCCATCCCTGCCCCTCAACAAGGCTGACTCAGGCTTTGCCCAGTGGTGGGGGCCAGGCTGCCCGCCCAAGGGTGCTAAGAAGTTAATTAAACCCTCAAGAAGCCATTTGTTAAGAGGGGAGCAATGGTATATTCAATACCAGCCAAAGGTTGGTGCAGAGTAATGAGTCTTTCTTTAGCTGTGAATAATGTGCTCCCTCCTCTCGCCGCCCCCCGCCCCCAGCTCTGAAGGATGGTCCTGGGGAAGCCATGGCTCATCTTAATGGCCTGGGCACCGAGGAGCCCGGGAGTCTAGCAGGCCGGCCTCTCCAGCAACAGCTTCCCACCAGAGAAACTCGGCTTCTCTCCGTTTCTGTCTAACTGTTCTCCAGGAGAGATCTGAATCCTGATGATCTCTCTCTCTCCTCTCCCCCCATCTCTCCCTCTCCCTCTCCTCTTTCTTTTCTTTTCTTTCCCTCTTTCTCAGCCTCCTGGGAAGAGTTGGAGGCGCTGTGCTGCACGTGATCACCACTCATACTGAGTGTGGCAGTCAGCAGCCGCGCTGGGCCCCAGCTTAGACTCAGTTTGGAAAGGTGGATGAGGATGGGGGGCACGGGTCTGGCAGCCACTGGCCCCACCAAGGGGAAGCAACTTGCCAGGAGACTGCACATGGACAGCTTGGGCCAGACCATCCCTGCTCCTGCGACACTCATCCCCTGCCTGTCACATCCCATGAGCCCGCCTGCAGAGGGCAGCCCACTGCAGACACTAAGTCCCAGCTAGGCCCAGTGCAGTCTGGCCGTGGGGTGGTGTGAATATGGCTGGCTCTCTTAACTTCTCTGAGATTTATTGCTCCCCAACTCCTTCTGGAAAAGATGGGGCTGGTTCTGGCCCTGCTTCCCACATGGACCCTGGGGACAAAGGTCTTAACAGGGTCCTTGGGGAGGGTGGCCCTGCACCCAACCCAGCGGCCAGCAGGGCCCTCGTCTTGTGCACCCACATCCGTGAGCATCTCCGCTGGGCGGTGGCCAGGGCGGGTCCTCTCTCAGGCCGCCCTCCATCTGTCTGCCAGTCTCTCTGGGCACCCCTCCCTGCTCAGAACAAATTTCTGGTATTCACAGGCAGTTTCAAATCACTTCACCACCCCCTGACTTGTACCTGGGGGGCCTGGTCACAGCTGAGAAACAGGGAGCCCTGGGGTCTCCCCTCACCAGGTGGGCCCTGGTTTTGTCCTCTTTGTCATGGCACAAAAAGAGACCGTGCAGGGGAGGGAAAGGGTCCGTGGCCTAGCAGGTGTCTGTCACCGTCCTGGCAGCCAGCATGGGGGAAGTGGTGGAGGGGCGGGGTGGCAGTCATTCACCAGCCAAGCTGGGGACAAGGCACCTTGATTGGGCTCCCAAGATAATCGCTGCACACCTGGGCTGGCACCCCAAGAACAGCCCCCCCCCCCCGAAACCACCCCTTTGTCTGCCTGGGGAGTCTCCAGCTTCAAAGCCTGAGATTGCGGCTGATAGACTGGGCTGGAGCCAGGCAGCGAAATCCAAGAGCGGATGGCGGCAGGGAGGGCTTCAGGGCTGGAGGCGGGGCCAGCCAGGCCTCCCCCACCAGGAGAATGGGTCATTCTGAGGGAGGGAAGGCCCAGGTCCCCTGCTTCCCAGGGTCAAACAGGGCAGGGGGTGTGAGGAGCAGAGAGGACGGAGGTGGGGAGAGGAGGCAGAATGGGGAGGGTGTGTGTTGCACGAGTGTGTGCGTGTGCATGTGTGTGTATGTATATGTGTGCGGCTTACACACGGATATTTACGCATGGCCAGGGCGGGGATGGGGACATCCCCAGGTAGATGGTTCCCTCAGTCCACCCTGGCGGTCACCTGCCACCCTGGCGATGGTTGCCACGTCTCTCTTCTGAAGGGAACCCTTTGGCTAAGGGAGCATGTTTGGCCCTCGGGCAGGTGGAGGGGGCAGGACAGATGTTCCAGGGGGTTGACGTTCCTCCAGCAATGAGGGATGAGAACAGAGAAGCAAATACCAGGCATCCTTGCCTCTTGAGGAGGGGAATGGTTTTGAGGTGTGTTATGTTCAACCTTCTAGAAGATTCCGAGCAGGCTTGTGCCCTGGTTGCTCCTGGCAGGAACCCACTGGAGAACATGGCCTCATTGCCTTTCCTCCCTTCCGTGCCCCATGCCTCACCCCCGACAAGCCTCCTGGATCACCTCTCCAGCTACTTGTCCCCGGCTGTCTGCACGGGTGCCCAAATTAAGACAGGGTGACGATGGGGAGGGCTGGGCTCTGCTGGGGCACCCTGCGCGGAGCAGGGGCTGAGAACTGCCTCCCCAGAACTGCGCAGCTGCACGTCTCTCCTGAGGCTGACTTGCGCCAGGCTCCCTCTCCCAGCAGCGGGCGAGGTGAGCCTCTGTCCTGCTGGGTGCATACCTGGAGCCCACAGTGAGCCACGCCAGCACGGATGTGGGGACTGGTCCTGGGGGTCGTGGGACCCGGTGGCTGGGGGACACACGTAAGTGTGGACAACTGTGGATAGGCGGGTGTGTCTGTATGTATGTAAATGTGGGAGGGTGCACATGACCCTGTGCATATGTGCATGCACATGTATGTGTGTGTGTGTATTTCACGTAAACTCCGAATCCAGGGGCTTCTGGCTCCTAGAGTGTGGCCCACTGGCCCTGCCTGGCTGGCTGCCCGCAGGCCCCAGAGCTGGCAGCAGTAGGGGAGGGTGTGCCCTTTAAAGTGGGCCGCACTCAGGGCCGAGGGCAGGACCACTCCAGCCTCCTGGGAAATGAGTGGGGCCCTGAGAGGGGACATGAGTGTGGGCTGTCACAGAGCACTCCACGCTGTCACGTGGCTCCCTGCTCTGCCCGAGGAGGGGCTCGGTGTGGGGCAGGCTGAGCCTGGGTATATTTAACATCCTGGTGATCGGGATGGCGTCTCTCACGCAGCCCCAGGCCCAGGCGCTGCAGAGCCGGGTTGCTAGGAGAAGCACCAGTTCCCTCCCTGCCCGCTGCCTTTCATGTCTGTGTCACTCCGCCGCACTAAATGCCCTGATTTCTCTCCAAAAATGAAACAGTGAGCTTGGCCGTGTGTTGGTGGGGGCGCTTTCTGCCCATTGCAGGGGCTAAAAAGAGGCCCGCTTTTTCCAGAGTGAGCGGTCCTCTCCAGGGCCGGGCTCGGGGAGACTCCAGCATCCCTGGGGTTTGCTCCCTCATCCTGGGGAGCTCCGGATTTGAAATGCAACTTTCCACTCGTGCGAGGGCCTGTGAAGGTCTGTTAGCCACAGCCCTTGTGTCTCGTATGGGGAAGGTGAGGCTCAGATGGGGGAAGCCACTTTCCCAGGGTCACACAGGAAGGCAGGCAAGGGCCATGATTGGAACTGGAGCTCCTGGGTCCTGGATTTGCCTGGCGCCACCTGCCTGCAGGGGGAATGTCACTTTTCTGCTCCGCTGGGCTCACCACTCAGGTGTTCCTACGCAGCCAGGAGCAATGAGGATGAGAACCGATAGGTATCGGAGGGGCACCACCCTGCTGAAAGTGGACCCAAGGGTCCAAGGTAGCGCCAAGGAGTGGCTCATCATCCCAGACAGTCCTGCCAAGCTCTGTCTCAAGCCAGCAGCCTCTGGGCTCAGCAGGACGACGATGCATCTCAAACAGGTTGTCAGGCCAGCCCTGCCTGCCTCCCTCCGCCCCCCCGCTGCCTGCCTCCTGTACCAGGTCCCCTTAAAATCCATGTCTCCCATAGAATATGTGAATGTTAATTCTTTAGGAAATAGGGTCTTTGCAGATATAATTCCTTTAAGATGGAGTGGGTCATAATCCAATGACGAATGCCCTTGTAAGAAAAGGGAAATTTGGACGGAGCAGAGACAAAGGGAGATGCCACTGGTGATGGAGACAGAGATGAGAGTGGCGCATCTTCAAGCCAAGGAGCCACGAGGATTGCCGGCAACCAGCAGGGGCTGGCAGAGCAAGGAAGGATTCTCTCCTAGTGCCTTTGGAGGGAGCACGGCCTTGCCAACACACCGAACTGTAAGAGAATAAACTTCTGTTGCTTTAAACTACTCTTTTGTAATAATTTGTTATGGCAGTCCTAGGAAAGTTATATGCCTCTTCTCTGCAGGACTGGAATCACTTGTCTACCCCTGCCCACCATGGGCATTCCTGCCCTCGAGTGGATGGGAGCCAGCCCACTGACCCTAGCTCCAGAACTTGTCTGCTATTTCTTTTACCTTGAACTCTACGTCTGACCACTCCCTGTCACTGCCTGATCATCTCAATTTGGGGCCCAGAATTGCTGGGGACCCTCACCAACTCAGACAGCTCCCTGTAGGTCATTGATGCTCCCAGGCCAGCTCCCTGCCCCACCCCTCCTTGTCTGGCTGAGCCATGCCCAAGCTCCAAAACTTGGCATCTTCTCCAGCAACTGCTCTGCCCCACCAGCCTCACCCCGTCCCTGAAGGCCAGCGGGGACCCCAGCACCCTGGGGTAGCACTTGCGCCTAGCTTGTGTCATGAAGCATTGTCACCACTGGTTCATTTGGGAATCTCTGCCACTGATGGAACTCCCTGCGGGCAGAGACCATGCCGTGCTCTGCAGGAAAGCTCATCACAGAAGGGCACATGGTGATGATCTTGCCCAGCCTTTTCTTCAGAGATGGGGAAACTGAGGCCCAGACAGCAGAAGGAACTTGCTTAGAGTCATACATCCAGCCACGACCAAGGCTAAGCTTCTTCCTGCTGTTGAAACAGCAACTGGGAATGGTCCTTTTGATGCAGCCAAGGGAGGTAGGAACCCCTTCCTGGGCACCTCAGGACTTCTGACCTTTAGGCCTTAAGAAGTCCATGACCCCATGGACATGTGGAGCCCTGAGCGCTGCGGGGAGAGACGTGGCTCCTGGCAGAGGCACCGTTGTGCAATGGCCAGACTAGCGCACCCCAGGCAGGGCCAGACACTCACGGGAGGAGAATCCTCTGTGGGACAGATGGACTCTGGGCTGCTCCCTGGGACCAGCCTGTACAGCTTTGGGACTGCCTCTGCCACTGCCTCAGTGTCCCCTATCTCACCCAGACCTGGGGCAGTTTAAGGACACAGAAGGAGGCCAACAGCCATAGGTTCAGATTTGGGCTCCACGGCCTATCGATGTGGACGCACCCTCACCTACCCTCCCTGAGCCTGACTTTCCCAGCCATATATCATGGACACTAAACCACATGCCGCTGATTCCCAGGGCTCCCCCTGCCTGTAAGGCCCGGCCCCCATAACCTGTGCCCCCATCATGCCTTGGGTCCTCCCTGTGGAGGGGCTGGGGCCGCAGGTGGATTGGACCCCACCTGGGCCAGGCATATATCCGGTGGAACCCATTTCTATCCTTACAACAAACCTGAGAGGCAGAGGCCATAAGCCATTTTACAGAGAATAAAACTGAGGCCCAGAGAGTCTCACTTACTTGGCTGAGGAACAGCATGGCCGGGTGGGACTGGCGTGAAGGTGGCCCTGAGGAGTTAGCTCCCTGCCTTATTGCGTGTCTTCTGCCACCTGCCAAGTTTTTCTCAGGCTTTGGTGACATCAGAGTCCCAGTCACAGTGCCAGGAACGTGACTCACAGCCGTGTGGCCTGGGACCCTGGCTCAGGCCATCACACAGCCCTGCCAAGCACCCCACGCTTCACTAGCATTTCCAAACAGCCAGAGACCCCAAGTCCCAGCCCTAAGGAATGAGCTCCTGGCCCCCTGGTGACCCTGGCGAAGGGGTGTGAGCAGCAAGGCCCCCCGCCCAGCACATAGAGTGCTGGAGGCACCTGCCACCTTCCACCCCAAGAGCCCATAAATTTCACGTGTCCCCCATTTGGGGAGGATGGGGTGTCCAGGGAGATGAAGAGCCTGTCCCATTGTCCATCTGGATGGCTCTGCCAGGCCAGGCAATTTTGCTGATGTCACCTCCCTGGAGATATTAAATATTGATAATACAATAAATTTTCCCTGCACCTTCTGTGACTCATGTCTTGGCGTGTGCCAAAAGGAAGACAAGTGGGCCGGGGTGGCTCCATTTGGGCTGATGGCACCATTCTCTGGCACTCTGGGACTCGGAGTCTTCTTGTGCTGGAAGGGCCTGAGGGAGGTCATCTGGTCCATCCCCCTGCTGTCAGGCCCTAGCCTGAGATGAGCATTCTCCACGGAAGGGGAAATTATCTGGTTAGCTCATCACAACGATCCATCGCCCTTTTTCTTAGGAAGTTCTTCAAATCTGGCTGTGGTCCACGCCGAGCAGGAGTCTGACAGGCAAGCACTGTATCTGGACAACCGAATGACCCAAGAAGCTCATTTCTAGAGAGCAGAGCGCCTGGAGGGGCTCAGAGGTCTAACTCTGACCAGTTTCTGACTGCTCCTGTGTGGTGTGACCTTGGGCAGGTTACACGTCTCTGAACTTCCACGTCCTCATCTGTACAATGGGACAGTATAATCTCTTCCCAGACTACTTCCCAGGACTGCTGGGAGCAGGGCCTCAGTTTCCCAGATGCACGGCTCAGTTAGCAGAGGGAGGCCAGCTGTCCTCCGCAGTAAACAACCCGATCAAATGAGAGGGTGCATGTGGAAGGGCTTTGCAAACCCAAATGGCTTTGTAAACACAGAGCGGTGTGTAAATGTTAGGGATAATGATGTGCTTCAGACATTAGGAGCAGCCAACTTCTTTAGGAGGGGAAGGTTCCTATACTGTTCCCTCATCCCCAGCCCTGCAGTTTGCTGGGAGGGCGGGGAGCCCCCCTGAGCCCGGATTGGCTGCGCTCCCCCACCCCCAACTCCTTCTCCTCCCTGGGGCTTCAAGCCAGGCTCTGGCTCCTGATTAAAATGGCCCAGGAGTGGGGAGCTTATCAGTTACACAGAATCAATAGGCATTTTCTTTATATTTTTCAATTAAAGGAGCCAACAGAGAAAAGAGAAAAACTCAAGTGCCCACAGGCCGTCAATAGCTGCCGGGTGAGGGGAAGGGCAGGGGCAGCGGGCTGGCGCTCTGTCTATGCCGAGCCCTCCACCTGGCCTGCTCCGCCACCCGCCGGCGCACCCAGAAGAGGGCCCGGGAGGCAGTGCGTCTTCCTGGGGCTGCTCAGCCTCCTGGTGTGGCGGCACCGTCTCCTGAGCCTTGATTTGTCAGGAAATAAGCAGCATTGAACTGATGCTGCAGTCGGTGCCGGGCTGACTGGGTGGGATTGGGCAGCAGCATGCGGGGTGCAGGGCACATGTGGGGACGCATCCGGGCTGAGCAGTGGGCCATCAGACGCCCAACTTGCCACTCACAGGGGATTCTGTGTAAGGCGTCCAGACCACAGAGCCCCCTTCCGCCCTGGGGTCTGTGAGTGGCAGGGAGGCTGTCCCTCCCTAGGTGGCCCTCAGGTCCCTTCCCCAGCAGTGCTGTGATTGTGGCTCCCTGGAAAGGCCTGGGAGTCCATGTCTCCCCTGGGATGGCCCTCAGCTGATGACAGGCCAACATGGGGGGACGGAAGGCTGGCACCCTCACCTAAATGTGGCACCTTGTGCTCCAGAAGCTCCCGTGGGGTGAGGCGGAGGCTAGACCGGCTGTGCCCTCCTCGCCTTGGCCTGGCTTTCCTTCCTGCCCCGTCTGCTTCCCTCACGTCATTATGGGGCCCACCTGCAAGCAGCCCCTCACCTGCTAGGTGCACAGGATCCTTGACGTGGGCTCTGACTGCTTTGGGGAGAACCTGACCCTTTCAATTCCTTCATTCAGTAGGTATTTGTCAAGCAGGTACTACATGCCAGGCACTGGGCTGGACCTTGGAGATACACAGGTGACAGTGGCTTCTAGTGGGCGAGACAGGTGACAAACAGCTAAGAAAATACCTAAGCGGGTTAGATAAGAGTCCTCCGAGGAGAGGAAAGGCACGAGCGCTGGAGAGCACGGGGTGGGAGGGCCACTCTGCCACTTTGGAGCAGGAGGTCTAGGGAAGGTCTCTCTAGGGAAGCGGCATGTGAGTTCGGACTCGGCCACGGAAGACCGTGCGGGAGAGGCAGCCAGTGCGGGCACCCCAAGGCTGGGCCAGGCCTGTGGGGTTTGAGGCCCCAAAGAGGGGCCCGAGGAGTGGGGCGTGAGGGCAGAGAGGGCGTGGCCTGTCAGCCATGGAGAAGGCTTCATTCCGAGGACAGTGGAGACATTGGGAAGGCTTTAGGCACTGGAGTGATGGCATCTGATTTCTGTTTTTAAGGGATCACCTTGGAGGTCCTGCATGGATGTGGGGACAGGGGCCATGAGAGTTGTGAGAGAAGCTTCTGGTGGCCAAAACCACAGCCCACAGCCCACTGGCGATCTCACCTGCAGCTGATGAAGTGAGACCCAACACCCCCAAATGCTGCCTGTCCTCTCTGCTGTTCCTCTCTGGGGCTTTGGGGAAGCCCCAAGGGCTCGCTGGGCCGGCACAGGACAGCTGAGAGTATTAGGAGGATGGGAGCGCAGGCCTCTGGGGGAAACCGTCCATCGATGGGGAACAAGAGTCCAGAAATAAATGGCCCAGCCTCCGTCCTCCGGCAGGACGTTCTGAGAAGCGTGCTATAACATGCGGTTTCTGTGGGACTCAGCTACAGGTACCCGCAGCAGTATCCGAAATCCAAGAACACATCTGCCCTGCACTGGTGCTAGGTCTGAATGTTTGCGTCCTCTAAAATTCATGTGTTGCAATCCTCACCCTGAAAGTGATGTTATTAGGAGGTGGGGCCTTTGGGAGGTGATGAGGTCATAGGGGCAGAGCCTTCGTGAAAGAGGCCCCGGAGAGCTGCCTTGGCCCGCCTCCCTCATGAAGATGCAGTGAGAAGCCTCCATCTATGAGGAACGGGACCTCACGAGACACTGAACCTACCAGTGCCTTGATCTTGGGCTTCCCAGCCTCCAGAACTGCGAGAGAGAAATTCCTGTTGTTTGTAAGCCACCCAGTCCACAGGTTTTCGTTGTGGCGTCACACACAGACAAGAAGGGTGGCTTTTCCTCTTTGCTGCCTCACTTGTGCTCATGCATGTCTTCTGAGATCACCGCCCAAGTAAACAGCCTGCACCCAAATCTTTGTTCCACGCGCTGCTCTTGCGGGAACCCAAAGGAAGACACACAAAGAAGAAATGGCGGTGGCTTGAACAGGTGATGGCCGTGGAAGACAGAGATCTGGAGACGGAGCCGGGACGTACTTTCCAGCTGGGCGACAGGATGAGCTAGTGGACTCGCTGTAGGGATGAGGGAAATGGGGGAATCAGAGACGACTCTGGGGCATTTGGCTTGAAGGTTGAAGGTTCACTGAAGTTAAGAAGACTGGGAGAAGAGCAGGTGTATGGTAGGGAAACTCAGGAGGTTGGTTTGGGCCATATTAAATTTGCGATGCCTTGGGATTCCCAGGAGGCTGGCAGAGATAGAAGTCTGGAGCTCAGGGCAGAGGTTAGGGCAACAGACATCAATCTGAGTGAGTCCTTAGCTTACAAATGGTATTTTAAGCCATGTGCCTGGGAAGAGTGAGAAGGTGGAGAAGGCACGCAGGTTGACCAGAAGAAAAGAAGCACCTTCATCTGCCATGTTGAGCCAGGAATCCTAGGAAAGTGTTGTATATCTGCCCAGCATTCCTAACCCCCCTGTGTGCTCATAGTGCCATAATCCCATGGGATCCTCAGAGCAGTCCTTAGGGGCAAAGACAGGTTGAGCTGCTGCGTACAGTTGCACAAGTTAGGCACCACACAACTCCAGGGGGTACCATTTACACAGAATACAACATGACAGGTATCCCGTAGAGTTGTTCAGTTTACAGTCTTCACAGCCACGCACACTTCCTTGCAAGGCCAGAGAGAATAAGTCACAGCCACATCATGTTCTACTGCAGTTTGTTGTCTTGCGCCTGTCATCCCAGCCTGTACAGGCTGTGAAGACAGGTGTTTTGTCTTCATCCCTGTAGCATCTCCAAGGCCTAGCATGGTGTTTGGTACACAGCAGGCACTCAATAAATGCTACAGGAGGGATGGGAGGAGCAAAATGTCCAATGTCCTTGTTTGTTCCTTTCTTCAAGGTCCCTGCTTCTGGGTGGGTGGCCTCCTTGGGCTTTCCTGCCCTGTGAGTCTCAGCCCTTCTTTGGGACCATCAGTCCTAGTTCATTCCCTTCCCAGCTGTCCCCTGTCCCCTCGCACTTTCAGGTGTCTGAGTGTCCCCCATTTGGTCATCTGTGCTGAAGGCCAGGTTACCCAGAGGCTGTTCCAAGGACAGGCAGGACAAACATACCCCATGCCTGGGAGACTCTTGACGTGGGAGAGCTAAATCCTGCTAATTCCCTACTTCCTGGGGCTGCTGCCACCGACAGTAATGCTGCATCTGCCTCCCTTGTGACCTGCCTTCTGCTGCCGCCTCCACCTCCCTCCAAAACTGGCTTCAGGAAAAGATCTCAGCAGACCGGGTTGCTCCTGCCCTTGGCCTCCCCTCCACCGTGGTCTGACCTGGACTCAGCACAGCATGGCCCTGCAGCCTCCTCCAAGTGACAGGACAAGGACCTTCAGAGGAAGGGAAGTTTCTCTCATCTCTCTGCAAATGGCAACATCCCTGGGACCTGGGCTTCAGCTAAAAAGGTCTAGAGGCTGTCCCTGGACAGAGAGGCTTTTCCCTGGAGGAAGTTTGGGGAGCCTAACTCAAAGCCCAGCTCGAGCTGCTCCATAACCCAGCCCTGCCCTCAGGCACCAGGGTCCTGTAGGGAGACAAGAGCCAGCCTAGAGCAGGTCGTCTCTGGGAGGCGACTCAGGAAGGCCTCCCAGATGAGGCGGCACTTGGAGTAGATCTGCACGGATGTGTGTGGGGGGGGCGGGGGAGGGAAGTGCATGGAAAGAGCTGGGTTTGGGAAACGCATGCACACGGGCAGAGCCCCGGCCAGCGGGAGGCTGGAGAAGGCGTGCTTTCATCTGCTCTGCACAGGTCCTTTGAACAGGCACCCTGGCCTGTCTGAGTGCTGGGTGCAGGTGATACCCGATACCCACCTGCCCTCAAGGGCTCTCTCCCTCCAGGGCAGGAGGCCAGGGACTCACGGTGCCTGGCACAACATCTGGGCTCAGCCCTCCTCATCCAGGCCGAGGAGGGCCCTCAACGATCATTGACAAGAGCAGAGGTAAGTGGCACTGTTAACTTTGTGGGGGCAGTTGGGAGCCTTCCTGGGGCTTTGGGCTTGGAAGGATTCAGCCCAGTGTGAAATCTGGGGAGGGAAACGGGAAGTCGCTTCTGATTGGATGTTCCCGCTCGGGAGGGCAGAACTGGGCATCTAAGCCCCATGCGAGGTGTGAGCATGTGTGACTGTGTGTTTTATGTTAATGTGGAAGTGTGGAAGGGTGTGAGCAAGAGCAAGTGTATGTGAGTGTGTGAGACCACGAGTGTGGGTGCCCATGAGCGTGAATCCGTGAGCTCTGTGTGCGAGTGCGGTGAGCTAGCGTATGCGTGTGAGGGTGTGTGAGTGTGAATTGGTGCATGTGTTTGGCTTTGGATGAGCGTGAGTGTATGAGTGAGCGTGTGAGCCTGCAAGGGCCGTAACAGCTGCACATCACCAGGGCCACCGCCACGCTTGCTTTTGCGGTTGCTCTGATTGTTGGACTTCAGCCGAGCATTTAATCCTCCATGAGACATAAAGAAAATGAATTTTGGACCCCAGGGACATTGCGTCCAGCCCAGATGGACAAGCGTGTGGTGTGGTCAGTGGCTACAGGGCAGCCAACATGAGGGCTTTGCCCGTCGGGAGCGATGGCTCCTCTGGGGAGCACCGCAGCTGGAAGCCAGGAGCCCACTGTGTGACCTTGGCCTGGTTCCTGACCCTCTCTGGTCTTGGCTCTTGCCCAAGCAAGAAAAGGATGCAGAAAAAGACAGCTGGGAGGAGAGGCTGAGACCAGGGGGTGGGCTTCCCTGGACCACACCCTCAGCTTTCAGCTCTGCCCAGACAGGCACTCGCCCCCACAGGCTGGGTAGGAGAGGGCCCAGGGAGTCCATCTTAAGGACCTGCCCTAGCAGGTCTCCTGGGGGACAGGAATGTGGGTAGAAGGAAGACCATGAGCCTCCCAGCCAGGCCTTCCTGGCCTAGACTCCAGGGCCACCACTACGGTCACGGTAATCCAAGCCACCACCAACCCAGCACTTACTCTGAGCTCAGCTGTATGCTTTATCCCTGTCATCTCATGCCTCTCCCAACAGTCCAGGGAGGAAGGCATGATTGGTCCCATTTTGTAGGTGAGAAAACTGAGGCTCAGAATGCCTCCATGACATGCTCTGAGCTGGTAAGTGGCTCTAACCACCCTGCTGAACTGCTTTCCTGGGCTTCACATCTGTAGAACGAGAGTAGCAGTGTCAGCTCCGTGGGCTTGTCTTGGGATGACTGAGACATCGGGCTGGGGAAGGGCCAGCACAGCACCTGGCTTGCAGTGACCATGCTGTGAGCAGCCCCCGGTTCCTCTAGGGGCACAGGAGACGGGCCCCTGGAGGAGGAAGGAGGCCTGGGTCTCCACGAACCCTACTTGCTGCCTGCAACTCACACAAATCCTCCAGGCCTCAGCCTGCATGAGGAGGGCTGGGCTCAGATGAGGGCTAGGGGTTGGGGTCCCAAGGGAGGACTGGGTCTTACGCTGTCCCTTTCACTGATGAGGAAATGGGCACTGGGGCCTCCAGAACAAGGCCCTGAAGCAGGTACCACTCCAGGGTGCTGGCCAGGGACAGGAGGAATCAGCCCTGTGTCCTCAGACCCTGTCTCCCCAGTGACTTCCTGAGCTCTGCACAGAACAGAAATCCCCGCCTTCTCTGCTCCAGCCATGGAGGAGCCGGACGCCCCAAAGTAAACCCGTGAGAGGAGGTGGCAATGGGAGAGTTTAATTGGCCAGGCCTGGTGTGGCCTGATAAGCCGCTATGCATGTTCCTGGGGCAGGTGGGGCGTGTGTGTGAATGTGCTCCTGTGTCTGACTGCAGGGTTACCCACCCCCGGCTCTGCACCTAATCTCCACTGAGGCCTGAGGCAGCATTTCCCAACCACAAGTCCCCCTGGGTCTAGCCTCCTCCTTCTTACCTGGAAACCGGCCACGCTTCTGCAGCCCTGCACTGAGAACCACCTGCCCCCAACCCTGGTCACCTGGCCCAACATACAGCCCCCATCCTTGACCTTGAGAGAACACCTGGCTAGAGTCCCCTCCCAATCAGGGCTCCAGCTATCCAGCCTGAGGCCTCTGTCCAAGGGGCTCTTCCCTCCCGGAACAGGAAAGTTGGGAACTCTGTTCAGAGATGTCCTCAAAAACTCCAACATGAAAATACATGTGAATGGAGCTTGATGGTCTCTTCAACAAATGGCGCTGGGATAACTGGACATCCACACGCCCAAAAAAGGGATCTAGACACAGATCTTGTACCTTTCTCAAAAACTAACTCAAAATGGATCAAAAACTTAAATGTACAACACAAAACTATGAAACTCCCAGGAGGAAACCTAGACCTTGGGTATGACAATGGCTTTTTAGATATAACACCAAAGCCACAATCC
This sequence comes from Cheirogaleus medius, assembly GCA_008086735.1. Classification (NCBI taxonomy): domain Eukaryota; kingdom Metazoa; phylum Chordata; class Mammalia; order Primates; family Cheirogaleidae; genus Cheirogaleus; species Cheirogaleus medius. Next base: position 43,256,211 of record VBSM01003143.1, read on the forward strand.
ATGAAAGAAATCACTGATAAGCTGGGACTTCATTAAAATCAAAAACTTCAGCTCTGTGAAAGGCACTGCCAAGAGAATGAGAAGACAGGCCACAGAGAGGGAGAAGATATTTGTGAAAGACACACCTGATAAAGGACTGGTGTCCAAAATACACAAAGAACTCTTAGAACTCAACAGTAAGAAAATACACAAGCCAATTAAAAAACAGGCAAAAGACCTCAACAGACACCTCACCAAAGAAGATGTCAAATAAGCATATGAAAAGATGTTCAACATCACACATTATTAGGGAATCGCAAAATAAAACAACAATGAGATACCACCTCACATCTATCAGAATGGTCAAAATCCCAAGCGTGGACAACACCAAATGCTGGCAGGAAGGCAGGACAACAGGAACCCTCATTCATTGCTCATGAGGGGACTGCAAAATGCTACAGCCACTTTGGAAGACACTCTGGCGGTTTCTTATAAAACTAAACATACTCTTACCCTACACTCCGGCAATCGTGCTTCTTGGTATTTACTCAAATGAACTGAAAACTTATGTCTGCACAAAAACCTGAACATAGATATTTATAACAACTTTATTAATAATGGCCCAAACTTGGAAGCAACCAAAATGGCCTTCAGTAGGTGAACAGATCAACTCTATTACATCCGGGCGATGGGATGTTATTTGCCAATCAAAAGAAATGAGCTGTCAAGCCATGAAAAGACGTGGAGGAAACTTAAGGGCATCTTACTAAATGGAAGAAGCCAATCTGAAAAGGCTACACACTGTCTGATTGCAGCTATATGATATTCTGTCAAAGGCAAAACTATGGGGACAATACAAAGATCAGCGGTTGCCAAGGGTAAGAGGGGAGGGAGGGATGAATAGATGGAGGACAGAGGATTTTTAAGGAAGTGAAAATAATCAGTGTGATACTTGTGGATACGTGCCATTATACATTTGCCAAAACCCATAGAATGTACAGCACTGAGCGTGCATCCTGACATAAACTATGGACTCTGGGGGGTAACGACGTGTCCATGCAGGTTCATCAGCTGTAACAAATGTACCACCCTGGTGGGGAGGTGTTCATCGTGAGGGAAGCAGGGGAGGGAGGTATACGAGAAATCTCTGTACTTCCTGTTCGATTTTGCTGTGAATCTAAAACGGGTCTGAAAAGTAAAGTGTATATATATATATATATATGTATTGAGACAGAGTTTCACTTTGTTGCCCGGGCTAGAGTGCAGTGGCATGATCACAGCTCACAGCAACCTCAAACTCCTGGGCTCAAGCGATCCTCCTGCCTCAGCCTCCCAAGTAGCTGGGACTACAGGCATGCACCACCACGCCCAGCTAATTTTTTCTATATATTTTTAGCTGTCCAAGTAATTTCTTTCTATTTTTAGTAGAGACGGGGTCTCGCTCTTGCTCAGGCTGGTGTAAAGTATATTTTTAAAAATTTGTATATGCATGAAAAATAATTAATTTTGACTCCCGTTTTTATCTTAAATCCATACAATGTGACCCTGATAACTTTCCCACTTACTGATCATTGGAACTCTGTTCCCATTGCTGGTGTGACTGTTATTATCACTAACAGTCATTGAGTATGTCAGGCTCTGGGCTGAGTACTTGACTCTGATCGTCCCATTTGACCCTCATGACAACCCCCTGAGGTAGAAACTGGTACCCCATTTTACAGATGAAACAACCAAGGCCCAGAGAGATGAGTCCACTTGCCCACAGTTATACAGGTGTCAGTAACAGATCCAGGTTTTGAAACAGGGTCCACCTAGATCCTGAACCCAAACTCTTCATGCCATGCAAACAAAACAGTGACAATTCATAATTTTAATAATGATCATTGCATTTTTCATCATTCTCTCGTTTGTTTTCACTGTTCCAGTTTCATAAGTAGGAAGCTAGCCAGAGAGGTGAGCCCCTAGCTCCTTTGTGATCACACCCTTGTTTCTGGAGTTCTCCCCCCAGTCTCTGGAGTCTCAGGGGTGTCATAGGAGTGCAGGAAAATGTCAAGAATATTAAATTTATAATTGAGTAAAACCTGGGGAGAATCGTTAAATCATGATTTAATATTTCCCAAATGGTCCATCGACATTTTGAAGGCATGTCAAATTCTTTGGCTTGCACATCCTGACCACGCAGATGAAAAATTGGATGTTTATATTAGAGGCTAGCAGGAAAGCGGCATTGTAATACCAGTGGAATGGATTTGAACCTAGAGCAACATCCCTCACCCTTGTAGTGACCTTCCAAGGTCATTCTATGGACGAGGCTCGAGTGGGACATGGAGATCCAGGTGTGTTTACATAAACACACACAATTGCAAAGGTATAAGGACACCTGGTTGTGACTGATGCCCCTTCATTTGCAGACATCAAGTTCCAGATGCTTCCTCGTTACAAAAATTGACTACAAAAACGCTTCCTGGTACTCAGGTCTTGATTTCTAAAAACCATTTGCCAATAAAAGGAACTAGAGCTCCTTGGAGAAATGGCTGAGTCTAGGGCTGGGAAGAGATTATACTAGATGACTCTGAAGCATTTTGTGGTGACAAAAAGTAAGGAAGTACTTTTTTTAAAAAAGCCACACTATGATCAGCTTATATTAAAAATAAAAAAGAGAGTATCAAAAGAACAGAGGACTTCACCTACAAGAGCTTCCAATGGCCAACGCTGGACCCATTTGAGCAGCACAATACATAAAAGTATATTGAATTCTAACAAATAAAGTAGAAGGGAGAGAGAAACCAAAAGTACCATTAGGACAGCACAGTAGGAATTGCTGCAGACAGTGCCCACCAATGGATGCTAAAGTTCGTGGGTGAAACTTTAAGGAGAGGCAGGACACTTGCATGGTGTCACCCACCCCAGATTTATCAATCACCATAGTAGTTTTAACGTAGGTCCATAAATTCCTATATGTGGAGGGGGAGGTAGAGTTGAAGCTTAATTCCTTTATTCTTGAGTGTGGGCTCTTAGCAACTTGCTTCTAAGAATAGAATGCGGAGCGGGAAGACAGCAAGACCGCAGTAGAGAAACTTGGCGGACACCACCTCAACCAAGCCATCAAGGTTAACAGCACCAGCGATACGTTCTGCTGATGTCATGTGCCGCCCACGTGGTGTGCTGGAAATTCACAGCGACACCCACGGTGTTTCCCCTGTAGGAACACAGTGAACACTAGAGGAAGCTGGGTGAAGGGTACATGGGAACTCTCTGTGCTACCTTTGAACTCTTCTGCAAATCTAAAATTATTTAAAAATGAAATGCTTTTTAAAAACATGCCTTGTTCTGGGTTCGGGATCCCCCAAATGTTGAGATATTGGTCTTTAATGAGAAGAATGTAAAAAAGCAAGGCCATTCTGAAAGCAGCAAATCCAATCTTTTGTTCCCTCTGCAATATACACACTGCATACGTGTAAGTCTGTATCACTAAAATGCGACCATGCTGCATGCATTGTTTGAAAGGCTGCTTTATTAATAACTATCCACTGTGAGAGGTCCATAAGGTTTATCACAAATGTTGCCAGGGACTACAGTACAGAGGGGTTCTCCTAGACCTTCTGGAATCTTCCCTGTGCCCTGTGTAAGTTCTGTGGCCTCCCCACCCTCCCAGCGTTGCTCCAGCCCGTGTTACAGAGAGCCAGAAGTCCCCCCAGATCTCAGCACCCCATGACATAGGACAAAATCCTAGAGATGCTGTCTGGGAGTTATCCCGAGCCCTCCCAGTAAATAACCCTGAACCAAAGCCAGGGGCCCCGATAGTGGCCCCAGGCAAGCCACATCCCTCTCTAGCCTGTTTCTTTATCTGTGAAATGGGGGGGAGACTCTGGGCTTTGCCTCTCTCCCGGGATTCCTAGAGGTTTCAAAGCCTGCTGCCTGTGGGAATCACGAGGAAAACATGGCCTTAGTTCTGCCTCTGAGTCCCAGGGTTCAAAACCCTAGTCTGCCCCTTCCTGCCCCGGCAGGCTCGGTGAGCGGTTTCACCTGCCTGGGCCTTAGTTTCCTCACTTGCAAGTGGGACTGACATCAGTACCCGCTTCATGGGAGTGAAGGAGATCTCATGTGCTCACTGAGCACAGAGCCTGGGACAGGGCGGCAGACACGGTGCTGGCCATTGGGTGTTGGCCAATCCTGGGGCAGCAGTGTGGCACCCGCGATGCCAGAGGTGGCCCGCAGCCCTTCCTTCTCTTCCTTGGAACCCGCCCAGTTGGCACGGCCCGTGCTCCAGTCACTCGACGGCCAGTTCCCAGATGTCCAGCGTCTCCTGGCCCAAGCCCCAGCTGCTGTGGGCTTTGCCAACCTGCCAGCCCGGGTGGGACCTGGGCCGGCCGGAGAACAGGCCTGTGGGGAACGTGGCGCGGGCGCTGCGGAGGGGCCGGGGCCGGGAGCGACAGGCCTCCTCCAGCCTCCCTGGAGATGTCACAGGCTTAGCAGGGGCTGCTTGACACATGTCGGATAAAATAAGAAAAAATAAATAACAATGTTTATAAGAAGATTAGCGAGAAGGCGGCAAAATTTCTCTAGGGAGCCTTCTTGGCTGCATCTCAGAGTGACAGCTCCCATTGCCTTATCAGAGACATAATGAGTTGCCAGGATTTGGGGTCATTAAAAATCCTCCCTGGCTGGGCCCCCTCCCTCGCCCATTGCCTTTGATGGCAGAGTCAGGGGGCCTGGTGGCGGCAGGGGCCCCTGCCCCCACCGCGCTGTCTGCCCGTCGCTGTCCTCGTCCGCTGGGGCGCGGAGGTGAGATGGTGGGACCCAACTTGGCGGAAGTAATGCAACACGACGTCCCAATTTGTGCCCTCGGCCCCTCGGGCAGAGAACCGCCCCCCATCTCCCTGGCGCGGATTAGGCTCCGTTTTATCTCGGCTCCTTCAGAGACAAAAGGGGGGCTCTGCGGAGGCGCATGTCTGTGAGGTGTCCACCGCTCCACACTGCGCGTGGAGGGAAGGAGCCCCACCACCCGTCTCCGTCAACGCCTCGCCTGGCACACGGGGAAACTGAGGTCCAGGGAGAGGCCGAGGGCGGAGGTGGCAGCGCACTGGGGGCGGGGGCAGGCTTTGAGCACAGGTCTCCGGGTTCCCAGCCCGATGCCGGCGGGCGCTCGTGGATGACTGCATTTCTGCAGAGGAAGCAGAGAGGAGCAGGTGACAGCAGGAACTCACAGACAGCTCAATCCATGGGACGAATGTGTATTGATCTCGCGCAACGTGCAAGTCACTGGGAGAGACGCGGAGGAGCTCAGAAACGAGGGAGACATAAGCCTTGGCCCCTCGTCCAGCAAGGGGGATGGGTGCTGATGCCAATGTCCACAAGGCCAGTGTCTGCCCCCCACACACACACACACATCACTCCACGATCCCTATCAGGGCCACAGAGAAAGTGCTCCTGCCTTTAATCACTGCCCTCTTGGTCGCAAAGCTTATCTTCAAGGAGCTCAAAGCACTTGTAGTGTATTGATTTTCTCAACCACTCACTGGCCACACCTCCCTTGAGGGATGAGGAGCTTGGAGGAAGGATTACTCTTGTTTCAATTCAGGAAACTGAGGCTGGGAGCAGCCTCACGGCGTGGCTCCTCATGGCACCTCTGGCCCGTGTGGTGCCCAGATACAGCCCCATGCTGGAGAGCACGGCTTGGTGGGAAGAGTGAAGCAGGATTCTAGCCCCATAATCATCCCCGTGGCCAAGCGCCCTTGTGCAGTGAACAACCTGCCCGACTGTATGTGGCAGCCCTGCTGTCGAATCAAACTAGCTAGGTTGGTCCTTCCAGTCAGAAGGAGGCCTCTGATAAAATGGTGAAGCCAGTAAGTTTCCTCCCTGTTCTGGGGAGAGTCCTTAACCCTTTCAGGCATGAGTTTCCTGACATTTAAACAGGGTGTGATAAGAGCTGGAGGTAGTCAGGCTGATTTGGTGAGATACTAGATGTTTCTGTGTTTTAAACTACAAAGTGCTACGTAATTATTAATTTTGGTTATTCACAAGGTCGCTTTGTGGAACTGCTCACCCACATCCTCCTTCTCAGACCTGTACCTGCTGTGTCCTAGGGTGTGTCTACTAGGTTTCACCTGAGACAGATCCCAGCCTAGCCAGGTCTCACCTGTCAGATCCCTGGGGTGACCTAGTTCATGGGAGCCAGTCTTGGGAGGGTCTCTGAAGTCCCCTTGGTATCCCCCAGCCTGGACCACACTTAGGAAAGAAAGGGACAGCTCCATTTCCCAGGCAGGAAAGCCAGGCTCCCGCCCGCCAGGCCAGGCCCACCTTCCCCATAGGGGTCTCCTCCCACCTGCCGGCCCTCTTCTCTCAGCTTTTGCTGCTCTGCTTCTCAGCTGTTTCAGCCACAAAGGACCTTAAGTCGCTGGGGAGCTTCTGTACAGTCCTCCTTCCTCGAGTCGGGGTAGCTGGGGAGCAAAGCGGAGGAGGGAGCGAGCGGTCCCACCACGAGGCTAGGACCCGAACCCGGCCCTGACCCAGAGCCCCGCTCTGCCTGCAGCTCCAGGGCCTCCTCCCAGGCAGAGGCCGTGGGAAGACATAGCTTTCCTCAGCAGAAATCTGCCTGTTCGAATGTCTTCTGGTCTAATTCCAGAGTGTCTGAGGCTCTTTGCTTCCCTTAGCTCTGCCTGAGGCCCCGGGCCCCAGGGTGCTCCCAGAGACTGAAGACTGGGCCTCAACGGTGAGTGGAGGAGGGGCGCCCCGGGCCCAGAACAAGGAGGGTGGCAGTGGCAGGGAGAATCCGATTCGGGACTGGGATCAGCTGACTGCATCCCCTCGCGGGCCTGGCGTCTCTGCCAGTACGGCTTCTCCATCACAGACCCAAGCAAGGCCCTGCACCTCAAGGCCTGACCGGGGCGGCCAACACAGTGCAGGTCCCTGGTGAGACCAGAGAATCCACAGCGCTGTGATTCCAGGGCTGATGGGTGGAGTTTCCTCTTTGCAGCTGTGGCCCATGACCCCTGGCTCTCCGGTGGCCTGGGCATCCGGGCTGGCTCTCCGCCCTGGTGCCATGCCCTGAGCAGGCTGTCCCTCAGCCGTGCGGGGTGTCAGCGCCACACTCGCCATCGATAACAGAATAGCAGAATAGTATTTACTTTTGAAAAATAAATGAGTCGATTCAAGGCCACCCTTGGAGTGCTGCCTCTCTCAGTTGCCTGCATCCTGATGCTAGAACAGATCCGAGCCCCTGATGATAACAATACTAAATAACAGCTACTATTTGAGGGGTGCTCACGACGTGCCGGGCCCTGTGCTGAGCGGTCTCACTACAGGGCCTGCGTTACCGTCCACCGCTGTCACCCCCATTCTTCAGGTGGGACCACTGAGGCTCAGAGACGTTGTCCTTGCCTGCAGCTGCTACGGGGCTTGCACCCAGACCTGTGTGACCTCAGAGCCCTCTCAGTTACTGGGTGGAGTCCTGGCAGACCCCAGGAACCGTTCCTGAGCCGGTGCCCACAGGCGTGTGCTGCACCGGGAGGGCCACCGTCCTGCAGGTCTATGGAAGGGAGGTGAGCACTGCGGGCCCGGCTCACCCTGTGGTTCTCTGGGCAGGGCCAGAGTCCAGAGAGTCCCTGCATGGTGGAGCCCCTGGGGTACTGTCTTCCTCCCCTCCCCTTCCCCTGTGACGTGATGAGTCACGCCCTGCACTGGGGGGTTTGGTGTCGGCTGTGGAGAGGCCAGTTGACAAGTTCTGTTCTGTTTGGGGACCCAGAGCTCATCAGCGTTACAAAGAGTCTGGCTGCCTTGGCCTGCTGAGGACCGGGCAGGGCGAAGCTGCGGGAGATAGCCCAGGTAAGCACGGCTGGGCTGCACTCCCTTCTTCCTCCCGCCCCGCCAGCGCCTGCAAGTGCTTCTTACAGGGCCCCCTGGGCCTTGCTGGTCTTGATTCACATGGGGAAACTGAGGCTGCTCTCCCTGCAGTCTGGGTCCTCCTCCTCTTTGTCCCGGAGAGGACCCTAGCCCCCAAATCTCCAAAGCCTGGGGAGGGGAGAGAGGAAATGGAGCTGGAAGGTATTTGTTTTTCCTCAACAAAGCAACTCATTTCTGTAGGCAAATGAGCTGGGGAGGGGCCAACACCGCGGGAGACCTGGGGTGATTAATTGTGAAGGAAATGAATGGTGCCCCTGTGGACAGGGAGGGGCGAGGAGGTGGGAACAGCAGAGGGTGGGCTCCGGCCAGAGGGCAGCTGGAGGGCGCAGTGAGCCCTGAGAGAGCACCTGTTGAGCTCGAGGACACCTGCCCGGGCCCGAGGGAGGAGGAGAGGACACGCTGCCTGCCCGGCCTGCCGGAGCTAATGGCTCAGCTGGGGAGAGGACTGAGGTGGACGGCAGGCAGGGGACATGCGGAGACATGCAGGGAGCCAGGGCACTGCGCATCTGGCTCCTCCAGGCACAAGTCACCCCCTGAGCACCCCTTCCAGGATGTCCCCTTGCTGCCCATGCATGCGCCCGGCTCGTTCCCTCTCTTCCCAGCTGCTTCGCCCAGTCCAGCACCAGCCCGCTGCTCTCCCAGCTCCTGTCTCTCACGCTTGATTTGCCAGCAAATGATGATCAAAGGATGACGTGGCACAGGGCACATCGGGATTAAATCAGAGCGTGGGCTAACCACCTCGTGAGAACGGTGGCTTCCAGTGAGCGGAAATAAATGCCTTGGCGGCTTGCAGGCCGTGCCAGGTCTTCGACCAGGGTCTTGGGTGTGGCTCTCAGCTCCAGCACTACATGGGTCTGAGCTATGATGCCCGTGTCACAAAATGCCAGAGCAGAGGGTCAGAGGGTTTAACCACCTCCTCTTTAACCAAGGGCCAGAGAAGAGCCGTGATGTGTCCGTGGCCACGTAGCCCATTTGTGGCAGAGATAGGGCTGGATTTGGTCTCCGACCAGCCATCGGGGATCTTTGCATATTCCCCTAGAGTGCCTCCTTCTGGAAACTTCCTGCAGGGCGTGCTCAGCCCCTACCCCTTAGAAAGCTGCCTTCCTCCCCCTGCAAGTCCCTCTGGGCCTCGGTTATTGCATCTGTCCAATGGGTATCTACAGAGTGCTCCTGCAGGGCGCCCCTCTGACTCCAGCTCCATTCAACTCAGATGTCCACCCGCCCCCAGATGCAGCTGGTTTCTCCTCCGCGGCACACCGACTCTTGCAGGGTCAGATCCGGCGGCCCCTCCCTCAGTGCCCACTAATGACAAGGTTCCCTCCACATGATGCGACACTCTTGATAATAGTTTACCACGCCTGGACTCTGCCCGGAAGCACGGCCACGACACAAGGGTTTTTGGTGGCTGCCACTCCTCCTCCTCAGGGCCGAGGGCCAGCACCTGCCTCGTCTCAGAGGCCCACGTGGGCCCAGGAGGAGGAGCGGAGGGGAACTCACCACCTCAGAAAAACTGTGACTCTGTCCCCACAGACAACGTTGAGTGACCCTCTGCCTGTCCTAGGCCCACCTGAATACCTTTGAGCCTCAGGTCCTCACCTCACCCCACTGCTCAGCTGAGGCAACTGAGGCAGGGAGGGAAGCTTGCCGGAGGCCCTGTGGCTGCCAAGCGGAGGAGCCGGGATTCAATCCCAAGGCCTGTCCCTCTCCTGGAGGCAACACCCGCAGAGTGACACGAGGTCTCCTTTCACCCTCTGTGCCCTAGCGGCAGCCTTGTCACTGCCCTCTCTCCACCCCCGAGCACCTGCCCTTGACCCCGACGATGAAGGACAAGAGGAAAGGAACGCTGTTCACTCTGCCAGAAGGGACTTCCCTGTGCCTTCCCTTCCCCTCCTCCCTCCTCCAGAAGGCCCCTGTCCACGCTAGCCCACTGGCAGGAGTGGGGACCTGGCTGCAGCCCCTCCCTCTCCGGGAGCCCGTCCTGGCTCACCCAGCGCACCCGACCGTCTCCGCACTAATGACAGCTCACCCCTCGCCACATTCCCGTTCACCACCAGGTTCTTGTCACACGGCTGCCGACTCCCCAGCCAGACAGGGAGCCTCTGAGGACAGGGGCTGCTTTCCTTGTCACATGCTGGAGTCTGAGTGACAGGAGGAGAGAGGCTCGGAGCAGTGGCCAGCCCAGGTCAGTGAATGTCAGCTGTTGTGATGAGAGAGACTGTTGTCACTACCATCGTGGGGGTCCCCATTGCCACTACCGCCTGCCGTGGTCTCTCCCTGGGTGTAAATGAACACACTGCACAGGAACCTTATGTCCTGCTCCCTCATTCCTGTCACCCCCAGCACTCAGTGAGAAAGGTCTAACCCTTGGGGGCCCACGTGTCAGCCCGACAGAGGTGCATCCTAGGGACCAGTCTCCGGCACTGAGACGCCCAGGTGTGGACTGGGATCCATGGCTGTCATCCCGTTGTCTCCCTTCCCCCACCCTGGTGGGAGCGCTGGAATTCCAAAGGGAGCCATTGGAACAGGTGACTTCGTCATGTGTCCCCTGTCTTCCAGGGACAGGCCTGAGGCGGAGGGGTTCTGATGAGGGGGTCACATCACTGTGGCTCCCAGGCAAGGAGATGAAGACCTTCCCGGGAAAGCAGAAACAGCCCCGCTCTGGAAACACGCTCCCCGTCGAAGAGTGACAGGTGCAGCCGCGGCTGAGCGCGCACACACGGGCGCACGTGCGCACAATATTAAAGTCGTATTTTTGGTTGCTGGGGAGGCGCGGTTGTCACTTCCTCTGCCCCAGGCAACCCGCTGGCCCGGCTCCCCTTTTACTTCCCCGCCCCACCGCCAAGCGCCATCCGTTTGTATTTATATAGATAAATCGGCCTGGCTAATTAAAGTTCTCTTGCTGGAGAGTGAGGGAATTAATAAAAGCACTTGGAATGGAGCCGGCTGAGAGCTGGGGCGCTCAGAGCCGGAGCCGGGACCACAGCAGCAAAGGAGGCCAGAGGATCCAGCAGATGTGTGAGCCGCTGGGACCGGACACCCCCAGGGAGAGCCATTCCTCATCCCGGAATGAGGACGCGGCGGGAGACAGCTGCTGTGTGTTTCATGTTGCGATGACACGGACGAGCCTTCTCTGCCGTCAGGAGGTGTGGCTGCAGCGCTCAGTGCGTGAGGTGGCGGGACAGGGGCGGTCAGGAGCACGGACGCTGATCATGGTCTGCCAGCTCTGCCACGCACAGCCGTGCCACCCTGGGCAAGTTATTTCACTGCCCTGTGCCTCAGTCTACTCATCTGTAAAAGGGGAGCAGTACAGGGTTGAGGAGTAATGAGGTTCTCACACTTGAATGCCTAGAACAGTGCCCTGACATCGGGAGGACCCCAAAACTCTACACTCTATTGTTGTCTGCCTGGCCGAATGAGGGAGCAGGACGTAAGGTCCCCATGTGGTATGCTCATTTACGCCCTGGGAGAGACCACGGCAGGCAGTGGTGGAGAAAGGGACCCCCACGATGGTAGTGACAACAGTCTCTCTCATCACAACAGCTGACATTCACTGACCCAGGCTGGCCACTGCTCCGAGCCTCTCTCCTCCTGTCACTCAGACTCCAGCGTGTGACAAGGAAAGCAGCCCCTGTCCTCAGAGGCTCCCTGTCTGGCTGGGGAGTCGGCAGCCGTGTGACAAGGACCTGGTGGTGAACGGGAATGTGGCGAGGGGTGAGCTGTCATTAGTGCGGAGACGGTCGGGTGGGCTGGGTGAGCCAGGACGGGCTCCCGGAGAGGGAGGGGCTGCAGCCAGGTCCCTACTCCTGCCAGTGGGCTTGCGTAGACAGGGGCCTTCTGGAGGAGGGAGGAGGGAAGGCACAGGGAAGTCCCTTCTGGCAGTGAGAACTTGTCACCAGAGGTCAGGCTGCCTTTGGAGGGCATGTGTTTCTTGTCACGGGAGGCAGGTGGGCAAGGCCAGAGAGATTTGTGTGGAGGGGATTTCTGTACTGGGTGTGGCAGGAGTGTGGGGGACAGGCTGTGTCCTCTGGGTCCTTTCTCGTTCTAGGAGGCTAACTATCCCACGGTGCTCACAGGAGGAGCAGGTGGGCACACACACACAGAATTAAATATGAACCTGGCAGAAGCACCTTGTTAGAGCAATAGCTTCTCGTGGGCAACAATAATGCAAAATAAAGGTCTGTCCCGTTACAGTCGCGGTGCACAGAGAGGAGGCCTTGCCATGAGCAAAACTGCTTCCTCCTCCGAGCTTCCCAGGTGCTGGCCCGCAGGCCTCGGGTCAGGCCTCCACCCTTAGGACTGAAGACCCAGGGGCCACGTGCCCAGCGTGCCCCCAGCTGGGCAGGGCTGGGGTGCCCACAGCTTTCAAGATAGCCCATTTCCTTCTGCCAATGAGTCACTTCCCCGGTCCCTGCCCCAGGCCGAGGCTGCAGAATTGCCTGAGAGGTAAGTGCTGACTAATCCCTGCAGCTGGGAGCAGGCCCGGGTGGTTTGGATTAGGCCCCTGTCCTACCTCCCAGCCTCTGTCCCCCTGCCCCTGGAGGCAAAGGCAGTGGCTACACTGTTCCTCACATCTGCAGAGGGCAGAGGGGCAGTGGGAAGCACTCTAGGTTGTCGTAGGGACACCTGGACCGTCCTTGCTCTGTTCCTGGCTGGCTATGTGACCTGGGTCATGTCCATCCCTGTCCACAGGGGCTGGACCCTTCTCCATGAGCCACTTGAAAGCTCAGCCCTCTGGGATTCCAGAATTAACCCCCAAAGAGCCAAGAGGGAAGAGCCACCATCACAGGCCTGGATGGATTTGCACAGAGGAGCCGGTTAGTTGGGGGAGGTCGGCTCCATGAAGTCTTGGACTCGAGCTCAGATTTCTCCCAAAGTTCCCAGAGGCTGCCTCGGCCTAGATGGGGGAGAACGACGCAGGCTGAGTTCCTGAGTCCCCAGAGGGCAGCTGGCCTGTCCTCACCACCAGTGAGGCCCAAACCCCTCGCCCAGTCACCAGGGGGCCACACGCCCCTCCCCAGCAGTCACAGGGTCCGATGTCCTCAGCTGCCCTGCCTCCGTCATTCAGGCCTCAACGCGCTTCAGTCCTCCCCAAGAAGCTGTCCCCAGCCACCTGATCAGAAGCGACGGCTCGCCCTGCCCACCTCTCAAAGCCGGTGGCTTTGTCTTTTGTCTTCACGACACTCACCTTTGTCTGAAACTTCTCTGTTCGGTTACGGTGTTGCTGTCTATTTCCTCCGATGGGAAAGAAAGCCGCGCACCTGTTCATGCCATAGCCCCAGCGCCGGACACCCAAGGACAATTTTTAAATGAATAAGCAATAAAATGAGTGAACGGATATGGATGAGGTCCCCGAGGAGACACCAGCAGCGCAGCCTGCAGAGGGGAGCCGGTCAGGACGGCGGGGCAGGGCCAGGGCGCCCCAAGGAAACAGCTGGGCCCGCTGGAGCCGGAGGCCCTGGGGCCGGCGCCTCCTGTTTGTCAGCCCCACGGGCGCTGGCCGGTCCCCTGAGCCCCTGGTGAATAGGGGAGCGGACGAGGGCGGCCCGAGGAGGAAGGATGAGCCAGATATAACTTAGGGACAATGAAAAAGCGAAGGCTACAGGAAGAAGCAGAGGGGGACAGGAAAGGTCTGAAGGGCCATCGCTCATCAGCAGGACAGCCCGTCCAGGTGGCTCTCCGGGCCAGCTCATCTTTCCCATCATCTCCCAGCACAATGACGCCAGGAAAGCCCCTCCCAGACGGCCCTGGGGCAGACCTCAGGGCGGCAGCAGCTCGGATAGTCCTGTCCTGCCAAAGGGCCGGCATGGAGGGCCAGGGACTTGCCCAAGGTCACAGCCCTCAGGTGCTCTGGCTCCCCAAGAAAGGCTCTGCCCACGCCCCAGCGCCATGGTGGGGAGTGCGCGTCAACACCAGCCCTGCCACCCCCGCTCCCGCCAGCCCCGCAGGGCCCGGCTCCGGCACCAGCCTCTGATTTCTAGGCAGCGCTTGCTGTCCAGGGCCTGGTGTCTGAGCGTCAAAGCCTAAAAATAAAAAGACAGATTGTCCACTTTGGCTGTAATTACTGCCTAAAAAGACCCAGCGCAAAGAAAGGGAGAGAGAGAAGGGAAAAAGGGAAAAATCCCAGAGCTGCGCATCCATCACAGGCAGACAAATGGGCGCTGGGAGGGAGGGTCTGCAGGCACATCGGAGGGGGTCTCAGGCCCCTGTCCCCACAGCAAGCGCTCTGCCCACTGCCACCAGCCCCTGTGGACTAGGTGGAGACAGAGCAGGGAGGAATTGGGGAGAGCCCCAAGGTTTGGACACAGCAACGGGGTAGATGGTGGTGACATTTACCAAAAGGGGGAGGCTCTTTCTGTGGAGCGGTGATGGGTGCGTCGAGGGTTCCGCGTTGACCGTGATGACTGTAGATGCTGCATGGTTATGCGTCCGTGCAACACACCAGGCAGGTGCTATGGAAACCAACACGGAGCTAAGTGTCACGGCTTGGGATGCAGATACAGCGAGGGTTGGTCTTTAAAACCATGAAACTGGGTAAGCTGCGCTAGGAAGGGGGTGTGGCTAGAAAAGAGAAGAGGGGCTCAGACGGAGGCCTGGGGCTCCCCAACAGTGAGAGGCTGGGCAGTGGCGTGTCCATGAGGGTCACCGAGAAGGCAGCGAGGCGGGAGGAGCATCCGGGGCAGGGAAGCCACAGGAAGGGACGGCCCTAGCCGGAGGGAGGGGGCAGCCAGGCCAAGCGGTGCTGGACGGCAGGGGAGACAAGGACAGCAGGGGACCACTGGAAGGGTAACTCACCATCACTGGGGATCTTGGCAAGAGCCAGCATTCCAGTGCGGTGGGACAGAGAGCAGGGAGCAGGGCCGTGGAACCAGAGACTAGGCGGCGTGGGAGTGCTCTGCTCTCAGACAGCGGAAGGGAGACCCGGGGCAGTGGAGAGCTGTTAGCGGGGAGCAGTGACCCAAGGGTGAGGAAGAGACAGGGTGGTGCAGGACAGAGGGCAGAACTGGAGGCCGGGGCTGGGAGGGCCGGGGGCATTCAGGACGGCGCTAAACTGCCAGGCACTGTGGCCGTGGCGGGTGGAGCTGAGGTCTTTCTTGGGCTGTCAAGGAGTCATGCCCCACTGCTGGGGAGCAGCCAGGGGTGGAAGTGGCAGGCACAGTGTCCCAGGGACAGCAGGAAGTGAGGGAGGACAGGGACAGTGGCCATGCCTATCATGCTCGGGATCCAGGCTGCCTCCCGGGACTCTGGGTCCAGGAGGCCACAGGGCTAGTCTGAGGCACATGGCTGGTCCCCTAGGGGCTGAGGAAGGGTGGGAACCAACAGGGGCGGCAGAGCCTAGGTCAGGGAGGGCAGGGGCAGGACCCCCAGGGCCGCTGGTCCAGAGCACCAGGCTCGAGGCTGGACAGCACCACTGGTCACTGCAGGACCTACGACAAGTGCTCCCGGCGTGCTGAGGGCCACCCTTCGGCCTCACCCAGCTCTCCTCTCCAGTGCAGGGGACCGACCCTGCAGGCTGTGTCTCCCACGCCTCACAGCCGTCGAGGCTGAACCAGCTCCAAAGAGACAGAGACACACTGGTGGCTGGGGACATCTGGTCCCTGCCCCACAGACTCAGGGGACTGCACAACAGGAAGGCAGGCTGGAGTGACAAAAGGCCCAGCCATTGGGGTGTCCCCGCAGGCTTATCCCACTGTTGGCCCTACACTGGCCTGCGGTTGCCAGAGCCACAGCAGATGCAGGGACCCACCCAGGGCCTGACCCTGCACAGACAAATTCTGGAAACTCCACAGCCTTGGAAGGTGGTCAAATACCAACAACAAAACCACTCCTTCAAGCCCAGGGCACTGGAGATACTATCTTAGTGGTTTTCTGCTCACAGTTGTCATTACAAATACACAGTGCTCAGGCACTTTCAGTGCAGTGTAGCTTCTCCGTGGGCCTCCATTCCCTCATCTGTGAAATGGGCCTATTAATTTTCCTGCCTGCATCCTCCCCGGGGCTGTGACGGGGTCAGACAGGAGGGGTGCCTGGAAACAGGGGGCACTGAAGCATGGGCACAAGCGTGCTCCATCCTGCTCTCCAGGACTGTGTCTTGTGCTGTGTGTCCTCTCTTCTCGGCTCCATGTGGTAGATACCAGTTGAATGCAGGTCATCCTGCTTCCCTCTGCCTCAGTTTCCCATTCTGTGCACTAGAGAGAGTGACCCATCTCTATTTCTCCAGATGCAGCCAGAATTCAGCGATGGGTGCAGAGGATGCCAAGGCCTAGGAAGCACACAGAGCGGTCAATAAGGGGCTGGCAGGTCCACTCTATAGCCACAGCACGAGTGGCCTCTCCAGGGTTGTGGGAGGTGGCAGAGCATGGCTGGGTCCTCTCGGAGCCCCCCAGAGGGACAGATGCTTTTGCTATAGTCATAGCCCAAGTACAGCAAGATGGCACAGCCTCACACCCTGCCCACCTCCCAGCTGGTGCAGCCGAGAACAAGGCAGGGCTGTCTCTGATCCTGTGCCCCTGTCCCCAGGCCCCGATGCTCCGCCCAGTGATAGATGGGTGGGGGACACGGTGTCGTGCAGGGGATGGTCTTAGAGCCACCGGCATTTATCAGCCCAGGATCTGGCCCTCTCCCGGCAGAGCTGGTGCTCTGGGCTGCCCCCTCTATGCCTCGGTCCCCAGCAGTGCCTGCCCTGCCCTTGACACACAACAGCCCTTCCCAGAACAGAGCCCAGAGGAGAGTAGAGAGTATCAAGCCACCCGTGTGTGCCTTGGAGAGCTCTGAGGCCCGGGCCTTGGCCATGGAGCTGGCCCAGGGTTTCCGTCGGGATTTTTCCTGCTCTTTTCTGCTACTCTGCAAGTCCAACCCTGTCACCTCCTGGGAGGCACGGCTGTTGTTGTTTAGACAAGTCCACCACCATCTCCACACACTTAGCAGGTCCCAAGAACTCCACTAACGTCTCTGCCCACCACGTCTCCATCTGCTCAGCGCTCCACGGGCACGTCCTCTTATTAGCCCCATTCTCTGGAGGAGGAAGCCGTGGTGTTGGGGAGCCTAGACCCCCGGACTGGGGGCCGCAGCAGCTACTCTTCCTCAATAACTATTCTTTAATAGCACCTGCTCTGCGCCAGGCCTGGCCCCAGACCGTGGGTTACAGCGGTAAATACAGCCTGGTCCCGAGTCTCTAGGGGGTTGAGTCTTTGGGGCAAGGCCATGTAGGTTTGGTTTGGGGTAAGGAAACTTGCAGCGTTCTGCTCACATCAGGTCACCAGTTGACCTTTAACATGTCGCTCCATGGGGCTCTGCCCCTCCCCCACCTGCGAAATGGGCCTCAGAGTCCTGAGCTAATGAGCTAATGGCTGGGACCCGCGCTAGCAAGCGTGTTAAGTGCCCTGCGTGCAAGGCCCCATTAAAGCTATTATCTGCCGGCCAGGCGGGCATCACTCTGCAAGCAGACTGAGAGTGACCACAGATGGGCACCCTACAGAGGCTGCGGGAGAGGGGCCTCCCCCTTTTCAAGCAGTGCTCACCTTGGGGGCCACCTTCCCTGACACGTCTCAGGTAAACCGTCCCCAGATCCCAGCTCCCGCCGCACGGGCCAGCCAGTGAGAGTGGTGTGTCTCCGCTCAGGCCACCGCCACCCTGTCGTGTCGATAATGCCTTCTAATGGGCCCATTTAGCAGCCCTGTCTCCGCTGTCACCACAGCAGCTAATTGCTGCTCCTCCTCCGGCCCCTCACAGTCCTCTGCAATCAGCCAAGCTATTCCACCCTGCCCAGCTCAAGCCGTCGGGGCGCTGAGGACCTCAGCCCAGGTCCTGAGCTTCTGCAAGCCCAGGTCTCACGTCCTTGCCTGGACGTGCCCTACACCGAGCAAGCTCGAGGAGCAGAAAGGATGCAGAGCCAGGGACAGAGGCAGCAGCACAGAGCTCTGGGCAGGCTGGGATGAGAAGAAGGGTCCGTGGCCCTGAGCAGGATGAAGGCCACGTCCTGGACACGCACCCTGCCTTACTGCAGCATCCGCCAGAGCTGCACAAAGACGGGAGTGCAAGTGATTTGTTTTGGAGGCGATCCCAGGAAGCACTGTGACAAAGGACAGAGGGAAGGTGAAGGGAGGGGTCACAGCAAGGTGTGCCAACAGGCGGGTCACTGCTGGGCTTACGACCAGGGCCCCCAGGGAGGGAGAGATAGTGCGGAAGTGTCCTCAGAGCTTTCTCAGGGAGGAGCAGGGAAGCGGGGATGCTAACTCACCCACTCACCTTGTCCTAACGGTGCAGGGGTGTGACATTTCTGGCACTTCTGGCTTGCGCTGGGCAGAGCAGAGCACGCTCCTGCGACCAGGGAGAGCCCCGCTCAGGGAGACGCAGGGGCCAATGCACACGCAGGAACTGCCTGCCCATGACCCTACGGGTAGACATGGACAGCTTCTGCCACAGGCCCCAAAACACCTGTCCGCAGGCAGGAGGAGGAGACAGGACTCACCGTCAGCTCCTGGGACAGAGCCTCTGGGCTTATGGGAATCAGCACTGAGCCAAGGCCACCGGCCCTGCCCTCTGCATGTGACAGAATCGACAGCGAGGTTGCCCGCTGGGCACCAAGCTTCTCCCAGCCCTGGGGCTTCCTCCAAGCTGTCCCTCTGCCTGGACACGGCTGTCCCTGCTCCCCTGCCTTCCTCACCCCTGGTCCCTTCACCTCATTGACTCCTGGGCCCTCTCCATGTCTCCATGTAAACGTCACTTCCTCAGGGAGCCTTCCTTGATGCTCCAGGTGGGATCAAGTCCGTTTTGACCCTCACAGGCCCACGTGTCCCTCCTTCCTACCCTTAGCGTGACAGAAATGAATCAGTGGTTTGCCCACCAGGGCATCCCTGGAGTCCAACTCAGTGTCTGACCAATCATTTTTGTTAAATGAGAGAATGAATGAATAAGTAGGTTTTGGGGGCCCACTGTGGGCCAGACACAGAGTAGGAGCACGTGCACCTGTTCAGGTCTCAGGGTTCACCTTGAGATGCACTTGGATGGACCAGGAGACTACCACTCTGTCGTGTGCAGGAGGGGACAGGGACTGTCACCCTTCCTGGATGGCCTCTTCCTGGAGTGTGCAGAGGGCTGGGGGCTGCATACCTCTCCTCCCACAGCTACCCTGGGCCTGGCCCCGTGGCACGTGCTGTTCCATTCCCTCCCCCAAACCTGCCCCCTCTCCAGTGTCACCAGCCTACTCAATAGTAGTAGGACCCTACCTAAGATGTCCCCAGGAGTTCATGCTCAGGCAGAAAGCCGTGCTAGGCCAGGGCCCTAAAGAGGGAGGCGGTGCCTTCGGCCAGAGGGCTCTGAGGATCTGGCTGTAGAATAGAATCCCTGGGGAGGCTTTAGCCCTGAAATGTGAGGGGAGCCAGAGGGCCTCGCTTCTTGTCACGCTGTGGACGTGGAGTTTGTGGCTGCCCTGCACCTCCCTCATGCTCTGCCTTCTCATGGGGCCAGGGGGAGAAGACACGGACCTTGTGCCATCAGGGGCCTGAGGCTCTGTACTAGTAGGGGAGGCGTGCACATGTGAACTGACCCCCGTTAGGACAGTCCCAGGAGCCGACCCACGTGAGCAGGAACATCGTGGTTGCGTCTTGAGTCCAGGCTGGGGCTCCAGGGGGCCTGCTCACTGGCTGTACCAGGGCCAAGGCTTCCCGGCCCGCTAGCTGCTCGCCACATGTGCATTTCCCTCGGGAGCCCAGACCCGACTTCCTCCTCTCCTCGATCTCTCCTGCCTTCCTCTTGGGCAAGCTCTTCTACTCCCAAACATCACCCTCCATCACGCCAGTGGCTTCTAAGTCTTTCTTCAGCGTCAGACCCCATGTATTTGGCTGTAAGTAGACATCTCTACCTGCAGGTCCCTTAGAAACCCCAACCCCATGTGTTGTGAAGTGACCACATCTTCTCCTGGTCCGGAGTCTGCTAACTTCACGCACCATCCATCTGGTGGCCCAAGCAGAGCCCCAGGGCTCATCCTTGACTTTCCCACCTGCCCCGCAGCCAAGCCAGCAGGACGCGCCTCCCTCCTCGTTAGATGTCTGTCCTCATGCTGGCACTCTGGTCCTCATCGTCTTCACTTGAATGGGTGCCACGGCCTCCCTGTGGCCTAACACCAGGCTTAGCCTCGCCCCTGCTCCCCCTGCCTTTCAACCCATGTGACACATCAGACCTAAAGAGACCTTCCCGAAACAGCACCTTCTTGTTCAAAACCCTTTGCTGACGGACCGTCGACTGAGGATGACGTGCACGCTCCTCAGTGTGGCCATAAGTCTGTAGCTGTTCCCATCTCTGAGTGGCCCTGCTTTCTCCCACCTCTGGGGCGTGGCCTGTGTCGGGGCCTTTCCTTTGAATGCCCGGGCCCTGATCAGGATGTCTCAATACCTTCAGGGCTCCACATGCAGGCAGAGCTGAGCAAGTGTGGGACAGACAGCAAGAAATGTTTACGTCACGCGTGAACGGATGTGGAACGAGGTGTGCAAGAGGCAACACCATCCAATGGTTAAGAACACGGGCTCTGGAATCGGGCAGGCAGGTTCCAGCAGGACAAATCCCAGCCCCTCACTCACCAGCTGTGCAAACTTGAGCAAGGGAGTCTCCGAGTCCCCATAGTCTCATGTAAGATGGGAAAAGTAATATTCCTCATTTGGGGCACTTGTGGGATTAAATGAGGTGGTTGGGTTCTCTGGCACCGTGTCGGCCAGAGTCGGGGCCTAGTTAACAGTGGCTGTGATGCACTGATGTCCCTGGCCCTGGCCATCTCCCAGGCTGGCCAGAGAACACAGCTGTTGGCCACTGGCCTCACCGCTCCCCCCAGCCTGGCAGACTCCTCCTGTCCCAGCAGCTGGGTGGATCTATCACGGTGGCGTCCCCAGGAGGACAGCAGGGAGGACCAGCTCTCATGACCGCCTCCCACAGAGGGGCAGCGAGGACCCTGGGAGGGCAGGTCCCTCCGAGGAGAGGCTCCACCTGCTTCTGCAAGCAGGTCTCACAGCTGCACGAGAACGAGACGCAGTGCAGCACGCGAGCGCAGGGGCCTCTTCCTGCGTCGTGCTGATGTGTCTGAGAGTGACAGTCCTGGGGCTGGCGGATGATGTGTCCTGACAACTCCCTCACTCCCGGCGTCCTGAGAGTAGGGGTGTTGAGCACGTGAGGACTTGCCAGCTCCCAGAGGCCCCACAGGACATGTCAGCTTGAGTGCTGGCTGGACTTGGGACACTCTGGGATGGGCCAGGCTCTGTGGGCCCCTCCCGCCCTCCACCTCCATCCCTGGGGTGGGGGCTGTGCCAGGCAGGCCCTCGGGCACAGGGCTGGGCTCTGAGCAAGCCTGAGGAGCCTTGCGGTCACCTGGCCGTCCCCCACATGCTGCGGCGGCCCAAAAGGAAAGGAGCTTAGGCTGGCTCAGCCTGCAGGGTCGCAGGCCAGCCCAGGCCTTCATGCGGCCCAGGCCTCACTGATGACAAGGGGAGGGCAGACATTGGTGCCCCAGGCCAGCCTCACTCCAGTGGTCCTCTAAGTCCATGTGCTTTCCATCACCCCAGGCTCTGGTGACATTAAGCCAGAATTGCCCAACCCAAAGAACCCACTGGATGTGCTTAGGCTCCACCCAGCCTGGGCCCTGTGGTCCCAAAGTGCAAACAACCCCCAGTGCCCTCCTCAGATCTCCTGCTGCCCTCTCCTCACTGGCAGCCAAGCAGGGCCCTGTCCCCAGGACACCTCTGCAGGTCTTACTGGGTGGAGCCTGACGAGGGCCCCAAGTGCCTGCACAATGCCATGTGGCCAGGAGAGCCCACCCTGCCCCCAGCCCTGCCCGAGTAGGACTGTCCTCCCACACGTGCCCCAGCCTCTCCTCCGCCCTTCCCTCCCCTTCTTCACATCCCTCCAAGGCAGATCTTGTCTCTTCATGCATCAATTATTGACTTGCTCCAGCTACATTAAGCCTGGGTCAGTCTGTTGGCTCCTTCGTCATTCTCCCTGGGGTGGGGCGTGGGGGTGGGGGAAGCAGTGGCTGGGGCTAGAGGCACAGGGACAGAGAGCTCTAGAGAAGTCGGAACTCCAGCCCTGCCGACACCCTGGATGGAAGGACCCTTCAGCACCATCAGATCTAACAGATGGGGAAACTGAGGCCCAGGCAAGGGAAGGTGCTCGCCAAGGACACACAGTGGTCTGCGCTCAGCCGTTCCCAGAACACTGGATCTTCAGTCTGCCACGTGGCTCTGCCCCTCTCTTCTCTGCCTAACATCCTCTGTCCCACCACTCTACCTACCTAAGTACCCCCAGGGGATGCCCTAGGAGTCAGGAGAGGTCAAGGGGGATGTTCCAAGGTCACAGGCAAGTGATGCAGAAAGCGGAGGTTGCACCCTGGTGCCCAAGAAAAGTGTCACCCGCCATACCAATGTCCCAGTCTTCATGTTAACAGGGATCCCTCCCTGCTAAAGCTTCTCTGGCCAGAAAGTTAGGAAACACTTCAAACCATGTACTTCCTGTCTTAGTCTGTTGGGGCTACTACAACAAAAATACCTTAGACTGAGTAATTTATAAACAGCGTAAATTTATTTCTCACAGTTCTGGAGGCTGGGAAGTCCAAGATCAAGGTACCAGCAGCTTTGGTGTCTGATGAGGGACCATTCCTCATGGATGGCACCTATTTGCATGCAGGGTCCCTCAAGCCTCTTTTACAAGGGCACTAATTCCATTCATAATGGCCAAGCCCTCACGACCTAATCACCTCCCAAAAGCCCCGCTACTTAATACTATTGCACTGGGGATTAAGTTTCAACATAGGGGCCAGGCGGGGTGGCTCACGCTTGTAATCCTGGCACTCTGGGAGGCCGAGGCGGGAGGATCGTTTGAGCTCAGGAGTTCAAGACCAGCCTGGGCAAGAGCGAGACCCCGTCTCTACTAAAAATAGAAAGAAATTAATTGGCCAACTAAAAATATATAGAAAAAATTAGCCGGGCATGGTGGCGCATGCCTGTAGTCCCAGCTACTCGGGAGGCTGAGGCAGAAGGATCGCTTGAGCCCAGGAGTTTGAGGTTGCTGTGAGCTAGGCTGATGCCACAGCCCTCTAGCTGGGGCAACAGAGTGAGACTGTCTCAAAAGAAAAAAAGTTTCAACATAGGAACTTTGAGATGATGCACACATTCAGACCATAGTACCTTCTCAGACAGCCACAAGATGGCTTGTGGTATAGCAAAGGCGCTGAGAAGGTCTGCAGAAGAGAAACCTGTGCAACTGTGACTGAGCGAGAGTATCTCAAATTGTTTGATGGCAGAATGGTCAGGACTCACTGTGTTCTGTGGAACCTATGGAAGGGCAAGCTGAGATTCCCCCCAGCCTGCCTCCCACAAGTGCAACTGGCAAGGTAAAGGAGCTGCTTGGGTTACAACCCCGAGGGGAGAGAAGCTGGAGGCATGAGGCTGGGCTCCCCGGTGAGGCCCTCCCTGGCTGTGGGGCTTGAGTAATGCACTCAACTTGACAGGCAGAGTGCTGGGGTGGAAAGTGCTGGAGCTTTGGGGCCCCATACAGCTGGTCTCGAGCTCACCATTTGCCTTACCAAATGTACTAATCCTAACAGATGGTTGTCACCAGATCTTCTGAAAGGCCCATCCCACATATTGTCTGGCACAATCCCTATTTTTTTCAGTTGGGGAAACTGAGGCTCAAAGAGACTTAGTCACTTGCCCAATGTCACACACATTATTGGATCCTCAGTCTGTCTGGCTCCAAAGCCCACACTGTTCACCATCATGCTGTGCTGCCTCTAGGAATAAATCCATGCATGTGTCTGGGCCTCAGCTTCCCAGCTGTCAATGGGAGAATAAGGACACTTCCTTCTCAGGTGTGTTATGTAGAAAGCACAGCCACATGGTGCCCGGTCCCTAATAGGAGGTTAACAAATGGTAGCTTTCTTTCATCCTTCTTTTGAATCCTACTCTTAAAAATAGGATGCAGTTTTTACCCTGTCTTCACCAACAAAATGGACCGAGCTTCCCCGGGGTGGCACTGTCAGGAGTGTGGGGGTAACTGGAGGGAGGGGTTAGGGAAGGGGGTCAGCCCAGTCCAGGTCTGCAGACTGCACGCTGACCTCCCCCTGCAGCCATAAGGGCGGCCTCAGGGGAGGCCTGGCTCTGAAACCCATTTTTTAAGTTTCCTTTTTCCTCCCCATTTGCGAAACCGAGTCTTGAATTGCAAGTGGTCAGATTGCAATAGATATCGTTGGAACCCACAGCACGTAAATGGTTTATAAATTGTGGCTCATAATTCAACCGGTGCCCGGATCGCCGGCTCTCACTGCCACCGGCTCTCTAGCCCTGCAGCCTGCACAGGTCCCGGGTGCGGTAATAAATCGGCAATAAGGAACGCCCTGCTAACTAAATTTTACTTGTCAGCTTTAAGCTTTCACACTGTGTGTTAAGTTCACACAAATATCACAAAGTGTATGTGTGTGTGTGTATATATATATATATGTTCATATATATAAATAAACTACCCTGCAGTTATGCAATTCCCTCAGGACACAAAAAACCTTTTCTGGCAAGAGCCTCATTTTTCCAGCCTTACAGAGGCTTTGGCAGGTTAAGTCCCCTGTCCTTCTTTCCCAGGATCCCTCCTCCCAAATTTAGGACTTTCCTATGCTTTAGCCCAGGAATCCTAACCACTGCAGTTGGAGAAACTCAGATTAGCTCTAAGAAGGAACTTCCCTAGGCAGTGCCTTAGAGTGACAGCGAGGTTGAATGTAGGGAGGGAGACCTCACTCGGGTGTCTCCCTTGTTCCACTCCCTAGTTCCAGCTCCTTCTCAATGCTTCTAGGCATCAAAGTTTAGCTGACAGGTCAGAACAGAAACCCAAACTCTCCAAGCCAGGCTCCCCGGGGAGTGTCCATGCAGAGTGTTATCGATGAAGAGCCTCAACTGAGCTTTGTCTTGGGGACATCAGAGACCCAGTGTGGACCTGGGGACTGGCCTAGGGAGAGGGGACAGATTCTGAATCCACTTCTCTGAGGGTAAGCTGGCTACTCCTGAATCAGGTATTTTGGTTTTGCTTTCACATTTAGTGGTAAAACCAGGGATTCCCTAATTGTTTGACCCAACAAACTGTATGTGTGTGTGTGTGCGTGTGTGTGTGAGCGTGTGCACATGGGGCTTTCAGTGGGGGGCGCGGGTAGGGAGCTACAATTTTTCACTCACCAGCTTTGTGACCTTGGGAAAGTGGTCTGACCTCTCTGAGCCTCCGTTTCCTTGGGTGATAGAGAGGGCAAGAGCAGACAGGGTGGTGACTGTGCAGGTTCGAAATGGGGGGCCCAGCCCTCAGAGAAAGCGGAGAGCCAGTGCCCACAGGATCCAGCTCTGAGCAGGCAAAGGCAGCCGTCTCCAGGCCTAGCTGGGGAGGCCTCAGTCCCGCCCTCGCCCATCAATCCCTCCGCCACGAGGAGCGGCCTGCCCGGGCGGTGGGGAGGGAAAAGTCTGCATTCATTCTGGGTAATGAGAAGTGTCATCAGTAAATGAAGAATCTCCTAATTACCCAGATGTCCCTGGGAGGATTTGTGAGGCTGCAGGCGGTGGCTGAGGCCCTGGAGCCGAGGGGCAGGGAGGTAGGGAGATGGGCTGGGTCTGTGGGTGAGGGGCTCCGCGTTGCCCAGAGCGGGCCCTGACCCTTGTGGATCGGGCCCCAGAACCCCAGGTGAGGCATCTTCAAACCGGGGAGTGGCTCCAGGGCAAGGCTGGACACAGGACCCAGGACCGCTGAGTGCTCTCTGCCTCAGAAGAACAAGCTGGCCTTGAGCACCTACCTCTGCCTCTCTGAGCCTCAGTTTCCCTACCTGCCAATGGGAGTAATGACGGCAACTGCCTTGTCACCTCGAGGGGTGGGGGCCAAGGCCCAAGGCGACACAGACTGGAAACGCACTTGCCAGACTGCAGAGGACTCAGACAGTGGAGCAGGCGGTGGACAGCCCACCCGAGTGACTCAACTCAAGCTCAGTCACGTCACCTCTGCAGTTGCTGCCAGGACCTTGCTTTTCCCAGAGGGCTGCGCCATCCCCAGGACCACATCTGAAGCCCCCTGGGAACCTCCTGAGCCCCCGCAGAGCCAAGGTGGGGCTGCCCAGGTCGTATTTTCTGGCTGTGGCATTTGACTGGTGTGTTCCCAAAGGGCCTCGGCAGGGAAGGGGGCGGGGAGTTCACTTGAGAACACTTAGCTGCCACTTTGACACATTGGTATTAAATGATATCTTGCATTAAGGTGATCATCAGCGGTCGGTCCCCATGTGGCAGGTGAGAAAACTGAAGCACAGAAAGGTCCGTGCCTTGCCCAGGGTCACACAGCAGTGCCTGCGCCTCTGATTCCCCCTTTAAGTGTCCATGGCCTTGACTCCTAGATCTACCATCGGTGTCTCCCCTCTCCTCGCCTATGGCTGTCAGAGTGAAGGATGCTCGCTGCCATGCCCCTCCCCCATCTTATGGACAGGGAAACTGAGGCACAGGGCAGGACTCTCTCAGGTGAGACCTGGGCTGGGATGGGGTACAGCTTTTGCAGTCACTCTCATCTGTGCCTACGCCCCGCAGCATCCCCATTCGAGGCCCTGCCCTGCTCCCCAGCTCCGTCTCTCCCGCCGGGTGGGGTGGTCCAGGAAGACCAAGGGCCGAGAGAGAGTGATGACAAACAACTGCCGGGGAGAGATAATCCACTATTAAAACACGCCTGCTGCTCTAATTATATAGGAGACCAAATTGGGTTTAAATTGGAATTAATTGGATGCCCCCTTATCCACGCCATCTATCTCGCACTCCCCAGCCCTCTGGACCAGCGAGATGGAAGAAAGAGGAATCTCATCTTCTCGCCCACTGAACACGCGTCCCCGAGGGCGGCCCGTGCCCAGCCCCCAGCCCCTAATCCTTTTAAACGTTTCAAGGAGCACAGACAATGGACCCCTCCCCTGCCTACCTCACCAGAGGGGAACGGAAGGGGATTACGGGACTCTGGGGCAGCGGGAGGGGGTCACACCCCAAAGGGCCAGGCCTGCAGGAAGCTAGCAGGGCCGGGCAGCTCCGAGATGCCCACTGGAGTGTCGTAATGGGCTGGGAGATGACAAGTCTGCACACAAAGCAAGGCCAGCCTGGGAGGAAGGTGAGCAGGGGGGCTTTGCCGAGGGGTCCCCAGATTGAAGGCCGTGAAGGAAAGGGAAGTGAGGTCTTCTAGCGAGCAAAACAGGTCCAGGGCGAACTGTGCTGAGTCTACAAGAAACTCTTAGCTCCTTGTAACTGACATAACACCCCAACCAGACTCGATGGTTACCTTGTGACCCTTGGCAGTCTCCATCCCCTCATTATTAAAGAATTTCCTTCTTCAGTGAGGCTGGGCATTCAAGGCCATTGTCCCATGGTCAGCCAAAGCACTTGCTCTCCCCGGGGTCTCATTTGGCTGCCCAGTGTTTGGGTTGGCTTTTTGTCTCGACTGCTGTTTTGGGTCCTCACGCCATGTGTCCGTTCCCCAATCTCCCAGTTTCGTCTTGCACCTGACCTGCTTCACTCACGCACGTCACCCACCTAGCTCCACCAGGCACGTGAGTTCGCCATCCTCGCAGGCTCGTGCAAACCATGTGCCGCGGCTGACTCGGCCTCTCCACTGCCCCCCAGACCCCATCTCTGCCCCCGGCCCTCCTCACACTTTGCAATAATGCACACATGCACCAGGCCTCACTGGTCCTCTAAGGCCCATTTCTGGGAAGCCACCTCTGACCCTCGACCTCAGGCTCTCTGTACCTCTCGACCCCCATCAGCAACAGTCCTTGCTGCTCCTCCTGGGGTCGTCTTGTTTCCCTGGACTGCTGAGATACATTCTGGGAACGATTCACTCTGTGTCCCCCACAAAGCAAATAGCCCAGGGTGAGGACACACAGCCTAGGCTTCGAGGCTGCCTGGTGTCCAGCTACTGAAGGGGCCTCCTGTGTGCAGAGCCGTGGACAGGGCTCCCAGGGAATGTGGGTAAGGGGCTGCCTTGGACGATCCTGTGCTCTCTGGGCCAGCAGGTTTCTGCCATGAGCCCCATGCTCTGTCCCCTCTTAAACCTATCCCAACTTAGCTCTCACCTGCATCAGTGACCCACAGCTGCCAGCCTGCTTCCTGTATGTGATCCTCGAGTCATACAAAGACACACACACACACAAACACACTCAGCCCTGTACCCCCATCCATCAGGCCTAGAATTCTGCCCTCCCAACAGGCATCTCACATCCAGAACTCCATTCCCAATACATGCACCCGGAATGCCCCTAGCTGAAACCCTGAGCCCACATCTACACCTTCCACTCACCCCCGGGCACACCACAACCTCTGCCCCCCTCACCACCTCTCCAGGGCTTTGGGACGCCTTCCCTCTTCTCACTCCTGGAGCATGCACCCCACATCTGTGACGCATCCCTCTCCCTCTGTGGCAGCCACATCTGGCTCCTACACCCACCCCAAGTCCCCACCTCAACCCCCAATCCGTACCACTTGGCATGTTCCCCTTCACACGCATGTGCAGCAGGAGGCTGAGGCCCTGCCCACTCCTCACCGGGTCTGCCTGCCACCCCTGGCTGTGGCCCCTCCAGACCCTTGACCCCCGGGAGCTCCCAGGCTCAGCCCGAGCGAATGAGGCACACCTCCAGGAGACATTAGCACTCCTTTCCAACTCGGGAGATCTTCTTCTCCTCTGCACGAAGTAAATATTTGCTTAATTTCCTGATTCTGAGCATGAATCACGGAGCATTTCAGGTGGCCGTCGACTGGGCAGATGCCAGAGGTCTCAGCTCCAGATTCCAGGAGAAGGGGAGGTGGAGGGATCGGAGCACGGGCCTGGGACAGGGTATTTTCACTCCTGGGCCTTGCGTGCAGGCCTTTCACCCTCCCTGACCAAAGACTCCTGTGTTGAAACAAAGCAACGCTCTTGAATTAAATAATCTATGAGTTCCTCCAGCAAGCAAAATATGGATCCAAGGCCAACTGTGCTGAGTCTACAATAAACTCCTAGCTGCGAATAACAGAAGGATGAGTAATGCCCCAGCCAGACACAACTGCTATGCTAGGCAAGCGGGAATGGGCGCCTCTTCCCCGGAGAGCAGGGCCCCAGTGGGTTGGGAGGCGATGCGCACACAGGCTTCAGGCTTCGGGAGCCAGGAGGTGAGAAGTTGGGGACAGCAGCTCTGTGCTCCTAAGAAATGAATGCCTGTGCAGGGGGAGGGAGTGAGGCTAAGAGGGGCTCCAGCACGGCTGGTGGATAGACATGGGAGAGGGTGATCTCTGGGGGACGTTCAGTTGATAGGCCAGACGAAATCCACCAGCCACATAGGCATCCAGTAAATTCTCCTTGAGCACCTGTCATTTGTCGTGCCTGGCGTGAAGAGTCTGGGATAGGAAGACAAGGCTGCCGTGGCTGAGAGAGGAGGACAGAGGAGCTGTGTGGTGTGGGGAGGGGACCTGCAGGGGGCCCAGAGGGTCAGCAAAGGCCCCTGGGAAGAGGGGCCACTGGGGCTGGACACGGGAGACTGAGGAGGACTTGGCCGGGCAGGGGAGGGACGGGAGAGGGGGCTGAGTAGGCCTGGTTGGCGAGAGGCCACGTTAAGGAGTCAGGACCTGACGCTTGAGTACAACAGGGAGCAGCCCTCCGAGTGGTGTGGAGGACGGATGAGCAGGTGCCACGTGCAGGCAGAGCGACCCCGCGGAAGCCGCTGCTGTGATTCAGAGAGGAGGGTCTGGCCAAAGGCCACAGGGGAGGTGGGAAGAAGTGAACGAATGCACTTCTGACCTAGCAGTGGGGACTGGCAGGTGGTGGGGGGAGAATAGTACAGGAGTTCAGGATGACTCAGAGGCCTCTAGCTGAGGCAACCGAGTGGAAAGAATTTACTCAGCATTTTGCCAAAGAAAATGAATGAAGTCAGCCCTGCTTCAGGCTGGCCTCTCATGGACCGCCTCTCCCATACAGATCTCAGCATCTCTCCGGGCACGTGGATGCTGTAAACAGTGTGCACACAGGAGCCTCAACGCTCCCCAGACTTCCCAGAAGGAACATCTTAATCTTTGGAAACAGGAGAGAATTGTCAGAAGTACATACCTTGGAAAGTGAGAGGCCTGGTTCTATTTCTGTTGCAACAGTTTTAATTAAAATGCCTTCCCTTAAAAATTAAATAATAAACGATGTGAGTCCTAGGAAAGGTTGGAGAGGAGCAAAGAATAGGAGAAACCAGTCGCCTTGGAGCCAAAGGATGCTTCAGCATCACCAAAAATGACACACAAAGAAAGGTAGCAAAAAATGTAGTCAGAAAGCATCGTGGGCCTGGAAGATATCTGCGAACCACCTGCAGTTGTATGCAAATGTAACAGGCTGAGTCACTGGGAATTCAATATTGTAGGTGCTTTAGTATAATTCCGTCCATCCTTCGCAGAGGATGACCTTGACAGTGGGAAGCTCACCACCAGGCAGGAGGGGAAAAACTAACCACCTCGTTCCTGCATCACTCACCTCCCGAGAGTGAAAGCAAACAAGCTCCTCTGAGGTTCTAGGTTGTGGGCATGGAGCCTGGGACCACCCAGCCATTTGGGAACGAAAAGGGGAGTGGGAAGGAACTGCACGCATTGGAACTGAGAAGGGCAGGGTGACCTGGCACCTGAGTGTTACCTTGATGAGAACAGTGCTTCACCTTCCAGGGAGGGAGGGCGTATGGACTTGAGCCCACTCCCAGGCAGGAGGATACCGGAAGAGTGGGCTTGTGAGTGGCTGTGAAGACTGGTCACTGCATGGCAAGGTGAAGGTCCCCGTGGCCCAGCTGGCAGGGAAGGGATAGAATCTCTGTCGGGCCACCAACTTTGGAATGGATTGTATGCACCATCCAGACTGAGCTAGGAGGAATGGTGAAGATGACTCTAAACCCCTGGCAGGCCACGAGGCCCATTCTGCTTTTGTAGGACTCTTGCAAGCCTGGGTCATCTGTTCAGCCCACAGCTTGGGAGGAAACCTGGAAAGGTACTGATATTAGTTGGTGGGTGCTAAAGCTAAATTTAATTTGGTTTAGAAAGAATAAAGAAAGGTGGCACTATGTGTACCTTGAACATCAGGGAATAATTGCGACTTCATTCATTCCTTCTTTCATTTGTTCATTCATTCAATAAATATTTGATACTTATGAGGTGTGCCAGGCCTTGAGGATAACTAAGGAGCAAAAACGGACACCGTCTCTGTCCACCTGGGGTTTATCATGTATTAGAGACAGATATCAATCAAATAATAACACAAGAACTGTGATCATAACCAACATCTCTGAGAAGGACAGTTACCCAGAGTTATGCTAGAAGAACGCATGGGGGCTGATACCTGGCCACAGGTGAAGGACACAGCCCTAAGAAGATGAAGCTGGAGCTGGGAGGTGAGGAATAGGCTGGAGTCACCCAGACAGGAGCGGGGGGGAAGAGAGTGCCAGGAAGGAGCCGGTTGTACAAAACCCCCGGGGAGGGAGCAATCAAGAGGGAAGGGTGCTGAGAGGGGCCCATTGGGGCTGGGATGGGAGCGGGGCGGGGCAAAGAGGGGCTGGAGAGGCAGGTGGGGACCAGATTTTCAGACCCTCGTCACTCATAGAGATTTGTCATGAACACGAGAGTGCTGAGGCGCATGGAAAGGTATGGAGCAGCATGGGAGAGAGGCCTGATCGTGGTCAGATTTGCTTCTAGGAAGTTCACTGTTTTAGTCTGGGCTGCCTCCAACCCCACCCGCAGCGCCTGGAGTCAGGACGCATGCGGAGGCAGATGCACTGGAAGGTGATCCCATGCATCAAAGAGGAGGGATGGGGACAATAACAAAGGGAGGAGAAAAGCCAATGCCAGGTGACGCCAGGGGCATTGCTGAGTTGTTCCCCAACATGGGCCACCCACTGGGGCCTCATGAGGAGGACACGGAATGCCCCGAGGGGTTTCCCACAACATGCCCAGGGAGCAGTATTTATACACTGGCCCGTTCCCTGTTGGCCAGGGTTGCCCTGCGGGTGGCGACGCCCCACCCCGTGCCCCCAGGTTACAATGCCACGCGGCCCCTGCCAGTGCCCCACACTGGCCTCAGAGAAGCCCTGGTGCCGAAAGCAAAAGTCACACGTCGTACCTGAGGGAAGATGTTGTTGGTGGAAACTGTCACGGAAACCCGTATGGCCACCATGGCCGGGAGGCTGGCCGGTGGCACTGGTGGCCCCTGGGACATTCCTTCGGCACAGACTCCATTGCAGGTGAGGGAGGGGTGGCGTGGCCCACAGACACAGGCAGTAGCAGTGCAGACAAGAGAGTCGGGACATGTGGAGAGGAAGGCTTGGCTGTATTTTGGAGGTTGAGCCAGCAGGACTGGCTGATGGGCCGTCTGTGGAAGGGGGCGAGGGGAAAGTGGAATCAAAACTGGCTGTGGGTTTGCAGCCTGAGAAACTGAGTGGATGGACGGCAGAAGCTCTGCTCATGGCGTCTTTGAACACAGTGAATGAGATGGAGACACGTGGAAACCAGGAGAAGATAGGGCTTCAAAGACAGTGGCTAACTGCTGAGGAGGATGACATGGCAGGCTGAATAATGCCCCCACCCCAAAGATATCCACACCCTGATCCCTGGAACCTGTGAACAATAATTGCCTTATATGGCAAAAGAGGACATTGCAGATGTGATTAAATAAAGGATCTTGAGATGCGTGGATTATTCTGGGTTATCTGGGTGAGCCCTAAATGCAATCATGTGTCCTCATAACGGGAGGCAGACAGAAGAGGAGAAGGCAATGTGGCCACCATGGACCATGCGTGACGCAGCCACAGCCCAGCGAAGGCAGTGGCCACCAAAAGCTGGAAAAGACAGGAACACATTTTCCCCAAGAAACTCCCAAGGGAGTTTCACTCCAGCCCGGTGAAAGTGATTTCAGACATCCGGCTCCAGAATGGCGGGAGTATAAACTTCTGTTGTCTTAAGCCGCCACGCTGGTGGGAATTTGTCACAGCAGCCAGAGGGAGCTAACGCAGACTGCTACAGAAGCATGAACCCTGGGTTTGCTAACGTGGAGGTCGCTGGGGAGCCTGCAGGACTGGACGGGGGAGGGAAGCGAAGGGAAGAACCAAGGATGACACCTGAGTCGTCTGGTGTGAGTGGGTGACAGGGCCACTTACCGAGGTGGGAAACAGGCTTGGGGAGCAGGATCAAGAGCTCTGTTTGGGCCATGCCAGGTTTGAGAGGAACGTGAGGCACCATTGCTGCTAAGAAACGCACAGCCAGACAAACTCCAGTCCCAGCTGCCCCTGCAGGGCCCTGACAAAGCCACGGGAACACTGCCTGCGTTGTGCAGGGAATGAAGACAAGAAGAGATGCGCAGGCCTTGTCCGGCGCATGCCCAGAGGATTCTTTCCTGCACCAGAGTGAGCGCTGGCTCATGCCAGGGGTGTCCCCAGGCATCCCAGAAATAGCAGTCAGTGCCAGGGGGTCACAGTGAATGCCAGGCAAGTCAACTCCATGCTAGGAATGCAGAGAAGCGTGCCAGAAGAGAGACTGCACGCTGAGGGGATTAGCAAAGGAGAAACATTGATGTATTGGGGGAGGAGAGTGAGTGCGGGGAGGGTGACGGCACATGTCGGGGGAGTCACCTGGCACACGGGGGAACCAGAGGGACCAAGGAATGAGCATGTGTCAGGCTGCATGATGTTGGACTAGTCAATCAGCTGGAGCGAGGGGCCTGTTGGCTCCCAGGCTCCCCAGGCCCAGGGCTGCCGCTCTCGGACCTGCGTCCTCCCTTTTCAGAGGAAGCTGGAATCACAAAGAGCCTTTCTGTGTCTGGAACCATCGCCATGGACACGAGTAGGACAGGCCCTGGCTCAGAGGGGATTGGCTGTTCCAGGAACCAACTACTGGGGGTCCCCATAGGTTTAGGAGACCCCAGGAATGTGCACTAAGAGCAGCCCCTTGGGAACTGTCCCGGTTTCCAGTCCCGACTCCTCCCCTCCACTGACACACCCAGGACCGGCTCCTCACTCGCTCCCACCCACCCTCAGGAGCCAGGAAGGGAAGATCAGCCAGTCATGCTGGCTCAGCCTCCAAAATATAGCCAAGTCTTCCTTTCCACATGTCCCAACTCGCTTGTCTGCTCTGCTACCGCCTGTGTCTGTGGACCATGCCACCCCTCCCTCACCTGCAGTAGAGTCCATGCTGAAGGGGACAAGCGTGAAAGGGGTCCCAATAGCTGGAAAGCTGCCATCAGGCCCTGAGGACTTGCTGAGCACTGACTGCAGGTCTGGGCCTGAGCTGGAGCTTGGGAGGTCGGCGCGTGATCGGAGCAGCCACTCACGGGGCGGGGGGGGAGAAGGGGCAGAGAGGTGCGTGGCCGTGTGCCAGCAGCCAGGAGTTTCCAAGGTGAGTCCACACCCCCTTTGTCTTTTTCTCTCTATGTTAGCCAGGCTAAACAGGAATCCTCCTCATTCCCATTTTACAGATGAGAACACTAAACTCAGGGAGACTGGCTCTTGTCCCCAAGGACCAGCATTCTTCTCTTTATGGCTTCCTGCCTCTGGAGAGGAATCAGACATGATCTCTGGCCTTGGCTCCCTCCCCCAACACCCCAGATTTTGCAAAGTCCTCTACCACTGTGGTTCCAAACCCCTGGACATGGCCTGTTAGGAAACGGGCCGCACATCACTGCCTGAGCTCCGCACCCCCCCACACACACCCACCATACCCCAGCTCCCCAGCCCTGGGCCATGGAAAAATCCTCTTCCATGAAACTGGTCCCTTGTGCCAAAAAGGTTGGGGACTGCTGCTCTACTGGAGTACTTCTTAAACTTTAAGATGCAAATCCTGATTCAGGAAGTCTGGGGTGAGGCCTGAGAGTCACGTTTTCAAGCCGCTCCCAGTTGATGCTGATGCTGCTGTCCTGTCGCAGCGCTCTGAGCGTGGGCTGTGCTCCCGCTCCAGTACCGCCAGCCGTCCTGTCTCGCCCAGCCGCGGACCGGCTGCTTGGAAGAGAAGTCTGGAGGTGCCCACTACACCTGGAAAGTAATTCAGATTCCTGCCCTGCCCGCCCCAGCCACCCTGAAGAGGGTCACAGGTTGTTTGTGAGGTTGCTCTGGCCCTTGCATGTACCGTGCCTCCACTAAGAGCCAATTCTGAAATTGTCTTTAATCCTGATGAAGGGAAAATAATCTTCTGGTTGCAAGGAGACTTGGTGTCTAGGGTTTGATCTACCACAACCTCACTCAATCATGTTATTCACGGATTCATTCACTCGCTCACTACCCAGACATCGGCTCAGTGTCTCCCAGGTGCCTCGCCCCCTTAGCCGTGGTGGTTTCCCATCAAGACAATGAGGGGTGAGGCTGGATCAGTGGTCTCCACCCTGGCTGCATGTTGGAATTACCTGGGGAGCTGATTGGCTTTGCCCGGATATAATTTGCACACAGTAAGAGTCACCAACTTTAAATGTACAGTTTGATAGGTTTTGATAAATATATACAGGCATGTGACCACCACCACAATCAACATATAGAACATTTCCATCACCCCGAGCAACACCCCTTTGAGTCCCTGCCCTCTCCAACTCCAGCGACTGATAACCACTGCTCAGCTTTCTGACACTATGGTTTCAACTTTTCTGACATTTCCTATAAATGGAATCAAACCAAATGTAGTCTTTTGTGTCTGGTGTCTTTAATTTAGCATAACACACTTGAAATTCACCCATATTGTTATGTGCACAGGTAGCTGATTCTTTTCCATTGCTGACTGGTATTCCATTGCATAGGTGTGCCACAATTTGTTTCTCCACCCGCCAGAGCATGTACATCTGCGTTTGGCCATTGCAAACAAAACTGTTATAAACATTCAAGCAAATTCTTTGTGTGAACATTCGTTTTCATTTCTCTTGGAGAAATACCGAGGAGTGGGATCGCTAGGTCATGTTGGGTATATGTTTAACTTCACAAGTAGCTGCCAAACTGTTTTTCCAAAGTACCATCTTACACTCCCACCAGCAGTGCATGAGAGTTCCTCATCCTTGTCAACATTTGATATTGCCAGACTTCACCATTTTAGCCATTCTAGTGAGTGTGTGGAAATATATCATTGTGATTTAATTTGTATTTCCCTAATGACTAATGATGTTCAGTATCTTTTCATGTGTTTATTTTCCATTTTTATATCTTTGCTGAAGAGTCTATTCAAATCTTTTACTCATGTTTTATTGAATTGTTTGTCATCTTGTTATTTAGTTGCAAGAATTTATACATCCCAGATACAAGTCCTTTATAAATATTTTACAAATGTGTTTCCAGTCTATAGCTTGCCTTTTTATCTTCTGATCATTAAATTTTGAAGAACAAAAGGTATTTTTTTAACTTCAGTGAAGTCCACTTTATTTACATTGTTTCTTTTATGATTTGTGCCTTTTTAAAAATCAGAGATTTGAGAAATTGCTGATGAATCCAAGGTCACAGTGATTTTCTCCTGTATTTTATCACAGAAGTTTAGAGACTTAGTTCCCATGTTTAGGTCTGTGATCCAACTTGAGTTAATTTAGTATGTGTGTTATGAGGCAAGGGTTGAGATTTACTTTGTGCCCAGGAACATCCAATTGCTCTAGTAAAATTGGTTGAAAAAATTATTCTCTCCCTGTTGGATTACCTTGGTGCCTTTGTCAAAAATCAGTTGACCATCTATTTTTAGGTCTATTTCTGGAGTCCCTATTCTTCACCACTGAGCTGAATAGCTGTAATTGTGCCAGTGCCACGCTGTCTTGCTTATGGTAGCTTCATAGCTAAGTCTTGAAATTTGGTACAGTAAGATCTCCACGTAATCTGGTACAGTTAAGATCGCCAAGTTTGTTTTCTTTCTCAAAACTGCGCTATTCTTGATTCTTTGCATTTTCATGTGAATTTTAGAATGGCATTGTCAATTTCTCCAAACATCCTAGGAAGATTTTGATAGCAAATGTATCGAATCTTTTAACACTATTGAGTCTTCTGTTTTGTGAATATAGACTGTCTCTCTATTTAGATAGATCATTTTTTAATTTCTCTAAGCAATAATTTATAGTTTTAATGTACATGAATTCCACCTATTTTATTAAATTTATTCCTAAGTATTTCGTATTTGTCATGTTCTTGTCAATTATATTTTTAAATTTGAATTTCCAATTATTCATTTCTGGTATTTGGAAATACAATTGATTTTTGTATATTCACCTTGAATCTTGTTACTGTGCTAACTTTATTAATCAATCCTACTAGCTTTTTTTTTGGTCAGGCCCTTAGGTCCCTTAGGATTTTCTACATGGACAGATGATCATATAATCTGCAAAAAAAGATAGTTTTAATTTTTTTATTTCTAATCTGTAAGCCTTGTGTTTTATTTTATTTTATTTTATCTTTTGGCTTGCTTGCACTAACTAGGACTTCTCTTATATTCTCAACAGAAATGATGAGAGCGGAAATCCTGGCCTTGTTTCTAGTCTTATGGGGAAACAGTCTTTCACCATTAAGTGTGAAATTAGTTGTTGGTTTATCTGGATGCTCATTCTCAAGTAGAAGCTCCTCATATCCCTAGTTTTCCGAGGCTGTTTTTTTGGTTTTGGTTTTGGTTTTTTCAGGTGTTTGTGTTTTTTTAATCATGAATGAGTGTTCAATTTTCTCTAATGCTTTTCTATATTTATTAAGATTATCGTGATTTTTTTTCTTTTTCAGTCTATTAAGCTGGTAAAATACATTGATTTTTGAATGTTAAAACAACCTTGCATTCTTGACATAAACTCCACTTAGTCATAGCATATTAATTTTTTCATGTATTGCCAGATTCCATTCACTAATATTTTGTTAAAACATTTTTCTCTTTGTTGATGTGGGATATTGGACTGTAGTTTTCCTTTCTTATAAGATTTTTGGTCTGAGTATCAGGGTAAGGCTTGCCTCATGAAAGAAATTAAATATTCCCTTCTCTTCTATTTTCTGAAAGAGTTTCTGTAGAATTGGTATTATTTTGTCTTTAAATGTTTGATATAATTAACCAGTTAAGCCATCTGGGGCCTGGCATTTTCTTTATGGAAATGTTTTTAACTACAGAATCAATTTAAAAAACACCATAGATGTGGGCACTGAAATCAGGAACAAGACAAGGATGTCTGTATCCACCACTTCTTTTCAACACTGTACTGGAGATTCTAGCCAGAGAAACTAAGCAAGAAAAATAAGTAAAAGGCATCCATATTGGAAAAGAAGATGTAAAACTATCTCTATTTGCAGATAACGTGGTCTTCTATATAGAAAACCCTAAAGAATACACATGCGCACACACAGGCACACACACACACGCGCACACACGCACGCACACACGTGCGCACATGCACGCACACGCAACGCACACACACGCACACACATACACACACACACAAACAACTTGAGCTAATAAATGACTTTAAGAAAAACGTAGGATACAAGATCCATATACACAAATGAATTGTATTTCTATATACTAGCAACGAATTATCATAAAATGAAATTAAGAAAACAGTTCCAGGCCGGGCGTGGTGGCTCACGCCTGTAATCCTAGCACTCTGGGAGGCCGAGGTGGGCGGATCGTTTGAGCTCAGGAGTTCAAAACCAGCCTGAGCAAGAGCGAGACCCCATCTCTACTAAAAAATAGAAAGAAATTAATTGGCCAACTAAAATATAGAAAAAAAAAAATAGCCGGGCATGGTGGCGCATGCCTGTAGTCCCAGCTACTTGGGAGGCTGAGGCAGAAGGATCGCCTGAGCCCAGGAGTTTGAGGTTGCTGTGAGCGAGGCTGATGCCACGGCACTCTAGCCTGGGCAACAGAGTGAGACTCTGTCTCAAAAAAAAAATTAAAAAAAAAAAAAAAGAAAGAAAACAATTCCATTTATAATAGCATCAAAAAGAATAAAGTACTTAGGATTAAGTTTAACCAAAGAAGTGAAAGACTTGTATGCTAAAAATGACAAAACACTGTTGAAAGAAATTAAAGAAGACCTAAATAAATGGAAAGACATAGCACATTTATGGATTGGGATACTTAATATTGTTAAAGTGGCAGTACTCCCCAAGTTAATCTATAGATTCAAGACAATTCCTATGAAAATTCAAACTGTCTTATTTTGAAGAAATGGACAAGCTGATCCTGAAATTCATATAGAAATGCAAGGGACTCAAAATGGTCAAAACAATGGAGATAAAGAAGAACAAAGTTGGAGGACTCAGACTTTCCGATTTCAAAACTTATTACATCTGGGTACAGTGACTCACTCTTATAATCCCAGCAACTTGGGAGGCTGAGAAGGGAGGATCACTTCAGGCCAGAAGTTCAAGACCAGCCTCAGCTACATAGCAAGACCTTGTCTCCAAAAAATTTTTTAAAAATCAGCTGTCCATGGTGGTGCATGCCTGTAGTCCCAGCTACTCGAGAGGCTGAGCTGAGAGGATTGCTTGAGCCCAGGCATTTGAGGTTACAGTGACCTATGATCATGTCGCTGCACTCTAGCCTGGGCAACAGAGCAAGACCTTGTCTTTAAAAGGAAAACAAACAAACAAACAAAACCCCACTTGTTACAAAGCTACAGCAATCAAGACAGGGTGGTACTGGCATAAAGACAGAAATATAGATGAATGAAATATAACTTGACAGTCCAGAAATAAAACAGGGGTTTTACATGCATGATCAATTGATTTTCTTTTTTTTATTTCAGCATATTATGGGGGTACAATTTTAAGGTTACATATAATGCCCTTGCCCTCTCTCCCCCCTCAAGTCAGAGCTTCAAGCGTGACCATCCCCTAGACGGTGCACATCTCACTCATTATGTATGTATATGATTTTCAACATGGATATCCATATACAAAATAATGGATGGGCCCCATCTCATGCCATACACAAAAATTAACTCAAAATGCATCAAAGACCTAAATGTAAGGGCTAAAACTATAAAACTCTTAGAAGAAATATAGGTGTGAATCTTCCTGATCTTGGATTAGGCAGTGAATGGGTTCTTAGATATGACGCCAAAAGCACAAACAACCAAAGAAAAAATAGATAAATTGGACTTCATCAAAATGATAAACTTCTGTGCATCAAAAGACACTATCAAGAAAGTGAAAAGACAATCCACAGAATGGAAAGAAATATTTGCAAATCATATATCTGATAAGGGCCTAGTATATCCAGAACATATAAAGAATTATTGCAACTCAACAATACAAAGACAACCTAATTGTTTTAATGGGCAAAGGATTTAAATAGACATTTCTCCAAAGATAGACAAATGGCCAATAAGTATATGAAAAGATGCTC
The DNA here is from genome assembly GCA_008086735.1 of Cheirogaleus medius. Classification (NCBI taxonomy): domain Eukaryota; kingdom Metazoa; phylum Chordata; class Mammalia; order Primates; family Cheirogaleidae; genus Cheirogaleus; species Cheirogaleus medius. Next base: position 43,296,425 of record VBSM01003143.1, read on the forward strand.
AGCATCATTAGTCATTAGGGAAATGCAAATCAAAACCATAATGAGAGACCACTTCACATCCGCTAGAATGGCTATAAAGCACACACACAAAAACAGAAATAACAAGAAGATGTGGAAAAATTGGAACCCTCTTTTTTCATTGCTGGTGAGACTATAAACTGGTGCTGCTGCTTTGGAAAACTGTTTGGCAGTTTCTCAAAAGCTAAACATGGGTTACTATAGGAACCAGAAATTTCACTCCAAAGTATAGAACCAAGAGAAGTGAAAACATGTGTTTACATTAAAAATTATTAAGGAATGTTCATAGCAGCATTATCCATAATAGCTTAAAAGTGGAAACAACCTAAATGTTCATCAACTGATAAATGAATAAGCAAATGGAGTACGTTCACGCAGTGGAATATTATTTAGCCATAAGCAAGAAGGAAGTACTGATGCATGTGACAACATGGATGAGTCTTGAAAAATTATGCTGCATGAAAGAAGCCAGACACAAAAGGTCATATGTTGTGTGATTCCATTTATACGGAATGTGCATAATGTCCGTGGTGACAGAAAGTAGATTAGTGGTGTCAGGGGTTGTGGTGGGGAGAAAAGAATGAGGAGTAACTGCTAATGGGTAGGAGGTTTCTTTCTAGGGTGATGAAATGCTGGAACTAGATAGAGGTGATGGTTGCGCAACCTTGTGAATATGCTAAACGCCATTGAAAGGCACACTTTAAGCTGGTGTATTTTGTGTTACATGAAATTTTATGTCATATGAATTATTTCTCAGTAAAAATAGATGAAAGGCTATTAAGAAGTTTATTCCTTCTAAAATAAGCTTTGATAGTTTGTGCCTTTCCAGCATTTTGTCTGTTTCATCTAAGTTGTCAAATTTATCAGACAAAGGTTATTTATAATATTCCTGTATTATCTTGTTAATATCTATGGAACATATTGTGATAGTGCCTTTTCATTCCTAATTTTGGTAATTCGTGTATTCTTTCTCTCTTAGTTTTCCCTGATTAGTATAGCTAGGGGTTTGTCAATTTTACTGACATTTTCAAAGAACCAGCTTTTGGTTTTATTAAGCTAGTCAATCTCTTTCTCTCTCTCCCTCCCCTTACTATTTTTTAAAATTTCTCCTCTTATCTTTATTATTTCCTCCTGTTTACTTTTGATTTAATTTGCTTTTCTTGTTCTAGATTCATGAGGTAAATGTTACATAATTGATTTAAGACGTTTTTCTTTTCCAATACAATCATTTAATGCTATAAATTTCCTTCTAAGCACTGCTTGAGATGCACCCCACAAATTTTGATGTGCTTTGTTTTCACTTCCTTCCAGTGCAAAAATGTCTTCTGATTTCCCTTGTGATTTCTTCTTTGACCCATTGTTTATTTAGGAGTATGTCATTTAATTACCAAATATTTGGGGATTTTCCCATCGATATGTTTCTGTTATCAACGTCAAATTTATTTCTGTCATGTCCAGAGAACACGCTTTGCATGATTTCAGTCTTCTTGGTTTTGTTTTCTGGTCCAGAATATGCTTGCTCTATCTTGGTAAATGTTCCATGAGCACTTCAGAAGAATGTGCATTCTGCTGTTGTTGGGAAGAGTGTTCTATAAACGTCAATTAGGTCAAGTTGACTGATAGCGTTGTTAAGTTCTTCTCCATCCTCACTGATTTTTTGTGTACTTGTTTTAACAATTACTGAAAGAGAAATGTTGAAATTTCCAATTATCAGTGTAGATTTGTCTATATTTTTTAGTTCTATCAGTTTTTGTTTCATATATTTTGAAGCTCTAATGTTCTGCATATACACATTTAAGATTGTAGTGTCCTTTTGATTAATTGACCCATTAATCATCATGAAATGTCTCCCTTTATCCCTGGTAATAGTCACTGTTCTGAAGTCTACTGTGTATGATATAACCACACTAGCATTCTTTGGACTAAAGTTTGCATTATATATCTTCGTCCATCTTTTTACTTTTAACTTGTCTGTGTCCTCACATGTAAAATAGGCTTCTTATAAATAACATATAGTTGAGTCTTGCCTTCTTATCCTATCTTAAAATTTCTTTCAATTGAAGTGTTTAGATTATTATAAATTTTATATAATTATTGACATCACTAGTTCAAACCTACCATTCTGCTTAATTTTTAAAAATTTTTCCTGTATAGATTTTTCTTGTCATTTCCTTTATTAGCTTTGCTTTTTTGTTTTACATTTTCTTAGTTGCTCTAGGGCTTACATTATATAGGTTTAACTTATCACAGTCTACCTCCAAGTAACATTGTACCACTTCACTTACACTGTAGGAATCTTACAACAGGACACGTCTATTTCTCCCCTCCCATCCTTTGTTGCTGTTGACACATGTTACTTCTGTATCTCCTTTAAGCCCCAAGTACGTGATTATTATTTTATCTTGAAATAGTCAATTACAGGCCCAAGAAAGAGTAACAGGGAACAGATTTATCCTTCTGTCCAGCACAATGAATTTTTAAAAGCACACACATGATATAGAAAGCAACACTTTTAAAGCCACTGGGCATCAGGCAATGAAGGGGAACAATCTCTGGGAAACAGGAAACAAACCATGTAAGCCCTACAATTGTGGCAACTTACTGCCTTGAAAGGTTTCAGGCTTTGGCACAGGGAGGGGGAATCCAGACAGAGCCTAATGGACTCCCTGAGTTCAGGGGGCAAAGCAAAGCATCTGGGGACATGAAGGTGGCTAGAATTCCCAAGACAAAGTACTAACGAGAAAAATGTTGCACAGAGAACCCTGGAGATCTGCATAGGGCCCCTTAAGTACTCAGTAGAGCACCAATCAGTGTATGTATGTGAGAAAACTACCCAAGGCTGGGGAAAAAACAATGCAAAGAGATTAGAGAACAGTGCCCAAAGCTCGCAGGGAGCCAGAGATAGTGCCTCTCCCTATACACCAGACTGGAAAAACAAATAATTCCGGGGTTATTGGGTAGAATACTAAGGAAGGTCTTGCCTCAGTAGTGAAAAATAATTAACTCTGAACTGAGCACTGTTCAAGATCTGCTAATATCATAAAAGCAAGATTCAAAAGGATCAAACTCTTTCCAAGTAATTAGCTGCATCATCCCAAGGGGAAACAAAACCAAAACCACTTATAGGAATATAAAAATCCAGGACTCAATAAGGCAAAATTCACAAATGTCTGGCACTCAAAGATTGCCAGGCATACACAGAAGCAGAAAAATACAATCCATACTGGGGAGAGTAACCAATCAACTGAAAGGAACCCAGAACTGACAATAGATGTTAAAATTGGCAAACAAGGACATTAAAACAGTTATTATAACTATATTCATATGTTCAAAAAGCTAAGTAAGTAGAGACATGAATGATAGTTTTTTTAAAAAACTAAACTGAACATCAAGAGTTGAAAACTACATTGTCTGAGATGAAAAATCTCAGTGTCTGAAATGGAACTAATGACAGATTAGACATGGCAGGAGAAAATGTTAGTGAATTTGAGGGCACAGCTATAGAAATTATTCAAAATGAAACAAACAGAGGAAAACAAAATTTTTTTTAAATGGTGAAAGCATCATTGAACTGTAGAACTTCAGGTGGCCTAATGTATAAGTAATTGGACTCCCCAAGAGAGAAAAGAAGTGGGGAGTTGAAAGAACAGAAAAAAATATTTGAAGAAATAATAGCAAAAATTTTTCAAATTTGATGAGAGCTATAACCCACAAATACAAGGAGTTCACTGAATTCCAAGCACAGGAAATATGAAGAAAATGACACCAAGATATATAATAATCAAATGGCTAAAAGCCAGTAATAAAGAAAAAAATCTTAAATGTAGCCAGAGGAAAAAACATACTACATACAGAGGGGAAAAGATAAATTTAATATTGCGGGTTTCTCCTCAGAATAATGAAAGAAAAAGACAGTGGAATATGACTTTTAAGTTGCTAAAAAAAGTTATCAACCTACAATTTTATGCCCAGTGAAAATATCTTTGAAAAATGAAAAAAGGAAAAGACAAGAAGACATTCACAGACACTCAAAAGCTGAAAAATGTATCACCAGCAGAGTTGCATTCCCAGAAATATCAAAGAACATTCTTCAGGCAGAAGGAACATGACAACAGATGAAAATATAGATCTATACAGAGGAATAAAGAACACTGGAAATGGTAACCACATGAGTAAACGTACTATAAAAGTTTTATTTTCTGAATATCTTTAAAAGATAATTGACTATTTAAACAAAGAAATAACAATATATTTGGTAAAATGCATGACAACAATAACATAAATCCTGGAAGGGAGAAATTGTAATCTGTTACTGTAAGATTCTTATAATATATATGGTGCTATAATGTTACTTGAAGGTAGACTGTGATAAGTTAAAGAAATAACTAAAATACCCTAAAGAATAATAAATAAAGTTATAGCTTATAAACCAGCCAAACATAAAAGGGACTCACAGAAATAGGTAATAAATCAAAGAAGGCAGAAAATAAAGAACAGATGGGACACTTAGAAAATAAATAGCAAAATGATAGATTTAAATGTAACCTTATCAATAATTACATTAAATGTACATGGTCTAAATACCCCAAATAAAAGGCAGAGATAATTATTACATTGCATAAAAAGGCAAAACCCAACTATATACCACCTACAAAAAATGTACTTTAACTGTAAGAACACCATTAGGTTAAAAGCAAAAGAATGGAAAAAGAAATTCCATGGCAACAGTAACCAAAAGAAAGCTAGAGTGACTATTTTCATATCTGACAAAGAAGATTTCAGAATCAAGAATATTTTCTGAGATAAAGTCATTTAAATTGATAAAGGTGTTGATAGGAGTACATAACAATACTAAACATTATGCCTTTAATAACAGCTTCAAAATATATGAAGCAAAAACTGATAGAACTGGAAGGAGAAACACAGAAATTCACAATTATAGTTGAACAGTCAATATCCTTTCTCAATAATAAATAGGACAAGTAGGCAGGAAATCATCAAAGATACAATGGACGTTAACAATCTTACCAACGTAAATGACACCAAACACTCCAACAAAAAATAGCAGAATAGCAATTCTTTTCAAGTGCACAGAGAACATTTACCAAGATCAACCATATTCTAGGTTATTAAAAAAAGTCACAATTAATTTAAAATGTTTCAAGTCATACAAACATGTTCCTTGACCACAATAAAATTAAATTGTAAATCAATAACAAAAAGATATATGGAAAATTCCCAAATATTTGGAAACTAATACATATCTAAATAACCTTTGGGTCAAAGAAGAAATCAAAAGGGAATTTGATGAATGAAAATGAGATGACTTTCCTTACCTTTCAGAGAATATAAATTAATAAAAAGACAACATCCAGTATCGGTGATGATATGAGAAGATGGGCACTCTCCCATGCTGTTGGTAGGGATGTAAAACTGCAATCTTTTAGGAGTAATGTGGTGGTATGGATCAAATTTTAAAATGCTCCTGCCCCATGATCCAACACTTTTACTCTCGGGAATCTATCTTCTAGTATGGTAAAAAATAGAAAACATTAATACTGTCCATCAGGTGAATAACTGTGGCACATACTGGGTCAAAATGCTCCATTCCAATATCCTGCAGAAAATCACCAAAAAAAAAAGAAAAAGAAAAACCTTACTTTTCTTAGCCTTTGTTTCTGCTAGTTTTATTTCTCCAGGCTCTGGACACCTTGCTCTGTGTATACCCTTTTTCTTAGAGGACTGGTTATCTTTTAACTTCTATCCACACTGGGTATTTCCTTGCTCATAGTGCTTGGGGCAGAAGGAGGGAGTTGGCCTCTGGCTAAAGCTTCAGTCTATGCCTTAAACAGAAGCACTTGCATGTCTTTTATCTCTCCTGTCACCGGGGAAAGGAGGCCCCAGCACAAACGCTGCTGCACCTTCACACAGGATTGCCTCTGGGGCAGCCTGCAGCTCCCAGCAGTACTGAGAGGTCTGGGTTTATCACGGTGCCTGGCGTGTAAGATAAGCTCTTCCTGTGCTCCTGTGCAAGCTATTTGTTTACTGTGGTACTATCCCCTAAGCAACAACTTAAAAGCCTGTCACAGGTAGAGATCCCGAGGCCTTCTTTCCACTGCCTTCTGTTTCCCTGGCATAAAAATCACCTGGGAGGCTGGCAGACACCACCTCAGCCAGGTGATCAAGGCCAACACCAACAGGCATAAGTCATGTGACAGTAGGGACCTGCATGCGTTTCCCAGGGCTGCCGTAATGTACCGAAGACCGGGAGGCTTAAAACAACAGACGTGTATCATTTCACAGTTCTGGATGCTAGAAGTTTGAAATCAAGGTGTCAACAGGGCCCTGCTCTCTCTGACAGCTCTAGGGGAGGACCCTCCTTTTGACGCTTCTAGCTTTTGGTGCGGGCCAATAATTTGCGGTGTTCCCTGTAGACGCATCACTCAGATCACACGGCTGTCTTCTCGCTGTGTATGATTCTGCGTCCAAAGTTCCCCTTTGTATGAGGACACCAGTCATCTTGGATTAGAGCCCAGTGATATCAACTTTAATGATCTCACTTTAACTTGATGATCTCTGTAGAGACCCTATTTCCAAATGAAGCCAACATTCTGAAAGGCTGTGGGTTGGAACTTCAACATATCTCTTTGCGGAGGACTCAATTCAACCCATAACAACACCTTTGATAAGCCGTGATGAAAATAGTCCTTTACTTTTGTGATCTTTCGCCCAATAATCCATAGCCCCTGTATATGCACGAGAAAAACATCAGACAAACTCTGACAGAGTGGAATAGAGGGGCATCCTGAAAAATATCTGACCAGACTCCTCATCACTGTCAAGGTCATTGATAACAAGGGAAGTCTGAAAAACTGCCGCAGCCAAGAGAAGCCTACGGAGACATGACGCTAAATGTCATGTGGTATTCTGGAAAGGATCCTGGAACAGAAAGGGACACTAGTAAAAACTAAGAAAATCTAAATAAACTATGGGCTTAGTCAATAATAAGGTATCAATATTGTTGGTTAATGGTAACAAATGTTGTAATGTAAGATGTTAATAATAGGGAAAATTAGCCACCCATGGTGTCACATGCCTGTGGTCCCAGCTACTCAGGAGGCTGAGGCCAAAGGATCGCTTGAGCCCAGGAGTTTGAGGTTACAGTGAGCTATGATCACACCCGCACTCCAGTCTGGGTAATGGAGCAAGACCCTGTCTCTATTAAAAATAATAATAATAATAAAGAAAAGATAAATAACAGGGGAAACTGGGTGCAGAATATATGAGAACTCTGTGTACTACTCAATTTTCCTGTAAATTTAAAACTGTTCTAAAAACATAAGGTCTATTTAAAAAACAGACTTTGACAGCATATCAGAACTTGTAGAACGCAGCTAAAACAGTACTTGTGGAGTTTATAGCAATGAACTGTATCTCCTTATACTAGAAAATGAGAAAATTCTCAAATCAATAACTTCAGCTTCTAACTTTAAGAAAGTAAAAAAAGAAGAGCAAATAAAACCCAAAGAAGGCTGAAGGAAGGAAACAATAAACATTAAAGTGGAAAGCAATGAAACAGAAAACAGAAAAACAATAGAAAAAGTCAATGAAACAAAAAGTTCGTCCTTTCAGAGGATCAATAAAATTGCTAAACTCTAGCAAGACTAATCAGGAAAAAGAGAGAGAATGCACAAATGGCCAATAGCAGCAATCAGAGACTTAATAGCACCACAAGTTCTAAAAACATTAAAAGGATAAGAGAATGTTTTTATTGGTACACAATAGATGGACATATTTTGGGGGTACATGTGATAATTTGATACATTCATATAATGTGTAAAGATCAAATAAGGGTAATTGGGATATCCATCCCCTCAAAGATTTATGTTTTCTTTGTGCTGGTTACATTTGAATTATTTTCCTCTAGCTATTTTGAAATGTACAATAGAGTAATGTTAACTGTAGTCATCCTACTGATCTGTCAAACACTAGGTCTTATTTCTTGTATCAGGCTGTATATTTGTACCCATTGATCAACCTCTCTTCATCTCTCCCTCACCCCTACCCTTCTCAGCCTCTGGTAACCACAAATCTACTTTCTATCTTCTTGAAATCTAACTTTTGTCACCAACTTATGAGTGAGAACATGCGATATTTATTTTTCTGTGCTTGGCTTATTTCATTTAACCCAATGATCTCCAGTTCCAACCGTGTTGCTGCAGATAAGAGAATTTCATTCTTTTTCATGGCTAAATAATGTTCCATTGTGTATACACACACATATATACACACCACATTTTCTTTATCTGTTCATACATTTATGGGCACCTAGGTTGATTCTATATTTTGGTGATTATGAATAGTACTGCAATAAACATAGGAGTGCAGATATCTCTTTGATATATTGATTTCCTTTCCTTTGGATATATATCCAGTAGTGGGATAGCTGGATCACATGGTAGTTCTATTTTTAGCTTTTTGAGGAACCTCCATACGGTCTTCCATAGTGGCTGTACTAATTCATATTCCTACCAACAGCATGTGGAGGTTTCCCTCTCTCCACATCCATGCCAGCATCCATTATTCCCTTTTTGATAAAAGGCATTTTAAATAGGGTGAGGTGGTATCTCACTGTGGCTTTGATTTGCATTTCTCTGATGATTAGTGATGTTGAGTATTTTTTCATATACCTGTTGGCCATTTATTTGTATATCTTCTTTTGAGAAATCTCTATTCAGATCTTTTGCCTATTTTTAAATCAGACTATTTTGTTTTTTTACTGTTGAGTTATTTGAGCTCCTTATATATTCTAGTTATTAATCTCTTTTCAGATGAATAGTTTGAAAATATTTTCTCCCATTTTGTGAGTTGTCTCTTCACTTTGTTGATTGTTTCCTTTGCTCTGAAGCAGCTTTATAATTTGATATAATCCCATTAGTCTATTTTTGCTTTTGTTGCCTGTACTTTTGAGGTCTTAGACAAAAAAATCTTTGGCCAGACCAATGTCCTGGAGCATTTCCCTAATATTTTCTTCTAGTAGTTTCATAGTTTCAAATCTTAGATTTAAGTCTTTCATCAATTTTGATTTGATTTTTGTATGTGGTAAGAGATAAGGGTCTCATTTCATTCTTCGGCATATAGATATCCAGTTTTCCCAGCATCATTATTGAAGAGACTATCCTTTCCCTGCTGTATGTTCTTGGCACTTTTGTGAAGATAAGTTCACTATAGATGTGTGGATTTGTATCTGGGTTTTCTATTCTGTTCCATTGGTCTCTGTGTCTGTTTTTATGCCAGTACCATGCTATTTCAGTTGCTATGGTTTTATAGTATATTTTAAAGTCAGGTAGTGTCATACCTCCAGCTTTGTTCTTTTTGTTCAGGATAAGTTTGGCTATTCAGGGTCTTTTGTGGTTCTATATAAAGTTTAGGATTATTTTCTCTATTTTTGTAAAAAATGTCAGCGATAATTTGATGGGGATTGCATTGAGTCTGTAAATTGCTTTTGGTAATATTGTCTTTTTAACGGTATTAATTCTAACAGTCCAAGAGTATGAAATATCTTTCCATTTTTTTGTGTCCTCCTCAATTTCTTTCATCGGTGTTTTATAAAGTTTTCCTGTATAGATATTTCACTTCTTTGATTAAATTGATTCCTAGGTATTTTATATTCTTCATAGTTATTGTAAATGGGATTGCTTTCTTGTTTTACTTTTCAAATTGTTCACTATTGGCACATATAAACACTGCTGATTTTTGTATGTTGATTTTGCATCCTGCAACTTCATTGAATTCATTTATCAGTTCTAATAGTGTTTTGATGGAGTCTTTAGGTTTTTATAAATATAAGATCATGTTACCTGCAAACAAGGCGAATTTGACTTCTTCCTTTCCAATTGTATAAGTTCATACAGAGACTTGTACATAAATGTTTATAGCAGATTTTTAATAGCCCTAAAATAGAAATAATTCACATATCCAAATGTTCATCAACAGGTAAATGGATAAACAAATTGTGGTAGGTATATCCAAACAATGGAATACTACACAGCGGTAATAAGGAGTAAACCATTAATACATCCAATAGCATAAATAAATATGCTGAGTGAAATAAGTCAGGCACAAAAGAATACATACTTATCCTATATTTATAAAACTCTAGAAACCACAAACTAACCTGTGGTGACATAAAGCAGATTAGTGTCTGCTTGGTTGGAGGGAGAGAGGTGTGAGGAGCTGCAGAAAGGAGGGATTACAAAGAAATACAAGGAAACTTTTTGAGATGATAGAGATGTTGAATTTCCTATTTGTGGTGATGATCTCACTGGTGTATACATGTGTCAAACTTATAAAATATGTTAAATATGTGTAGTATCGTATGTAATTATATTTCAATAAAGCTGTAAAAATTTAAATCAATTATATTTTAAAGAGATCAAAATTGGGCTGGGCACGGTGGCTCATGCCTGTAATCCTAACACTCGGGAGGCTGAGGCAGGAGGATCGCTCAAGGTCAGGAGTTCAAAACCAGCCTGA